>CM042143.1:61592859-61752859 GCA_023376005.1 Doryteuthis pealeii | reverse complement strand
TTATTTCAGATAAGATCCAAAATCTTTAAGTAATCTCATCCTCTCATTCTCATGCATTAAGTATACTAGCAAATATATGCACCCACGGGTGCAAGTATTTAAGTTTTAATGTAATAAAATATTGTATTAAATTAGAAAGGCTAATGAAACTAAATAAGAATGCATATAAAAAGTTTTGAAACAGAGGGAGAATAATCGAAAAATAGAACAACTGAAACTTACTCTTCTATCAATCCCGTCTTTCATTGTTATTTTTTCTAATTTAAGTATTTAGTTAAAAGTGGAAGTAAAAAATAAAATGACAGTTATTTGTTCTTGTTAATGGATTTCATTTAAGATTTATTGAAGAGATTTTTAGTTATATTCATTAAAATAAAACCAAACAGTTAGAAATCAATAATACTAATCACATATTTATTAAAATCACATTTTTAATATCAATATGCAAATTAGCCTTCCTGTTCACATTGTAAACCACTATTTTGTTGTATATATAAATATAATTGCATGTTGTTAGTATGTAGATATGGTTAACAGTATTAATTATGTGAAACAATTTTATTAATAATTGAGGTTTAGATAAAAATAAAATCTTTGAGAATGTGATGTCAATAACTAACGGAATTGTGACTTGAGTAGTAATATAGTTTCGGTTACAGACAGACAAACACATAATCTCCATTATAATAAGATTTGAACGACTCTAGTTGCATTTGTGAATAATTTTGATTTTTTAGACTATTGTCTTCATCTTTATTGTGGTATGTATAAACACAACATTTCAGCTGCTGTATCCTTTGCCTTCCTCGGGTGTTCACTGTGTATTTCAGTATACTAGCATCATTTTTTGAATGAAATCTTAAAAAGTTCTTTGATACTTGTTTGATCAAACTGTCAAACCATTAAAAATTATTTCTTAGGTTGGATCATTATTATATTTGGATACACAGAGAACACCTGAGGAAGGCCAGAGGATATAGCAGCTGAAACATTGTGTTCATACTTACCACGATAAAGGTGAGGACAACAGTCCAAAAAATCAAAAGTTTGCGCAAAGTTTGGACACCCCTGATCTATTGTTACAATTTCTTGAAAATCAAACAATGGATCTATTAATAAGAATAAGTCCATTTTTGTGATTTAAAAAAAAAAGTTTTTAAAGAAAATATGCATCCATTTCTTCTATACAAACCCTACTCCTTCCATACACATGTATATACTTGCAGTGATGCTGATAGCTTTTTGATTTAGTGCGTCCTGGGATGCACATATTTGATTTGAGTGAGTCCCTGGGAAAATGTATGGGTCTCAACTCCTACCTTGTTACCTATCCTATGCAATTCATTTCTAAGAAACTATTGAAATGTATTCACAGTTAGCTTGAAATGGTGAGGGAAGAAAAAAGGAAAAAAACACTGATGCATGGATACTATTTTTCTGCGTCTTTTTAGATTTTTGAGCGTCAGGAATGCAGGACGCGTAACTATTAGCATCTCTGTATGTATATACTTATGTTGATAAAAAAAGTTCCAAGACTGACCTTGTTGAAGACAATTCAAACATGTGACAATCATTGAGGTTTGAACTTTGATTGTTGCCTTGATACATTGAAAAAGTTTGCTTCAGGGGGCCATCCCCCACCCCTAAGCAGCATCTGTCCCTCTCATCTAAAAGAGCAAGTATCAAGTTGTTGGGACTGAATATATCAAATCCAACATTAAAAATGTGGAAAAGATTTATTACTTTTTATACAGGAATATAAATAAGTCAACACGCAGTTCTCTAACAGTATGCCAAGCTATTTAATTAGTAGTGACTCAACTACGAATAAGCTTGCATATTCGTATCTTTATATGTGTTCTCAGAGATGCTGATAGATACATGTCCTGCGGACCTGATGCACAAAAATCTAAAAGTATACAGTAAAATTGTATCAGCGCTACCCAGTATTTTTCTTTTTTTTCCCCTAACCATTTCAAGCTAACTGTAAATTACATTCCAATAGTTTCTTAGAAATGAATTACATAGGATAGGTTACAAGGTAGGAGTTAGACGGCTTTAGTTGTTTCCCCAGATTATAAATAAAAACCCTAGAATCTATTAAGAAACTTTAGTTGGGACCCATAGATGTTTCCAGGGACTCATTCAAAGCAAATATGTGTGTCCCAGGGTGCACTAAATTAAAAAACTATCAGCATCACTGTGTTCTGTTGGACGAGTCCAATTATCTTATTGGGGAAATATTTTCCCTTACAACACAAGTTTATTGCCTGCAAAGATCCTCCAAAGTCAGAGGCAATGATGCTGCAGCCAAGTAGTTTTTAGCATTGCCTTTATTTGTGCATCTATGTACAGGGGAGCCACTGCCTAAAAATCTGACCTTGTGTCACACTTTGCTCATTGTGCAGAGTTTGAGAAGTGCTATATGTATGCAGCTACATGGCATTAATTTTTTTTTCTTTATGTACAAGAGAATGGAATTCTGGGACAGAAGAATACACCAACTGCACCTATGCAGAGGGGTACAATCCCCCCCCCCCAATGGGGCCACCTGTTGTCTGTGGGTGGTGGTCTGTGATACTCAAGGATGGAATTCTTGAGGCTGAACAGTCCATGACATGCAACACTCCACTTTGGTCTTTACTTAGGCTAGATGGGCAGTCAATCAATGTCAAGACCTAGCACCTATATGATTGTTCCAACCCTATTGCCCTTATGGCAAGCCCCAAACCCTTTTTTATCATATGTGCTAGAAGGCGGTGGCTGAGGGTCTTCATGTTCTTGGTATGATGTTAAACTGCATCTAATGGTGAAGTTCCAGTTTTGGAGCTCTGAGAGAATGTGTAGTACCCCTTCCAGATCCACTTTGGCCCAGAATAGTAGTACCTGTTAGAGTTCCATCTTAGGGTTAAATAAAGAAAAAAAATGTTTGAAAAATTGAGTTTAAAAGAATTTTCAATAACCATCAAGAATAAATAAAACAAAATGTCTTTGGCATAAAATAATCCAACAATGGTTGACATGCCGTAAAATCTAAAAAAAAAAAAAAAAATGAATATAAATACTATTCAAATGTCAGTGGTCTAGCACATTCAGGCATACTTCTGACCATTATCAAGATTAAGAAAAAAAACTGATATTTCTTTAAAAGTGTTTTATAATTTGCTTGAAGCATTAAGTTTATATTGGTTTAGTGGGTGGTTTTGAAGGCTGTGACAATGCAAGTGTAAAGAAAAATGAGGCCAAACCTAGAATGATAAGACATTGTTGGACAGACACACAGACTTACACATACAGACACGCAGAGAATTTGGAAGATATAAGACACAAAACAGAATGGACAATTCCTAGCAACAGCTCCAGACTTTAGAAATCTTCTGATGAAGAGATCTTTATCTCAAAATATTAAGAATAAATCAAAGGTAAACAAACAACATCATAGTTACCTTATTTTCCTTTAAACTTACATTGTGATAGCCTTCAAAACCAACCACCAAACTGATATTTTTTTGCATAGATTTTAAACTGTATTTGTAATTGTTAGAGTCTGTGGCACTTGGGGCCCCGTTTTTATAACTATATATATATATATATATATATATAGTGATACTGACAGCATTTTGATTTAGTACGTCCTGGGATGCACGTATTTGCTTTGAATGAGTCCCTGGAAAATTAATGGGACCCAACTAAAATTTCTTAATAGATTGTAGGGTTTTTATTTATGATCTGGGGAAACAACTAAAGCCATCTAACTCCTACCTTGTAACCTATCCTATGTAATTCATTTCTAAGAAGCTGTTGGAATGTATTTACAGTCAGCTTGAAATAGTGAGGGAAGAATAAAGAAAAACACTGGTATGCATGGATATGATTTTACTGCGTCCTTTTAGATTTTTGTGCATCAGGGACGCAGGACACGTACCTATCAGCATCTGTGTGTATATATGTATATGTATATGTATATATGTACATACAGATTGATTGTAAAGTAACTTCCTTCTTTATTTTAAAAATCTTATAATTTATTTCTGTATCATTATTTATACAGAAAATGAATATGAGAATAACACACATAATATGGAGTTTCATTTCAAATTCTATATGGGCACCAGCAATCACCACCAGCCTCTCGAGGGCACAATCTTTTAGAGTTAAACATCCAGACATCTTTATAGGACTTCGAATTTTGAAACAATCTGAAAAGAAAAACAACACAGATTTAATTGCTATATATTAAGGAACATACATTAAAGAACTGAGAAAAATATAAAAAGTATAAATAGTTTAAAAATTAGGAGTTACTTTTCAATCCCCCTTTATAGTGGTCTCTATCAACTCAGCCTGATTTTTGATTGGAGGGTCTTGTATAGTGTACTAGAGATACTTGGTAATCGTGAGTTCAATCCCAGAGTTGGTCTGTTCTATATATTCTGGTTCAATAGAAGAGACAGACAAGTGACATACCCCGGGCAAATTAACTAAGAACTAAGAATTAAACTAGTACTAGCTGGATCTGTGTATATTTTTTTGTGGGGGGGGTAATATAATCATTAAAGGTAGATAGACAGAGAGACTTTAACATGTTAAATATAGACGGAGGGATAATCAGACCAAGCGTAAACAGACAGATAGATAGACATGAACACACTCAAGATAGATATAAAGATAGATATTAACAAATTAAAGATAGATAGACATAAAGATAGATAGAGATAGAGAGACAGTAACAGATTATAGATAGACAGACGGATTGATTAAAGATAGATCGACAAACCGATAGACAGATAATAACACATTAGATATAGATAGGTAGACAGATATAAACATATTGATTAATGATATATAAATAGATAAAAAGATAGACACTAACAGATTTACATAAAAAATAAATAAATAAAATAGTACTAGCTGGACCTGTGGATATACCACAGTATAATAATTTAATTATTACAAAGTTTGATGTTTACTTCAGAGCTATTGCGAAATAGTTTGATATGTAAAAAGTATAATAATCTTGATTTAACTCTCTCACTCTTTTTTTTTTTTCTTTCCTTCTTTTCATTTTTTCATTATGTCCGATTGAAACAGACTAGCATTATTGCTTCTGCGTGCTCACCCCCTCTCTCTTTCTCCTACTCTCTTCTTTTCTTTCTTATATTTTTTCTGTAGTTTGTCCTCTGTCTTTTTCTTTCTTTCTGTATAATAAAAACAATAGTCCATTATTTAGCTGAGGTGATGACACTCATAAGAATTCAGCGGATAAGCAACATCAGATAATCAGGATTTACATTTTTTAATTTCATCTTGGAAGATTTGGACGGCCTCATTTTTAACTAGAGGGTGTTATATGATAATATTGGTACAATTAAGGAACACAAGTATTAATCTATAGATGAGATATCTTCTAAAAATTAATAGTGGAATGAAAATAAAGAATTTGGTTTGAAATTCCAAACTGACTATGACAGACAGACAGACATTTGGTTGGTTGGTTGGTTTTAATGGCATATCATCCCATCTGGGGTTATGTCATGCCTAGCGGTTAGGAAATAATATATGTTGTGTATCTATATTTACACTATTGTAGTTAACAGTTTTAACAAGATGTTAGCATCCTTGAGGTATCATGTTGTATGGTATTGATTAGGTTCATGTCTATATTCTATAGTATAATTTTGTTTCCTTCAAAAAGGACAGAATGTCTTCTTTCTATATTGACTTTTTCAAATAGATCTTTCATATTGTTTGCATTAAAATAACGGTTTCTGATATGAGCAAAAAATCTTACATTCTATGAATAAGTGTTTAACAGTCAAAGGTGTTTGACATGTTTCACACTGAGGTTGTTGTTCTTGTTTGAGTATATAGGATATTTCAGGATATAACAATCATGGTGCAATGGTTAGCAAACTAGTCTTGCAGATTTATTACTACTGAATAGCAAGTTCAATTCTCACTGGATGGTCTTATCAAATATATATGTGTGTGTTTGTGTGTATCATATAGTACCTAAATAATGAAGATGGAATTGTCTGTTTTTCCTGACGAAACCTTGAAAGAGAAACAACAAAATCTCACAGGACCTGCTGATTCAACCTCGCAATTGCTAATGACTCTGTTCACCTTGTATTTTTGCTTAGCAAACCTTTTCCCCTCTTCTTAATGCTCGTATTTCCTCCTATTTTTTTCTCTGTTAACCGTCTAGGAATTGTGTATTATTACACATCAAACTTAAACAGCATTGGGCTGTTGTGGGAATTTTTGTTTTTCAACCAGCTTTTTTGCCTTTTTTAAGCATAGAGTACTATTATAAATAAATGCCTGCTATGGTGATGAATCAATGAAGCCATCAATAATTTGTGTTCTATCAATTATATAAATAGTTTTCTTTACAATAAGGGTATCATTGCCGGTTTGAAAGAAGTTCAACTTTGATAAGAACATTATGAACAAAACTATATATAGGTTATTATATACCTTATATGATTATTACATGATAAACATATATATATATATATATATATATGAAGAAATTTGAAAAACGAAGTGTTCCAAAATATAAGATGAATTTATTTATCGACGTTAAACGTTTCTGTTTATTTTTGGAACACTTCATTTTTTAATTTTCTTCATATTGTCGGATTTATTTCCATATTTATTCATATATATATATATATATATATATATATATATATATATATGGTGATTTCCACTTCTTCACAGAATAAGGCCATTTCTACAAGTAGTTCAGTTGTGAGCACGCAGATGGCCCATGGATCCAACTTGTTTTTATGTACCCTGTCACACATATGAAGCCCTTGACAGACAGGCCCTGCCACACAGGTCAGACTTAAATGTTTGAAATGTTTCCATGACGTCCGTCATGTGTCGCTTCAGGATGGAGTGCTCAAGCCGCCTTACCTCAAACCTCTTACAGCTACCATCGGTCTGTCTTTCCAAGAGGACGTGTACCCAGCCCAACCCCTTCTGTCAATTGGTCCTTATCGCTGAAACTGACTTCCACAAGGGCATCGATGTCAACCCATATCGAGACGCTCACCTGTCCTGACAACAGTGCGTCGTTTGGTGTTTCCCGATCTCTCAAGATCGAGAAGTGTCCAGACATTCCAGGTGGCTATTCTTAGCATTGTTTTTTGTTGTAATATTTTCTTGTTTTCACCCAGCTAATGTGGACATCCATCGAACCGTAGGTCTCTGGCCAGCTTGATAGGTGAACCGGCATTTGTTTAGGTCTCTTTTTCTAAGCACTTCCCAAATGGCTGGGTGAAGAGTGTTACCCAAGGGGCTGCTCAGTCACCCACAACCTCACCAAGGCACGTTGCTGTTCAATCAGCAAGGCAGTGACGTCAGGCCTGCACACGTCACCATTGCTCCATCACTGTGGGACTTGTAGAAATATCTGCACTTGTTTGTTTGTAAAGGTTTACACCTTATGGAGTATATATATATATATATATATATATAAAGTTTATAAAGTATAGGGTTAATATATACCTTATCGTAAAAATATATATGTATGTGAGTGTCTTTTTTTACCATATAAGTTATATATTAACCTGACTAATCCTTTATAATCATGTAATTGTTGTTGGTTATTGTCTTGTGACAAGTGCCTGAATAATGGTTGCATTTCTCTATTTGTTTGAAAAATTTTGTCTTAAATAAAATATTTTCCTGGTAATGTGCTGTCACTTCAGATTTATAAGTTGTATAGTTTGGAAAATAATTATTAATTTTAAATTGCTTTATTTTTTATTGCAACTCACTCAGATTGTCATTTCTATGACAGCAATAAATCAAAAGTATGATACGCTAACTCATGTCTCTTTTGGCCTCAAAATACTCACGTCTCTTTTGGCCTCAAAATACTCACGTCTCTTTTGGCCTCAAAAATACTCACGTCTCTTTGGCCTCAAAAATACTCACGTCTCTTTTGGCCTCAAAAATACTCACGTCTCTTTTGGCCTCAAAAATCTCACTCACGTCTCTTTTGGCCTCAAAAAATACTCACGTCTCTTTTGGCCTCAAAAATACTCACGTCTCTTTTGGCCTCAAAATACTCACGTCTCTTTTGGCCTCAAAAAGTCTCTTTTGGTTTAAACACACCAACAGCTTTACCAACTTGGCACTACTATGTTGTCACCACCTACCACACGGTGAGCAGGGGTTGGATTTAGAAAAGTAGTCCAATCATCTTTCTTTTTTTTTTATCTACTTTATTCCTCCTGCACCGTGGTGTAATGTCTTTATTGCTGGATTGCGGCATCGTAGTAAGAGAGTTCAAACTCAAGTCCTGCTATTATGTTCAATTTTGGACTAACACCCTTTGGAAAGGTATCAACACCCTCATCTCCCAAGTTATGGTTTGAGAATAGTATCACTACTATTATGGGTTGAGAATAGTATCACTACTATTATTCTACATGGATGACTGACATTAAATAACTCACAATGGTTGATATGCCATTAAACAAAGAAACCAAACCAAACCACTTCTCTATGTATTATGAAAGACGTGGTCTTTGGTCTTCAGGCTCCAAGAGCCGAAATGCCAATGGCTGCTGCCATGGTTGTTTGTTTATACTCTCTCTTGATCAAGGGCAGATTACCCTGTTCAGCCTAGACACAGGGGCAGATCACTCTATTGTACTTATACACGCTCCCTCCTTGATTTTAAACTTATACCCTTCCTTTTTTTTCATTTTTTATTCTTCTGTATATATTTTCCTATTCCTGTTATAAGGGCCGGTTTAGCTCAGTTTGTAGAGTGTCCAACTAGGAACCACAAGTTTCCTGGTTCGATTACCGGCCCTCGCCAACTCAGCGTATGAGTAGCATAGGGATCGTGCGTAAAGTAAGGAGTTGATGGTAGGTGTGGTGCTCCACCTCAGACACCAAAACAATCTCCTTGGTCTAGCACTAGTGAAAAGGGGATAGACTCCCTCGCTGTCTGGCTGATACAGACTTTAGGCCACCCCGACGACTTTACTTTTTTATCTTCATGACAACATCATTGAGACCATTTTTTTTATTTTTTTTTAACACAATGCTTTAGTGTTATTAAGAGATAAATATAACTTTGACGAGTGGAGGGAGAGAAAAATATATTTTATGTACAAAAGAAAGATTTCAATGCGCTCTATTTAATGATATTATGGGTTTAAATTAACAGTAAAAATTTACTGAGTAAAACACAAAAAAACAATGACACAAAATAGGCCTCAATGGTTTTGTGGACTGTAAATAAATAACTAACATGGATGACTTTTTATCCTTCTTGAGAAAAATAAAAATATACCAAAAATTATTAACCAGATATAAAAAATATATCCATGAAATATATCTAACAAAAATACACCTGTAAAGGAAACTTGAGGACCAACTTTTATCTTGCACTCTTTTTGGTATTAAATAACTCACAGGGTTGATATACCATTAAACAAACCAAACCAAATGAAGTTAATGAAAATTATTTATACCATATTTGAAGATATTAAGAACTAGAAACATAGAAACTTTTTATCAAAATGAATTGTTTCTGCATTGGATGAGCCGAAAAGGGTTGTTATGCCATAAACCAAACAAAACAAACCAAATAGATAAGTACGACTCTTTCTCAAAATAGTTGTTACATTTAGTGTGTGAAATTTACTTGCAAATGCACCTATTATAGGACAAAAGTAGTAGATTCTTGGATACTTGAGTTGTGGCCTTAATCTTTTTGCTTCATGCAATCTAAAGTAGTCATGGATTATAGTTTCAGAATCTCTCTCTCTTTTTCTCTCTCTGGCATGCATAGGTTTTGGTTGTCTGTGATAGAAGCAGCCTCACCTCCTTAGTTTAGAAGTTGGATAAAAATCATAAATAAATCGAGGCGTGTGGTGTAATGGTTAGTCATAGGAAATGGACTCATCAATATATATATTTGTGTGTGTGTGTGTGTGTGTGTGTGTGTTTATATTTATTTAAATGTGTATGTGTGTGTTGATATATATTTATATGTGTGCGTATATGTGTGTGTGTGTGTTGATATATATTTTATGTGTGTGTGTGTGTTGATATATATTTATATATATGTGTGTGTGTGTTGATATATATTTATATATATGTGTGTGTGTGTTGATATATATATGTGTGTGTGTGTGTTGATATATATATATGTGTGTGTGTGTGTTGATATATATATATGTGTGTGTGTGTGTGTGTGATATATATATATATGTGTGTGTGTGGTGTGTGTGATATATATATGTGTGTGTGTGTGTGTGTTGATATATATATGTGTGTGTGTTGTATATATATGTGTTGTGTTGTATATATATGTGTGTGTGTGTGTGTATATATATGTGTGTGTGTGTTGATATATATATGTGTATGTGTGTGAATGTTGATATATATTTATATGTGTGTGTGAATGTTGATATATATTTATATGTGTGTGTGAATGTTGATATATATTTATATGTGTGTGTGTGTGTTCTATGAATGTTGATATATATTTATATGTGTGTGTGTGTGTGTGTGTGTATGAATGTTGATATATATTTATATGTGTGTGTGTGTGTGTGTGTCTATGAATGTTGATATATATTTTATATGTGTGTGTGTGTGTGTGTCTTGATGTTGATATATTATGTGTGTGTGTGTGTGTGTGTATGCTGGTGTGTATATATATATATGTGTATATATATAATATATATATATATATATATATATATATTATATTTGTTAATATTTTTTATTAGTTATTATGATAATATACAACATTATTTCAATTGATTGGTTCTGCATTTTTACAACGTAGATTCAATATATTCAAAAACTGACATTTCCCATTTGACATCATAGACACTTTCATACGTCTCTTTCCTTCCACACACACCAAAATCTAATTTTTTTTTTGGGGGGGGGGGCGGGGATGCCTTTGATGTTGGCACTTTTTAAGGTTTGATAGTTGCTGGGCAGGGGGATATGTCAAACCAACTTAACTTCAAATTCTAAACAAGGCTGTTTGAATTTCACATAGCACTAATACTCTTGGGAAAGGTATGCATCCAACTACTTTGTCTCCATCTATGGGTAAATAGTAGGGCAGGCTGGGCTCTTTAACCATGGCTACATAGCTAGTCTAGGAGAATGTAAAAAGTATAATAATCTTGATTTAACTCTATCTCAATTTTTTTTTCTTTCTTTCCTTTTTTTTCATCTTTTCATTTTTTGGCTGGTTGACCAACACTGGTGTATCTTTCTATTTATAAGTAAAAAAAAGTAGGCAGGGTGGCCTATTGTCGGTATTAGCAGCTATCAAACTTAGAACACTATTAATCAGGCAGTAAGATAATGCTTAAAGTTCTAATAATAAAGTCTGCAGAGTGTCCTATTGTTTGATATCAGTGAGGGAGTATATCCTCTTGTTGCTAGTGTTTGCAGGGAGATTGTTTTTATGCTAAAAAAAGATATTAACTTATCTTACATGACATAATTTAAAAAAATACTAACTGATGTTATATGATATAATAAAAAAGTAGGCAGAGAGGCCTATTGCTATAATCATCTGAACAATGAAGGAGTCTATCCCCTTTTTGCTAATGCTAGACCAGAGAGTTCTTGCTGAGGTGGAGCGCCATACCTACCGTCAGCTCCCCACTTTACCACACATATCAGATTACCTAATCTGTTCTACTCATCTGCTGAGTTGGTGTGAACTGGCATCACACCTGGATCCCTGTGATTCCTAGGCTGGTGCTCTTGAAAATTGTAGCGAGATGGTGAATATCCTGAGTTTTGCGAGGACTACTATTAGAAAAGGAGGAAGAAGAAATAAGAGATAGTAAAGGGTTAAAAAAAAAAAAGTGATGAACACAAAACGGTTTTGTTGGGAATTTGACCGGGGCGTGACCCCCCGAATGTAGAATTAAAAGCCAACCGGAAGATTCGAATGTTGACCGGAACCGGAAGTCACGTGGTGATGTGGAGCAACGAAAAAAAATACGGCCTCTTTTTGCTTTCCGAGGCCTAGGGGGACAGAAGGGCCTCTGATCCCTAGTGTGGGATTACAGTAATTTAACAGTGTCCTCTCTCTCTTTCTCTCTGCTTTTCCTCCTCTCCGACACAACCCACGAGATGAGCCCTGGAAATAAAAGCTAAACAGCTCGTGACGATATATTTCTCATGTTACACTTACTATTAGAACGTTACATATCCGTTTTGGTACCATGAATATACCATCACGTTACAAAATGATTTTGAACTGGAGTCTGTTCAATTAACAACAGTAATCCCTTTCCTGCAACAATCTATCTGCTACCACAGTAATCTCTTTCCTCTGACCTTCCTTCTCTCACAACAATCCCAGTAGTCATCCGAATTTCACCACTCTTGCCGTCACTGGCTTCGTTCCTTCTGCCAGTGTCAGTGACCGTCTGTTTTTTATTACAGCTTACCCACCTTTCATGTAAATTATGTCTCATCCCATCCGGGTTTCTCGTGTATGGCATAAGCGATTCTTTACCGCTTATGTCGGGGGTGGGGTCGGCTATGTCCATTACAACTCTACCGACTGAACTAAACCGATTTTTAATTTTAAAAATAAAAATCCACAGTTATTTATTCTCTTGATAAAGGAAACATTTTTTTATCTTGGAAAAAAAAAAAAAAATATCAAGACATAAGGCATCGTTGCAAATTTAGACCTTAAATTTAAAACACTGTTCAGGAATTCTGCCTGGAAATCATTAAACTTTGAATAAACAATATAAATTCTAACAGATTGCGTAGGTTTATTGCTACGATCTTTGTGTTGCGCTTGAAAGTGAAAAAAATCAATGTGAGGAATCAATGTAAAAAAATCCAAGTAATTAAATGTTTTACAGAAATTTAAGAAAAAAAAAAGCAGAAAATAAAACCCCCAAAAAGCAAACCTTCCTCATTCCCTAATTACTTTAAATACCATGATTGTAACATCTCAACCTGAAACATTGATGACTTTCCAATACAGAAGCGGGAGTGATAGGAGAAGGAGGAGGAGGAGTGGAAGAAGGAGGAGGAGGAGGAGGAGTAATGATTCTAATCTGAATAGACACCTTTGCAAATTTCTTCCTTAATTGCTACTCTTTTTTTTTTCTTCCTTTTTTTATTTTTTATTTTTATTTTTTATTTTTATTTTTTTGTCATCCACAATTGAATGTAGGAAGATAATCTTTGCATTTACGCACATCCTGTTTCGCATTTAACATCGTTTTACACATTGTTTACTAATGCAGTTGCACCTGATATTATTCGTTTTTTTTTGTTTTTTTTTTTTGTTTTACCTGGTGGTGCCGTTTCTGCTTTCAATCTTTGTTCTCAATCTTTGATTTTTGTCTGCGTTTATCTTTATTCAATCACATCCTCAATAAAATCGACATCCAAACAAGGATCTACTGTCACTAAAAAGCATTGTTGAAATGAAACTTAAACACCCAATTTTAAAATATCCTAAATTTAGAAGCCAAATAAAAAAAATGTTAAAATACTCAAGAATATAATACTCGTGTTCTTTAATTCTATCACTGTTATTATCTTGCAACACCCACTGAATAAAAAGCCGCCAACCCTTTTTATCATATATGTGCTTAAAAGCAGTGACTGAGGGTCTTAATGTCCTGGGTATAATGTTAAACTTTTTCTCTGAATTTTTGAGATGAGGCTTGATAATTAGTATTATTTGGATTATTCGGACTATTGTTATCTGTTCAACGTTTTGGTCAATGTGCCCTCTGGCCTTCTTCAGGTGTTTCTTGTCGGACTCAGGAGCCTTCTTGAACTCAGGAACCTTCCAAGAATCATCATTTTGCTATAGAAGAAATGCTGGAATCGCTTCTTTCAAATTCTGTAGACATCATCTAATTACAGTCTGAATAAACAAATTTCTTGTGATATTTGAAAAGAATTGAACTCTTTGCTTACTTTAAACTGCTCACAGTGGCTCTCCCGCCACTACTGTTTCTACGCATACCGCACCCAAGCAAAGTACAAAAACTGATGGTTAGTTCATTATAACTGAGCAGGATGACTCAGATTACAATAAAAATAGGTTTTAATTTGAATAGAGTGAGTTCTGAGGTGAATAGATAGTGAACTTTGAAATATCCCATCATACAGGTAAAAAAATACCAAGAAAATTTGTTACAGCCGTGGGGGAAATTTGGTAGGCAAAAGAGTTAAGCAATTTTCTATCTTTGCATTTGAATCAAGTTAAATTTTTTGCAGTATGAAAAAGTTATGAGTTGCCATCAGCAATCATAAAGAAATTATTTTTCATGATAAAAGAAATTTGGTTATTTCCTATAACTCCAACATAAACAAAGGGGTACCACTCTTGATTGATAAATTATTTATTTATTTATTGATCTGCTAGGAAAAAAGAAGATGGGTTAGGGTTAGTTCAATGGGAAAATAATAGGTAGATTAATTAACAGATAAAATTCATTCAGAGTGGTTCCCCTTTTTATGTTGGAGTTATAGGAAATAACCAGAAATTTTGTAAAAATCAATTTTTTTCTACTTTTTTTCTTTTTAATTTTTAATTTTTTCATTATTTTTGTTTATTTTAGATTTCCAAGTAACTCGGTGCTTTTAATCCTTAACCCTTTTTGACCGATGAGAGGTTTGCCTTGTCTAACAAATAGTTTCTCCTTACAATGACTCAGTCATGGTTGTTACTGTGTTGTTGTCCAAGGCGGCAATTTAGACGTGTCTTTATGATTGACGTGCGTCCAATATCATCATTAGGTTGTTAATTCAATTTTTTTTTTTTCCTTATTTGGTCATGGTATCTTGTATCAGTCTCTTTCTGATCCTTTTTTTTCTTCTTTCTTTCCTTTTTTTTTTGCATCTTTCTATTTCTTTGGGATTGATTTTCTTTTTTTTTTTGGAATTTGGAATTTGGCATTTCTTATTACTCATTGATTCTTTCAGACACAGCATCTTTGGTGCTTTCTTTATAATAACTAGCAAAAAGACCGCCATTCTGGTGGTGTTGAAATTTTGTCACAATCTTTCTTTTTAAAAAAATGTAAACAGATCTTTGAAATCTTTCTTTTTCTTTTTTAAATAATAGACATAAAAAAATAGTTTTACTCTCAAAATTCAAATAAATATATTTTCTTTCTAATAAAACCAAGTTAAATTCGAATTAATTTAAATACCTAAGGTTTTTCATTTTGGGGGCATTAAAACCGTTCTGTTTTGATTATTGTCTGTCATGAAGCAAAATTTTATGACAGACAATAATCAAAACAAAACAATTTTTTTTCACTGTATAATAAAATGTAAAATTTAATGTAGAAGAACATTATGTGACTATTTTTTGTTTGTAAATAATTTTCTCATAAAACTCGATATGTTATATGACTTAGTTTGTTTTATTTTGATATATATTCTATGTATAAGTCAATAATATATTCATTAAAACTTGTTTTAACAAACAATGTGGACCATTGAATGCTGCATACTTAATTTCTGAGTGTATATATATATATATATATATATATAATATTTCTGAGTGATTCCTATTTTTTTCTTTCTTTACTTTTTTTTGCATCTTTCTATTTCTTGGGACCAATTTTCTTTCTTTTTGGAATTTGGCATTTGGCAATTCTTATTCCTCATTGATTCTTTCAGACACATTCTTTGGTGCTTTCTTTATGATGATAATAATACTCTCCTATATATTACAAAAATTCTCATTATGTTTTGTGTGCATTTATATATAAGCATAACCCATAAAAAAAAACCAATAGATTTAAAAAAAATAAAATTTTCTTTAGAAACAGAGCAATGTGTATTTTATCCAACCCGTCCACACATTGCTTTCTTTATTATAACTAGCAAGAATATGCACCTTCCAGGCACAAGTATTTAAGTCTTAATGTTATAAAATATTTTGTGGATTAGAAAGACTAATGAAACTAAATAAGAACAAATATAAAAATATTACACTTACTTCAATGCTATCTTAATAGATTTCTATTAAAAAATTATATACAGGATTGCTATTGATATGTTTGAGAATAACATGATAGTATTAGAAATCAGTAACAGCAAATAATCATTTATTAAACTCAGTTTTGTTAAAATCATTATGCAAATTATTCCCACCATATACTATGTAAATCTTTATTTCTTAGATATATATATATATAACACATATTTCAGGATTTAAATGCATTAATATGAGCCGTTTTGCAGCAAATCTAACTTAGCTAGACTTTAATAGAGACATCGTTAATAGATAAGATGCTAATTAAGCTTAATAATGACTATTTCATAATTGTTGAGAATATAACTTAAATAACTAAGGAAATTGTGATGTCATTGGTTATTTAGTTTCGGTTATAGACACACAGTTACATAATCTTCATTATAATAATAATAATAATAATAATAGTATAATCATAGTAATAATAATAGTAATAATAATAGTAAGTAAAGTCGTCGGGGCGGCCTAAAGTCGGTATCAGCCAATCAGCGAGGGAGTCTATCCCCTTTTCACTAGCACTAGACCAAGGAGGTTGTTTTTTGGCGTCTGAGGTGGAGCGCCACACCTACCATCAGCTCCTTACTTTACCGCACAGATCCCTGTGCTACTCATACGCTGAGTTGGCAAGGACCGGAATCGAACTAGGAACCTTGTGGTTTCTAGCTGAACGCTCTACCGACTGAGCTAACCTGGCCCCTAAATAATAATAGTAGTAATAATAATAATAGTAATAATAGTAATAATAATAATAATAGTAATAATAATAATAATCTCCTATATATTACAAAAATTCTCATTGATTGTGTGCATTTATCTATAAAAAAAAGTTTTTATGATTGTGTGCATTTATCCATAAAAAAAGTTTTTTTAAAAATTCTTTTTAAGCAACAGAGTAATGTGTATTTATCCAACCCCTCCACACAAGCAGGTCCACAGGTGACCGTTTAATATGTGTGAGGTATTTCTGTCGTACCCTGTATTAGTAGTAGTGTTTATATAAGTTGTATATCTCCCATGACTAAGCATTCCTAAATGTAATCTAAAGAGCTGATAATGCAGTTTACTCTCACCCTGACAAATAAAAATAAGACTCCATATTGTAATACAAAAAAATGACTATTTGGTTTTATGTGAGGTAAATTTATTAACGGAAAACATTTAATTATAATTATTAATTTTTTATTTTTATTTTTATTTGATTGATTAAAATTAATGCACTCTCTAGTTTAATTCAGTCAGTAGAGCACCTGCCTAAAAATTGCAAGGTTCCTGGTTCAATACCTGTCCCCGCCAACTCAGCACATGAGTAACACAGATTGGGTAATCTGATCTGTGTGGTAAAGCATCTGGAAGCTGAAGGTAGGTGTGGCACTCCACCTCAGTAAAAACAATCTTCCTGGTCTAGTGCGAGCGAAAAGGGAATAGACTCCCTTGTTGTTCGACTGATACTTGACAATAGGCCTCTCCGCCAACTTAACTTACTTTTTATTTATTTCAAATCTGAAAAATTTCAAAACAGATTATACTTTGTTCTGTTGGAATATCTCTGAAATCAAACAATATTTTGATATTTGTAAATATATAAGTAAAAAAAAATAGCTTGTATTATTTCAACTTTATGGACTGTTGTCCTCATCTTAATTGTTATTTACACATACACAATGTTTCGGCCGATGTGCCCTCTGACCTTCTTCAGGTGTTTACTTGTAATCCATTGGTGTAGATTGTTCTCATTCTGTTACAAGTGTTAAATTTTGTTTATTTGAGTTTAGTAATGATTTAAATTGGGAAATCATTTTGAATGATTTGACTGTTGTGCAAACAAAGCGTTGAAAAATTTGATGACTTCATCTAAGTAATGATGTCATTGTTTTTGCATACCTATAAATTTAAAAAATTAAGAATTTTTCAATGGATTACAAGAAATACCTGAAGAGAGCCATTCGCCGAAACGTTGTGTATGTGTATTTCACAATGAAGATGAGGATAAAAGTTAGAAAAAAATAATACATATTATCAAGCCTCATCTCAAAAATTCAGGAGAAAAAAAAAATAGCTGTTTGAGATATTTATAACCCCCCCCCCCAAAAAAAAAACTCATATTTTAAACCTTTTCCAGCCTTCAGAATAATACTAAATTCATGAAAAATTAATAAAGATTGATATAAATGTTTTAAAAGAGTGAATAATAAATTTCATAAGTATACACTGATGTACTCTGATTGGTTACCTTATCTTGTTTTTTCGTACAATCTAAATATTTCAGCCGTTGTACTCTTTGGCCTTCTTCAGGTCTCTGTTATACTTTCTGGGGGAATTTTGAACCAAACTTCTTTTTTTTTCAATCCTCTATCTTCTCATTCTGATGTTCATGCTTTGAGAATATCTTGTATTAGTGCATTTGTATTTGAACAACTGTTTAAATTATGTTTTTCTTTTATTGTTTTTGTTTATTCAAGTCTTTGCCTACTTTAAACCACTCACATCTTACCATAATCTGCTAGCAGCGACTTTTGCAGGTGTCAGTTGTTTACGCTGAAAAATAACCTTATTTGAATATAACGAGTACTGAGGTGAATAGATAGTGAACTTTAATATATCCCATCATACAGGTAAAAAAAAATACAAAGAAAATTTGGTACAGCCACGGGGGAAATTTGGTAGGGAAAAAGTTAAACTTTGCGAAATAAAATTTACCTTGCGTCACATCCTGCTCATGTGGATAGGCTCTAAATACATACAATGTAATAAAATCAATAAATACTAATATATTCTAGCAAACAAAAATTAGATACATCTGTATACACAGACAAGAAAATTCGGTATAGCCATGGGGGAAATTTGGTAGGCAAAGAGTTAAAATCTTAGTCTTGGAGGCATGTGGTATAATGGTTTGAGTTGTAGGAAATGGATTTGTTGACCCAAGTTCAAATCCTGGATGAAGCTACATACATATATATATATATATATATATATATATATATATATATATATATATATATCCTAATATGATAATTTCTTATCTAAATATTCAGACAAGAATTTAATGAATTTATTGAAAATCATAATGATGTATTTGGAGATTATTTTGAGGGTACTTATATTTTTCATTTGATTTTTTAAGTCTACTTACGTCTGAATCATATAAGTAAATAGAAACTTTAGATAAGATATACAAATTTACATACAAACCTCTACAAAGGGGTGTTGAAACGTTCTTGGCCCAACTAGGCTGACATTGCCTTTAAAGAAATCTTTTTGGAAGGGCCAAAGGTATTTGAGGAATGATCTACCAAGTATGTAGAATTGTGGGATAAATTTGTAGAATAGCATGTGCACTTCATGGCTTGAGGGTATTTTCTTTTTGATTGGGTTGAGAACACTTCAGCACCCTCATTGTGTGCGTAAGTGTGTAATATATATTCTTTGTTGGGGTTCCAAGTTTCTTGGTACAAGGTGATTCTATGCTGGTCCTATTCTCTAACAGTAGTTTGTTGTAGAGTTTAGGTTCTGTATGATAGCTCAATGTTTAATTCATATAAAACAGAGCAAATTTATTTGTGAATAAAAAGGCCTTAAATACCATAGGTATCGTGATTATGGACCATTTCCACTCGTGGGTATTTGGGGCCCACAGAGCTTCGTCAGACCACGTTTACATTTTATTTAGCTAAATAAAATGTAAACGTGGTCTGATGAAGCTCTGTGGGCCCCAAATACCCACAAGTGGAAATGGTCCATAATCACGATACCCATGTATTTAAAGCCTTTTTATTCACATATATATATGGTGTTTATGAAGTCCTGCAGCAGTTTCAAAATTTTAAATTCAATAACTCACATTGTACAAATGAAAGTTCAATTCTTGAAGTTTTATTTTTTATATCATTTTTTTTATTATAGCCTTTCAGCAGGACCACTGTCATTGTAGGTACATTTTAACTCTGCTGTAGGACTTTATGGACACCCTGTATATATATGACTTGACTTACAAGTTGTTAATTGGTTGATTTTTTTGCGTTTGTGTTGTGAGCTAAAATTTGATATACGATTCAGTTTCAGTTATGCTTATGTTAATAAGTTCACTAAAATCATTCAAGTTTCCAAAATCATGCCCCCCCCCCAAATATTTATTAAAAAAATAAACCATAAAATAAGGGCCGGGTTAGTTCAGTCGGTAGAGCGTTCAGTTAGAAACCACGAGGTTCCTAGTTCGATAGCGGCCCTCGCCAACTCAGTGTATGAGTAGCACAGGGATCTGTGCAGTAAAGTAAGGAGCTGATGGTAGGTATGGCGCCCCCCCTCAAATGCTAAAATAATCTCCTTGGTCTAGCGCTAGTGAAAAGGGGATAGACTCCCTCGCTGATTGGCTGATACCGACGTTAGGTTACACCGACGACTTTACTTTTTTATAGCACATAATTAATTACATTCTATTCTGTTTTTATACAATACAGTAATATTTTTCTTAACTAAAAAAAAATTAGTGTTTGATAATTCATAAATATAACCTTTTTTACTTGATCCTTTCTTAGGCAGAATATACCTTGTATGACTGGAATGCTAGTTTGTTCCTGTCTACCTCAGTTCATTCCTATCTATCTCTACTTATCTATATAGACAGATATTAATACCCTTGGGAAAGGTATGAATCTAACTATTCTACCCTTCAGCTATAGGTAAATAGCAGAGAAGACTGGGCTCTTTAACCTTGGTTAGGCAACCAGTTTAGGAAAAGGAATACTCTGAATTCCAACCTGTTAAACTCCGATTAAGAAATTGACTTTGTGTCCCATCTTACTCATGTGAAGGAGTTGGTAAACATACATATAGATAGATAGCAATCAGTGGTATAAAGAAAATATTTTAAAATGCAAATAGTAATTCCTAAATATAACTTTTTTTTTTACTGTGTCACAGAGATGCTGATAAGTATGCGTCCTGCATCCCTGACACACAAAAATCTAAAAGGATGCAGTAAAATCATATCCATGCATCCCTGTGTTTTTCTTTTTTTATTCCCTCACCATTTCAAGCTAACTGTAAATACATTTCAATAGTTTCTTAGAACCAAATTACACTGGATAGGTTACAAGATAGAAGTTAGATAGCTTTAGTTGGGACCCATAAATTTTCCCGGGGACTCATTCAAAGCAAATATATGCATCCCAGGACACACTAAATCAAAAAGCTACCAGTATTACTGGTGTCATCTGTAAGGCAATGGGAAGTATCCTTGATTATTTCATGGGAGACTGGGCTTCGATTCCCTGTAGGAAAGTAAAATCAATTGACTTTCTTTTGTATTTATAAAAATATATAGAACACTTGTCTCATTGTCATGGTTGAACAGTTATGAATATCAGTGGTTTTTGATGAGCCATATCCATGAAAAATAGTTGCTGTTCACATTTTGTCTTCCTTTCACATGTTCTGGGTATGACATTAAACTGCATCTAATGGTGAGGTTTCAATTCTGGAGCTCTGGGGGTGTATGGAGTAGCCCTCCATCACCATTACTCCCAGGTCTACTCTGACCGGAGTGGTAGTACCTGTTAGGGTCCTATCTGTTGGTTAAATAGATAAAAAATGAATTAAAAAATTGTGTTTAAAAAGAAATTGTTTAAATTAAAAATTTTGAATACCTGTCAAGAATGAATAAAATACCTTCAGTATAAAATAACCCATCAAGGGTTGACATGCCATAAAATCCAATCAACTAATCATAAATCTTCTTCCCACTTGAAACAGAAGGCTAAAAAAATCTGATGATAGAAATGAAGCCTTTTTTTAATAAAAAAAAGAATAAAATGAGTTCTGAGTTTAATTCATTCTGCTTGTTAGGGCTGTGGATTTGGAGTTGGAAGCAACTAAGGGTTCACTGGGGTTGAAGTTGGTAAAACTATACAGACCTTGATTCCAGTTGAATTCTCACTTTATATGGCCCGAGTTTAGTCTGTAAAGTTATACAGTACACACTCCTTTTTTTAGATTATAAAAAGAATAATGGTTTTATATTTATTTGTAGGTTATAATCTCTTAATTACATAAAGAGGAGTCAGAGTCAGAGGTGCCTAAAATAGAGGAGTCTGAGTCAGTCGAAGGTTTTATGTTCAGACTCTACAGCCTGCTGCTAGTAACTCGATTTCCTCATATATCAAATCAAGGTTCTCTATTGAAATAAACTGAAATGCCATTCATCTTTCTCAGCAACCCAAAAATCACTTTTTTTTTCTTTTATGATTTTTTAAAATAAGAAAATGGCACTGTATTGTATAAAAACCTAATAGAATGTAATGAATTATGTGTTTAAATATGCTTTATTGTTTATTTATTTTATGAATAATATTTTTCTTTGGCCTAATAGATATGTCAATGTAAATGTTTTTAGTGAACTTATTAATATAAGCATATTCGAAAAATGCTTGTACCTCAAATTTTAGCTCTCAACACAAAGTAAAAAAAACAAAAAACGACCAAGTGACAGCTTGTAACTTGGAAGACTCAGAAGTTAGGTTATGATTGTACATGACATAATAAAAATGTTTATATGATATTTTGCTTGTTCAGAGGTGTCTTATTTGATTTTCATTGTGAAGAAGGATAGATTGGAAGTGAACACAGTTATTTCCCTTTGCTGTTAGATAACTCTGGTGTAGATTTAAATCGTTTGACTGAAATCCATTTGGATTAATTTTAATTATTTACAGTCCATGACACCATTGAGGCGGGTTTTTTTGGGTTTTTTTTTTTCTAAAACAATGCTTTGATGTTATTGGGAGATAGATATATTGATCAGTATTGGGAGGAAAAAGATATTTTAAGTGTAAAAGAAAGATTTCAAAAATCTCTATTCAATGATATAATGGGGTTAAACTAGTAGTAAAAAAAAACCTAATAAAACACAAAATAAGCAGCCCAGCCCTGTCAGCTGGGGCTTTAGAATGCACCGACAACCTGTGATGCTGAAGGATGGAATCCAAGTGGCTTACTAGTCCATGACATGCGAAACACTACTTTGGCTAAATGGATGGTCGGAGAGGCCCCCTCTGATCAATTAGCTGGTCATGTCAAGCCCTAGCACCTATATGATTGTCCCAACCCTATTGCCCTTATAGTAACCCCCAACCCTTTTTATCATATATGTGCTAAAAGGTGGTGGTGAGGATCTTCATGTCCTGGAAATGTTAAACTCTATCTAATGGTGAAGTTCCAGATCTAGAGGTCTGGGGAATGTGGAGCGCCTGTTCATTACCATTGCTCCCTGGTCCACTCTGACCCGGAGTGGTAGTACCTGTTATGGAACCATCTATGGGTTAAATAGAAACAAATGTTTTTTAAAAAAATTGAGTACCCAAAAACGTCCTCGGTATAAAATAACCCAATGGGTTGACATGCCATAAAACCCAACCAACCAGCCAGTTCAAAATGGTTATGAATGTACATTTTTGTACTATATATAATTGGAAACCATTGTTAAACTGATTTTGTATTAAATGCTGTAAAACCCAAACAACCCACCAACAAAATAAGTCTCAATGATGTCACAGACAAAATTTGTAATCCTATTTAGAAGTTCGTGAATAAAGTGACACCAATTCCATTTGCTATGCAAATACATATATGAGGAGTGTTCATAAATATTGAGACTAAAGCTGTAATTAACAAGACAAAAATGAACAATGAATGAAATTATGATTTTTCTTCAAAATAGGTCCCCTTGTTATTCAATACATTTATTCCAGTGAGTTTTTTTTATTGGTAGAAGCACTGCTGAAATTCTTCTTTTTTATATTGTGTGAAACTGTACTGTTGTATTTCTTTTAATGTCCTCCATATCTTCAAATCTCTTACTTGTGAGATGAATTTTCTGTTTAGGAAACAAGAAAAAGACGCAGAGAGCAATGTCTGGTGAGTATGGAAGGTGCTGCACTTGTACAATCCTGTGTTTCCCCCCAAAAAATGCTGATCAAAAAGTATTGAGAATTGGCACTGACTTATCTAGATAACAGTCTAGACATCTTCATTTTAGGATATAGTTATTTACTAAGCTTAGCTTAGATGTGGCACAAGGCCAGAAGTATGGGGCGCCCAGTGAGAATTGTGCTCACTACCAATGGTCTGCTAATCTATCTTGATAACCATTGTTTGCCATTTTTGGGTGATATCTGTAAACTGATCCGTAATCGCTTTCATAACAATAACACAGCAGTCTGCAACATAAACTCAGTAGCATGCTCCGAATCATCTTGCCTCTTTCCCTGTTGACTGGTGTTTTATGCACAGCCCGATCTCAAAAACTTTGCATATGTGCAAATACATTCTCACCAATTCTCCCGGTTTTGAGATCATGTTTCCTCAAATTACGGTGCTAAGGCAGCCATATTTTCTTTTCTTTCAAGCCCTTCACTCATTTTGTACGCAAGACATGTTTGCGCCCCCTTTGAGCTTTGAAGCATACCATTTCTTTCACTACAGGGAGAGAGTATTAACATATTTCAAATACTTTTCTAAGCCTTTTTTTATATTCACTTTTGTTGTCTTGATACCTATCTTTGTCAAGGTGACTCTAAGCATATATATATATATATATATAATATATATATAATGTAGATGCATAGGTAGATGCTCATTAAATATATGCTCACTATATATATATGTAGATGCTCACTATATATATATATGTAGATGCATAGGTGCTCACTAAAACCTCTGTATAAACAGTTAGGTTTAATAAATAAAGCTCTTACATTTGTAATTGAGCACTTTATTTTCCTTTATTTTATCTCAGAAAAATTACCAATATATCTAATATATATATATATATATATATATATATATATATATATATATATATAATCTGTCTGTCTACATTCCTCTGAAGAAGGAGAGTCAAGTCTCTGAAATATTAGAATGAAATAAAATGAAACTTAACATCTCACAAACTCAGTTTCTTATATGTTTTATATGCTTCACACTAAATGCTAAATAATATATATTATAGACATTTATATATACACAACATATATACTAATATAATATATACACACTGAAAACTAGATTCACCATATATATGTAATAAATAAGTAATTCACAGACACGTGTTTCAAGGTATCACCTCTCGTCAGTGCGGTTATACCTCAACAGCTACCCCTGGTCGGGTTTGAGACCTAAATGAACTTTCGTTCACCAAGCCTCTTACCCGTGCGGCCAGAGGCAGCTGTCAAATATAGGAGAATATTTAATTGCTACATTATATATATACATATAAGAGAGAGAGAGAGAGAGAGAGAGAGAGAGAGAGAGCTAGTTGTCATTTGTAATGATTACCAAGAGAGGGGATAAGTACTGTTAGACAAACACCTTTTTACAGTGAGGGAAACAGTAAGATATAGAGTGTAAGTGATAGATTCTAGTTACAAAAACAAAAACAGTCTTAGCTGTATCTTCCTATACATTTTAAAAATCTTTACACAATAACAATTCCTAATGGTTTAACTGAAATCAGGGTGGGGGCCCAAAAAGACTTAAAGACATTGATGGAAAGACAGATATTCAGTGTATGCATATTCATCTATAAGTTTTGAAAATAAAGATTCAATCTCAATACTTTTTGATCTTGTCTTGCAGAGGAATAATTGATGAATGCATAGACTTTATGGTAACACATATTTGGCCCTCTAAGACAATTCAGGGAAGACAAAAATGAGAATGTTGTCCTAAATGAATTAATAAGCACCAAAGATGCTTTGTCTTATACTGGTTATGATAAATTCTTTATTCTTGGCATTTAGTGGCGCCAACCTATTCTCTTGCATTCACAATTTATTTTGGTTCTGGTTGACTGTCTTTTATATTTCTATTCTTTTCTCTTGTGGTTTGCTCAGAAGTTCAAAGTGAAAATCATTTCTATGTTATTTTTAAACACTTTTCTTTTCTTTTCTTTTTCTTTTTGATGTTTTGGCCATTTTTGAAATTCTATAGAGAGTGACAATTCTTCATTTCAGAATTTCAATCTTTTGCAGAGTTTTTGCAGGTATCCAACTGAGCTTTTTAAATTCTTGAAAAACAAAAAAATGATTTCAGAGAAAAATAAAATCAAAACCTTTTGTGGCATTTCTATTTTAATTTAAAAGAATTTACATGACAATTATAACAAATGATTTAAATTATTGAAATATACTGAATAAGTGTTTCACAATAAAAATGTATGTAAAAAAATGTTAACTCTATTTTCCATTCCTTGCTTCAAAGAAATGTACTTTGGAGAAGATTTTAAGAATGAACTCACAGGGATATTTTTTTCCTTTATTTTTTCATCCTTCTTCTTTTTTCTGTCTCTTTTTTCTTTTTTTTTTCTTTTTTCATTCTCTTTTTTCTTTCTCTTTTTTCTTTTTTCATTCTCTTTTTCTTTCTTTTTTTTCTCTATATTTTTCTTCCTTTTTCTTTTTTCTTTCTTTTTTTCTTTCCCTCTTTCTTTTTTTCTTTTCTTAATTAAGAGATTGGTAGAGCATCCACCTAGGAATTGTGAGGTTCTGTGTTCAGTACTGGTACTCACCAACTCAGTGCACGAGTAGCTCAGCTTGGGTAATCTGATCTGTGTGGTAAAGCATATGGTAGGTGTGGCACTTCAACCCAGCAATAAAAAAACCTTCCAGTATTAGGCTAGCCAAAAGGGGATAGATTCCCTCACTGTTCAGCTGATACTGAGAATAGGCCACTCTGCAGACTTTACTTTTTACTATAGGACATTAAAAAAAACATTAACAGATGTTATTTGACATAATAGAATATTAACAGATGTTATATGGCATAATGAAATGATATTAACAGATGTTATATGGCATAATGAAATAATATATATGGCATAATGAAATGATATTAACAGATGTTATATGGCATAATGAAATAATATATGAAATGCAGATGTTATGGCATAATGAAATAATATATATGGCATAATGCAATGATATTAACAGATGTTATTTGGCATAATAAAAAATGTTAAACGGTATAATAAAAAACATATCAGCAGATGTTATGGCATAATAAAAAAAATATTAACATGTTATATGGCAAGAGGGCTGGTTTAGCTCAGTTGGTAGAGTGTTCATCTGGCTAACTCAGCGTATGAGTAGCACAGGGATCTGTGCGGTAAAGTGAGGAGCTGACGGTAGGTGTGGCCCTCCATCTCAGACACTAAAAAACACTCTCTCTGGTCTAGTGCTAGTCTAGGCCCCCCCCCTACTATGATATGAAAAAATAATTAACGTTATATGCACAATGAAAAATATTAAGTAACGTTATACGGCACAATGAAAAAATATTAAGTAATGTTATATAACAATAAAAAAAGATATAATGATAATAAATAATATGAAATAATATTTAAAAAAAAGGTCAATGAGTAAAAAACCCAACTTGTTGAAGATAAATCTATATTGTGTCAGTTTTTGTTTTAGGGGTTCCAGGATGTAGCAATAATGTTTTCTGTCTTGATAATAACAGCAAACATTTACTTATCAATAAATCTGTAAAGGAAAAAGAAAAACAACACTTAATCTTTTCAATCTGACTCTTGCACACAAACTACTTAAAGGATAATTTTACATTAATGAGTTCATGATAACTTCAATAAACACTTCTCTGTAGATAAAATGTGTTTAAAAATAGTTATATATATATATATATATATATATATATATATAGGGTCGGTTTAGCTCAGTCGGTAGAGTGTTCGGCTGGGAACCTCAAGGTTTGATACCGGCCCTTGCCAACTCAGCGTATGAGTAGCACAGGGATCTGTGTGGTAAAGTGAGGAACTGATGGTAGATGTGGTGCTCCGCCTCAGATGCTAAAAAACAATTCCCTTGGTCTAGTGCTAGTGAAAAGGGGTTAGACTCCCTCGCTGTCTGGCTGATACCGACTTTAGGCCACCCTGACAACCTGACTATATATATATATATATATATATATATATATATATATATATAGAACAAACAATGTGACTTGTGCAATCTGTAACAAAGTCAGCTTCTAGTCTTAAGAGACATATGGTGGTGCACAAACATCAAATTTCATCTTCTGATCTAATCAATTCAGTGGGAAGGACTTCTTTCCTATGTCATATTTGCATCAAACTTTGTGGATCTGCAGCAGAATTGATGAGTCACTTGAGGGTTCATGAGAGTAAAGGTTCTGGTGGTAGGGTTTTAGGATTGTAAGGGACAGCTGTGATCTGTAAAGAATATTCTATTGCCATATATATGGGTTTTTTTTTTGGGGGGGGGTTAAGCCTGGGACAAAACATTTCTGAAAAACCAACAGTGATTATTTACAAAAAAAAATTAACTGGTATTAAGATATTAAGCTATACTAAGCTAAGGACCCTTGCAAGGGAAAGGACAGAGTTGCTTCAAATGAGGAAGGACTGAATATTGCTGTAGGATGCTCAAAACTACTACAGTGGCAGAACACAATAAATCATCATCATCATCATCATTTAAGTCTTTAATTGTTTACACTGTAAAATGATTCCCAAGAGCAACTAGTTCTACTACAAACAACTCCCAGTGACACAAAGGAAAAATTAACTATTTCATAATTCTTTTTTCATGCTATATTTTCTATCAGTTAATAATGATTAAAGCTTAATTTGAATTAAATTTGAATAACTTAATGGACCTAAATCCACCATTGTATGTCACCCCGCTGAAAGAAAAAAAAAACAACCAAAAATCAAGGAATTAACCGAATTTAATGAAATTTTCAGTGTTGATATATTGATGAATAAAAAATATAATGCACCAGTTATTTTAAAAAACTTTTACATTTTTTCAGATCAGTTAACTTTGAACCACATATCTTTGAAATTTGAGTTACGCCTCAAAGATACGTGATTCAAAGATAACTGACCTGGAAAAATGTAAAAGTTTTTAAACTTAAACTTAAATTTAAACTTATGGCAAGCCCCAACCCCTTTTTATGATATGGGTGCTAGAATGCTGTTGCTGAGGGTCTTCATGTCCTGGGAATGACATTAAACTCTATCTGATGGTGACATTTCAGTTTTGGAGGTTTGGGGAATGTGGAGCACCCCTTCATCACCATTGCTTCCTGGTCCACTCTGACCCGGAGTGGTCATACTTGTTAGGGTTCCATCTATGGGTTAAATAGAAAAATGTGTTTATAAAAAAATGTAGTATTCATTAAGAATGAATTCATTTCTAAACTTTGTTGGCATTAAATGACCCACTGAGGTTGATATGTGTTGTGATGTTAATCCAACAGTAAAAAAGAAGTCAAGTCGAGGTAGGGTAAAATAAGACAAGTGTATTTACAATAATGGTACAGGAATGGCTAGCTTGCCGTTAAACGGTAACAGTACAACCTTTTCACTCGGTGTCTCACTATTTATAGTGAGAACCGGTGTATATTCTCCACTGTAGGAACGGCCGGTACAACAATCTGCCATAAAACAAATCAAACCAAAACATCAGAAAATTACTCCTGACCTGTTGAGTCTCTCTCGCATTTCTTAGGTTTTCGGCAATGCTATGCAAAACACCAAAGAATCCCCCACCCCCCGAAAAAAAACAATTTTGTTTTGATTGAATCACTTCATCGATTGATTCAAGTAGAGAAACAATTGCTTGAATCTCAACTGATGATTTGATCAACCGTTTCAAATTTCAATTGATATTGACACAACATTCACTGCATTGTGTCATTTGCTACAACTTATCAACATTTTTGAAAACTGATGCAAAAAAAGAAAAAAGGAAATAGCTTTTCATAGTGACCTTTATTTTCTCTCTCCCTTTTTTTTCTTTCTTTTTTGTTTTGTTTCAATTCTTTTCATCTGTCAATTCTAATATGAAAGTGAGTCATTCATTCTTCTCCATTTTTTTATTTTTTAAAAATCTTGATTTGACCTTCAGGGCATTTTGAGCAATTAACTTGAATAAAATTTCATGCACAATAAATCTGAATGAAATCTTCAAGTCGATTTATTCTTTAATGTTAAGCAGTTGGTATTGTGAAAGAATAAATAAATAAAGGAGAGAAAATGTTGAATGGATAAAAATATTTAATGAAATGCCGATACGTGTTTCGGCCGAGAGGATGTTCTTGTACACATTGTTTTCTATTTATTATTATTTTAAACACAAAATAGAATAAAATAATAATAATAGAAAATATATAAAAAGTTTCAAGTATACAGAAAAACGGCCATCATCAGGGCAAGATGTTTGATATTTGAAATTAAAACTCTAAGAATACAGAGAATTTTGACAGTGTTCAAAAAAATAATTTTTTATTTATTTATTCTTTTATTTTTTATTTTTTTAAGTTTTGAAAGACGCTGATGGTTTCGTATTTTGCATTGTCCTCTTTTTTTTGTTTTTTATTAAGAAGTTTTTTCTTCTAAAATTCCCTCTAAACAAAACCAAATTAGCAAAAGGTTATGATGGTATGGCAATAAGATGTGATAAATGAATAATAATGGTTAGAGAGTATAAGATGAGTGAAGCTGGAAATATTAAAAGGAGGTGTATGGTGTAATGGTTAGAGTCGTAGGAAATGGACTCGTCGACCAGAGTTCAATTCCTGGATGAAGCCACAGTTCATATAGCGCTGATAAGTAAAAGTAAAGTTATCGGGGTGGCCTAAAGTCAGTATCAGCCAATCAGCGAGGGAATCTATCCCCTTTTCACTAGCGCTAGACTAAGGAGATTGTTTTTTGTGTCTGAGGTGGTGCGCCACACCGACCATCAGCTCCTTATTCATATGCTGAGTTGGCGAAGGCCGGTATCGAACTAGGAACCTTGTGGTTTCTTGTCGAACGCTGTACCGACTGCCCTTGGGAAAGGTATGGATCTCTAGCTATGGGTAAATAGTAGGGCAGCTTGGGCTCTTTAACCATAACAGTCTAGGAGAAGGAAAACTCTGAATTCAAACTTGGTCACTACTAGAATAGGCTCAGGCCTACTTAGTGATCTATTTCAATTAAAACAAAAGTATAGGATGAGTGAAGCTGGCAATATTAATGGATGGTAAGTGACTTGGGTACCTAAGGACCAATAAAATACTTATAGATTTAAAACATTCATGGAGGAATGTTCCACATTTCAGCTGTTCTTAAGCAGAAGCTGTCTGTATGGAACAGGAATAATAAAAAAAGTATTGTGTGGCCTGTTGTCAGTATCAGCTGGACAACAAGGGAGTATATCCTCTTTTCGCTAGCACTAGATCAGGGAGTATATCCTCTTTTCGCTAGCACTAGATCAGGGAGATTATTTTGCTGAGTTGGAACACTACACCTACCGTCAGCTCTCCACTTTACCGCACAGATCTGATTACCAAAGCTTTGCTACTCATTCACTGAGTTGGCAGGGTGTTGAGATATTTTGGGATATAAGGTGTGTGTTAATTGCCTGCTCCTACTTATAGACTAGGCCAGAATTATGTGACCTATCTCTTGGCCAATCACTGGCAGTACTCTGAGGTTGATACAATACTTAAACTGACCTTACTGGTCATAATTACTGCAACATTCTTTGACATAGGAATAAATCATTGGACCATTACCATTACGCAGGATAGGACTTATACGCTCACCAAAGGATTCCATAACACAGGACTTTCTTTAAGCCCTTTTCAACTGGCCAAGGATGGCATTTAAAAACTTTACACAGGGACTGATATCGAACCTGGAATCTTGTGATTCCTTAGCGGGTGCTCTGCTGACTGAGCTAAGCCAGCGCCTTATTAAGAAAGTATAGATGAGAAATGTTTTTCTAAATTGTACAGAGCCACAAGATTCCAGGTTTGATGCTGGCCTTTGCCAACTCAGTGCATGAGTAGCACAGCTTGAATCTATGTGGTAAAGTAGGGAGCTGATGGTAGCTGTGGTACTTCACCCCAAACCCCCAAAAAGCAATCTCCCTGAGTGAAAAGGGGATAGACTCCCTCGCTGTCTGGCTGATACTGACAACAGGCCAATCCAAATATTTTACTCCTTTACATTTTTGTGGTTATTCTAGGTCTCATTAAAAAAATAATTCATGAAGCTTTTGTGTTTACTCAACCTCTCTGCATGATTAGGATGCGACACATGCTCTATTTTTTAAGCGGAATCTAACTGGTGTGAATGTAGAGTTTCCGTTTGTCTAAACTGGTTACCGTACCAAAGTTATCTCTTAACTCATTCCACCTGGCCGGAAGTTACATTTATTTTTCTAATTTACCCCAAATGTTAGCCTTTGTTTAAATGTAACTTGTTGAAGGTTACCTGAAATTTTTAACCCAATTTAAAAGCCTTGCTACAATATATTAAGTGTAAGGAAACTTCTGACCCAATATATGCCCGTGGTGTAATGGTTTGAGTTGTAGGAAATGGACTCATCCATCAGTGTTCAAATCCTAGATGGGGTTGTTTGCATTTCACATAGCATTAATACATTTAGGAAAGGTATGCATCAAACTACTATCCCTCCAGATATGGATAAACAGAAGGGCAGCCTAGGCATTTTGACCTTGGCTAGGTAACCAGTCTAGGAGAAGGAAAACTCTGAATTCAAAAACTGTGAACAAGTGAAAAGAGAAAGCTTTACACAAAGAAATTAAATTATTTTTCCAAACCTGTTTATCTTGACTCTCGGCATTCCCCTCCTTCCAGAAAGTTACCCAAGCATTAAACTATACTTCTGACCCAATGCAATTATATAAAAAAAAGAAGTAAAAAGAAAATGAAACATTTTTGCAGGCAGTTGCCAAGAGAAGAGGTTGCTTTTAGTAAAATTGGTGTGAGAAATTAAGTTTTTAAAATGTTGTATGTGTTTATTTCACAGAAAAATTTCAACACCCTGACTTGGTTTAAAAAATAAATCTCAGTGTATCTTGTATTTGTGAATTTATCAATGAATATTTAATTTATAGTTAAAATCATTAATTAATATATAGAATAAATCTTATCTATTAACAAGGTCTCTATGAAAATTTGAGTTAGATTTGCCTCAAAACAGCCCATATTATTAATGCATTTAAAATCTCTGCAGTGTGTTATATATTACTAAGAAATAAAGATCTGCATAAGATATGGTGTGGTTAATTTGTGTACTGGTTTTAACAATACTTGGTGCTATTGATCTCTAGTGTTATTGTTTTATTCCCCAATGTATTAAAATCAATCCTATGAATGATTTTAATGGGAAATTAATTAGAATATAATTAAAATAAGTGTAATCTTTTTATGTGTTCTTATTTAATTTTGTTATTCTTTTCTAATTTAATATATTTCATTACATTAAAAGTTAAATGCTTACACCCGGGGGCGCCTATTCTTGCAAGTATATCTAATGAACAGACGTTTGATATGATTTTGGCTTTATTTTAAACTGAAATATATATGTATATATATATTTATCTATTTGTTATAGAGTACAATACATAAGGTGTGATTATTACCATTGGTTTCAAAGCAGCATATTGGCCGCTTATCATCAAGATAACACGCCCATGAAAGAACATACAACAAATATCCATTCATTTATATATCTTTTGAGCTGTTCTTGTATCCCTCCATGCAAGCTCCTTCTTCAGTCTTGGCTTTGGTGAAAAAGTAGTTTGTTTGCTTCTCTCTACATCTCTCCCTCTCTTTATTTTCAATTCTCCAATACTCTGTTGACTATATATATATATATTATTTTTTGTGGATGATATGGGTGCTATATTTCTAAACAGATAGTACTCAATATCATTGATAGAGTGTTTATATTTGAATTAAGATAGTGTGAACATGGAGTCAACACCTGGTTACTGACAGTTTCTTTAATGGGGGGGGGTAAGGGGGAACAATCAAGATCCAGTCCTTTCCTATCTCCCTTGATTAAAGGACCAAACCACAGTGTATATAAATCAACCACTGAAACAAATTCCCCATTTGGTCTGAAGATCACATAGATGAGAAACTGTCAGTAACCAGGTATTGACTCCATGTCCATGTTACCTTAAATATATGTATGATTACTTTTTTTTATTTATAGATAACAGAAAAGATAAGTCTATTACAATTTAAATAAGGTTGTTACATAATTGTTAGTACCCTAACACTTATGTACAGTTAGTGTAGAAACCAAAATGGCTGAATGAGTACAGCGGCCTTGAAGGATTGAGTGACACAGGTTGACCACATTCAACTCGGTGGAAAATGAGAAAGAAGGTCTCTTCTGGTTTAGAGTAGAAAGTATTTAAATAAGGTTGTTACATAATTGTTAGTACCCTAACACTTATGTACAGTTAGTGTAGAAACCAAAATGGCTGAATGAGTACAGCGGCCTTGAAGGATTGAGTGACACAGGTTGACCACCCTTCAACTCTTTTCCGGTGGATACTGTGAGAATCGGTGGAAAATGAGAAAAAAGGACTCTTCCGGTTTAGAGTAGAAAGAGTTAGTTTTAGTCTGATCAGCCGAACCACAAAGGTAGTAAGTCGCATTAAGCATGCTGCTGACTCAATCTGCACAGGTAGTCTGGTGGGGATTTCGGAATAAAATATTATCTAAAGCAAATCAAAGTCTTCGGTTATTATCTAAAAACTACCAATGACCCAGGGCTTATGATAGATGAGAAATCCCCAATAGAAGACCAGACATGAAATCCCCAAGACGAAGTCGAGACGCTAGAAGAACATAAGATACCAAAAGATAATCAGAAGAATAATAGAAATAAAGAGAGTATACAACAAGGTGTTAATTTTACTACAAAAAAGATTTAAGCCTTTAATCTTGTTACTAATAATACTTCCTCTAAAAACAAATCCCTTGTGTAAGACAAATATTGATTATCAATTTGTATGTCTTATCTGCATTATTCAGACTATTTTCATCATCTTCATTGTTATCTGTACAATGTTTCGGCCGATGTGCACTCCGGCCTTCTTCAGGTGTTTCTTGTCGGACTTGGGAACCTTCTTGTCATAATCAGGAACCACCGGCCTTCTTCAAGTATTTCTTATCGAATTCAGGAACCTTCTTAGACTCAGGAACTTTCTTGTTGTAATCAGGAGCCATCACGGAACTTTGAACCTAACCCTTTATTCAGTCCACAAATAATAATTAACACAACTTAACACCACTACCCCAGTTATAAGTAGTGGAATGAGAACAGTATACCCCCGTGGACTGAATAAAGGGTTAGGTTCAAAGTTCTATGATGGCTCCTGATTACAAGAAGAAGGTTCCTGAGTTCGAGAAGAAGGTTCCTGAGTCTGAGAAGGTTCCTGAATTCAACAAGAAATACTTGAAGAAGGCCGGAGGGCACATCGGCCGAAACGTTGTACAAATAACAATGAAGACAAGGACAATAGGCTGAATAATGCAGATAATACTAATCATCAAGACACATCTAAAAAATTCACAGAAATTTGTATCTTTGATAATAATAACAAAAGAACAACATTTTATATCAGCCACAACTCTTTCTTGTAGATTAACTTGTCACTTATTTGAACACATTGCACAGAAACATGGTCATCAGTGGTGTAGCTAGGGAAGGTCAGTCCTGGGCAGCACTTTTAGGTCTGCTGTAGGCTATAAGCCTCTATATGTATTTTTTTTTCTGGGGGTCCTGGGCGGGTCTCAAGGCTACCCGATCATATCTTATTATAATGGAGATTCAGTGTCTGTATGTCACTGCTTATATCACAATACCCAAAGGAATTGTGTAAGTTTATCAATGAGTATTTAATTTATTGTCAAAATCATTAATACATAGAATAAATTTTATTTATTAATGATGTTGCTATGAAAATCTAACATTAGATTTGCCTCAAAACAGCCCATGTTATTAGTGAGTTTAAAATCCTGCAATGTGTCTTATATATCACTAAGAAATAAATGTTTACATAATATATGGTATAGTTCATCTGCATACTGGTTTTAACAAAACTGGGTTAAATAATCACTTGGTATTATTGATCTCTAATATTATTGTTTTATTCTCTAATGTATTAAAATTAATTCTATGAATGATTTTATATAGAAACCAATTAAAATATAATTAAAATAAGTACAATGTGTTCTTATTTAATCTTTCTAATTGATATATTTCATTACATTAAAACTTAAATACTTATGCACATATTCTTGCCAGTTCATTGAATGTAATTATTTGGGGACACAAAATAGAGCTAGATGGTTTCACTAAATGAATAACATGTGCATTTATTTGTTTATATATCTCTGAACTTTTGACAGTTTTTAGAAAATTTTCATTTTATAGATTAAATGTAAATATATAAAAATCTTTTTTGTAAAGAATTTTTTTTTCCATAAATGTAAACTCTGAATTGTTTAGAAAAGATAAATATTGATAGACAAAATGGCACACACGCACACAACACATACACACACACACACTCACACACACACACACATATATATATATATATATATATATGTGTATCACTATAAGTGGAATGGAACCTACTTCTGAACAGAAAAATCTAAGAGGTTCCTTTTGTGTAGGGGTAGAGGCTCGTGTAGCTTGAGTCAGGTTTCGAATCACGCACAAGCTTTCTATCTGTAATTGATGAGGCTAATAAAATGACATACAGAGATTGATTTTTTCGATTTGTTTAGCCTTACATTAATAGGTATGCCAATTGATTAATTAATTAATTATTAATTAATTAACTTTCAAATTAGGTACGACTTCAATTAAGCACATATTCTCCCAAATATATATATATATATATATATATTATATATGAGAGAGAGAGAGAGAGATAAAAGTATCCAATGGACAGGAAAGTTGAGGATGATTTATTTGGATCATGTGTATCCTATGTATATCCACAATGCACGCCCATAGATTTATACAAGGATTATTTCAAATCCCAAGAGAGCTCAATGTAAGATAATTAATAACTTAATTATATACAGAGCAATAAGAAAAAGTAAACAAACTGTCAATTGGTTATTATAAATTTATTTCAGTCAATAAAAATATTCACTTATCTGTTTATAAAAAAATTATGAACTTTTAACAATTATTAGAAATGTTTATCTTATAGTGAGACCCTCTGGTCAATCAGCTGGTCACGTCAAACCCTAGCACTATATGATTTTCCCAACCCTATTGCCTTATGGCAAGCCCCAACCCCTTTTTATCATATGGGTGCTAGAAGGCGGTGGCTGCGGGTCTACATGTCCTGGGAATGACGTTAAACTCTATCTGATGCTGAGGTTCCAGTTTTGGAGGTTTGGGGAATGTGGAGCACCCCTTCATCACCATTGCTCCCTGGTCCACTCTGACCCGGAGTGGTAGTACCTGTTTAGGGTCCCATCTATGGGTTAAATAGAAAAATGTATTTATAAAAAAAATTGTATTATCCATTAAGAATTGATTTATTTCAAAACTTTATCGGCATTAAATGACCCACTGAGGTTGATATGCCGTAAAACAAAACAAACCAAACTTATAGTGAGAAATTAAATTAAATTTTTCTTTCTTTTTTTTTTTTTTTCATAAATGTAAACTCTACATTGTTTAAAATTGCTTTATAGCAAAAATTATATTAATCTCGCAAAAATATTTCTTGTGAGGCTATTCAAAATGTTGGCAAATCAGAGTGCTCCAGGTTTGAACAGAGATCTGTCATCAAACTTTGGTAGTTGAAAAGTAAAAACCATCTGAAATTTACAAAAAGAATGTGTGATGTGTATATTTTAGTCAAAACAATGATTAGACCCTATTTTTGTCAGAGGGGGTAAAAAAAAAGTTGTTTATTCCTCATTTTCTATAAGAAAAGCTAAATAAAAATATAAGTATAAATCATGGGTTTGCCACTATGATCTTGAGTTGAAAAGACAGTCCATGGAGTGAAAACACACTGACTCTCCTGTAAAGATAAAGTTCTGGCCACAGCAGCTGATATTTGTTGTGGAAAAAAATTAACTGAATTATAAAAAATGATTTAAAGTTATGAATAATAAAAGCTCAATTCATTCCTTGTAAAATATGGTCAATTTTATTTCTTTATTTTCAATACAAAAAGAAGACAATGCTTTATTTTCACACATTACACAATATAAACAATGTCACATAAATAAAACAAAAATGTAATGTTGGTTATTGTAGTAATGTGTGGAGGATGATCACTAATTAGGACTGAGCCTATTCTAGTAGTGACCACCTCAATTGTTTTTTGTTTGTTTATTTTTACATAGCTTTTTTTTTTTTGAATTTTTAATTCTCGTCAAATTTTTTTATATATAAATTTTGTCAATGTTTTTTTTTTTTTTGAAATTTTGGTAATTTATGAGGAAGTGCGTCCCGTCTCCCACCTCAAAACCGCTACTCGGTGACTATCAAAATAACAACCCCAGCTCGTCGTAATTCTTGTTTATTTATCATAATTTGTCGTAATTCTTGTTTAGATAAGAAGATGGATAAAATTTCAATATTTTTTTTTGTATATTTCAAAAATTAATTTTTACATAGTTTGAAAGTTGATTATAAGTTTACTTATAATATTACTTATTATATAGGCGTTTAAAAAGTTGATTATAAGTTTACTTTTATGTAAACTTATAGAATTTTCTGTTTTTGTTTCTTTTCAGTAAGTGGATATGATCCATCTACCAATGGTTTTAACAACAACAGTTTTGGCCGGAGATTGAGTCGCACCAATGCAAATATGGACAGTCCAGATTCTCTACAACCAGACAGTATGGAGAATTCACAGCCACTGGGAGGCAGTTATACACATTCCTACAGGTAAGATTGATTTGATTTATTTATTCATTAGATTTTTGCAGGGTTCATTTGGATTTTTAAACTTTTTACCTGCAGGGTGCATGGGTGTCAAATGGTGTTGCAGCAAAGTATGCAGATTGAAAGCCACACTCTGCATTCTTTGAATGCCAGAACATTAGAACCATATTTCATATATATATATATATAGAGAGAGAGAGAGAGACAATACTGATAGGTATGTGTCCTGCGTCACTGACTCATAAAAATCATATCCATGTGTCCCAGTGTTTTTTTGGGTTTTTTCCCCTCACCTTTTCTACCTAACTGTAAATAGGTTTCAATATTTTTTGGAAACTAATTACATGGTATGGGGTACAAGGTAGGGATTAGTTGGCTTTAATTGTTCATAGATAAAAACTCTACAATTCATTAAGAAAATTTAGTTGAGACCCATCAAATTTCCCAGGGACTCATTCAAATCAAATACGTGCATCACAGGACACATTAAATCAAAAAGCAATCAGTATCACTGTGTATATATATATATATATATATATATATATATATATTATATATATAGAAAGATTCTGTATGTCTGTTTCTATAACAACCAAGTGCACATTCTGTTATAAAGGAAAATTGGTGGAAACCAGCAAAGGCCAAAGTTCAATAAAATCCACACCCTATTTTTGTCAGAGGGGGTAAAAAAAAATTGCTTACTCCTCATTTTCTATAAGTAAAGCTAAATAAAAATATAAGTATAAATTAATGATATATTAAAAAAAATAATCAAAGAAAAGATTAAAAAAATAAAACAAATTAATAAAGGATAAAACAAAATAAAATACAAATGAAAGAAAAAAATTACAAACAAGAATAATAATAAAAATAAACAACTTAAAAGCAAGTATATATAAAGAATAAGAGATAATAAAACAAATATAAATAAACTTTTCTGTGATTTCTGAATATTTTGGAGACCTTACCCTTATATAAAGAAAAACAAAGATATTCAATAGAAAAAATGGTCAGTATATTTTCAAGCCATTTATTATGAATGTTCAAAAAAGTTGGAGGTGCATGGTGTAATGGTTAGAGTCATAGGAAATAGACTCATTGACCTGAGTTCAGATCCTGGACGAAGCTACAGTTGACACAGCGTTAACACCTTTGGAAAAGGTATGAATCCAACTACTCTCCCTCCAGCTATGGGTAAATAGTTGGGCAGACTGTGCTCTTTAACCTTGGTTAGGAAACCAGTCTAGGAAAGGAAAACTCTGATTTCAAACATGTTAAACTCCGCTTGGGGTGGTCACTACTAGAATAGGCTCAGTCCTAATTAGTGATCTATTTCACTAATAAGTAACTAATTTGAATAAAAGGAAAACATCTTTAGCATAAAATAACTGAGCTGCAGTATATTGTCAAGCCATTTTGTACAAAAAAAAAAGTTATCTAATCTGATAGAGAGTCTCGATGCTCCACCAGAAGTAAATGCATGGTCAGATTATGAGGTTCTAGTTTATGTTGTCTGACACATCCACAATGGTGGTTTTCAATGAATCCTTGATATTGTAAAGCCACTGCTTGGTATCCTTTCTGTGATGCATCCACAATGTCATTGTTAGTATGTTATCTTTTACTAGCAAATATATGCACCCTCCGGGTGCAAGTATTTAAGTTTTAATGGAATAGAATATTGTATTAAATTAGAAATGCCAATGAAACTAAGTAAGAATGCAGATAAAAAGATTTAAAACAGAGGTAGGTATAATCAAAAATAGAACAACTGAAATTTACTCTTCCATCACTCCCATATTTCATTGCTAAATTTTATTGTCAATAATACTAAGCACATAATTATTAAAATCAGATTTTTTTATATCAATATGCAAATTAGCCTTCCTGTTAGATATGGTCAACAGTATTAATAATGTTAAAACAAATTAGCCTTCCTGTTCACACTGTAAACTACTATTTTGTTGTATATATAAATACAATTGCATGTTATTAGTATGTAGATGTGGTCAACAATATTAATAATATTAAAATAAATTAGCCTTCCTGTTCACACTGTAAACCACTATTTTGTTGTATATATAAATACAATTGCATGTTATTAGTATGTAGATATGGTCAATAGTATTAATAATGTTAAAACAATTTTATTGGTAATTGAGGTTTAAATAGAAATAAAATCATGGAGAATGTGAAGTAAATAACTAAGGGAATTGTGACTTGAGTAGTAATATAGTTTCGGTTACAGACAGAAAAATACACAATCTCCATTATAATAAGATTTAGAATACAGATATTTTCTCATTTAGATGTTAACAACCACAAAATGCTGTTAACATCTCAGGTAGAGGAAACCTACCATTTAAAGATCTCTTGTACTAAGAATTGTTGTGGTGCTATTTGGTCATTTGCTGCGGATGCCTGAAGAAGTACCTGCACAAAAAACCCTGGAATTTGCTGTAATAGGGCCAAACAACTATCAGGCACGAATGGGCTGCCACTTCAAAAACTTACTTGGTAAGCTGCAGGCAGACCTCCAAAAATGCAAGACTGGGAGCCCTAGGATCTGGCAAGCAACTGAGGGAGCTAAGGGTCCTTGCAAGGGAAAAGACTGTGGTTTCAAAGGACACAGGACTGAATGCTGTTGTAGGATGTTCCAAACTTCTACAGTGGCAGAACACAATAAATCATCATCATCATTATTTAAGTCTTTAATTCAATTGTTTACACTGTTCTCATAATAGTAAAATGACTCCCAAGAGCAACTAGTTCTACTACAAACAACTCCCAGTGACACAAAGGAAAAATAAACTATTTTATAATTCTTTTTTTTTATGCTATATTTTCTATCAGTAATGATTAAGGCTTAATCCACCACTGCACCAACTTGCTTAGTAAGCTACAGGTGGACCTCCAAAATGCAGGACTGGGAGCCCTAAGATCTGGCAAGCAACTAAGGGAAAAGACAGACTAACTTCAAATAGAGAAGTACTGAATGCTGCTGAAGGATGTTCCAAACTACTACAGCAGCAGAATACATACAACACTCCACCTTGGCCCTTAATTAGGTGAGACAGGCAATCAGAGAGGCTCCCTCCAATCAATTGACTGGTCACATAAAGCCCTAGTACCTATAGGATAGTCCTGACCGTATTGCTCTGATGGCAAACCCTCAACCATTTTTATCATATGTAGTAAATATTGATGATGTATTAAAAAACAATTTTTTCTTTTGCAGTACGGAGTGGGAACGTTTGTTTGGCAAACCCAATTTTTTGAGAGCTTTAAGAGATCATGGCTTACGTGGAAACTTGAGAAGCAGTCGATTTCGGAGTATTTGCTGGAAGGTGAGTCATCTTATACACTTACTACTACTAGTTGTCCATTGTACCCAATTGTGACACCATGCAAATCTGTTTTCTCCATTTGACTTGATGCCACCTGAAAGCATCTTGCCAACTGCCTTTGGGGATGTTCAAGTCCTCCAGGTTTCTCTTAATCTTGTCTTTGTACCTGAACTTTGGTCTACCGATTCCACATGACCCCTGTCTCTGTTGAGAGTACAGAATCTACTTCGGCAGTCTGTCATCTTCATAATTTTTGCACAAAATACAAGAACTGGTGATATTTAATTTGTATATATATTTCTTTGTCGTTAATTGTTTTATTTTTGTATTTTCATACATGCATGCATACATACACACCAATTGCCCTCTATAGATAGATAGATGATAATTGGTCTGTTGTTAGCATGTTTTTTGTTTTATTTTTTATCAATGAAAAAAAAATGTAAGAGACTTTATTTTTCATTCATTTTTTTTTTTTGTATTGGTCATCATGACAATAAATCTGTTGGTAGTAATTTTTTTGATAGTAGTAGGATCGGGGTACTTACTACTCACATAAATCCCAAATGGGGTAGATAGGGCTCCTTAGCCTTGGATGGCAATCCATCTAGGACAATGAAAATTCAGGTGGTGTAATGCTGAACAGAACTATCCAGCAATTCCTGCAACACTATCATTGCCAAACTGCATTGTTTTTTTTTTGTGCAGTGTGAAGAGGGGAACATGCTGCTTGGGTGACAGCTCATCCTCCATATCAACCTGTCCAGGCTATGTACTTCCACTTGTTTTTGGACACTACAGCATTGTCTCTAGTAGACAGATGGATGCCAATGAATATTTTCTTGGACATTGTGTACACCTTTCTTGTATGATGACCAATCACATTACATACAGCATGATTTTTTTTGTATCTTATTTTGTCTGGCATAAGGTGAGTATTCTGAGTCCTATCTTTTCTAACCTTTTGTTTGTCTCTTTTTAGCTTTATCTGGAGGTATTACATGAAGACAAAACCCAGTGGCTGTTAAAAACCCGAGAATGGAGGCTAAAATATGAAGACTTGAAAAACAATGTATGTCCTCTTTATTTTATTATTTTTTTAATTTTATTTTATTTACCAGTGTGAACTGTGGATATACATCTACCCGGTGTTGCCTGGGTAGAGGGGATTAAAAAAGTCAGTCCTGCAGATCCATTGATTTTTTTTTTGTTTATGTTTTAATCACGAATGTCACCAATTACTTTCCCTTCGCTTACTATTCAAATCTTAATTTTTAGATATCTCCAGGAATATAAATAAAATTTTCATTATTTTTGCACAAAAAGCCAGCTTTGGTGATAGTAAGTAAGTAAAGTCGTCGGGCGGCCTAAAGTCGGTATCAGCCAGTCAGCGAGGAGTCTATCCCTTTTCAATAGCGCTAGACCAAGGAGATTGTTTTGGCATCTGAGGTGGAGCGCCACACCTACCATCAGCTCTTACTTTACTGCACAGATTTTGGCGAGGACTGGTATCGAACTTTTTCTAGCCGAACGCTCTAGGTGATAGTACATGTGTATATATATTTATTTTGTCGTTAATTGTTTTATTTTCGTAGTTCCCCCCGGACATACATACATACAACTACCCTTTATATATGTATGGATAGATGATTTTTACCTTATTTGTGTTGCCTGCCCTGTTGGTTGGGGCATTAGAATGCACTGACTGCATCTCTGCAGAGGGTTAAGACTCCCCCAATGGGGCCACCAGTTGGCTGTGGGTGGCAACCCGTGATGCTTAAGTACGGAGTCTTGGTGGATGAGCAGACCATGACCTGCAACACTCCACCTTACTTAGGCTAGACGGGCGGTTGAAGGGGCCCCCTCCGATCAATCGGCTGGTCACGTCAAGCCCTATATGATTGCCCCAACCCTATTGCCCTTATGGCAAGCCCCAACCCCTTTTTATCATATGGGTGCTAGAAGGCGGTGGCTGAGGGTCTATATGTCCTGGGAATGACATTAAACTATATCTGATGGTGAGGTTCCAGTCTTTGAGGTCTGGGAAATGTGGAGTGCCCTTTTATCACCATTGCTCCCTGGTCCACTCTGACCTGGAGTGGTAGTACCTGTTGGGTCCCATCTATGGGTTAAATAGAAAAACATGAGTTTATAAACAAAACTGATTAACTATTAAGAATGAATTAATTTGAAAACTTTGTCGGCATTAAATGACCCACTGAGGTTGATATGCCGTAAAACAAAACAAACAAAACTAACTTATTTGTGTTGTTATTTTTTTTTTTATGAATATAAATTCATATTTAATGAAATAAAATTTAAGTAATAAAAAAAAAAGAAGAAATAATTAAAACCGACTGAATATCTTTATTCAAATGTTTTAAAGCAGAATCTTTTGAATGCAAATTTCAAATTAAAAAAAAACAAAAAAAAAACTGATAAATATCTCTAAATAAAATGTGGGTGTGAAATAAATGAAGAAGGATATGGTTTTATGTACAAATTTGGTTTGATTTATATTTTAGTCAACTGATCCTGGTAGAATGACTAACACTTTTGTTACTTAATCTACCCTAAACTGGTTTTGCCTGTTACTGTTATGTCAGGATGTTTTAACATTCTTAATGAAAAATGCTTTTCACTATTGCTTAGCCTTTTGTTAATTTACATGAATCAGTTTTAATTTTTATTTTTAATATACAGGTTGTTTATAAAGTCCAAATTTATACAAAAAAGTCACTAGTTTCACAATACTAAAATTAAGTAATCATACACTCAACTATACTGACTATTGCCATAGCTATATTAGTAGTAAAAGTAAAGTCGTCGGGGCAGCCTAATGTCGGTATCAGCCAAGCATTGAGGGAGTCTATCCCCTTTTCACTAGCGCTAGACCAAGGAGATTGTTTTTGCATCTGAGGTGGGTGCGCCACACCTACCATCAGCTCCTTACTTTACCGCACAGATCTCTGTGCTACTCATATGCTGAGTTGGCAAGGGCTGGTATCGAACCAGGAACCTTGTGATTCCTAGCCGAACACTCTACCAACTGAGCTAAACTGGCCATATTAGTAGTAGCAAATACAAATTATTAACCAACATTAAGAGGTCAAATAAATATCACTAGCTATTATTTGATACCTAACCACTAGCTGTTGTTATTAACTCCACTCATAGCTTTTTCACTAATAGTTTCATTGGTATCCAAGTGGTGCAGCCATATAGTTACACTGACATGGCTACAGCTTGGAAGTAACAAAATCTTGTTTTACTTACAATGGCAAAATATATTCCCAACATTAAATCAGTGTTGTATAACCAACAACACTCTAGCTATAAATATTTTTTGATAAGACCATGGTGTTCTGTTGTTATATACTTCTCTTCTGGCCGGCTTGGTACTTCTATCATCTATCTTCTATCTTGGTCTGGGGTTTCTGGATCTGGTCGCTGTTGGGGATCATTTCTTATCAAAAGCCCTGTGCTATTGTTAGCTTTTAGTAATAACAACAAGACTTCGATTTACAATGATGTTACTTTATTCATGAACCCCAGACCAGACAATCACGCAGTGAGACTCACATCTTGCTACCTTCGCTTCTAAGTCCTAACTCCAACTGACACTGTGTTGCTTACCCCTTAAACCGGAAGGGGGCTTTTCTATTGCCTTCCGATTCTCACGGTCTATCCCGCAAGGCAAGGTCAGAGTGAGGTCAAGCATTGTCACTCACTCTCAAGGCCATCAGCTGTACTGATCGCCATAAGATTTCTATACTACCTTAAAGGGATATTAGGGATCCATAATTATGTAACACTATGCTAGTTTTGCAAGTTTGTTTCTGTAAGTCAGCTTGAGAAATTCAAAGTAAGTTTTGCTTTCACACTTGGAACAACTTTTACCATTATTCAATTGAAGTAAGTAAAGGTCGTCGGGATGGCCTAAAGTCGGCATCAGCCAATCAGTGAGGGGATTTATTTGCCTCATAGCCCACTTGTATGGGCTGGGCACAAGGCCTCGTTTTAATGTGGGCTCACCTACAAGCTGAAGCTGATGGGTGGGAAAGAAGAAAAATTGCGTCGATCCCTTCGGCATTCCCCCTCAAGGGGGGTGCCTCAGGCGCTGGGCAATAAACCCAGCCCTGCCCCCAAGGGGGTAGGTATTGCCTGGGGGGATAGCCCCCTGGGATCGACGCTATTAACTTGTAAAGATCCAGGGCCGAAGCAACTGGATCCTCAGCCAATCAGTGAGGGAGTCTATCCCCTTTTCACTAGCGCTAGACCAAGGAGATTATTTTTGCGTCTGAGATGGAGCGCCACACCTACCATCAGCTCCTTACTTTACTGCACAGATCCCTGTGCTTCTCATGCGTTGAGTTGGCGAGGGCCGGTATCGAGCTAGGAACCTTGTGGTTTCTAGCCGAATGCTCTACCGACTGAGCTAACCGGTTGTAAGTAAAAGATCTATTTATTTTATATCCTTTTAACGCCATGGATAAGACCGTATTGAAAGTACTGGTTCCTGCGAGATCACCGAAGTTAAGCAGCGACAAGCATGTTTAATTCTTAAGCAACTTCAGGTACTATTAGCAACTAAGTATCAAAATTACTTTGTTCAACATTAAATGACCTGAAAAGGGTTGATATACCATAAAACAAAGCAACCAAACCAAAACATGGATAAGACTCAAATGTTTTGTACTGCTGTCCTATTCTTTATTGTGGTATCTATAAACACAATGTTTTGGCTGCTTTATCATCTAGCCTTCCTCAGGTGTTCCCTGTCTATATGATCATAATAATGACCCAACCTGGGAAATCATATTTAATAGTTTGACTGTTGATCAAATAGGCATCCTATTTAAAATGATTGGGTCATTACTATGCTTGGATACACAGGGAATATTTGATGAAGAGCTGAGGATACAGCATCCGAAATGTTGTATCTATATATACCATAATAAAGTTCAGAACATCAAAATTATTCACATCAGACCTCATCTCAAAAATATAGACAAACAAATGAAAGAAATTTTCAAATATGACCAGGAAACAGTTTATACATTTTTAGTACTTCAAAGCTCTCTTAGAATACAATGGTTTAAAAATGTCAGTTCTGCCACCTTTAACACTAATTTTGTGGGCAGACCATGTGGCTATTTTGCCTAAGTGCTTCATTAGCAGTTTTATTTAGTAGGTATTAATCACACTGACCTCTTGACCTTTAATGAAAGTTACCAAAAATATCTGGGTTATAAAATTCCTTGTTTCTAAGCATTCCTACTTTGTGTAATTAACAAAGCAGTTTTGATGTTTCTATATTAATTTCATGGACAAATATTTGCTTAAAAGTTTTGTTTTTATTGTTAAAATTCTGGTTGATATTTTGGGCGTTTAGCTCTTCTGTTGGTAAAACCAAGTCTGTATTGAGTTTGTGTTCAATTGGTTAATCCTTGTTCAATTCCTTGAAATCCTAGGTAGTAGATACTCCTTGTAACAGAGAGTCTGTTATATTCCTTAAAATCCTAGGTAGAAAAAAAGTGTAGTTTCAATAGATACTCCTTGTGACAGAGAGTCTGTAGTATTCCTTAAAATCCTAGGTAGAAAATGTGTAGTTTCAGTAGATACTCCTTGTGAGAGAGAGTCTGTAGTATTCCTTAAAATCCTAGATAGAAAAAAGTGTAGTTTCAATAGATACTCCTTGTTGCTGAGTATGTAGTATTCCTTGTAATCCTCCTCTGTAGGTTTTGGTAATTGAAAGTTCAATTTGCAATTGATTTCAGGACAAATCCCAATGACCTTAAACGTGTTCTATATCATTTCTCAATTTTTATCGGAAATACCTGCTGCTGATGCTGGGAAAGTTCATAAATATAAGTGGGAATTTGGTGTACATCTTATACCTTAAGATAATCCAACATTTATCATAGAGAATTTTGGAATAAAAGATTTCTTTAAACTTTCACAAAGTGCAAACCACTAGACCCTTAGATGGGACCCTAACAAGTACTAACACTCTGGAGTAATGGCAATCAAAGGGTACTCCACACTTCTCAGAGTACCCAAACTGGAGCCTCACCATTGGATACATGTTGCCTCATTGGAGGGGCTTTGAATACATTTACTGTATCCCCAGCAGAGGAGTAAGACTCCTCCTGCCAAAAAAAAAAGAAGAGTCTCCTGTATATAATACTAAACTGCATCTGCTGGTGAGTTCTGAAGAGTGTGGAGTGTCCCTTTATCGCCATTACTCCCAGGTTCTTTTTGGTATACTTTCTGAAAAGAGATCATTTTTATGAAACAAATTAAATAAACCGCCAATTGTTATTGTTGAATAAAATTTGTTGAAAAATAAAAGCTGCAATAAGTATGCACCAACCCAATATAATGTCTTGCTTATTTATGAATTTTGTCAAAAAAGAAAACTGGGAAAAAAAAACAACCTATCTACATGTTTATGTTGTCCTGAAAACCAATTAGATTAGTTTTTCCAGTTTTCTTTTTAAAAATAGCCTATTTTCAAATTTTTTGCAATCCTTATCTGATAAAGTTTGTAAATTAGTGAGATATTATATTAAATAAACAAACACTGGCCTAAATTTGGATTTCCTAGGCATATTTCTTCCACAAACTCAGACACACACACACACACATATATATATTATTATACTAAAGCTGAGTGAATCAACTTTTGTTTACTGTTTAGTTTAATGACACGAATATTATGCTAAATTATTCCTTGCTTTTAGGATTGAATTATGTTTGAAAAAAATTATTTTTAATTAGTCATAATTTGCAATTAAGTCAAAAACTTAGCAATCTCTTACTTTACTTTCTACCTATCACTTTCTTCCTGTCTATGTATCTCTTGATTACCTCTTCATTATATAATGTTAGTTTCTCTGGGAGAGTAGAGAGAGAGACGGCAGAATTTGAAATGTTAAATTTCACAAGCAGCAACCCATAGCTTAAATTAGGTCAAACATTCCATTTCTTAGAAAGCTTACAAAAGGATTTTAATGTTTTTTAAATTTTATTCGCTTTGCTAACTCGCTTTTCCCTGATCTTAATTATCTACCCAGAGCTGAATGGGTGACCTAATGGGTCACATTTTGTATAGTATATATATATATATATATATATATATATATATATATATATAATATTTTTCATATTATCAATCAAAGCCTGAAGAAGATACTAGAAGATCTGAAACACGTGTTGCATATGTAAAACAAAAAGAATTTAAAAAAAAAAAAAATTTTTTTTCTGAGAACAAAATACATTTTGCGGACCTTCCTTTTTTTTTTATAAAATATTGAATTTTCTCCCGTTGGAACCAGAACAACATTATATATATATATATATAATATATATATATATATATATATATATGAGTGTGTGTGTGTGTCATTACTGTATTTAAAGGTTGCATTATTGATAATGAATGGATTTCATAGAAAATGAATTATATCAAGCTTATTATTAATTGATAAAACATTTCTTTTGAATTTCTCTTACTTTCTCAGAATAGCCTGCTGAGGAAATATCTGCAGTAATGGCCGACTTTGAATGACTTTAATTTCCTGAGCACACTATTCTGAACAAATACTGAATTTCTTTTCAGTTTTTTGTCTTATTTTATCTTAAGACTTTACTAATTTTAGCTTTTAAAATTATGGGAACCCAATGAGTGTCACTTGTTGTCTAGAACATATATAAATTTCTGTGTATATATGTTAAGTATCTGGCCGCCATCATTGGCCAGTTGAAAAGGACTTAAGTCCTGAACTATAGAATCTTTGGTAAGTGAATAAGTCCTGAACTATAGAATCCTTTGGTAAGTGAATAAGTCCTGAACTATAGAATCCTTTGGTAAGTGAATAAGTCCTGAACTATAGAATGAATCCTTTGGTAAGTGAATAAGTCCTGAACTATAGAATCCTTTGGTAAGTGAATAAGTCCTGAACTATAGAATCCTTTGGTAAGTGAATAAGTCCTGGGTTATGTAATCCTACGTAGTGTCAAAAGGTCCAGTGATATAATCCTATGTTCCGTTGTCCACGAAGGTTCAAGTAGCTCTGAGTAGGTATAACCAGAACAGCCATTATAAATAATAATATCAGCAGCAGAATACTGCCAGTGGTTGGTCAATAGGTTGATCACATGTTTATCGGCGAGTCTATAAGTAGAAGTGGTCATTTGACACACGCCTTATATCTAAAAAAATGCCAACAATATATATATTGCATAAATGTATAGACTGACTAACCAACACCCTGGGCTTACAGTCAGGTCACATTGAAAGTAATGGTTCCAGCTCGATCACCAAAGTTAAGCAGCAATAATCCTGTTCAATACTTAGATGGCTGATTATTTAAGCAACAGCAGGTACTATAAGCAACCTGATATCGAAATGACTTGATTCAGCATTGAATGAGCCGAAATGTGTTATGCCATAAAACAAAAAAAACAAACAACCAACTCCCTAGCCTTTGGGTAAGGATCAGAGTTGGGGTTTTTTTGGGTTTTTTTTTTTTTGTTTTTCTTTCTTTTTGACCATATGACCTTTTGCTTTGCTGATTCATAAGTAAATTTTTTCATTTACACTGTCAACATCCGGTTGTTTGTTAACAGACGATTTTTAGAGGTTTAAAAAAAATTATAAACCTAACCCCTAACCCTAACAAACAACCGGATGTTAACGGTGTAAATGAAAAAAAAATTTTAGAGGTTAAAAAATAAATAAAAAACCTAACCCCTAACCCTAACCCCTAACAAACAACCGGATGTTGACGGTGTAAATGAAAAAAATGTACTTATGAATCAGCAAAGCAAAAGGTGTGCCTAAAGGCCATATGGTCTGGGTTTTTTTTGTTAGCTGGGGACACAAGGAGACTAGTGGTAGTGTGGATGGAGAGTAATTGAACCATTCAAACTAATCTCTGACAATAGTCTCTTGAGAATATAAAAGCAAAAGTTCTGTTTGAACTTGTCTAATCAAATAAGTTTTTTTTAAAAGATATTATATTTAAAAGAAAGATATATATTAAAATATGTGTATCTATATAAATTCAATATATAAAGATATGTATAGTAATATATATTAAAATATATTTTTTATTAGATTTTTTAAAAGATATATTTTTTAAAAGATGTATATATTTTTTAAAAGATGTATATATTTTTTAAAAGATATATTTATAAGATATATATATTTTTTTTTAATATTTTTTTTTGAGAATATAAAAGCAAAAGTTCTGTTTGTGCTTGTCTAATTGTACCGTTGTGGTATATTTTCATGGTACCAAAATGATATAAGTAACGTTGTCCTTTTTCCGAGCGCTACTACGATAACTGTAAAGTGGCGGCAGCGGCGTATATTGTATAGCGGGTCTCGTCCACGTGCCTCAAAATTCACAGTGCTAAAATGGTTTTGATAGAAATTATAACACGAGAAATATGACGTCACAACTGCTAGCCTTTTTCGTCTCGTGTGCTGTATTGGAGAGAGGAAAGGCAGAGAAAGAGAGAGAGAACACTACTTGATTACTGGGACCATACTAGCCACTAGAGGCCCGATCCGTACCCTACGACGGCGGAAGGCAAAAAGAGGCCGATACCTTTCCTCGTGTTCCACGTCACCACGTGACTTCCAGTCAACACCCGAAGCTTCCGGTTCCGGTCAACACCCGACTTCCGCTTGACACTCAATTCTCCATTCGGGTCACTACGGTCAACCATCATTCATCCTGTTTTGGCTCATCACTATTTTTAAACCTTTATCATCTCTTATTTCTTCCTCCTCCTTCATTAGTAGTCCTTGCCAAATGAATCTTACTACATAATAAATAGTGCCAATACAGTAACTTTACTATGTCTGTTTTTTTTTGATATTTAGTGTTCATTTCTTTAATATTTTTTTTTCTTTCCAGTTAATCATAAACCCCCGAAAAGCTGTTGATTCAGCCCATGACCTTTCACTGAATAACCCATTATCACAAGATGAAGAAGTAAGTAAAAATTCATAAGTCATTTTTCTTTTTGTGTTAATTCATAGACAATTAATTTTGAACAATTCATTCACTATTCAACCTTCAACAAAATTATGGAGTCTTTTTGCAATCTCAAATCAGAACAATTCATAGATAATTATCAGGTAATTTTAACAAATTGTCGTCCTGTACTCCTGTCCTAATTTATGCTACGAGGGTGAATCAAAATGTAATGCCATTTTGTTTAAAACCGGTATAATTACCAACACAGGAACCTGTATCATACATCAAAATGACGCTGGTCCTCTGTAGATCACATCCCTACTTCTTCCCATAGTCACTGTTTCTCTCAATAGCAATGTTCCACCTTTGAATAAGAGCATGTATTCCTGCCCATAAAATTCTGTTGACTGTTCTTTGAGCCACTTCTTCACTACAAATTTCACTTCCTTGTCACTGGAATAATGTCTGCCTCTCTTCGGCCCCATGAAAGAGGGTTTGAGAGGCAAAAATTATTCCAGTGACGAGGAAGTTAAATCTGTAGTGAAGAAGTGAACAGAATTTTATGGGACAGGATACATGTTCTCATTAGAAGGTGGAACATTGCTATTAAGAGAAACGGTGACTATGTGGAGAAGTAAGGATGGAATCCACAGAGGACCAGCTTCATTTTGATGTATAATACATGTTCCATGTTGGTAATTATACCTGTCCTAAACAAAATGGCATTACTTTTTGACACATCCTTGTATGTTTTTCTTTGCTGGAATTATAATTCAGGCCCAACTTAGATAACGACCGCATATTTACTGCTTATTTACTTGCTGGGTTTCTAGCTTTTTATCGGTAAATACATATAGATATTTTACAATGACCCCCCCCCCCCGTTATTTATCAGCAAATCAATTTAGATATTTTACAACCCACCCCTCAGTTTAAAATAAATGTTGTTTTTTTTTTATTGAATTTTTACAAAACACAAATTCAAATTTCAAATATTTATCATGCTGCGTTTCTTGCTTTTTATCAGCAAATCAATTTACATATTTTACAACGCCTCTCTCTGTTTAAAATTTTTTTTTCTTCGATGAATTTGTACAAATTTTAGTAATTTTAACCATCCTGTAAATATGTGGTAGATATCTAAGTTGTTCTTGAATTATGCCCTGCATCAGCAAAGAAAAACATAGCGTAGATTAAGGCAGGAGTCCGGGACGACAAAACTTGAAAATCACCATTTCTCTGAATGTTTGAGATGAGGCTTGAAGATTAGTATTATCTGTGTTATTCAGACTATTGTCCCCATCTTCATTGTTATTTGTACAACATTTCGGCCGATATGCCCTCCAGCCTTCTTCAGGTATTTCTTGTCGGACTCTGGAACCTTCTCGGACTTGGATTACGACAATAAAGTTTCTGAGTTCAAAAAGAAGGTTCCCGAGTCCGAGAAGGTTCCCGAGTCCGACAAGAAATACCTGAAGAAGGCTGGAGGGCATATCGGCTGAAACGTTGTACAAATAAAAATGAAGATGGGGACAGTAGTTCGAATAACGCAGATAATGTTAAAATCACCATTTATCAATTTATTTTATTTTCTCTTGAATACATAAAGAAATGAATCTTGACTCTTGAAGGGTTCTTTTTAGGATTTGTTTTTTTTCTCTCTCTCTCTCTCTCTAAATATTTTGGTTGTAGTCATCAATTTTTTCAATTGTTTCTTCTCCTCCTCCTCCTCCTCAGAGTCCTTGGAATCGATTCTTCCAAGATAATGAACTTCGACTTACTATCAAACAAGATGTCATCCGAACGTAAGTGAATTTCTATGTAACTCTGAACGATTTTAATTCTTCTATAATTGATTTATTGATTTTTTTAATGTCAACCTGAGAATTTAATGAACTTTTAATGTTATACAATGTTTTATGATTTTAATTCAAACATTCAGCTAAGGTTTCTTAATATCATCAATGAAAGTTTGAATATCATTTGATGTAGCATACAAGGTGTGTCAAAAAAATATTGAGATTTTTTGTACTTTTTGACACACCTTGTATTCTGAAAAAAATATAACGTTCCATTCATTCTTCATTTCTATCTTGGTAAATACAGCTTTAAACTTGATACTTTTTTGACACACCTTGTATATATGAGCACTTCCCTATGAATTACGAGGCTCTTTTTGTATTTATTATGACTAGCAGGACCTGTAGATATACCACAGTATGAAAATTACAATGTTTGATATATTTACTTAAGAGCTATTATAAATAGTTCAATATGGAAGAAGCATAATATTTTGATTTAACTTTCTCTTATTCTTTTTTCTTTTTTTCTTTCCTTCTTTTCATCATGTTTGAGTGAAGCAGATTAATGTTATTATTTCCGTGCGCTCACCCCCTCTCTATATCTTTCCCACTTTTCTTTCTTATATTTTTTCTGAGTAGCATGTCCTTTTTCTTCCCTTTCTTTCTTTATAATAAAATGGAATGGTCCATTATTTAGCTTGAACTGACGACACTCATAAGAAATCGATGGATTAGCAACACCGGATAATCAGGATTTACATTTTTACATTCCATCATGGATGATTTGGACAGTCTCATTTTTAATCAGAGGGTGTTGCAAAATGATAATTGTTGTACAATTAAGGAGCGCAAGTACTGATATATAGACTAGCTAGATCCATGGAAATTCCATGGTAGTTGATAATAAAGATAATCTTATGTCGCTGCTCTTCCTTCAACCTTTGCCTGTATCTCCTCATTCTCTAACCCTATCCTGAGAAAATTGATTTTTTTAAAAATTTCTCATCATTTTTAGAAATCTACAATGATTTATCTCAGATGATATTTCAGTGAAATAAATAAATAAATTGAAGAGTGAAATTATTTCACTCTTCAATTTATTTATTTATTTCACTGAAATATCATCTGAGATAAATTATTGTAGATTTCTATTTGTATTTAACAATTTCCAACACTTTGCGTAAGCTTCTGTGATGTAGTTGACATTCACTTGCTGTTACTTGATTTCTTTTTTCACTCTTCTCTTCTCTTTCTTTCTTTCACCTCTTCCTTTTTCTGTCTCTTCTTTTCACTCTTCTCTCTTTCATGTTTGTTTTTTTTTTAATGGAATGGTCAATTATTTATCTGAAGGTACTAGAGGGTGTAACACATGTAGATAGGTAAAATGAATTTGGAAACTTAACACCTTTTAAATGTTTTTAAGGAGTTAGTTTTTTAAGCCTCTTTTTAAGGAGTTAGTTTTTTAAGCCTCTTTTTAAGGAGTTAGTTTTTTAAGCCTCTTTTTAAGGAGTTAGTTTTTTTTAAGCCTCTTTTTAAGGAGTTATTTTTTAAGCCCCTTTTTAAGGAGTTACTTTTTTAAGCCCTTTTTTAAGGAGTTAGTTTTTAAGCCCCTTTTTAAGGAGTTACGTTTTTTAAGCCTCTTTTTAACGAGTTACTTTTTTTAAGCCTCTCGAGTTACATTTTTAAGCTTCCTTTTGGTCAGAGAAAGGATCATTAAAAACATCACTAACAACAGATTAAAAATTTAACAACAATCAACATTTTACAGCACATTCAAGTGCATTTATCATTATATTTCCATTTAAAATACATCTTTAAAAATATAAAGGAAGCCTAAACATTTGAAGATAAAGGAAATCCCAGGATGGAAGAGGAACCGACCTTCTAGTTTGCAATAAAACTCTTTGTTACCATTTGTGTGGCCATTTTAGGCTGTAGGTGAGAGCAGTTTTACAGAGGAGATTCTATGTGGCACAAAGTTTGATCCTTTCTTGAAGTAGAAAGATGTAGCATCAGTTTTAATCCTTGTCAGCTGATCTGTGTTAAAGAATTGTATAATCCTTGTCTGTTCATCTGTATATCCAATGAGAAATAGAGCAGCAATTTATCAATGCCTTTAAATAGTAAATCAAATATGTTTGAGCATTTTGATTGGCTGATTCATCCAATGCAGTTTGGAAGAGTTTATAAATTCAAGTTGTGATCTTCAGCAGACCTTATATTACCAAAATAAAGCTCGATTCTCATTGGGTACCCCATACTTCTGGCCTTGTGCCACATCTAAGCCTAGTTTAGTAAATAAAGGGCACCTCACGTGGTGTAATGGTTAGCAAGCTAGATTTGCAGACCATTGTTAGTGAGTTTGATTCTCATTGGACACCCCACTCTTTTGGCCATGTGACACATCTAAGCTAAGCTTAATAAATAACTATATTACCAAAATAATCCAACACTTTACTTAAAATATGACAAACAATGACATTAATGTATTTTGAAAAAATGCCAAGAAAAAAAGTTAAGAAAAGATAAAAATCACAATGACATTGTAAATAGAAAAATATTTTGCTTACAGAATGTAACAAAATTTTGTCTTTTTTTTTTCATTTTAACTTTTTACAATGCATGAAATTTGGAAAAAAAACCCTGTCATACTTGTGAGAACACTTGCAAACATAACGGAAACCTTAGTTCAGTTATCCGATCTTTTATCTTAAAAAAAAAATGTGAATTTTTTTCCCATGGTGCCAAACATGACCTACATCTCAAAATTTATTTCCACAATCCTCTAGCAGGCATAGTAGAATGCAGTAGAATTTATTTTGTTTAGTTTTTGACTTTAATGTCTATATATATTTACCAACCCCTCTGCACGAGCAGGAGCAGGATGCGACACAAGGTCAATTTCTTAAGCAGAGTTTAACAGGTTTGAATTCAGAGTTTTCCTTCTCCTAGACTGGTTACCAATCCAAGGTTAAAGAGCCCAATTTTCCCTACTATTTGCCCATAGCTGGAGGGGAGAATATATGGATTCTTACCTTTCCCAAGGATATTAGTGCTATGTGAAATGCAAACAGCCATGTCCAGATTTGAACTTGGGTTGATGAGTCCATTTCCTACGACTCTAACCTTACACCACGCACCTCTTTAATGTCTATAAGTTGTTTAAGCTGTGTGCGCATCTTCATTTATCTTTCATCATCATCAGGTCTTGCAATTAGCACGGATATCCACTACAATTCTTTCCAATCTTCTCTGTCACTCATTGTACCCGGGAGGTCCTCTGTGCAGCATCCAGTATCCGTGCAGAGCTGGTCAATACAGGTCCTTGCTGTGGAGGGCCCACATTGGCATGTCCATGTGCTGGTTTCCACAGGAGAATTTCACTTATGAGTTTGTCCTTGCTTCTCCAGCAGTGTCCAGCATGTCTTGTTTATCTCACTTGGATGGTTTGTGAGATAGGGGGCAAGTGACCATACAGCTGCTTCCTTGTCTGTGTGCTGGTTTCCACAGGAGAACGTCACTTATGAGTTTGTTCTTGCTTCTCCAGCAATATTCAGCATGTCTTGTTCGTCTCACTCGGATGGTTTGTGTAATAGGGGGCAAGTGGCTGTACAGCTGCTTCCTTGTCGGGTTTTGTTTCCACGACTTGTTCAAGACCGCATGCAGTATTCTTGTGCAGCTCCCATCTAGCTTATTCTCTAAGCACTTTGTTAGGGTCCAAGGGCTGCAGCATACAGTAGCACTGATACAACTACAGCTTAGAAGAATTGTTGTTTTAACTTAAAAAATATTTATTTATCTTTAAAATCTTAAAATCATAGAGCTGCAATCTTCATACTTTTTGATTACCCCTCATATCTACTTAAAACTTAAGTACCTTCAATTAGTACCCAAGTCAATTACTAATGTGGTTGTTATGGCCCATTTACTTTAATTAGGCAGATTAGTTACAATTAATTGTCTACATAAGATACATTAACTTTGATTACATTTTATAAAACCACATGAAAAAATTAAGTGCTAACAAACGTTTTCCATGTTTTAATACTTTTCATTACATCTCACAGTTTGTTAAATAATTGAAGGTTTGGAACTGATGTAATCCCTTTGATTGATAACCCTTTCATTCCATAAACCTGATATTTTGGGCTGTGTGCTATTATAAGGGCTGGTTTATCTCAGTTGGTAGAGCAACCGCCTCGGAAGTGCAAGGTTTGGAACTGATGTAATCCCTTTGATTGATAACCTTTCATTCCATAAACCTGATATTTTGGGCTGTGTGCTATTATAAGGGCTGGTTTATCTCAGTTGGTAGAGCAACCGCCTCGGAAGTGCAAGGTTTGGAACTGATGTAATCCCTTTGATTGATAACCCTTTCATTCCATAAACCTGATATTTTGGGCTGTGTGCTATTATAAGGGCTGGTTTATCTCAGTTGGTAGAGCAACCGCCTCGGAAGTGCAAGGTTTGGAACTGATGTAATCCCTTTGATTGATAACCCTTTCATTCCATAAACCTGATATTTTGGGCTGTGTGCTATTATAAGGGCTGGTTTATCTCAGTTGGTAGAGCAACCGCCTCGGAAGTGCAAGGTTTGGAACTGATGTAATCCCTTTGATTGATAACCCTTTCATTCCATAAACCTGATATTTTGGGCTGTGTGCTATTATAAGGGCTGGTTTATCTCAGTTGGTAGAGCAACCGCCTCGGAAGTGCAAGGTTTGGAACTGATGTAATCCCTTTGATTGTTAACCCTTTCATTCCATAAACCTGATATTTTGGGCTGTGTGCTATTATAAGGGCTGGTTTATCTCAGTTGGTAGAGCAACCACCTCGGAAGTGCAAGGTTTGGAACTGATGTAATCCCTTTGATTGTTAACCCTTTCATTCCATAAACCTGATATTTTGGGCTGTGTGCTATTATAAGGGCTGGTTTATCTCAGTTGGTAGAGCAACCACCTCGGAAGTGCAAGGTTTGGAACTGATGTAATCCCTTTGATTGTTAACCCTTTCATTCCATAAACCTGATATTTTGGGCTGTGTGCTATTATAAGGGCTGGTTTATCTCAGTTGGTAGAGCAACCGCCTCGGAAGTGCAAGGTTTGGAACTGATGTAATCCCTTTGATTGTTAACCCTTTCATTCCATAAACCTGATATTTTGGGCTGTGTGCTATTATAAGGGCTGGTTTATCTCAGTTGGTAGAGCAACCGCCTCGGAAGTGCAAGGTTTGGAACTGATGTAATCCCTTTGATTGTTAACCCTTTCATTCCATAAACCTGATATTTTGGGCTGTGTGCTATTATAAGGGCTGGTTTATCTCAGTTGGTAGAGCAACCACCTCGGAAGTGCAAGGTTTGGAACTGATGTAATCCCTTTGATTGTTAACCCTTTCATTCCATAAACCTGATATTTTGGGCTGTGTGCTATTATAAGGGCTGGTTTATCTCAGTTGGTAGAGCAACCGCCTCGGAAGTGCAAGGTTTGGAACTGATGTAATCCCTTTGATTGTTAACCCTTTCATTCCATAAACCTGATATTTTGGGCTGTGTGCTATTATAAGGGCTGGTTTATCTCAGTTGGAGAGCAACCACCTCGGAAGTGCAAGGTTTGGAACTGATGTAATCCCTTTGATTGATAACCCTTTCATTCCATAAACCTGATATTTTGGGCTGTGTGCTATTATAAGGGCTGGTTTATCTCAGTTGGTAGAGCAACCACCTCGGAAGTGCAAGGTTCCGTGTTCAATAGTTTTCTTTATCCTAGACTGGTTACAAATCCAAGGTTAAAGAGCCCAATTTTTCCTACTATTTGCCCATAGTTGGAGGGGAGAATATGTGGATTCTTACCTTTCCCAAGGGTATTAGAGCTATGTATATACTTTTTAGTATTTTTTTTTCTTTCGGCAGGGTGACATACAATGGTGGAATTTATGTCCGTTAAGTAGGATTTAACCAATATTTCTTTAGTAAAATTTCTAGCTCCGGCCAAGAGTAAGTCCCAAGATAGTACAAACATATGAGTAACATAGATTGGGTAATCTGATCTGTGTAGTGCTCCACCTCAGAAAAAAAATAATCTCCTTATCTTATGAGTGTCATCACCTCAGCTAAATAATGGACCATTCCATTTTTATTATCAAGAAAGAAAGGGTAGAAAAAGGGAATGCTACACAGAAAAAATATAAGAAAGAGTGTAGAAGATAGAGTGGTGAGCATGTGGAAGCGATATAGCTAATCTATTTCAATTGAACATAATGAACAGATGAAAAGAAAGGGAAAAAAATGTGGGAGACAGTTAAATTAAGATTATTATACTTTCTACATATTGAACTATTAGCAATAGCTCTTAAGTAAATGTATCAAATGTCATTATAAAAAAATTATCATAATGTGGTATATCCACAGGTCCTGCTAGTATATAATATTTTGGTTAAATCCTACTTAACAGACATAAATTCCACCATCATATGTCACCCCGCCGAAAGAAAAAAACCCCTAAAAATCAAGGTATTAACCGAATTTAATGAAATTTTCAGTGTTGATACATTAATGAATAAAAGATATAATGTACCAGTTGTTTTATTTAAAAACTCTTACATTTTTTCAGGTCAGTTAACTTTGAACCATATATGTTTGTGAATCTGTGTTACACCTCAAAGATACGTGGTTCAAAGTTATAAAATAACTGGTGCATTATATATTTTATTCATTAATGTATCAACACTGAAAATTTCATTAAATTCAGTTAATTCCTTGATTTTAGTATTTTTTCTTCTTTCGGTGGGATGACATACGATGGTGGAATTTATGTCCGTTAAGTAGGATTTAACCAATATTCCTTTAGTAAAATTTCTAGCTCCGGCCAAGAGTAAGTCCCAAGATAGTACAAAATACACTGAATACAATTAACATAATCAGGTGGTGTTGGTGGAATTGTACCTTTGTAGATAAAAGAAAAACAATTCTGTACTAAAAATACCATAAAATTAGACTTCAAAGGAAATTGTACTACTAAAGAAACAGGTGCAATTAGTACAGAAATATAACAAAAAAGGAGGTGAAACTGTTCAACAATAAAACAGTCATGCTGAAAAAATCTGCTTTCTGTCAGAAGTTAAGCATTGATGAACCTATTTATTTCTGAGATGGGTGACCATTTTAACAACAGCAGGTACATTGCTGCTTAACTTTGGTGATCTAGCAGGAAAAGTCTTTTCAATGTGACTTGACCTTTAGCCTATTAAAGGATAGATGAACTTCTCTATAGGTCAAAGGTTATCTAACAACTTTTCACTAGGACTGGTGACCAGTAAAGTCAAACAGGACCTGTTGTTGCATAGGGTCAAATTCAAGTTGTAGTCGTTTAGTAGTAGTAGTCGTCATTAGTTCAGAAACAACACATGCAAGTTGTATAGTCACAGGGGGCTGTTTATTTCTTCCTAGGCTCATGGGTTCTTTTCAGAAAGAAGGAAAGAGAGAGAGAAGGAAAGAGAGAGAGAAAGTATGGTCAAACTATTCTATCGTAAGTTGTGTTCAGTACTATTATCCCAAAACCATACGGGAAACCGGGTGCTACGTCTGACTCCCACCAGAGCCCAGCTGAAACAGAATGATTTTCTTCTTCTGTTTCTCGTCCTGAGTCACATCCGTTTCTGGTCAAAACCTGGAACTTCCGTTTTTATTTTTAAATCTATTTCCAGGGTCATTCTTCGGTCAGTTGATGGCACTCTGTTGAGTGTTTACCCTTCTAAACTTTAACCATTGTTCTTATTTTTGCCTCTTCTCTTTCTCCAGAAATCCGACTACCATTTTATTTTTCAATTCCCGAATTCCCCGTAGACCATGATAATTACACTACACTGTGCAAGCTTGGCCGTTTAAGGATATTTTAATTTTGATCAATTTAATAAAATATCAGTGTTTTATTTGGTATTGATTTTGATTTTTTTTTTTCTTCTTTTTCTTTCAAAAGTTATTAAACTTTGAGGTCCTCTGTACCTAATAAGGAAGTGCTTGTCTAATTGCTGAAGATTTTTCTAAGATAATTTCTCTGTGATTTTATTCATTGGATGAAACATTTTCAGTCTCTGTTTTAGGTGTTTCTTTATTTATTATTTTATTTACCTTAAAATAAGTCATCTTCAGTTGATTTATTTTAAGGTAATTAAAATGATAAATAAAAAACACCTAAGACAGAGCCTGAGTTTACAGTGGCTTGAATGTTGTGTTTATACACAATAAAGATACAGACAACAGCCTGAAATATAATTATTCATATCAAGCCTCATTTCATAAATACACATATAAATATATAAAATTTTATTGGTTTGGTGGTTGGTTTTGAAGGCTATCACAATGCAAGTGTAAAGAAAAATAAGGTAACTATGGTGTTCTTTCTTAACCTCAAATTTATTCTTAATATTTCGAGATAAAATCTCAACAGAAGATTTCTGAAACTGAAGCTGTTGCTAGTGACTCAGTTTCAGAAATCTTCTGTTGATGAAATTTATCTCGAAATATTAAGAATAAATTAGAGGTTAACAAACAACATCATAGTTACCTTATTTTTCTTTACACTTGCATTGTGATAACCTTCAAAACCAACCACCAAGCCAATATAAGCACAATGCTTCAAGCAAATTATAAAACACTTTTATAAAATTTTATGTTTATTTCTTTTTTTCATGTATTTCTTTTTTTTTTTTTTTTTTTTTTTTTGTTGCTGTTGAGAAAATTAAGTTTTTAAACCACAAAATCTGCTATATATTATTTTTGTTATATATTATATATTATTGTTATTATGAATTTTCCAATAATCATCTAAATTTTATCTTTGAAAAAAAATTGTATGAAATCTTTATCTTGAATGTTAGCTAATTTGTTTTATTGTTTCAATGTTATACGTTTTGTTTTCTTATTAAATCTATCAGTTCATATATCAAAGTCATTCAACCCTTGAAAATTGATTGATCCCCTTCCTCGCCCACCCCCTCAGCCTATGAAACATTTATTAAAAGGAAAAATAATGGAAAGTTTTGATAGCGCTACCATTGTCCCATAAACAAGTTGAAAATTGATTCTTTTGCCAAACATTAGATATCTAAACAATCCTCCTGTAGATGTGTAATGATAGTAGTTTGAGTATTATTTCCTTGTAAGGATTAACATATCCTCCAGATACATACACACATTGTGGAGGCGCATGGTGTAATGGTTATTGTCATAGGAAATGGACTCGTTGACCCGAGTTCAAATCCTGGACGAGGCTGTTTGCATTTCACATAGTGCTAATATGCATGGGAAGGATATGCATCCAACTACTCTCCCTCCAGCTATGGGTAAATAGTTGGGCAGACTGGGCTCTTTAACCTTGGCTAGGTAACCAATCTAGGAGAAGGAAAACTCTGAATTCAAACTTGTTAAACTCTGCTTTAGAAATTGACCTTGTGTTGCTTCCTGCTTGTGCAGAGGGGTTTGTAAATATATATATATATATATATATATATATATATATATTATATGCATGCACACATATTTGTATTTACCAAGCCCTCCCCATGAGTCAATTTATTAAGCAGAGTTTAACAGGTTGGAATTCAGAGTTCGAAAAGAAGGTTCCCGAGTCCGACAAGAAATACCTGAAGAAGGCCGGAAGGTATATCATTTGAAATGTTGTACAAATAACAATAAAGATGAGGACAATAGTCCGAATAACGCAGATAATACTAATCATCAAGGCTCATCTCAAACATTCAGAGAAATAACATCTAGGATATTGGAAATCTCTTACTTCAGTTGATCATAAAATGACATTTTTTTTGTTATATCATATCATGAATGCAATGTCTAATATGAGTAATAGCAAAAAAGGAAATTATGTAACAATGTTCTTATGAAGTCACGATTGGAGCTAATATAAAAGAAGGAATGCATTTCTTCATGTGGAATCTATTTAGAAACAATAATAAATAATATTCTCTGAATGTTTGAGATGAGGCTTGATAATTAGTATTATTTGGATTATTCCGACTATTGTCTTCATCTTCATTGTTATCTGTACAACCCAATTATGACAAGAAGGTTCCCAAGTCCGATAAGAAATACCCAAAGAAGGCCGGAGGACACATCAGCTGAAACGTTGTACAGATAACAATGAAGATGAGGACAATAGTCTGAATAATACTACTAATAAATAAATCATTATAGTTTAAAATCCTGCAAAGTGCCTTATATATCGCATAGAAATAAGGTTTACATAGTATAAGATGTAGATAATTTTCATACTGGTTTTAAGAAAACTAGATTTAATAAACTATTACTTATTAAAACTTAAATACATACACTCAGAGGGTGCATATTTTTTCCTAGTTTAAATAATAACGAATATTTAGTTTCGTCGGTCTATTTAATCTAATATAGTATTTTAAATTATTATTGAAATATATCACTAATTAGGACTGAGCCTAATCTAATAGTGACCACCCCAAGTGGAGTTTAACAGGTTTTAATTCAGAGTTTTCCTTCTGTTAGACTGGTTGTCTAACCAAGGCTAAAGAGCCCTGTCTGCCCTACTATTTACCCATAGCTGGAGTGAGAATAGTTGGATTCATACCTTTCCCAAGGGCATTAGCGCTATGTGAACTGTAGTTTCGTCTAGGATTTGAACTCGGGTTGACGGGTCCATTTCCTACGACTTTAACCATTACACCATGGCCTCCATGTAATCTATTACATTAAAACTTAAATATATCTACACAGAGGGGCATATTTTTTGCGAGTTTAAATAATAATAAATATTGATAATTTATTGATATTTTCAACTTGTTTGATACAATCTCATTAAATTTTCTGGTATTTTTAGGCACATTAAGTTTTCAGCTATTGAATTTTGATATCCGATCAGAAATTGTAAATAATATCATGTAAATGAAAATAATTTTGAATTTATTGATAAATGAACTGATTCATTTTTATTGGATTTTTATAGTTTCCCATTCCTAATTGTCAGAAGTGATTTTGATTTAGAAATAAGTTTCAATTATTTATTCAATTATTTTTTTTTCGTTTTTATTTTCATAATTAAATTTTCTTTTTGTTTTTCATGACAAATGAACATAATGTTTATTTTTATTTTATTATTGAAAAAAAAATTCTCTGCTTTGTTCACCTTTTAAATTGTTTATTTGCTTTCACCTGACCTGTTTTTTTTTTTTTTGTTTTTTTTTTAAATAATTTTTTTTGAGTGATCCACTTGTGCATGTCTGCTGCATATAAAGAAACCATAAAAAAAAAAAAAAGAAGACAACTAATAATACAATAACATGCAAGTTTGTTCAGTTTTTCTAACCCTTTTTTAAAAACAGAATTACTCACGGTTATTAGTTGCAAACAAAACCCAATGAGCTTGTAAACTTAGATTGATCTTAAGTTCTGTGAAAATCTATTAATGTTTTCTTTTTTTTTTTATACAAGGAGATGCTGAAAAGTTCTTGGTTCAACCAAGATAGGAATTCCCTTTTTTCTTTCTGTCTCTTTTTTCACTCCTTTTCTGTCTCTGTCTCTCTTTCACTCTTTTCTCTTTCACTCTTCTTTCTCTGTTTTCATGCTTTCTCTCTCTCTCTCTGCTCTCTCTCTCTCTCTCTTTCTCTCTCTCTGTCACTCTCTCTTTCTCTCTCTCTCTGTCACTCTCTCTGTTCTCTCTCTCTCTCTCTCTCTCTCTCTCTCTCTTTCTTCCACTCTGTTTCTCTCTCTCTCTCTCTCGATTCCATTCTTTCTCTCTCTCTCTCTCTCTCTCTCTCTCTCTCTCTCTCTCTCTCGATTCCATTCTTTCTCTCTTCCACTCTTTTTCTCTCTTTTCCTATCTTCTCTCTCTCTCTCTCTCTCTCACTCTCTTTCACTATCTCTCCCACTCTGTCTCTATCTTCCAATTTCTCTCTTTTTCTCCCCCCCCCTCTCTCTTTCTTCCACTCTCTTTTTCTCTCTCTCTTGTTGTCTCTCTCTTACCCTCTATTTTGTTCTCTTTTTTTCTCTTTTGCCAAATCTGTTGAACTGCTGGATAATATATGGAATATCATATGTATTTATCGTTCTACTTTTGTTCATTCTTTTCTTGTTTGGGCCAATGACATTTTTGCATCCATTCCTTAAAAACAAAAACAACCTTAGAAAAAATTGGATAATGTATCATTAGTATTGGGGGGAGGGCTGATATTTAACCCCCATCCCAATTAAAATTAATTTTTATATTCATAATCATTTTAGATTAAGAAAATTTTTAATTTGTTTTTAATTACATATTTTTTAAATCATTAAAAATATTTTAAGTTATACTACATAAAAAAAAAATGTAAGGGGCCAGTTTAACTCAGTTAATAAAGCACTCGTCTAGGAATCACAAAGTTCCTGGTTCGATCCAGGTTCCACCAACTCAGCGCATGTATAGCACAGATTGGGTAATCTGATCTGTGTAGTAAAGTAGGGAACTGACGGTAGGTGTGGCACTCCACCTCAGCAAAAACAATCTCCCTGGTCTAGTGCTAGCGAATAGGGGATAGACTTCCTTGCTGCCCGGCTATTACTGACAATAGGCCACTTTGCCAACTTTGTTTTTTTACATTAAAAAGACCTTCTCATAGTAAGTATTTATGCTGAAATGTGTGTAAAACAAAAGCAAAAAATATTTAAATATTACAAAGTATTAAGTTATAGTAGGTGTAGATATAAGGGCCAGGTTAGCTCAGTCGGTAGAGCATTCAGCTAGAAACCACAAGGTTCCTGGTTCGATACCGGCCCTCACCAACTCAGCATATAAGTAGCACAGGGATCTGTGGGTAAAGTAAGGAGCTGATGGTAGGTGTGGCGCTCCATCTCAGATGCAAAAACAATCTCCTTGGTCTAGTGCTATTGAAAAGGGGATAGACTCCCTCGCTGATTGGCTGATATCGACATTAGGCCGCCCTGATGAAAAAAAAAAAGGGATTAGGTATTCACAGGAGAACATCACTTATGAGTTCGTCTTTGCTTCTCCAGCAGTGGTCAAAATGTCTTGTTTGTCTTACTCAGATGGTTTGTGTGATGGGGAGCAAGTGGTCATACAGCTGCTTTCTTGTGTACTGCTTCCAAGATTTGTTGAAGACAGCATGCAGCATACTTGTGTAGCTCCCATCTAGCCTTTTTCTCTAAGCACTTCATTAGAGTCCAAGTGGTGCAGCTGTACAGTAGCACTGACATGGCTACAGCTTGGAGAATTCTTGCCTTATCTTATCAGTGAGATAAACTTTACATATCATGCCTTTTCTATGGGCACATTGACATTGCTTTCTATAGATGAGATATTATTACCTAGGTATGTGAACTGGTCTACTAATTTCAGTTTCTCTCTCTCTTTTTTTTCTTTCTTAAATACCTTCCAAACCATTTTAAAAAAATTATTTTGACTAGACCATTTTGTAAAATATACCTATATTCTGCCTTCTCACTTTTACAAAGCAACGAAGCAGTAGTTAACCAAGTGTTCAGTCAAACGACATAAAACAATTGAATAAAATAATAAAAAGGCAAAACTAAAGACAATAAATGTTAACATGAAAGTTATGTATTGTACACTAATACATACATTTAAGAACAAGAGATAACAAAAAAGGGTATAAGAGTTCAATGTCTTTTGTAACAAACCTCAGGTAAAAAAAGATTGAGTGAATGAGGGTGCTCGAAGAGAACCAGAGAGATGCGTGTTGACACTTTGCCAGATTGGTAGAGAACTGATGAATTCCCTAAATGGGCTGGAAAAGTCCTGGTGGGGTCGAATGTTGGTATTTGTTGTCATGTAGGCATCCGAGGTCATCCTCAGGTCGGACACAAGCGTGGGAAGGAAGGAATGGTTTTCGGAAGTCAATGTATGTATGTATGTATGTGTCTTATGCAATCTGTAACAAAGTCTGTAAGTCAGCTTCTGGTCTTAAGAGACATATGGTGGTGCATAAGCATCAAATTTTATCATCTGATCCATCTGATACAATGAGAAGGACATCCTTCCTATGTCATATTTGCATCAAACTTTGTGGATCTGCAGCGGGTTTGATGAGTCATTTGAGGGCTCATGAGAGGAAAGCTTCTGGTGGTTGAGTTAAAGGATTGTGAGGGGACAGAAATGATTTGTAAAGAAAAGAAGGAATGGTTTTCAGAGAAGTCAATGTAAGTATGTATGTATGTATGTAAGGTAGATATCCAAACCAAGTGTTGGTTGTTACTAAATTAAATATTTTATGCAAGTCTCTGTGTGGCTGTTATGTATCCCTGGGCCAATAGATAAGAATTATTATCTATTTGTAAAATACACAGAGTGAATCTGGAAAGGAGGCGGTCCTAATAACATGTCAGGTCTACTGGTCGAACAGATATAATGTTGTAAAATCCGAAATCTGTAAGGATACTGTGTAACATCACCAATTGATCTCCTTTGATGCATCTTGGTGATGTTTTACAAGACTATTTTGTGAGCAAGAAATGATAGGGAAGGCAGAACAGCCTATAAGCATTGGTTTTGCCATAATTAAGGTAGGATGGACTTTATATAAACTCTGATAAAACAGAATTCATATGTATTTAAACTAGATGGAGACGTCTCCACACTGATGGCAAGATTCTGAAATTAGTAGATCAGTTCACATGCACACTACTTGTTTGAGGGGCTCGTGGCATAATGGATAACATCATAGGAAATGGACTCGGCGACATTGAGTTCAAATCCCAGACAAGGCTGTTTAAATTTCCCTTGACAATTATACCCTTGAGAAAGGCATGCATCCATATCACACCCCCCCAGCTATGGTATATAGTAGGGTAGGAAAATTCTGAATTCAAACTGTACTCTTGGTTAAAAAATTACCTATGGTGGAGTGTTTGGGTAACAAATATAAGAAAGAGAAAGAGGAATGATAATGCTATGTATCAGATGTTTATTGTCTACTTTAATAGAAGAAAGGAAGGGAAGATAGAGAAACAAGTAGAAGAGAGAGAGAAATGAGTAAAAGTAAGCAATGAAGAATGCTTTTGTTAGTCCTATTAAACCGAGTAATAAATAATGATAGCAAAGGGTTTGTATATTAATTAGGTTGTTAACAAAAAATGTTTGCTTTATAAAAAGGGGAATTTCCATAGTTGCTGCTGGTATATATAAATGGAACAAACTGAAAACCTGATATAAGCACTACAAAAATAAACAAGAATTATAATTCTTAGATTAATGCCAAATCAATTAGATGACCTAATTTTAAAAAAAAAATCTAAACCTTTAAATTATTTATTCACTATAAAGTAGATTCATTGGTTGGAATCTTAAAATGTTCTAAAGTTTCATGCATACTTAAACAAACTAGCAAGAATATGTGTATTTAAGTTTTAATGTAATGAATATATTAATTAGAAAGACTAACAAAATTGAATAAGAATGCATATGAAAAATTACACTTATTTTAATTATATTTTAATTGATTTCTGTATAAAATCATTCATAGTATTGATTTTAATACATTGGAGGATAAAACAATAATATTAAAGATCAATAACACCGAGTAATTATTTATCAAATGTGTATAGCTGAAAAGTGGAATATTTTAATTGATAACTCAAAATCGAAGTTAGAAAAGTCAATGGCTCAAGTGATTTCTGGATTTCTCAAAAGGTGTTCAATCTAACTACGACTTCTTTTTTATTAAATGAAAGTTAAACATTTATAAATTATTAAATACATACTTAAATTTATCATATATTATATTTATTAGTTTATTATAAATTATGCTTTATTGTAATACTTAAATTACAACTTATTAGTTTTATTATATTTTATCATATTTATTAATTATAGATTATGCTTTATTGTAATTACTTAAATTACATACCTGAATTACAAGTTAAGTTCCTTATTGATATAATCAAAGTTAGAAAAGTCAGTGGCTCAAGTGATTTCTGGATTTCTCAACGTTCAATCAAACTATGACTTCTATTTTTTTTTTTTTTTTTTTTTCTGTTCAATATTTCTATACTATTAATACCAAGGTGATTATTAAAATAATTTAACCCTTTATCTACCACTGCCATCTGCAATATCCATTGAATTTTCTACAAAATGAATGCAAGTAAGTAATTAAAAATTGATTCCCTTGAAGTAGATTTTTTTTTAATAAGGTAGGATGATAATTTACAAAGATGTTTTAATGCTTTTATTTATTTTTTTCGGGCGGTCTCTGGCACTCTGGTAGATGAAGGGTTAAAAAATAATTAATATATTTAACTATATCATACTTTTACTGCTTAGTCACAACTACAAATTTCCTATTAAGTATACTGTGACAATTTTTAGAAAGAGGAATTTAGTTTTCAGAAAATAATGAATTTCTGTCAGCATAGGTAGTCAAGTCAAAACATCACTTGTATTTTCTTAGGCCTATCTTTATTTTTGTATGTAACATTTCTAAGCTGAGAAGGGTTCATGTTCTATTCTAATAATGATTTTACATAATTCATCTTTAATCATCATAAAGTAACTTCGGACGACTGATTTCTGACATCAGGTAAGTCGTTAAGACAATCTCCTTTAATTATTACTTTCTAACACAAATATTTTGGAATGCGCTTCATTTAAAAAAGAAAAAAAAAAACAGGCTTAATGGCTAAAATTTAAGATTTTTATAACCAAAATGATGCTTACTAGTTTTATTTGACTGTCATGGAGAATAGTTAAGTTTTATAGTTTCAGTGTTTTTCTGCTTATACAAAACACACACATATATATGTGAAGAAAAGGAAGTGAATCTGACGGTATGTAGTATATTAAGAAAGAATGAAAAAAACACAGGTTCAAACGAGTAAAGTGGTGAGTTTATTGGCCGATGCAGCTCCTTTTTTCAAACTTCAAATTTTAAACAGACTGAATAACAAGGACTACCACTCGCTTTTCTCGTTATTCTGTGATAAAAATTTCTTATTACCTTCCATATACCAACAAATGCCCTGAAGATGATCTAATTGATAGATCAAAACACTGCAGCGTCAGCCAATAAACTCACCACTTAACTCGTTTGAACCTGTGTTTTTTCTCATTCTTTCTTAATATACTACACACACATATATATATATGAGGATTGAATAAATTTGACAAACATGTGGTTGAGAATAGAGGAAAAAAAGTGGATATAACAACACAGCAACTAAATTCAATTAATTGAATTTAGTTGCTGTGCTGTTCTATTCAATTAATTGAATTTAGTTACGGTGTTGTTATATCCACTTTTTCCTCTATTCTCAACCACACACAGATGTGTGTGTGTGTGTGTGTGTGTAGGAGACTCGTTTATAGTGGATGTAGAAGGTTTAAGGCAATGCTGCTCGAGCACTCCATCCTGAAGCAGGCTCTACGGAAGCGCCACAAGACGGAGGTCCTGGATACATTTCCTACATTCAAGCCTGACCATATATGTTGTATGTGTGGCAGGGCTTGCCTGTCACAGGCTGGTCTCTTGAGTCATATGCGGTCCCATAGTGGCAGACGACCATGTGAAAAAACGTGTACGAGTGATAGCCGGGGGTCTCACGTGTCTTTTATGCAACAAGACGTGTAAAAGCAAAGCTAGACTTCTGAGCCATTTGCGAGCTCACAACCTAACTTTGTAGAATTGGCCTTCTTCTTTGAAGAAATTGCAATCACCATGTAGAGTAGTACGACGGACATGTATTGGAGGGGGATACCCTTGGACACACCAGTAATAGTGGACTCAACCATGCACAGGCAAAGCCTAGGTGTTGTCTACTAACAGTCAGACATGTTACTATATATATATATATATATATATATATAGTATCCAATTGCCGCTTTAACTTTTTCATTGCAGTGGCATCAGTAAATAATCCAAAAGTGCTCAATATGTTAAAAACATAGAGCAATAATAAACCATGGTAGACCCTTAATTTTTCCTCTAATAATATTATATATATATATATATATATAATAAGCCTGAGAATATCTACCTAGGTTTCTCCTAATGGATCATCAGGATAATTCTGACTCATATATATATATATATATATATATATATATATATATATATGAAGAAAATAACAGATTAGGAAAAATCCGATAAAATGTGAGAAAAAGTTAAGGACAAAGTGAATAACAAACAGAAACAATTACATTCAGTTAATATTTTGCCTCTGTTGGTCTTAAAAAATGAGTCTTTATTATTTTAAAACAGAATTATATATAGACGAGGAAAAGATAAAAAGAAAAGGTGGAGGAAGGAGATAGAGAGGGAGGCAGAAATGTATGGTAGATCACAAGTTTAAGTGGGAGATATATATATATATATATATATAAAGTAAAGTAAAGTCATTTGGACTGGCCTAAAGTTGGTATCAGCCAGACAGCGAGGGAGTCTATCCCCTTTTCACTAGCGCTAGACCAAGGAGATTGTTTTTTAGTGTCTGAGATGGGGCACCACACTTACCATCAGTTCCTCACTTTACAACACAGATCTCTGTCCTGCTCATATGCTGAGTTGGCGAGGGCCAGTATTGAACCAGGAACCTTGAGGTCCCAGCCGAACACTCTACTGACTGAGCTATGCACACACACATGCACACAAACGTGTTTTAGAGTACTTCTTTCCTCCTAGTCTAATATCTAGTTAAACTTTTATATTATAAATTTTTTCCTGATCTCCCACTAGGCTAGATTGACACAAGGACGTATTAACGTGGGGAGCCACGCACAAACCAAAGCTCATGCAGTGGTCAGTACAAAAAGTATGTTTTCTCTCCAGCATTCCCTGTTTAGGGTGCCTCAGGCACTGGGAAATAAACCCCACCCTGCCCCTTTTAGATGAGTATTTCATATTTTAAAATTCCTGTATATACATATTTATAAACCAGTGGTTCTCAACTTTTTGGTTTCAATACATTTTATTTTATTTAAAAAAAGTTAAGCCCTGGAGAGGTTTTGTGTGTGTGTGTGTGGTGTGTGTGTGTGTATATATATATATATATATATATATAGATTTTTGGATGTTTGTTTTTAGAAGCAATGTTGAATAAATTATTATTATATTTTTGCTTGAAGGCAATTATAAATGCATGTATCGTATAAAATTCGATAATTATAGAAAATAAACTTGACAAGTAAATCCCGCAAAGGATGGCTCGCCATGCAGAACACCGTACAGACTGTTCGACTTTATTAAGTCTCTTCAGCGATGTATACTAACGACTCCCTCCGACAGGAATCGAAACCGGGACTTCACAGGCATAGTCAGAGACCATATCCGTTACATAGCGAACAATCCTGCGAAGGGTTAATTTCGCAGGGATTGTTCGCTATGTACCGGCGGCCGAACGGATATGGTCTCTGACTATGCCTGTGAAGTCCCGGTTTCGATTCCTGTCGGAGGGGAGTCGTTAGTATACATCGCTGAAGAGACTTAATAAAGTCGAAACAGTCTGTACGGTGTTCTGCATGGCGAGCCATCCTTTGCGGGATTTACTTGTCAAGTTTATTTTCTATAATTATCGAATTTTATACGATACATGCATTTATAATTGCCTTCAAGCAAAAATATAAATATATATATATATATATATATATATATATATATATTAATTTTCCTGATATCCCACCAGGCCAGATTAACACAAGGTCTTTTTTATTTATTTATTTTTATTTTTTTCATGGGGCATCTAGCAAAGATTGAACTTGCTTTCACTAATAATGGATCTGTGAGACTATCTTGCTAACCATTACACCATGATAGGAGTGTATGTATGTGTGTGTGTATATATATATATATATATATATATATATATATATATCGGTTTAGCTTAGTCAGTAGAGTGTTTGCCTGGTAACTACAACATTTTTTGTTCGATACCAGCCCTCGCCAACTCCGTGTATGAGTAGCACAGGGATTTGTGCGGTAAAGTGAGGAGCTGATGGTAGGTGTGGCGCTACACCTCAGATGTCAAAATAATCTCCTTGGTCTAGCGCTAGTGAAAAGGGGATAGGCTCCCTCACTGTCTGGCTGATACCGATTTTAGATCATCCCGACTGCTTACTTTATATATATATATATATATATATAATATATATATATATATATATATATATATATGAATATATATATATGAATGAGGTCTATTGATTTTCACTATTAGAAATTAAAATTAAAATTAGTACCGCTGTCTCATTATAGTTGTTACGTCTGGATATAGATTTATTTACTAAATAAAACTATTATGGGCTTTAATATTTATTTTACTGAAAAATAGCAATAACCATGATATTTTTTAATATAAAAATAAAACTTAATTTTCAAAGACAAATTTATTGAGAATAGCTTTTTTTTTCTGACTTTTTTTTTTTTTTTTTTTTTTTGCAGCCAATCTTTTTGCAGTGTTTTGCTTGAAGTGTTTCAGAATAATCTGACTTCAGTTGAAATAAACACTTGTTGGCTGGGAGTTATCTCCCTTTACTTGTGGACTCAATGAATGAGATGAATGAGAATTACTACACAAATTGCTGCCCCATTGATTTATTTGAACCTCATTCACAAGTTTCATTTTGACTCCATTACCAAATATAAATGTTAATGTTTATATTTACTTTGATGCTGTTAATGTACAATGAATTAATTAAACATAATCAAATCACAATGCACATAAATAATTTGTTCCCTGATAATAGTTTAAATCAAATGAGCAAAGAACAGATTAAAGTTAAATACCAGAACATGAATGTTATTGATTTTCTAAAGATGAAATATTAAAACAATGAAATATTGAAAGTAAGTCTTGTATCTTTTTTTTCTGTTGAGGGGAGGAGGAGATCTCAAAGTAGTTTTGACTTACAACCTTTTTCACGTGACTTTCGGAAACATTTTTTCACGTTCAGAATTGCGGAGACATGGAATAAACTGCCTGCATCTGTTGTAGGCTGCCGGAGCACTGAATCTTTCAAAGCCTCCATGCTTCCTGTAGTCCGCCAACACTATACCTGATGCCACTCTCCACATACACATGCACACACATACATGCATATTACTACTGTGAACTGTTCATGTTCCTGACACTACATTATTCTGTGTACTTGACATGAGACTTTGATGAGTTGTGGTGCACCTGAGCACTGTACACAATAAATTTCATTATTATCATTAAGAACAGAGTCCTTTTGGTTTGAATTTAGAGTTTTCATTCCAGACTGGTTGCCATACCAAGGTTAAAGATCCCCAGTCTGTCCTACTATTTACCCATAGGTGGAGGGGAATAGTTGTATCAGTACCTTTCCCAAGGGTATTAGTGCTATGTGAAAATGCAAACAGCTGTGTCCAGGATTTGAACTCGTCTTGCCATGTCCATTTCCTATGACAGCAACTATTATGCCATGCACCTCCAAGCTTTAATGCTTTAAAATATGTACTATGAAAAAAGTAGAAAAAAACAAATAGACATACTCATCTCCCATGACAGCCAGATAGATCCAGTCAGTATTTTTGTCACACAATTTTTTTATATAATTATATTTTCTCTGCAATTACATTTTTTGCTTAAGTTAATTCGATAATTTTTACTTATGAAAAATAGATTATGGCTTATGATTTAAAAAAAAAAAAATAATAAAAAACTTTTTAAATAATTTTCTCACTATTCAGGGCTTTGATTCATTTAACTAAAAATTTTGTTTAAATGTATTATTAAAAATTTCATTAAGTTCATGTATATATACATTTTTTTTTTAGATAATATTAAGACCTAAATTAGAAGATTCTGAGACAAATTTTCATTTGAAATATTGTGTATTTTAGCCTAATTTATTTGATTATTAAATTAATTTCAAGAATTTTGCTTTTTATGTTGTTATCTTTAACTAAAAAAAGATCATTGTATCATGGCCCACTATTATATATGGCCACACATATCATATAAACTGGCTGGTTTGTTTTATAATCAATTATGTCTGTTTTGTCTGAAAAATGTTAAAAACCCTACAAGAATACACAAACTGGTTGTTTTTGTTTTTTTCTTCGGAAATCTAAAAATAAAAGATTGTAAACAAGCAAAAATAATTATTAAAAACTATGCAGTAATACAAAACAAATATAGTAAAAAAAAAAAAAAGAAGTTCAAACTGCTATTTGCCTAGGTGTAATTTTAAGTTCTTCTTGAGAAATACTGCTTCTCTGTAGCATCATCACTATCATTGCCTACCAAGAACAGGTAATACATTTAACATTGAAAAGGTTTAATTTTTTTTTCATGATATAACCTGAAATCATAGAGAAATTGTTGGTAAGTTGTATATTTTTTACTAGTGTAAGAATTAAGGGGTGATATATAATTGAAGATACAAACTCCGACAAAGGTTTGATAAACAAAACATTTAATACGTATACAGCGCATGGATAAAAGGGTACACAATACAAGGTGTACATAAATAAAGATAAAGACACATTCATGAATGGTAAAAAGATAAACATAAAAGCCACAGACATGAGACTAGGAATAGTCCATGCTGTGTGAATAACTTACAGTAATGTAAGTGGGGGGGGACGAAGCCCCAACGAGAAGGGGTAGACCTTAACTAACCCATGTGTCTCGTAGTCGAGCAACTGGAAAAGAGAGAGAAGCGTTTGAACCAGGCGCTTAAATACTATAGCCCCTGGTGGGAACAAGCGACAACTCAGCGGGAAGATAATCCCTACACTAGTAATTTTTTATTAGATTTCTGAAGAAAAAAGAGAAAAAAAAATAACCAGTTTGTGTATTTTTTTAGTTTTAACATTTTTCAGACAAAAAAATGACTATAAAAGAAATCTGCCTGTGACATGTGTGGCCATATTTACAAGTTTGCTTTGATTGTATATACATTTATACTGAAGTCTTATATCATTTAAAACAAAAAAAAAATCTTATTTTTTAGTAGAGTGTAAATTTAAAACTCATTTAATAAGATATATTTACTGGCTATAAGATACAGGATTTACAAGAATACTTGGAGGAGTATCATTCACTGCTTTTTATCTAAGCTGCACAACTATTTATTTTTAAAAACTTTAGTAAAAAGCTTACTCCTCATAATATTATTGCATAGGATTTAATATTTATGGAGCGGCTCTTATACCTAAGTGCACATCTTATATGCTAAGCAAATATTATAAATAGGCTTAATTACTTGTCTAAATTACTTTATTTAATAAAAAATGTATTTCCCCTTAAAAAAATAACTGATTTTGATTTCATTAAAAAGCTTTTTATTAGTAATAAATGATATAATCTTATTCTTTATTGAGATCTGTTGAACACTATTATTGATTTTGATATATTAGTGATTCTCTTAGTGAGAATTTCTTTTGATGTCTTTATGAATAGGTAAAGCAATATAAGTAGTTATAATTGTTGTTTTTTCATACATTGTTAAAATTGGGCCTCTAGTGGATATCATTTTTTATACAAATGCTTTATATATATATATATATATATATATATATATATATATATATATGTGTGTGTGTATTTAGGCAGCATTTTTTCTTGTAGGCATATATTGTTAAATAATGCAGCCATTTTCTGTCTGCAAGTCTTATCCTTTGTTTTTCATATTGCCAGATTATTGTTTTAATATCTGGTGAGAATTGGCTGATGTATTCGCCATATGTCATAGACCGAGTACTTTCTGCCCTATCGTGGGCCATCTTCAAGGTATTTTTAACCGTACAACAATGGGATATTCCATTTACCATTTATATAGGTTGTGTTTATTATTAATATATCAGCTAATTCTCACCAGATATTAAAACAATAATCCGGCAATATGAAAAAACAAAGGATAAGACTTGCAGACAGAAAATGGCTGCATTATTTAACAATATATATATATATATATATATATAAAGTAAGAAAATGAATCAGACGGTATATAAGGGTAAGATAATATGAAAATCACACAGATGTTGTTCAAATAAAGGTTTTTTATTATTATATTGCAATATTTTGATCTGATTATGAACTGTACTTATACTCTTTGAGAATTTTTACTTAAAATTTAAAATATTGTCTTTTTCTTAAAAGTCCTGTATGAATTAATCCCATCACAAAACAGTCACAATTTTCATAAACTCTCTTCTTATTAACAAGACATATGCTCTAAAGAAGATTTTTAACAGATTGAAATATTGCAATATCAGCATAATAAAAAACTTTATTTGAACAACATCTATGTGATTTTCATATTAACTCCCTTATATATATATATATATATATATTATATATATATATATATATATAGTGTCTGTATGAAAAAGAGAAAGACAATTTGTAAAATCAGATTTAGATGTTTCGTCTGAGGTCTCGTGTCATTAAAATGCAAATGACCTCTTGTGAAACATCATTATGAATTTCCAAAGAGTATTTTTCTTTTACATTCCGTCAGATTTAAGTAGAAACTTTACTCTCTCATACCCACACATACATCTATATATATATATATATATATATATATATATATATATATATTATAGCAGGGCTAATACTAGGGTTTCAACCCACACCCACCCCTGAATCTATGAGATCTTTACTATGTCAATTTTCATAAAGTAGTATTCCCTCTCTTCCATCGATTATTTAAGTAAAACTTTATTCTCTCATACCCACACATACATGTATATATATATTTCTTCATTTGGCATTATTTGCATATAAAGTATGTAGCATTATAGACTGACATAGTAGACGAAAATAGGTATATATAAGCAGGGCTAGTGCTAGGTTTCACATCCCTGAATCTATGAGATCTTTATTATATCAATTTTCATAAGTAGTATTCATAGAAAATATATGAAACCTGCCTTCCAAGGCCTCGAGTATCCCCCTACTCCTATTTGGGGGTTCAGAGGTGTATGCATTGGCCCTGTATACAAGGGTGTTTCAAAAAGTTCTAAGCCTAACCCAGAAGTCGTCGGAAAAACATGATAGTTTTTCACTATTTGGCATTATAATCCCCCTTGACGTCAATGTATTTGACCCAACAAATCTCAAGCATTGCCACTGCACATATAACCTGATGATTTTTTTTCTCCAAATGGCACATATATATATTACCAACCCTCCGCACAAGCAGGATGCGACACAAGGTCAATTTCTTAAGCGAAGTTCAACAGGTTTGAATTCAGAGTTTTCCTTCTCCTAGACTGGTTACCTAGCCATGGTTAAAGAGCCCAGTCTGCCCCGCTATTTACCAATAGCTGGAGGGAGAGTAGGATTCATACCTTTACCAAGGGTATTAGTGCTAAGTGAAATGCAATTACCACGTCCAGGATTTGAACTCGGGGCGACGAGTCCATTTCCCATGACTTTAACCATTACACCACACGCTTCCAAATGGCACATATAACCTGATGATTTTTTTTCCAAATGGCAACCGCGCAGGTGGGATTTGAATTTAGAAAACAGGAAGAATTCAGATAGAGCTAACTCTAGTGAGTAAGGGGAGATTGAATAGCAATTCAGTCACTGTTGACTGCTTCAGCTACTGTAATCTGAGCACTGTGAATGGGTGCATTATCCTTGAGCAAGAGCCCACCTGCCCTCATCATTTCAACTTGATTGCTTCTTTTAGTTGTATTAATTTTGAGGCATAGTACTATCCATTAATAGTTTTTACCTTTTCTAGGTAGTCTATTATGATTTCGCCTTCAGAATCCCCAATAAACAGAAACTATGACTTTCCAAACAAAAATCTTTTTGGTACAAATAATGTTCAATATATGTGAAATAATAATAGAAAAAAATTGTTGTCATAGATGCAGTGCCACATCGGGATATTGATCTTGTTATGAAAAAAAATCAGAAATCATCAATAACTTAAATTTGGTTGATTTGAAGACTTTTTATATAGCATTTTAGGATTCCTTGCGCAAAAATGCTTTTATAAACCAATTTTTAGGAGTAGGGAAGCTCTAGAACTCTTTTACAGACAAAAATAAATTACAAAAAGTCGCCATTTTTTCGCCAACCCCACCAAATTTGGAGAGCTAAAAATTGACATAACTCCGCCAATTTTAGGAATTGGAAGCTCAAATTTTTTGGATTGTCTAAAATTAATATAGTCCACATCTGGAGAAAAAGAAAAATTGAAGGGGGTGGGTAACAGTTTTACTTTTATCTTCATGATTTGACATGGAATTACTCTGAGATGAATCTTAAAGGGAAAATGTTATCAGATTACAGCCTCATCTCTTGAATTGGGGTTCTGTTTCAATATCCATCATGTCATTGGAGCTTTGAATATGCTAATAAGATATTAATATATACCCCACTCCAGAAAAGGTGTGTCCTGGGTATGACACTAAACTGCATCTGATGTGTGGCTCTAGTTCTGGAGCTCTGCTGAATGTGGAGTACCCCTTTATTGCCATTACTCCCTAGTCCCCTCTGACCAGAGTGGTAGTATCTGTTATATCTATGTAGTGAGAGAAATTATGTACGTGCTAGCTCAAAGCGAGCACGAACATGTCTGGCGTGCAAAATGAGATAGAGAGGAGTGTAACGGGCGCCTACAGAGATTGAACTTGCATCCTCCTGATCGTGAGTTGTGGCTCAAACTCAGACTACCTTGTTGGCATGTATGCAAATTCCTACACTGCGATGGCAGTAATGGACGCAATTGGCCCGGATGTAGAATCTTGGTCAGGGCTGTGAATCATTATTTAAGGCCTGCCTTCCCACACCAAGACAGTTGCACTTTTAATCTTACTGACGAAAACACAGACATGTGACAAACAAGAGGCGTGTGAGCTTTGGCGGAGGACTGCTGGAAAAATTGTTGCAGGAGGAAGGACTTGGTCAGGGAATTTTGGCAGTTGGGAGAACGTCTTTTTCAGTGGAGAGATCCAGCTGTCCAACCCGAAGAATTTCTGTTCACATAGTCTATAGTCAAATAGATCTATGTGCAAATGTCTTATGTTAGATAATGAATATATTAAAATGAATATTATATATTAAAATAATAATGAATTAAATATAATTAAAATATAATGAATTAAAATAATAATGAATTAAAATATATTAAATGAATATTAAAATGTCTTATGTTAGATAGGAATAATTAGTGTGATTATATAATTGATATATAGTCAAATAGATCTATAGTCTCATAGTACACATAGTCTATAGTCAAATAGATCTATGTGCAAATGTCTTATGTTAGATAGGAATAATTAGTGTGATTATATAATTGATATCATATATATAATTGATATCATATAAGTGTTTGCAAAAAAAAAAATTTGTAAGAAACTAGACAAAAAATATAAATGTACAATGAATGCAATTTCCTCACCTCTAGGCATAAAATAATCCCAGATGGGTTAACATGCCTTTAAAATCAATCAATCTTGTTGATATAGTGTGCGAGTTTCTTCAACCATACATTTTAACTTGATGAGTAAAACAATTGATAAAGTTTTTACAATATGAAATGTGCCCTGGTAGTTGATATAGTGTGGGATATTTTTTCTACTGTATGTTTTAACTTTGATGATTTAACCAATTGATAAAATTCTTACTGTATATATAAATATAAAGTGTGCCCTGGTAGTTGAAAAAACTTTTATGTAAAACAATCATAAAACACACCTGCTAAAATATATTGATCTGCAACAGCTTGATTTTTCTTCTTTTTTTTTTTTTTTTTTAGCTTTTGCCTTTCTAAGTAAAATATTCCCTTTTCTCAGATTGCCTGAATGCTTAAAACAAAATTTTTCCTGTAATTATATCTTTTCAAATTTCATCTTTTTCAAATTGCATTTTTTTTTCTTTTGCAAAAGAATTAATAAAAGATTTTACTACCAAAAATTCTCAATTAAAAAAAAAAAAAAAAAAACTTTAAGAAAAAAAAAAAGAAGCTCAATCCTGTATTTAGTTTACAAAAGAAAATAATTTGTTTGTTCTATTAGCATTTAATTCTAAAACTAACAGCAACAAATAAATGAATTAAAACATAGTTTAATTCTAACAATTTATTAAAGAACAAATAAAACAATGACTAACAATATTAACTCCTTCCTGTATTGAGTTAAGTTTGAGAGACTTACTGGTGTGATGGAGAAGATATCTGGTATCTTAGTGATTTCTTGGAGAGAATTTCAGATCGACATGCACATGGTAGTTGATCTGATCCAGAATCTATCTGAGGGTTTTGGTATTTTGTGCCAAAACTTCTGGGCTCATCATGTGATTGGTATATCCAATCACAAAAAACCTCACTTAACCCCACAACAGGAATAAATATTTTACTGACCCAATAGTTCCGAAGTTTTATAATCTAAAAAAAAAATAGTTATGTCTATATTATTATTGTAATTCAATTTTTGTATATTACCATAATGCAGCAAAAATTGCATATATTAACAAGAATTTATTTTAGTGTATTAAAAATGCTCAAAGTGAGAGAATAGAACACTGTCTCATCCAATTTAAAATTTAATAGTAGTGTAGCCTGCACATGTACTCAATTATAATTTCTCTAGGGAGATAACTAATAAATGCAAGGTAATTTTCACCTTTAGTTGGCTAAATTCCTAGCAAATAAGGCAATTAGAGTAACCTCCCTTGACTTTCACTTTGAAACAAGCCGGTAGCTATTTTGAAAGTCTCCGTGCAAAATACACAAATCTTAGAAACTTTTTGAAAACAATACAACTGCATGCTTTAACACAAAAATATCATAAAATGTGTTCTTAATAACAATTAAGTTCATTTCAGATAATGCACACGCACAATTTTATGCTAGGAATTTAGCCAACTAAAGGTGAAAATTACCAAATGCAAATTATAGAGTATGTCCCCTTATTCATTTGCAATTAACCATGATATAAATTCTAAAAATAAGATGCAACTTGACCTTTTAAGTGAGTATATTATATTGATACCATTTTTTCTAAATATTTTTAGTACTGTAATGTTGAAATGATTTTATAATAAATTAATGTCCACTTCAATTTGCAATTTAATTGTATGGTCAGTGTTCACACTCACCCCAATCATAATTTTTCAAGGGAGATAACTATTAAGTACTAATAATAGAGTGCTTATTCTTATTTCTTTATTTGGAATCATAATATAAATTCTGTTAAAAGAATGTGACTCTACATTGAGCTTAAATGACACCTAAATATGTCATACTGAAGAAAGCCATTTTAGCTGTTCTCAAGTTGTATAGTCTGTAGACATTTATTTATGATTATGTAATGTCTACATTAAAAAAGATAGGAAAAGTATGCACCCACTTGGCACAAGTATTTAAGTTTTAATGTAATAAAATATCATATTAAATTAGAAAGACTAACAAAACTAAATAAGAATGAATATAAAAATACTACACTTATTTTAATGTTATTTTAATTAATTTCTATATAAAATTATATATAGGATTGCTTTTAATATGTTTGAGAATAACATGATAGTATTAGAAATCCATAACAGTAAATAATTATTTATCAACCTCAGTTTTGTTAAAATCATTATGCAAATTATTCTGACCATATACTATGTAAATCTTTATTTCTTAGAGATATATAACACATATTTCAGGATTTTAAATGCATTAATAATATGGACAGTTTTGCGGAAAATCTAACTCGGTTAGAGATTAATAAAGACATTGTTAATAAATAAGATGCTGATTAAGATTAAATGATAACTAAGAATATAACTTAAATAACTAAGGAAATTGTAATGTCAGTGGTAACATAGTTTCGGTTACAGACAGTTACACAATCACTGTTATAATGATAATAATATGTTACAATATCTACATTCACCTTTCACCTAAAGCAGCAGTATATATTTCCCTGTATTTCTACCGATTCTGTTTCTATTTTTCTATTAATTTTTATTTTATCTGTTTGATTGTACCTAACTTACTTACTGATTGTATTGTTTCTCCCTTGCCTTACAGTTATCCCCGGATAGAATTTTTTCAGTCAAATCAAGTGCGAAACATGATGGTTGACATACTCTTTATTTATGCAAAGCTGAATACAGACCTGTCCTATAGACAGGTTACTATGATCTTGTTACTTCTTTTTGTCTCTACCTGCAGCTCATCTGTTGTGTGCAACTACTACCAGTGCCACCTAGTGGCTACATTAGTTACTTTAGCTGCAGCATGCTAGCTAACTCTAGTCTTATTAAATGTTGCATGCAGTGACCCAAGCCAAACTAAGTCAACAGTTCAGTCTTAGGATTGATAAAATAACGATTATCTCCCTTAGATTTTTAGATGTTGAGAATTTAAAAAAACTGGAAACATGAGGTTGTTATAAAAATTAATGCTAGTCTGATTTTTACATTTTTCAGTTACATACTCGCAATGCCAATCTAGTTTGCTATAGGGCCATAATAGTGGAGCACCCCACAATTTATTTGAACCTACTATACTAGCAATGATTTATTGAGGATAGCTTGCTGATCTATGGTAGGTGCTCAATATATACCTACTCCTATACATTGATATACAGGGTGTTCATAAAGTCTTGCAGCAGTTTTAAAATTGAAAGCCTAATAACTCACGTTGTACAAATGATAGAATTATGTAGTAAAAAAACATGAAAGTTCAACTCTTGTAATTTAAAAAAAAAAGTACATTTTGATTATTGCATTTCAACAGGTTGTTACATGTGGTTACATTTTAAATCTGTTACAGGACTTTATAGACACCCTGTATATCAATTATATAATCATTGTTTGTATAAAAATATCTAATTCTTTTAATTTGACTTTTGTGCAACTATCTAAGTAAGTTTTATTTTTTTTAATATTAACGACTTCATGAGATCTTCAAAAGCTAATTTTTTTTTTTTAGATCCACTGTTTTAAAACATTTTAGAAGGTGCAATAAAAACAATTCACAACTTGGATTATTCATAGAAAGTAATGACTGGTATAATTAATAACTATTTCCTGGGGACACATATATATATATTATTGAAGTCAGTCAGTCAACAATTGGTTTGAACAATGTGACTGGCCAAGCACAACTGAACCAGTGTCAAGACAACTGGTACTTATGGGAATTCAGAACAGTCGACTCATGCATTTGGGTGATTCCATTCCCTGAGTCCTGATTGGCTGCTTGGTTTGTATGATCCTCTGAGGCTCCATAAATCCTGCCACTTTGCAGTGGTCTTTACAGCATACCAGAATCGTATTGGGTTACAACTGCTTGCTGTCTTGTCTTGCCAATTCGACGGTAATTGGACTTAGTATGATTATTCTACATATATGTATGTATATTCCATTAGGATGAAAACAGTTAAATGCTATTTTAAAATTTTTAATAATTTATGATATAAAATCATGCAAGCATCTGTAATAAAACAATAAAATTCCCAGTTTTGTTAATATTTGACAATGTCAAACTGACCTTAGAATGTTATTGAATGGCTGAATCCCATTAATTTTATACTAATTTTTTTAACATTTCTTTTTTTAATCCACTAATACTTGGCTATCTTCAAATCAGCTTCTACCTTTTTATTCTTGGTTTTTTATTTTATCAATTTAACCTTAATGACCATAATATTATCATAATATACATAATTTATACATAATAGATAGATACATAATTTCTAATATAGATTTTTATTTTTTTACATTTTTTATTTAAACATTTCTTTTTCATAAAAGTAGATCCTATCTAAAAAAAAAAAAATAAATAAACGGGTTGGCTGTGGAGGGCAAAAGATAACAAAAATTCTGCATAGGTGAGAAACAGTCAGTAACCAGGTGTTGACTCCATATCCATGCTACCTTAACTTAAATATAAATGCTCTATCAATAATATTGAGCATTGTCTACTTACAAATATAACATCTATTTTATCTACTATATATATATATATAAAAAATAATAAGGTCTGTAAAATGGTTTTAATTTTGTTATTCTAAATTTATTATTATTTATTATAACTGTGGAAAGCTTTATTCTACTTAGAATAATTGGTACACTTATTAAGAGTTTATATAGTCTAGTATTCCCTAGAATATTTATTACTATTTACTTATTACTTATATAGATAGGATACTTTACTTACAAAATCAATAGTTGTTCCATTTGCATGCATATTTCAAATACTAAATGTAACAACTATTATAGAACAGAGATAACTTATTATTACATTGTTTTTATAATTTTAATTATTTTTTTTACTAACTGAAATATTATTAACCTCATTGATTTCTAAAAGGAACCACTGCACTGAACATGTTGCCTTATGTTTGGCTTTGGACAAAATAATCTTTGAGCTTCACTTTGCTCTTCAGTTTTCATCCACTTCATTCTGGTTTCTGATGGTCACCTGGAGAGAATAATCTCTTGTCGCATCCATTTTAAACTTTTAAAAGAAAACATTTTTTTTATTGGTGTTGTTTTGCTTGCACTCACATCTTTCATGCATTATTGTTGTTTTATATGCATTTTTCTCTTTCTTTCTGTCTCTCTCTTTTTCTTTTCCTTTTTTTTTTTCAAGAATTTAAAAAAATTTTTTTTTTTTTTTCAAAATTGTTGATCAGTATTTGATGTGGGTTAGAATTCCATTTTGTCCACAGGTTCATAGCAAGCAATTAAAGGAATGACTTCTTTGTTAAATATAATTTTCTTACCAATTTTCTTTGCTTTTGGATTACCATGAGAGGTTAGGTGATCTACAATGTTTTATTTATCAGTATAAGTGAAAAAAAGTATTGTTGTTGTTTTTTGTTGTTGTCAAAACCTATAGATGTCTTTGTGTGTAAAAAATATGTGCATGTTTAATGTGTAAGTGTTTGTATTTGGTTTACTTCTTTTTTTTTTTTTTTTTTTTTTTTTTTTTTTTTTTTCCAGAAATTCTTTGTCTGATCCATAACATCAATTACTCAAAATATTACCTACATAAGCAACTTTGTTTCTTTTAGTTTTTTTATAGTGAGTGTTATATATATATATACACACACACAGTTGAAAAAATGGAAGTGAATCCAAAAAGATATTGAAAAAAAAAATTCATTTTTTTCAACATATATATATATATACGAAATGAATTTATTCAAACAACCAATGGATGTGGTAAATAGCAGACTGTATATCTGTATATAGTAATCCTGACATTTCTTTCCTACTAACATGAACTTAGTACTAACTGATTATAAAATTGGTCATATCACCTTTTATATATATATATATATATATATATCTAATGCTACTGCTTATCACATAACATGATTATAAATAGCATTCTTATAAAGTTGTATTGTTTTTTACAATATACACATTCTCTGATGATGGCCCGTGATGGGACCAAAAGTACTTGGGAACATATTAGTTATGGCAAATCTATTAGCCATTTTTAGCTTAATATTATAACATCTATTCAGCGACTTGAAAGGATTGGGGCCAAAATATGTAGACAAAATATGTCTATTCTATTTAACCAAATATGTTTGAATGGAGAAATGCTGGTCAATTACACACACACACATACACACACATATATATATATATATATATATACACACTCACATATGATGTTTGCTCCATCATCACAGATGATTGCCATCCTTCAGTATCATAGATATCTGGTATCTTCTATTGAGTCTGTCTTCTCGGAGATTAATCTTTTAGGTCTTGCTGTGGGGCTGGCCCATAGGTGTCTGTTGAATATGGGTGAAAAAACTACTGGGTGTAATATGTGATTGCTACATCCAATCAAAGAAAGGTTCTCCCTCTCTTAACTCCATATATAGAAGCAGACAAATTTTACTGTCCCAACATAGAAAATATTTTTTTCTTTTCACAAATTATTCAGAATTAATTAGACTATAGGAATACTATAAAACCAAGAGTACTGAAACGTTCTTAGCCCAACCAAAACGTGTATGATCTACAGCCATGACACATACATGCTACTTCACACATTCTCTCTGAAGTTCCACACACTTGGCACATTGTTTTTCAAGTTTCTTTTAATCCTTCTGAAAAAATAAAACTTTTTTTTTTTCAAATAAATGGTAATTTTTTTGGTTTGGCTAAAAACTTTTCATTACACATTCTTATTTCAAAAGATAGATATATTTACCCAACACCTCCACATGTGCAGGATGTGACACAAGGTCAATTTCTTGAGCATAGTTTAAAAGGTTTGAATCCACAGTTTTCCTTCTAGACTGGTTGCCATACCAAGGTTAAAGAACCCAGTCTGTCTTACTATTTACCCATAGCTGGTAGGAGAATTTGTGGATTCATACCTTTCCCAAGGGTATTAGTGCTATTTGAAATGCAAACAACCTCATCCAGTATTTGAACTCGGGTTGCTGAGTTGATTTCCTATGATGATAACCATTACATCACAAGCACCTTCAAAAGATATAAATCATTATATAAGAAAAACTGTAAGCATTGAGTCAAAATATCTACCACTTAAATAAGTAAATGTCACTCAGTTTTCAATGAGACTAATTAGCAATTTCATCATCATGTCGTGCTGATAGTACGGATTCCCATGATTCTTTTTTGCCAACCATCCCTATCGGTCATCACCCATGGCAGGTGTTCCAGATGGCATCCAGAATCTGCTCAGATCTGATTGATGTAGGTTTTTGTTGGCATGCCCATGTGTAGGTGTCCACAGGAGAACATCACTTATGAGTTCGTTCTTGCTTCTCAATAGTATCCAGCATTCCTTGTTTGTCTCACCTGGGTGGTTTGTAAAGTAGGAGACAGGTGACCGTACATCTGGGTTTTTTTGGGGGGTATGCTGCTTCCAAGATTTGTTTAAGGCTCTGTGCAACATCCTTGTGTAGCTCTCTACATGATTATTAGACCTTGATGGGGAATGGGTTAATTTGACTTAAGAGTCTGGTAAAGTAAAAAGGGAATACACACTCTTACTGTCTAGATTATTCCAATAATAATCGACTGGGGCTCTGCATAGGGGTAACACCCCAATGGGGTCACCTGTTGGCTGTGGGTGGTGACCCATGATGCTTAAGGATGGAACCCTGGTGGCTGATCAGTCCATGACATGCAACACTTCACTTTGGCCTTTACTTAGGCTAGATAGGCGTTCAGAGAGGCCTTCTCCAATCAATCTGGTCATGTCAAGCCCTAGCACCTATATGATTGTCCCAACCCTATTGCCTTTATGGGCAACCCCAACCCTTTTTATCATATATGTGCTAGAAGGCAGTGGCTAAGGGTCTTCCTGTCCTTTAACTGATGGTGAGAATGTGGAGTACCTTTGATCACCATTACTCCCAGGTCCACTCTAACAGAGTGGTAGCACCTGTTCTGGATTAAACAGAAAAAAATGAGTTTAAAAAAAAAAAAGAATTGAGTGCCTATCAAGAATGAATAAAACAAAAACATCTTTGGCATAAAATAACCCAATAAGGTTTGACATGTCATAGAAAATAACCAAGCAACAATAGGCCACTCTGCCAACTTTACTTTTACTTTAGTAATTAATTGGTAGATTTAATTCATCATATATGAAATGATTTTATAAAAACCTTGATTAATAGCAGGTCGAAGAATCAGTTTTCTTTTTTAAATTGTATATATATATTTTCAATTAGAGAAATTCCCATCTCATCTCAATTTTAAAATCTAATTGAATTTCTAGGTTTAGGAAAGGGATTGTCTCTCTAAATTGGTCCAGATTCTTGGAAGGGACAGTGCTAAGCCAGTCAATGAAGCCTAAAATTTTAGAATAGATATACTGTGATACTGATAGCTTTTGATTTAGTGCATCCTGGGATGCACATATTTGCTTTGAATGAGTTCCCGGGAAATTTGATGGGTCTTAACTAAAGTTTCTTAATAAATTGTAGGGTTTTTATTTATGATCTGGGGAAACAACTAAAGCCATCTAACTCCTACCTTGTAACCTATCCTGTGTAATTCATTTCTAAGAAACTATTGAAATGTATTTACAGTTAGCTTGAAAGGCTGGAGGAAGAAAAAAGAAAAACACTGGGACTCATTGATAGGATTTTACTGTGTCCTTTTAGATTTTTGTGTGTCAGGGATGTAGGACGTACCTATCAGCATCTATGGATTTTTTTTCTATTCTCACTTTTAATTTTGTATTTTATCATTTATTTTTAATTATTGAAATATAATAAAATACAATTTTGTATTTTTTAAAATGATTGTAATAATCGAAATCCTCTATATTTTCTTTTTTGTTAGATTTTTCTTGTACTGGGGAGGAAAAAAAATTCACATAATAAAAATTTATTTTTTCAGAGGACTATAAGTACATTTTTTTTTTTTTATCTACATTTTATATGTTAACATAATATTTAATAGTTATTAAGAGAAAGGCATGCAGTTTCATCTTTTTTTTCTTCTTTTTTTTAAAAGTTATATACAAATTATTTCTTTTCATTATGTCATCTCAATTTTTATAGTCTAGTGTTGTTGTTTGTCTCTTTTTTTTCTTTCTTTTTTTTACACTAAATATTCTGATATTTTATTTGCATGTTTTTTTTTTATCTTTATTTTTATCACCTTAGTCACTGAACCCTCCTATTGTCTATTTTTTTTCTTATTGGTTTTATTCTATGTATATTATAATTTTTCAGATGATGAGGACATTTTTTTTTTTTTTTTTTTTTTTTTTTTTTGCGTGTGTGCATTTGCATCTGGGTTTTGGCATTGTATAAAAATATCAATATGATTAAGACCAAAATTCAAGTTTCTAATGAAAATTAAAAACAAACAAACTAAAAAATTCATTGCATTTATAAACTTCATAATATTTTACACAGAAGTTAACTCCTTACCTATTGGGTGTGTCGGGGTTAGATGCATCTCTACAACCAGGCAGGCGGGTTGAAAACCATATTCTATATTAATATCTATGCAGTAATTCTATATCAATATCTATGGTGTAATGTTATTATCATAAAAAATTGATTCAGCACCCAGAGTTCAAATCCTGGATGAGCTGTTTGCATTTCACATAGCGCTAATATCCTTGGGAAAGGTATGCATCCAACTATCCTCCCTCCAGCTATGGTAAATAGTAGGGTAGACTGGGCTCATTAACCTTGGTTAGAGAAATAGTCTAGGAGAACTCTGAATTCAAACCTTTTAAATTCCAATTAAGTAATTTACCATGTTCCACATCCTACTCATGTGGAGGGATTATATATATATATATATATATATATATAAAATCAGTGATGCTGATAGCTTTTAGCTTTGAATGTGTCCCCAGGAAAATTTATGGGTCCCAACTAAAGCCGTCTGACACCTACTTGTAACTTATCCTGTGTAATTCGCTTTTAAGAAACTATTGAAATGTATTTACAGTTAGCTTGAAATGGTGAGGGAAGAAAAAGAAAAACACTGGGATGCATGGATACGATTTTACTGCGTCCTTTTAGATTTTGTGCGTCAGAGACTTAGGACTCGTACCTCTGTATAATATCAGAAAACTCTGAATTTAAACCAGCTTTACTCCATTTAAAAATTGACCTTGTTTCACACCCTGCCTGTGGCGGAGAGATTGGGTAAATACATGGCTGGTAGGTAAGGGGTTAAAAAATCTCATTTTTTTCTTCTTTTTTTAAACTGTTACTCTTAACTTGAATTTCAGGCCTTTCAATCATTTGATAATGGTTTTCTACAGTTTTAAAAAATCATAGAAATGGCATCCCAGCATTTTTTTTTTTTTTAAAAGGACATTATTTAGCTTACAATATGGAAGACATATACTAGTTTACACACATCATTATTCAATTCAATCAGTGGATTGGCTGCATCAATTATTTTCTTTTTTCTAGTTTTCCTGAGATTCCATTTTTCCAGTCAGACGCCATTCACCATCTGATGCTTAATGTATTGTTTATATATTCTCGCAATGATCACACTCGTTTGTCATACAGGCAGGTTGGTCCTTCTATTTATTTTACAGCTGTCCCCTGGCCTGGGTGATGGCAACCTTTTTGTTTTTACTAATACCTACTCATCGTATGTGTTTGATAGTGTGAAGCTAACATTATGAAATATAAAGTACCAGAAAATTGACCCCTGTTTTTTAATTTTTTTTTTTTTTTTTTTTAAAATTGAGACTGTTAGTTTGTGCATATTAGATTCAGACAACATTAAGATAAGCTAGAATACTCAGAAGAGTTCTGGAGATCTAAGGAGACTTGCTGTCACTCAGACTCCAGTAAAAGACCTCCAGCTAACACTGGTGTGAAAGATCACTAGGAGTAATAAAGTTGGCGGAATGGCCTATTGTCTATCCCCGTTTTGCTAGTGCTAGACTAGGGATATTGTTTTTGCTGATGTGGAGGCACCACACTTACCATCAGCTCCCCACTTTACCGCACAGATCAGATTACCCAATTTGTACTACTTATATGCTGATGATAATAATACATTGTACAAGAGTACTTTAAAAAATTCAGTATCAACATCCTATGTATAGTATGTAATGTAATACATGCACAGTACATCTTTTTATGAAGCCCTGTCAGGTGGGGCGGTAGAATACACCAACTGCACCTCTGTAGAGGAGTAAGACCACTCCCAATGGGGCTACCTGTTGGCCAAGGGGAAGGATGTCCCATGATGCTATTACTCTAATGGCTAACCCCCAACTCTTTTTATTATATATTTGCTAGAAGGCAGTGACTGAGGGTCTTAGTGTCCTGGTTATGATGTTAAACTGCATTTAGTGGTAAAGTTCCAATTTTGGAGCTCTGGGGAGTGTGGAGTACCCCTTCATTGCCATTACTCCCAGGTCCACTCTGACCTAGAGTGGTAGTACATGTTAGGGTTAAATAGATTTTAAAAATGAGTTCTACAAAAATACACCTGTAAAGCAAAATTATTATCAATTGTTGTCTCGCAATCAAGTTTTGGCATTAAATAATCCACAAGGGTTGATATGCCATTAAACAAAACAAAACCAAACTATATTTTTATGGCAGTAAATGATAAAATGAATTAATGATATACAACGTGTCATAAAAGTATCGAGATTGATGCTATATTTGCCAAGGTAGAAATGAATAATGAATGGAACATTAATTTTTTTCAGAATACAAGGTGTGTCATAAAAGTGCCAAGTTTGAAGCTGTATTTACCAAGATAGAAATAAACAATGAATGGAGCATTAATTTTTTGGGAATACGAAGTGTGTCAAAAAGTACAAAAAAATCTCAATACTTTTTTGACACACCTTGTATTCTGAAAAAAATTAATGGTCCATTCATTGTTCATTTCTATCTTGATAAATACAGCTTCAATCTTGATACTTTTATGACACACCTTGTATTATATTTTATTGGAGTTGCTTGTGGCATAATGATTATCATCATGGGAAATGAACTTGGCATTCAGAGTTCAAATCCTGGATAAGGTTGTTTGCATTTCACTCATAGGAAAATTGATTAAGAAATGTTATGAAATTTTAAAAGTTGTAGACAAAAAATATTTGAAATTTTGCAATTACATTCACTTTTGGTCTAATACCCTTGGGAAAGGTATGAACCTCCTCATTCCCCAGCTATGGGTTAAATAGTACCACTACTGTTTTTCTACAAGGGTGGCTTTGGCCTTAAATAATCCATGAAGGTTGATATGCCATTAAGCAAGGAAATCAAGCCAAACCAAATCTAAACCAAAAATGTTAGGATTTTATAATTTCTATTGGAACATTATACAATAAAAATGGATATTATGAATTATTATTTATTACTAAATTCAACAGCATTGAAACTATATTTACTTTGCTTATATATATATATATATATATATATATATATGGTTTTCAACACTGTTGCAAAGGGGCTAGACACCAAGACAGGAAGTGAATGTAGAAGTCGTAGGAAATAAACTCGTAAACCCGAGTTCAAATCCTTGACATGGCTGTTTGCATTTCACATAGCACTAATACTCTTGGGAAAGGTATGCATCCAACTACCTTCCCTCCAGCTATGGGTAAATAGTAGGGCAGACTTGGTTCTTTCACCTTGGCTAGGTAACCAATCTTGGAGAAGGAAAACTCTGAATTCAAAATTTTTAAACTTCGCTTAAGAAATTGACATTGTGTCACATCCTGCTTGTGGGGGGGTTGGGTAAATAAGCAATTTCAAATGTTTTTTTTGTTTTTTTTTGTCTCAGACTTTTAAAGTTTTATGACTACATATGTATATATAAGTTATTTTTCATCTATTTCTTGATGAAAGATTAGGAAATTGAATAACTTAAATTATTAATTCAGGATTGTATTATAATAATAATAATAATAATAATATGTTATTGATTAACAAGAAAAAGAGAACTTGTCGACTGGTAGATTTTGCAGTTCCAGCAGATCACAGGGTAAAGATGAAAGAAAATGAAAAGATAGACAAATACCTAGACCTTGCTATAAAATTGGAAAAAAACCCAAAAAACTGTGGAATATGAGGTTGAAAGTGATACCAATTGTAGTTGGTGCCTTGGAACGGTCCCCATAAGCTTAAAAAGAGTCTAGAGGAACTGGAAATCAGAGGAAGAATTGAGACCATCCAGATAACTGCATTGTTGAAATTGCTGGAACACTCAGGAGAGTTCTGGAGACCTGAGGAGATTTGTTGTTACTCAGAAAGAAAGATCATCAGCTAACACTGGAGTGAAAAACTCATAATAATAATCAGAAACAATTTTACATTTGAAATGAATAAGACTGTAATAATAAACAAACACACATGGTTGGGCTTGAGAAAGCTTTATTCTACTTAGAATACTTTTACAATTAACTGGGAGTTTATATACTCTCAGAACATCAAAGATTTACACAAAGGGAAGGTAATAATAAAACAGGGGAAGTAACTCTTATTACAAAGACACAAGACAGATGAAGAGATACTTTTAATATGTGAAGAAGAAAATTCTCTGCACTTTTTGTATTAAATAACATAAAAGAATTGTTGTTGGTTTTTATTATTATTGTAAACAAGATATTTTTGTAGTTCTTCTCATGGCTGTACTCTGCCATGTGAATGTTTTGCTTTGGTTTCTTCAATGCACAACCCTTTTTCTGCTCACACACCTTCGTTGGCTTGTCTTTCTTACAACAGCAGACTAAATAGGGTTTAGAATATACGGACGGAAAATAGAATTGCCACAACCTGAAAGAATTATGCCAATTTTTTATCTGAATATTTTATGTGCTGAGGGTTTGTGGGATTATCTATGGATATATGATGTACAATAAATTGCCACTTATATTTATGGACTTTACCAAAATCAGCAGCAGGCATTAACCAATGAAAAACGACATAGAATGCCTTTAAGGTCATTGGTAATAGTCCTGATCAGTTGCTAACAAGACTTAATACCAGAAAGACTACAACTGTAGACTACAAGGTCCACTCTGACCTGGAGTGGTAGTACCTGTTAGGGTCCCATCTATGAACTAAATAGAAAAATCTGTTTATAAAAAAAAATGTGTATCCATTAAGAATGAATTTATTTCAAAACTTTATTGGCATTAAATGACCCACTGAGAATGATATGCCATAAAACAAAACACACCAAACCAAACCAAATCAATTGATGGTTCAATATAATCTATCTTTCTTATCTTACGATATGTGACTCTGTTCGACAATTGGTTCTCTGCTACTCTTGCTAGCAGTTTAAATCTTTTTTTTTTCCAACACACAAAAATCTTTTTATGATTTACTTTTGACAAAGAAGCCTGGCAAGTACAAACAAAAATTTTAAGCCCCCCCCCTCCCACACACACAGAGAATTTGGAAGACATGAGACAGAACAAATGAACAGCCAATAGCAACAACTTCAGTTCTAGTAATCTCCTGTAGATAGGATTTTTATCCCGAAATATTGAGAATAAATCACAGGTTAACAAACACACACAGTTACCTTCTTTTTTTTTACACTTGCATTGTGATAGCCTTCAAAACAAACCAGCATAAATTTTAAGATTTGTTGACCTTTTTTTGGCTTTATCTGACCTTTAGAACTTCTTTTAAGCTCTTACTATTCAACAGTATTGGATTATCAAAGTTTAACTAAAAAAATGTGTATCACTTGGAAGGACCAAACTTGAGGGTACAGAACAATACAAGTTCTACTTAAAATTAACAGTTAACATAGATTTCCTCTTGTTCTGGCAACTGACCTAAAAACCTATTTTTTCCAATCCTTAATATTCGTTGTGTTTCTTCCTATTATTTCTTTGTTAACTCTGATACTTGAGTTACAACAGTAGCATAGCTAGGATGCAGCAAGAGGATGACAGACACACACACTAGCTATGCCTCTGGTATATGTGTACATTTGCAACAGACTGTAAAGATTTCTTTAAAAAGGCTGTGATTCACATTGGTGTTGGTAGTCCTAATCGACTGAATGTTTTATAAAATTCTGGAGCTTTAAAGCTAGAATCTCTGAATGCACAGATCCTTGACTGGAATTGGTGTAATGTATGGGGTGGCAAGAGGTTTAACATTTTAGGTAAAAAGGTAGCTGTGGTTATTCTTGATGCGTGTTCTTAGGGTTTGCTTTTAACCCCATCTTATTTGGTAGTTGCACTGAAAGGAAGGAAAGAAAAGGGAAGAGACAAAGACAAAGGGTGGTTTTATGATTCAGGCTTTATTCACAGGGCATAGCCACCTTGTGGCAAGGGAATTTCTCCCTGGCCAATAGTGGTTGTTGTGTCCCAGATAAGGCCTAAATTCGAATGGCTGAGATTCTTTTGGGGTCGAAGTGGGTCTTTTTCCCGCTGAGGGTTCTTTTGGTGAAGGCTCATGGGAGTTTTTTTAATTTTTTTATTTTTTAATCCCCACAAATGTCAAATCTCATCAGCTTATTGATGTCCAAGAATTTAAATCATCAGTGTCGATTAGGTTTATTCAAGCAAATAATATAAAAGAAGAAAAAGAAAATTTTCTAAACAAATTGTACCAATTCTTTTATTTTCTTGAGGGGGGAAAAAAAAATCTCATTGTTAATAATTTCAAAAATGTAACTGTGTCTCATTTTTAAAGTCTTCTTTGCATTTGATTTTTGTTAATGTACGAGGGAGAGTAAAAAATTATCTGCACTCTTTTCTTTTTTTTTTTTTTTTTTTTTTTCCAGTGTCAGAGATGCTGATAGGTACGCATCCTGTGTCCCTGATGCACAAAAATCTAAAAGAACGCAATAAAATCATATCAATGCATCCTAGTGTTTTTCTTTTCCTTCCCACAGCATTTCAAGCTAACTGTAAATAAATTTCCTTAGAAATAAATTACACAGGATAGGTTACAAAGTAGGAGTGAGACGGCTTTATTTGGGACCCATTAATTTTCCCGGGGACTCGTTCAAAGCAAATATGTGCATCCCAGGATGCACTAAATCAAAAAGCTATCACCACCACTGAATGTATTTACACAAAACAAGAACATTATTTTTCTAGTCTCCTTCTTTTTCGATGCACTTAGTCCAGTGGTCCACAAGCTTGTGTATTCCCTTCAAGAAGGTTTTCAGTTGGTCGTGCTATCATTTATGCACTGCTTCTTTCCTATCTTCAATTATACATCATACTTATCCGGCTACTTTTAAACTTCTCTATCCACTTCTACACAGTAGTGCACTGTTTCCGTATTGTGCTGAAAGCCTCCAAAGAATTGCATCCCCTGACACTCCTTCTGATCAGAGAAATTGGGTCAATTCCTTGGTGCATACTGCTATCAGAGTGGCCATGATTACACTGTAAAGACAGCAAGCAAAATGGCGCAATCAGGCTCAAAGTTCTATCACGTGACCACAACAGTGCCAACTATACGCACACATGTGCAGAACGCAGTGTGACAATGATAAAATATGTTATAACAAAAGTGCGGATAATTTTTTTACTTTTCCTCGTATTAATAGTACATCGAGTGCTGGATTTGAATTTATAACCATAGACAGATATTTTTTTTCCACTCCAGTTTATCTTACACAGAAATAACAAGTTCAGCTCTTGCACTATGGATTTTAACCCTTTCTACCAATAAATCTAATTTTTTGAATTGATTGATATTTTACTATTCACATTACATCAGATATTAAAGGAAGATCATTTCAGATAGTAACTAGAAGCAGCTACCCGGCATCACCTAGGTAGAGGGGGGTAAAAAGAGGGTCTCACAGATTAATTATTATTGAATTGCAGTTGGATCCTCACAGGATGCCCCATTAAAATCCTTATGTAAAAAGACGTTGTTGTGATCCAGCCACTCTGAAAGAAAAATTAATGTCTCCTATTTTAAATATTAAATGCAAAAAAAAGTTCATGCTGTTATTATTTAAATTTTATTTTTTAATTATCTTCATAAATATAAATCAAATCTTCCAGATTTTTGCTAAAAAACCAAACCCTGGTGATATTTAATGAGTATATATATTTACTTTGTTGTTAATTGTTTTATTTTCAAAGTTTCCTCCGGACATACAGATACATACAACTGCCCTTTATATATGTATATATATAGATAATAAAAAGCTCAACCATTTACAACCTGTAGTGAAGTGGGTCCGAGCTTACCTGACTCAAAGCATCCTTGATGCTTAGTCTGTACCATTGCAGCCGCCATCTCCGTCCCGTGTTTCATAGATTTGGACCATTGTTGTGGCACTCTCATCAGTTAGTTAGCTCTGTTCTACTCCGACCTTACCAGCGTTACGTCAACGGTCAACTCATACTCTTCAATTAGCTGTGAGAGTGTTTGGAGCCTCCTCCTAACCAGAATTTTTGTGTCCGCTTTTGTTCACACCTTTGCCCTTCTGTTCAAACTGTTCTTGAGCCAAAGTCCTCGATTTAAAAACTGACTCATTGTACACGTATCATTGGCTTGAGGGCAGCAGCAATCTTGGCTGTGACGGTACAGACTAAGCATCGAGGACGCTTGGAGTCAGGTAAGCTTGGACCTGCTTCACTACACAACCTTTCTTTTAATTTTTACATGTTTACACCCAAGAGTGAAAGAAAATATTTGGTGCTTTTTTTATTTATTTATTTATTCTATATGAGCACATATACTTGAATTTCAAGGAGCTATGGGATTTAAAAGGTTAAACATTTTTTTTTTTTGTGTGGGGGGAGTGTTATTTTGTAGAAAGTGTTGCTACTACATCTAAAAGCAGATATCCATTTTTTTTTAATCTTGAAAAATATTTTTAAAGTCTGTCTTAAGTGATCTTTCCTTTTGCATGTTTGATTGGTTGTTTGATGTCATGTGACCTCTGGTTTTAATGCATGGACATATTTCAAATCTTTGATTTTCCTTTATTTATTCTCTTATGATGATGTTCATTTAGTGTGAAATTATATAATAAGATAGATGTCTAATATCTTCTTAGTGATTTTCTAAAGATTTTTTTTTATCATTGTTATATTAGTTAAGTATTAGTTAAGTCCCTTGGACAAACTCTTAACTAAACCCTAATTGTCCGTCCCTTAATCTTTGTACTGCCCCGTCAGCCATGAATAAACACGTGAAAACGCGCTCCTGTTTCCGACTTCTTAATCTGAAGGCATCTTTGTGGATAACCCCAAATAACATAACATGGTGTCAGAAGTGGGATTAAAAACCCACAGGGACAATATAAACCAAGAAAATCACGGACAAAAGTGATTGTGTAATTTATTTTTAATTTTTACAATTTCAATAATTATATCCCTTAAATGTACAGGATGGTCCGAAAGTCTTGTCACCTTGAACATTTTTTTTTTTTTTAGGGGTAAAATAATTAGATGATACAACCCAAAATTCTAGAAAATAATTTAATTTTTTAAGATTTAAAAAAAAATTTCTGTTATTTTCTATAAGTCTAACATAAACAAAGGGGAACCACTTTGACTGATAAATTATTTATTTACTTTCCCATTAAACTAACCCTAACTTCTTTTTTCCTAGTAGATCAATAAATAAATAATTTATCAGTCAAGAGTGGTTCCCCTTTGTTTATGTTAGACTTATAGGAAATGACCAAATTTCTAAAGGTAAAATAATCACATAACTTATATATTATATCATCAAAACATCTTGAACAAAACTAAAACTTTACTGATTTAATTTTCTATGCCAATAACCCCTTATACATACCTAACACATTTGCTGTTGGGTGGTATAAAAAATAAATTGGCTCAATCCCAGGGGGCCTTCATCCCTACACCTTTATTGTGGGTGCCTGATATGCCAATGAAACTGAGCAATTTTTGGCACCCCCTAGTGGGGAAGCTTGCTTTTTGCAGTGTTCCCACTTTAAACTGACCTTGTATCACATCCCAACACTGTGGGGGATTTGGTTAAATAATAACCCCTATTCAACTCTGCACTTCCTCATAAAAGACTTATAGAATATTAATTACAGTGTAAAGCACTGTAATTAATATTCTTATAAGTCTTTCTTTTATGAGAAATTCTAAGCCTATATTTTACATTGTGTATTTATTTTGATTTGTTTATTTTCCATTTATATATATATATATATATATATATATATATATATATATATATATATATAATATATAATATATATATATACGTTTAACTTGCTCCAAATGCCTTAATTTTTATATAGGAAGTACAATTAGACCCCTCCACATTAGAATTAAAGAACATATCCACACACGTGCATCCTCATTCCATAAACATTTAATCAAATGCAAAAATAAGGACAATAGTTTTTTCGTTAAGATAGAGACAATAATACGCAATATTGGTAATCTCAGAATTAGAGAAAGTTTATTAATAGCTAAATTAGGTCCTAGTATAAACAATAGATTAGAATTAAACACTGAATATATAATTAATTAAAATACACGTTCCATATATAGTATATAGTATATATAGTATGTATATTTTACACATAATATATATATATACATATAACAAATAAATAAAAATAAATAAATACATAAATATATAAATAGATGAAAATAATAAAATTGAAATTGAATGAACAGTGGCTATTACGACTATCACAACCTTCCGCATGGCGTTAAAAAAAGAACGCCACGAGACGCGTGTTTATAACATAAAAAAATAAATAAATAAAATAACAACACAAAAAACGCGTCCATTTCTGAAAAACCGTCTCTAAAGATAAAGTTTACTTTGAAATCGATAAGACTAAAAACATCTTTTTGTTTTTATTTTATATGCATTGTAATTGCCTTCCAATCATTAATATATAATAACATACTTAACAATGCTTCAAGTAAATTACCAATTACTATATATATATATATATATATATATATATATATATATATATATATATATAGAGTAACAGATTAGGTAAAAGCCAACAAAATGTGATTAAAAGTTGAGGAGCTAAGTGGATAAAACACAAAATAATTTCAATCAATTAATATTTCATCTCTGTGTATTTATGAAGACTCATCAGAAATTTTTATTTTTAGCTTAAAAATTAAAATTTCTGATGAAGTTTCATAAATACACAGTCGAAATATTAATTGATTGAAATTGTTTTGGGTTTTATCCACTTTGTTTCTCAACTTTTAATCACACACACACACACACACACACACACACATATATATATATACATACATACATTCATAAAGTTATGAGAACATTCCACCTTTGAGAATGAAATGTTTCTTATTTAACTCTTAGTTGTTCAGTAGGCATTTCATTATGGGTTTGCTAATCATTATGGCTGAATAGTGAGTTTATTCCTAACTGTGTGCCCAATGCTTGTGACTGTGGGTTAAAATTGAGCTTAGTAAATATTAATTCTAGTTGTTCAGATGCCTGGAAGCTTCTTTTCCAATTTTGCAATGGAAATAAGTTATTTACTAAGCTTAGCTTAGTTGTGGTACAAGACCAGGAATATGGGGCTCTGTGTGAGAATTGAATGCACAATGGTCTGCTAAACTAGCTTCCTAACCATTACACCATGTGAGGTGCCCATGAAAATAAATAATAATTCTCGGTATCTATAAATGTTTTTATTTTATTTTTACTTTTAAGTTATGTGACAATTGGATAGGCTTTATGTTCTATTGCAAAATGCATTTACCACTGAGATATCACTCCACAGAGAATTAATCTCTTTTCTTTTTTTTTTTGTAAATTGTGATTCAATATCAAGTTTACCATGCTAAATATTTCCTTTCATGGCATCTCTCAGAATAAAGTAGAACATCAGCATAGTGACCTACTGTTGATATCAGCCAAACAGTGAGGGAGTCTATCCCTTTTTTGTTTGTGCTAAACCAGGGAAGTTGTTTTTGGTGGTGTGTAACAGCACACCTACTATCAAGTCCCAGATGCTGCTTTACCACATAGATCAGATCGCCCAAGCTGTGCTACTCATGTGCTGGGTTAATGAGGACCATTATTGAACCCAGAAGCTTGCAATTCCTATGCAGATGCTCTACCACTGAGCTAAACTGCCTACATAATGGGATAACTCAGGATACTGAGGTTTAATTGGCAGTGGATGACCATCTCCTCTCCAATTAACATCTGACAGGTCATTCTGTGTTACATGGTACCAACAGCAGTTAATGAACAAATCATTTCTGTAGTTATAATTAAGGTAGCTATTTACCTAACCCATTCACCACGGTTAAGATGTGACACAACGTCACAAGTATGGGGCATCCAGTGAGGATCGAACTTACTATTTGATATTAATGGATGTGCAAGACGAGCTTGCTAACCATTAGACTACGATGGGAAGGCTTCTTATTTACCCAAGCCGTTCGCCAGCTTTAGGATGTGACACAAGGTCGCAAGTATGGGGTATCCAGCGAAGGTCAAACTCGCTATTCAGTAGTGATGGATCTGCAAGACTAGCTTGTAGACCATTACAACATAAGAGGACACACTAATGATTATTAAGGTATCAAAAATTTAAATAAGCAAACTGATTTATCTTCCTTTGAATATTGTCGGCACAAATTGTTAAAGGGACGTAACTCCTTTTTGTTTTGTTTTTAATATTCTGACTTGTATAAATCTTTGTTTTAACATTTTTTTTTAAATCTTCATCTTTCCTCTTTTTTGTTCTCTAGAAACTTTTTTCCTAAATGAATATTTTAAAACAGAGTTTTGTCTGTTGCTTTTAGCTGCATGAACAGACATGTTAAATGGCTATAGCTTGCTTTATCTGCTTTATAAAAAAATGGCTTTCTCTCTGATGTTGTTATTACTAATTCAGAAGCAAATATTTCTAATAAACATTATTTTGTGTTTCATAGAAGAAATGTATTTAATGATTGAAAGGAGGATAAAAGAAACTTACAATTAAAAAAATGATTCAGTATGAATTAGTATCAAAACAGTTCTGAGTAAAAAGGTTTTTAGTTTTCCCTAAACAGATATTTATTGCTTTAGATAGAAAATAGATGTAGGAAAATAATTCTTACTTGTTATTTTGTTCCTTTAATAAAGATATTTCTGGTTTTAAAAATGTCATTTAAATGTTTTCAAGTTTAATTAAAATAAAACTGGAAGCTCTATCTACAGAAGTGGGTTGAAAAAAAAAAAAGTTATTCTTCTATTGCTTTTTTTAGAAAACCTTTTTGATTTTTATCTGAACTTTTTTTTTTAACATATACCTTTGTATGTTGTTAGAGCTAATTAAAAAAAAATAAAGAATTTATCTGAACCTTTTTTAATCATATACCTATGCATGTTGATAAATCAGATTTTAAAAAATTTTATCATAACTTTAATATATAAATATTATATATATTTTGTAGATTGATGGAGCTATTTTTTTTTAATTGTCAGAACTTGTTTTTTTAAATTTCAATCAGAACCTTTTTTAAACATATACTTATGTATGTTAATAGAGCTAACTTTTTAGAAAAAATTTTATCAGAACTTTTAAACACATACCTTTTTTATGTTGACAGAGCTAATTCTTTAAAAAATGTATTACAATTTTGTACCATCGTATGTTGATAGAGCTAATTTAAAAAAAAAAATTATCAGAACTTTTTTAAAAAAAACATCATAACTTTTTTTAAAACTTATACCTTTGTATATTGATAGAGCTAATTTTCTGTAAATAGAAATTTAAAGATGATAAATTAAATAAAGTGAAAATCCTTTGAATATTACAAATCCATCTTGAGTTCAGATTTTAACTGTACAGCAAACCCTTAATTAACATGGCATTGTATATCATAATTCTGCAAATTTTCATTGTTTATAAATTGATATGAAATTTTAAATGACATTTATTTAATCTTGATATACAAAGTAATATTTTCAAATGTCATGACTGAGAAGAAGAAGAGGAGAAAAATGATCATGAAAAGAAAGAAATTACCATCAAAGAATTTGATAAAATGTTTTGAGACTTTTCAAAGTAATTTCAAGCAATTATAATTGTTAACAACATTAACAAAGAATGTAAGTTTGACAAAATTTGGCGTAAGAACTTTAATGTTACTAGCAGACATATGTAGACAATGTAGCGAGAGAGAGGACTTGCCTCATCGGGCAAAGTGGGCATGAACCTGTCTTGCTTGCAGGATGAGTGGTAACAAAAAATATGGCTGCCTTGGCACTACAATTTGAATACGTGATTTCTAAGTAAAAGTGCTAGGGAGTGACACTTTGAACTCAGGTAAAGTGCACAGATACTATACTTAGTCTTAGGCAGAAGTGTGAAATTGATTCGTTCAATTTCTTTCTTCCACTGCCAAGTTCAACGACAAACATTCTTGTCCGCAACAATCTTCTAGCAGTCATTCGTACATGCTCATCCACTGCTTTTAAGTATCTTGCCCTCCTTCTGAGGTTCTCTTGTTTTATGCACGGCGATCTGAGATAAATTTGCATATGTGCAGATTTACTATACCACGTCTCTTTGCTTAGAAATCACGTATTCAAATTATAGTGCCAAGGCAGCCATATTTTTGTTGCCATTCATCCTGCAAATGAGACAGGTTCATGCCTGCTTTACCCCACGAGGCAAATCCTCTCTCTCGCTACAGAGAAAAAGAAAAACAATGTATAATATTTCAATAACAACAAACTGCTGAATTGTTAACAAAATTTGATTATTTTTAATTACATTTAAACTACATTTATAAAATTCAACAATGTATTTAAAAAGTTATTGAACTAATTACTGCATTTTTTAATATATTACCATGTTTAATTAACAGTTTAAATTATGTTGTTTTTTTACAATCACCAAATTTTCATGTGAATTGAGGGTTTTCTGTATATTGTTATAAACCATAAAATTCTTTTATATGTAATTATTAATACACACTGTGTTTATTCAAATAAATTTCATTTCAAGTGATAATTCAATACTTCTAAACTATAATTAGAATATGTTTAAATTCAAGTAATTATAAATTTTAAACTTATGATCTTTAAAAAAAATAATTATAAAGTATAGAAAGAATAAGAGATGCTATTCTTATAAATTTAATTTGATATATATCTTCTTTTAATATGTACTGTTTATGAATGTTAATATATAATATAATTTCTTTTTTCTTCATGTCATTTAATATATGAAATTTCTTTTTAGGGCATGCATGAATTGCTGGCCCCTTTGATATTTGTGTTACATTGTGATCACCAAGCATTCCTCCATGCCTGTGAAATTGAAAGTGTTGGGTAAGTTAATAATCTTTTTTTAAAAATATTTTTATATTTTTACTTTTGGTTTTTATAAATTTGCTTTTTCAAAATATTTTTTTTTTTCGTAACAGAGTTGTTTGCCCTTTGATTTTGCTTATAATAAGTTGGGACAATTATGTGGGAATATGATTTTTTAAAAAGTTTTTTTTAAGTAAAACTCCTGTTTATGAGATATCTATACTTACTATACTTCTTCTTCTTTTTTTTTATCTCATTACTTTTAGATTTTATAGATGTGCTTTTTCAAAAATGTGGGAATATGATTTTTTAAAATTTTTTAAAAGTAAAACCCCTGTTTATGAGATATCTATACTTACCGGTAATTTTTTTTTTATCTCATCCGGTAAAACTAAATCGAGTAAAATTGCTTTAGTTATACAAGTAAGTATAGATATTGATATAAACTTGCAGCTTGTCATGTTTTTCTTGTTTTGTTCAATTTTTAGTTAATAAAGCTTATGAAAAAAAGAGAAAATTATATTCTTGTGATTATGAATGATTTTAATGTAAAACGTAATAATAAAAAAAGTTCCAGAAGGGAACTTGTAACTTCTGAAAATAAATTGTGAGGAAAAAAATGGTTGGAGACAGATATTTATATTTTTTACAGATTACACTGTTTATTGCTCACAGGAATAAAATGTTTATTCTTTTAAAATTTGATGTTGAGAATCTGTTGAGATATGCTAGGGCTTTCTTTAAATTTTAGTTTTTAAAATCTCTTAAAATTTTTGTGATTATTTTAATTTATTCTTGCAAACAAGATTGGTCATGTTTCTTCTGGGTTTTCTTTTTATCTTCTTTCTTGAGGACTTTTTGTCCTTTCTTTTGTTATATATATATATATATATATATATATATATATATATATATCCTCTTCACTAGTTGAGGCTTAATGACCTAAACTCAGTTTAGTGGGTACCTACTATACCAAGATAGTTAAAAAAAAAAAAAAAACTCCTTATTTCTCAAACCAATTGCTGAGTGTGGTGAATTTGATTCCCAATGGGTGCTTCAATACTGTAAACCTGTGATAAAATTAATAAGAATAACATGTGTGTATATGCTTGTGTTCATATATATATATATATATATATATATATATATAGTGTGTGTGTACATTATAAATTGAAAATTTCAGATCAGAATTCAGTTAATAACTACAGGCTACAGGGATATTTGTAAACCCCTTTTATAAACTTAGAAATAATGGCTCTTTAGAAGCTTAAATATCACTAACCTAGTATACCCCAGCAATACCTTCTAATATTACCATGCTTTTTTTAGTTCTTTATAGAAATGTGCTCATTAAACCTCTGTCCTATAATATATGAATGAGGTGTGTCCAAAAAGAAACTGAACTTAAAAAAAAAAGAATGTATTGTTTTACCTACAACTAAATTAATTTTTTTTTTTGCTTTAAAATGGGGGAGGGGGGTTCAAACGTTTTGCAAAGGGGGCCAAATTTGATAAAATGAAGATACCCAAGGGCTAATGGTTCTTTCTGATATTTTTTAAATAAAAAATTACTTGCAAATATATACTTTGAAGACTTCCATTAAACCACTGTTTTTCTCCTCTACCCAGGATTCACCGGGTAGCCACTTCTAGTAAATAATATAATGTTTGTATGTGCTTATATATGTATCCAAGATGGAGGTCCTGGATACATTTCCTACATTCAAGTCTGACCATATATGTCGTATATGTGGCAAAGCTTGCCTGTCATGGGCTGGTCTCTTGAATCATATGCGGTTACATGGTGACAGATGACCACATGAAAAATGTATGTGAAAGCCAGGGGTCTTACACATCTTTTATGTGACAGGACATGTTAAAGCAAAGCTGAACTTCTGAGCCACTTGTGTGCTCACAACCGAACTTTGTAGAAATGGCGTTTTTCTGTGAAGAAGTGGCAATCACCATATATCAGTCTATCTTTTTTTAATTGTTCAGCTAATTTTTAGATTTCCTTTAAAAAAAAAAGAATTTATAATTGTTATGGTAATTGACCATGCACGCATGAAATCTTCCAACTATAAATAGCAGCAGGTTCTGCTCTTAAGGGAGAGTCAATATTTCAGCAGACAGTTGATAAGACCACCTCACAAGTAACCTTCTCATTTGTATATGCTTGTTCTTTGTTAATATATTTGTTTAACTCATTTCCTCTCTGGTGTCTTTATTCTGGCCCCTAACCAGGCCACAAAATAATATAGCATGCTTTATTTTAACACAAATTATTTTCCCTTTTTTTTTCTTTTTCTTTTACTAATATTATTTTGTCTCTTTTCCTGGCTTTTATTTTGTTTTGTTTTTTTGCTTTTTTGTTTTTTGTTTGTTTTGTTATTTGTTGTTCTTCACCTTATTTCAGCTTGACCCAAGTTGTTGACAGGTTAGACCTTTAGTTTGTCCATCTTTTTTTGCTTTCCTTTGACTGAAATATTCCACTGCTGGTTAGGGCGCTGGCACATATTCCAGATCCCCCCCCCTTTCACCCCTCACCTTGGTAATGGGCTTCCAATAATTATTGTATTACACAATCTTTGAATTTGTTTAAACATCAAAGTATATTTTTCTTGAATGTCATATTTTTAATTGTATAAACAATTAAATATTTAAGTCTTTTTGAGGCCAGTCACAATAAATATGAGATCCATGCTGTGCTACTCCTCTGCTGAGTTGGTGAGGGCCGGTATTGAAACTCTGACCCGGAGTGGTAGTAGCTGTTAGGGTCCTATCTATAGGTTAAATAGAAAAACATGAGTTTATAAACAATTGATTATCCATTAAGAATTAATTTATTTCATAACTTTGTCAGCATTAAATGACCCACTGAGGTTGATAAGCCATAAAACAAACAAAACCAAACCGTATTGAACTGGAACCTTATGTCTCTTAGGTGGATTCTCTACCGACTGACCTAAACTGACCCTTGTATTGTTATTTGTCATTAAACATAGAGGAGTGAAGTGTGTTGGGTTATATAAAAAAAATGTTACTATAAACTCTACTGTACCTTGGTGGATAAATTTTGTAGAATTTTCTATTGATTTTTTCATATTTATTTTTTTTTAAAATAAACTAATTTTTTTTTTTTTTTTTTTTTTTTCAAAGAATTTGAATTTTTTTTTTTTTTTGAATTAGATGAACATGAAAATTTCAAATCTAATTTTGAAAGTTAATATTTGGATGTTGTCATATCATGGAAAGAAATTAAAAAAAAACATTTTGATAGCATGAAATTGTTTGTAATAATTATTTTAAAAAGTATATTATATAATTAATTTAAGGTGCACAATGTAATGGTTAAAGTCATAGGAAATGGACTTGTCTACCTGAGTTCAAATCCTGAACAAGGCTGTTTGCATTTCACATAGTATTAATACCCTTAGAAAGGTATGAATCTATTTTCCCTCAACTGTGGGTAAATAGTAGGGCAGACTGGGCTCTTTAACCTTGACTAGGTAACCTGTCTAAGAGAAAGAAAACTCTGAATTCAAATCTGTTAAACTCTGCTTTAGACCTTGGGTCACATCCGCATGTGCGGAGGGGTTGGTAAATATATTTAATTAAGTTTTACAACAATTTGTGTTTCACTTCTCTCTGATGCCCTTGGAAAAGGCATGAATCTATTTGTTTTTTCCTCTAGGTTTGGGTAAATAGTAGGGCAGACTGGGTTCTTTAGCCTTTGTAAGGCAATATTATAACAAAGAGAACTAGAAGGAAAATGCTGAATTCAAATCAGCTTTACTCTGCTTAAAAATTGACCTTGTGTCACATCCTGTATGTGGCATGGGAGTTGGGGAAATACATAAAATGGGTCAATTTCTAGAAAGACAAAACTTTTTAATTGAAGAATAAAACCTTTGAACAGATGGTTGTGTGATATTATCTACATTATAAGAATCTAATTTTTGTATGTTAGTAAAATAAAAAAAGAAAACAATAAAACTGGAACATCATAATGGGGTTAGTTAGTAAAGTCTATGGAGTGACCTATTGTTGGTATCAGCTGAACAGCGAAGGTGTCTATCTCTTTTTATCCTGCACAAAACCAGGGGGATTGTTTTGCTGGGTGGAGTGCCACACCTACCATCAGCTCCCAGATGCTTACTGCACAGATCAAATTAACCAAGCTGTGCTACTCTGGTATTGAATCCGGAACCTTGCGATTTCTAGGCAAATGCTCACTTTGCAACTCAGTAATACTGTGAAATCTGCATTTATACTCTCTTTCTGTTCTTAGTATATCTGAGAGAGAAATGAGCATGAGAATAAGCGACCACTATCAAATCAGCAGTCAGGAGAAATCTCTTTTTACCACCCTCTTTAACTAATAACAATCCCCGACTCCTCCGCTTCTCTTTCACATTTGTTTTTTTGTTTTTTTTACCGAAGAAGTATAAAAACATTTGACTTAACTTTCAAAACTTTTTTCACTAAAGCTTTGTTTGAGAAAAAAAATCATTTTTTTATGTAATATCAAAAATAATCTTATTTTTGATATTACATAAAAAAATGATTTTCAGTCTTCCCTACAACTTAGCTTCTCAACACCGTAGCTATTAATAGAATATCAAGAATCAGGTCCAATCTCTTAGAAATTTTACAAAATGATTTTAATATTTATTTTTTATGATATGTGAGCATTCCAAATTTTTTTACATTGTTGAATTTCAAGTTGAGAAATTTTTATCTAACATCCTCATCTTTAATATTTTTTTTTTTTTTTTGTGGGTGTCACACATTAATAGGGCCTTGTGCCTAACCAGTACACGTGGGATACATGGTAAATATCTAGTATGTAGATATGGTCAACATTATTCATAATGTAAAACAATTTTATTAATATGTGGGGTTTAGATAAAAATAAAATCATGGAGAATGTGACATAAATAAAAAAGTGAATTGTGACTTGAGTAGTTATATAGTTTCGGTTACAGACAGAAAATCACACAGTCTCCATTATAATAAGATTAAGGATAGTTACTTGAAGCTATAATTATTTGAAAATGATTATCATTACTTAAAACATTATATAATTGCTTGCAAAAAAATAGAATACTAACTTTGGCATTAAATAATCCAACAAGATTTTACATGCCATCTACATTATAAGGATCTAATATCTAACCAATATTGAAGTATATAAGCTGCCACCTTTTTCCCTCAAATGGCACACACACGTACACATGCATACACACAAGAGATGAATATGTTAGACTCAAAGATCTTTTAAGAAATCAATCAAAAATATTTCAAATCTATATCAGCCAGAAAATATAGCCAATTAGTTTGTTCTATGCTCTTGTCCCTTTGTTGTGCATGTCTACTAGTAGAATGGGAGAAAAATTAGTTCTTGGTAGGGCCACTTTCGCAAAGAGATCTGTTGCATAAAAATTTGATTATAGATTTGAACCTTATGGAGATTTTCCCTTTTAAGATTTTAAATGAAAGTAATTATGCTGAAGCCATTGTTCAGATTCTTCTAATCTGTCAATTCTTTTAACACAGGAAAAATAATAACTGCATGGTGTGCCAAAAAATCCCTCATTCCTTTTGCCCTGCTTTTCTTTGTTCTTGTGCCACATATATTTTTTCCCTTGCCTTGTATTCAGAATGAACCTTTTTTTTTATAAGAATTTTTTTTTTAACATATATATTTAAAAAAAAAATTTTTTTTAAATATAATTTTTTAAAAATATATAAAATATTTTCTTAATAATTTTTTTTCAAATATATTTTTTTTTTAAATAATTTAATTTTTTTTTTCAAATATAATTTTTTTTAAATATATCAAATATTTTTTAGTATAATTTTTTTTTCAAGTATATAAAATAATTTTTTTAATATAAATTGTTTGTTCAAATATATTAATTTTTTTTTTTAAATGTATCAATTTTTTTTTTCGAATATAATTTAAAAAAGATTATATCAAATATTTTTTTTAGTATAAATTGTTTTTTCAAATATATTAAATTTTTTTAAAATATATTAATTTTTTTTTTTCATATTCATAGAAAACAGATGTGGTGATTCATTTTTATAAAATAGAATGCAAAAAAGAAACAAAAAGACATGCTGACTAATTTTCAGTGAAAGATTTCATTTAAACTCCCAAATAGAGACCATCATGCTGCAAAGATAGAAAGTTGGCTAGACTCTCCTAATTTTACAGGTATATTTAATGTTTATGGAGGTAATGGAGGAGTGTAATGGTTAGATGAGTAGGAAATGGAATTGTCAACCAGAGTTCAATTAAAACTCTGATCCACCCTCTTTAAATTAGACTTGCTAAATATCAGATTCACTGCAAATGTTTCAGTATTGATTTTTTTTTCTTTCTTTCAAGGGTTTTATTGAAGTTTTATTTTTCTAGCGTTGAGATGCGGATAGGCACTTTTATTAAATTTAATCTGCCCCCTGCAATGAAATAAAATAGACTGCCTAAATCTGGTGGGCCTAAAAGGCATTTGTTTTCAATCAAATTTACTAATGCCAATTGGTTGTATAGTGGTACATGCTATTGAATCAGTCTGAGCAACATGGTAGCTTCCATGTATTGGTGGCATGCTTTCAAATTTAGGATTCATTTTCTGATTTTTTTTTTTTTTCATTGAAAAAAGAAATGTAGTTTTTCATTCTATTGTGTAAGTCATTATTTACCTGATAAAATACAAGGTGACCCCCAAAAAACAGAACCCAAATTCTGTTTTGTTTTTTTTTGTTTTTGCAGGGGGGGGGGTCACCCTGTATAAAACTCTGAACAGTTTTCTTCTTTTTTTTTCATATTATTTCCACATGATTATGGGACATAATTGTTATAATTTATTACAACTCCATCTTTGACACAATTATATGTACAATATTATTTGAATTTTCCAATAGTGTTGTTGTATTCAGTTTCTATGGGGAAAATCCCAGTCAGATGATCAGGAGTAAAAATGCTTTTATTATATAGCCTAAACATAATTCTGCATACACACACACACACATATAGTCATCAGGCTGTGCTGATAGCATGGATTCCCATGGCTTTCACTCACCCCCCATTCCTATCAGTTATCACTCCTGGCATATTTTGTACACAGCATCGAGAATCTGCTCAGAGATGATTGATGTAGGATTTTGCTGGTTAGGCAACACTGGTGTGTCCATGTGTAGGTGTCCACAGGAGATGCAGCTTCCAGGATTTGTTCATGACAGCATGTATCATCTTTGTTTAGTTCCCATCAAGATTTTCTCTTGGTATTTTGGTGCAGCACTGACGCAGCTACAGCTTGGAATAACTTTCACTTCATCAGAGAGATCAGATTTCCACATGATATATATATATATATATATATATATATATATATATATATCAAGAAAAAACAAAGTATTCTAGGGGATAAATTTATTTTTAGATGGTAAAGTCGATGTTAAAATGTTTTTTTTATAAAACTTTCATCAGGAGATTATGATGAATGTGTTGTCTAAGCAGTGTTGGAATTCTTTTCAAAATGAAACAAGATGAGAAAGTATTCTACATACTGTGGGATTTATTTCCATATTATACCAACCACACACACACACACACACATATATATATATATATATATATATATATATATATATATATATATATATAGTGTTGTTATGGGTCCAATGGGAGAAAAATTAAATATTTTATAACAAAGAAAAATGGATTATATTTTTAAAAAATTGTTTATTTTTATCTTACATTTGTGACACGTTTTTCAGATCTGATATCTTCTTCAGGCATTAATTAATAGAAGATATCAGAAGATCTGAAACACGTGTCGCAAATGTAAGATAAAAATAAAAGAATTTTAAAAACATAATCCATTTTGCGGACCTTCTTTTTTATAAAATATAGTCATTCACAGACACTGTGTTTCGACGTATCTCATCTCTTCAGTGTGGCTAGATATTTGCAAGCTACCGCCAGCTGGAATGGAAACCCGATTGATTCATCATCAGTTAGGCTATTAAACCACTCGGCCACTATCACCTACAAACTGGAAGGAGGATTTTAACTGATAAATACACACATTTGTGTATATGTAAAGGCCGCAATAGTTCTCCATCCCTTTTATAGAAGAGCGTTGCCTTTTTAAAGCTTAGTTGGCAGTCATCAGCGAAATCCCCTCCAAAGTGCTCAACCCACACATTGAATTTAAATTTGAGTTATTTTAGGTAAATTTAGAAAATAATCTAATCTGAAAAATGTTAATGATGAAAATGATTTGCTGCTACACATTCTTCCTTCAGACTTTCAATATATTTCTTTGAATGAAATTACATAAGAAAAAAAAAAACTTCCACAAAATTTTTCAATGATTGTTGAATTTTAATCCAATTCTTTTTTTCTCCTTCAATTCAACTTTAATCTGTCCTTTTAAGATATCATGTCTCTGCTGCTACAAACTGCTGCTCATGACTTTGCTAAAAAAATTTTTTAAATTCCTTTTAGTCTCACCTCTTGCATGCCTTGCCCAAAAAATTGTCTTGGAACAATTTCACCTGTCTATTAATGGAATGGCAAAATATACAAAACCTTTTTAAGTAATAGTTAATAGTAAATGCAGTTAAATTAAACTTAACGGACCTAAATTCCACCATTGTATGTCACCCTGCTGAAAGAAAAAAACCAAAAATCAGGGAATTAACCGAATTTAATGAAATTTTAAGTGTTGATATATTAATGAATAACAGACATAATAATTTTAAAACTTTTACATTTTTTCAGGTCAGTTAACTTTGAACCACATATCTTTGAGGTGTAACACAGATTCTCAAGGATATGTGGTTCAAAGTTAACTGACCTGAAAAAATGTAAAAGTTTTTAAATAAAATAACTGATGCATTATATATTTTATTCATTAAATTCAGTTAATTCCCTGATTTTTGTATTTTTTTTCTTTTGGCGGAGTGACATACGATGGTGGAATTTAGGTCCGTTAAGTTCGATTTAACCGTAAATGCTTTTAAGAATATCTTATGCTTCTTGTTCAACCAAGATTTCTGCTTAAAAACAAACACAAGAAAAAAAGCATGTTATCCAGAAAGATTAAATTTATTTAATAATAAATTGTATTGTAAAAAAAAATCAGTTTGATTAGGTTAAATGTTTAAGAATACTAGTAATATATAGGGTGTTCATAAAGTCTTGTAGCAGTTTTAAAATATAAAATTTAATAAGTCCCATTGTACAAATAATAGAATCTTTTAGTAAAAACCAAATCAAAGTTCAACTCTTGTAGTTTTATTTTTTTTTATGTATGTTTTAATTATTACATTCCAACAAGACTGCCATCTTTGTTGTTATATTTTAAATCTGCTGCAGTATTTTATAGACACCCTGTATTTATTTTAAGAATTAAAAAAGAATCTTTTAAAAAATGTCTTCGGTATTAATAGATTGTTTTGATTTTAACATTTTCTTGGAGATTTTCAGTAACTTCAATAAGCAATGTATAACAAACATGATGTAATTAAATTTTATCAATATACATTTGTGTGCATACAAATTTCCGGACTTAGAAAAACAAATCATGTTTTTGTTGTAAAATTATATCTTTAATCAAATAATTTAAAGCTTGAATTATTTTTTGTTCTCTGTGCATGAAATATCAAAGATGTTATTAAAAAAATATAAGAAGCCCATGCTGCAGTTTTTTAATGAAGAAAAATAAGTTTATCAATCAACATTTTTTAATAAAATTATACAAATTCCTGAAATATCTTTATGTATATATTTATATTATTTCCTGAATAGTATGATGGGTAAGTTAACCTATTGTGCATTTTTTGAATACAACTTTGGAGAAAAATTCTATATAATGGACATAAATTCTTGGAATAAATCTTTTGGAATGTCTGGGCAACAATTTCTTTTTTTCTTTTTTAGAACTAACATGATTAGGAATACAACTCGATTCACTGTGACAAGGATGTACATTTTTGTTCTATTTAAGATTCCAAGGAAAACTATTGACTTTCTGCTACTGAAACTACACCCTTTTCTACTATTGGATTTACAGAGAGGAGAACTAAACACTTAAAATGACAACCAGAATCATAACAAAAATCACCAATTTTGGCACAGAGGTAGATCAATATATTATGAACAAATTTGGATGTAGAGCCATCTCGGTCGGTAGAGCGTTCGGCTAGAAACCACAAAGTTCCTAGTTCGATACCAGTTCTCGCTAACTCAGCGTATGAGTAGCACAGGGATCTGTACGGTAAAGTAAGGAGCTGATGATAGGTATGGCGCTCCACCTCAGACATCAAAACAATCTCCTTGGTCTAGCACTATTGAAAAGGGGATAGACTCCCTCATTGATTGGCTGATACTGACTTTAGGCCGCCCCGAGGACTTACTTACTTATATTGGTCTACTTCTGTGGTTTAGTTATAGGGATTGGTTTAGCTCATTTAGAGCACCCGCCCCAAGAACCATAAGGTTCTGGGTTTGATACCGGTCCCCACCAACTCAACATATGAGTAGCACAGCTTGGGTAATCTGATCTGTGCAGTAAAGTGGGGAGCTGATGGTAGATGTGGCGCTCCACCCCAGCAAAATTTTTAAAAAGAACAATCCCCTTTGTGTAGCACTAGCGAAAAGGGGATAAACTCCCTCACTGTCCGGTTGATATTGACAATAGGCCACCCGCCAACTTTTCTTTTCCTTATTTTTTTTTTTTGCTAAAATTGGTGCTTTTATCAATAAATGCACAATAGGTTTGAATATCCTAATTAAACTGCCCCACTAGAAATAAGAGACAGTTTAAAAGATGTCTATTTACTATTTAACGAAATGAGCAGCAGTAGATTTTAAAAAATGAACATTCTGTATAATTCAAAAGTTTAAGAAGCATTTGTACTAAAGATTGTAAGTTTAAATTGTGACAATTTTTCGATTATCTCCCTTGGCAAATTTTCTTTTCTTTTCAACACAATTTTTCTCTTTTCTTTTCAGTGAAATGATTAGTGAACTCATGGATCCACTTTATCTGGAACATGATGCATAGTGAGTAACATTTTCTTCATTTAACCTGGGTTTTTGTTTTTTGGTTTTTTAAGCCAAACAATTTCGTTTTTTTTTTTTGTTTTTGTTTTTTTTTAAGCCAAACAATTTCACTTTTTCTTTTTTTTCTAATGTTTATTTGACCATTTTTTAAATTCTTTATGCAAATAAATGGTCATTTTTTAAAAATTTATTAAAATAATAATAATAATTATGATAATGATGAAATTATTGCATACAGTGTCCAGGTGCACTACAACTCATCAAAGTTACATGTATAGTACATAGAATAATGTACAAATATCAAGAAAATGAACATGATATATATGACTTTTGGAAATATTTTTTTCACACTCACAGTTGCTGACACACAGAATAAACTGCCTGCATCTGTTGTTGGCTGGAAACCTTGATGCTTCCTGTAATTCAACAACACTACACCTGATATCACCAATCCATATACATACGCACACAAATACATACATATACAGAGATACTGATAGGTACATGTCCTGCGTCCCTGATGTACAAAAATCTAAAAGGATGCATTAAAATTGTATCCATGCATCCTAGTGTTTTTTCTTTTTTCTTCCCCCCCCCCCATTTTCAGCTTACTGTAAATACATTTCAATAGTTTCTTAGAAATGAATTACACTGTATGGGGTACAAGCTAGGGGTTAGACAGCTTTAGTTGTTCATAAATAAAAACTATATTTTGTTAAGAAACTTTAGTTGGGACCCATCAAATTTCCTGGGGACTCTTCAAATCAAATACATGTGTCCCAGGATGCACTAAATTAAAAATCTGCCGGCATCACTGATATATATTATGACTATACACTATTCATTTTCCTGACATTAGTACATTATTCTATGTACTATACATGAGCCTTTGGTGAGTTGGAGGAGAGATATCAGGTGTTGGGTCAGTAAAATAGTAATTCCTGTGTGTGGAGTTGAGTGAGGGAGAGGCTTTCTGTGATTGGATATATTAATCACGTGATGAGCCCAGAAGTTTTGGAGCAAAATACAAAAGTGCCCAAAAGACACCCTGGACCAGATCCAATGAGGCAGCGACTTGAAAACCTCTCCAAGAAATCACCCTAAGATACCAGATATCTTCACCAGCATGCCAGTAAGTCCCTCAAACTCAACTCTATACACAGGAAGAACTTTATATTGTTTCTCATTGTTTTATTTGTCCATAGTAAATTGTTAGAATTAAACTATGTTTTAATTCATTTATTTGTTGCTGTTAACCTTAGAATTAAATGCTATATTAACACAATACAGGTGTATCATAATCCATGATGAGAATATCATCCCAAGAACTTTTAAAATAATGTTAATGATTATTTCTCTGAATTTTTGAATGAAGCTTTATTATTTGGATTATTTAGACTCTCGACCTCATCTTTATTGTTACCTACACAAAGTTTCGGATTGAATAAAGGGTTCGGTTCGAAGTTCCATGACGGCTTCCGAGTCCGACAAGAAATACCTGAAAAAGTCCAGAGGGCACACCAGCCGAAACGTTTTGTAGATAACAATAAAGATGTGGACAATAGCCTGAATAATCCAAATGATAGATGTTAATGATTATTTTTCAAAATGTATACCAAAGTTTGTGTCCTATCTAAATATATATATATATTTTTTTTTTTTTTCTCCTTCTCCAGTGCTATGTTCTGTCAAGTAATGGCTACCGTGGAACCTTGGTACACGACTAAAGATGTACCAACACCAAAAGTAAGAATTCTGATTATACATTTTGTTTTCCTATTTTATAAACATTTGTTGAGATTGAATTCACTACATCAGAAATCGACTCTAAGATGACCTTAAAAAGTTGTTTATATAAACTAGCAAATGTATGCACCCTCCAGGTGCAAGTATTTAAGTTTTAATATAAAAAAAAACATTTTAAATCAGATAGGCTAATGAAACTAAATAAGAATGCAGATAAAAAGATTTGGAACAGAGGGGGTATGATTGAAAAATAGAACAACTTTGAAACCAACTCTTCCATCATTTTCCATTACTCCCGTCTTTCATTGTTAAATTTTTCTAATTGAACTATTTAGTTAAAATAGGAAGTAAAGAATAAAAAGACAGTTATTTCTTCTTGTTAATGGATTTCTTTTAAGATTTATCCCTGAGATTTTTGCTTATATTCAATAAGATAAAACCAGACAATTAGAAATCAATAATACTAAGCATATATTTATTAAAATCAAATTTCTAAGATCAATATGCAAATTAGCCTTACATTCACACTGTAAACTGCTATTTTGTTGTATATATAAATACAATTGCATGTTATTAGTATGTAGATATGGTCAACAGTCTTAATGATGTAAAACAATTTTATTAATAATTGAGATTTAAATAAAAATAAAAGCATTGATAATGTGAGGTAAATAACAAATGGATTTGCGACTCTTATAGTAATATAGTTTCGGTTACAGACAAACACACAATCTCCATTATAATAAGATGTGAACTGAAAAGTTAATTTGGAGTCATCTGTTGTTAATGACTTTTTTGACCAATGGGATCCAAGCACCGCAACACCAATGGAAGTGGACTGCAAGAGGGACAATGAATTGTGATTTTTGCTGTTTTTAACTGAAAAATATTTACTTGGTAAGGATCAGTATTGAACCTGGAACCTTGCGATTTTTAAACAAATGCTCTACTAACTGAGCTAAACTGGCCCTAACGCCCATTTATGTATCATTTATACCCTTGTTGGAAGACAAAATAGAATTGTCTCCCTTTTTACGTTGAGTGAGGAGCTCTTCTGTGTTATGTGTTCATTTTGGTTACACAAAAGGTGAACTTTAGAATCACTCTCTTTTACCAACAGGAGGTTGGAAGTGAAAGAGGTCTTTTCACGTCCTCACCAGTGCTATGCATATAGTGCCTGTTTTTGTTCCCAGACCTTCTGAAAATAGTAGTTGGTTTCCACCCTTTTGTTATTTTAAACCTTTCATATTCCTCGCACATCTTGTAACTCTTCTGTGGTTTGGGATGGGAACTTTGTTCCCTATTTGTATATTGTATAATTAAATGTTATATTGTATTAATTGACTTGTCTTTTTCCCTACCGGATATTCTGTGTTAAGTTATCCTCTTTTGGATAACCTAATACATTATAAGAATACAAGTGTTAGCTACGAGTTAACACCTCACTAATTCTGATACCCTCATATAATGCCCATTATTTATTTGTTAATTTTTTTTCCTCTCTCTCTCAGGGCAAAGAAATTTTCAATGTTCAGCCTTTCGCTCGGCCACAAGATTTGAATCCTTCCAACGTTATAATAACCAAACTGACCCGCATCCAAGATTACATCCTGAAAAAATATGATGCAGAGCTTCACCTGCATTTGGAACGACTTGAGATTGTTCCTCAGATTTATGGCATGTAAGTATATTACCATCATCATAGATTAGTTTGTAAGACACACACACACACACACACACACACAGATATATATATATATATATATATATGTATATATATATATATTCTTGGGCAATTTGTCTGATGATAAGCATCTAATGCTTTGAAACCAGTGGTAACAAAAAAATAATAATAAATATATATATATATATATATAGAAAAGGAATGACTTACTGGTGAAACTGGTCTCAATGATTAGTTGATACAAGTTTTACCATGATATGTCAGTGTTATAACAAATATAAAGTGCTCAATACATAAATAGAGTAAATTTATTATTATAGTGTGTACAGAAATAACCTACTCGGGTTTCACCATAAGGATCTTCAGGGATAGACTCACTCACTGTCTGCCTGATACCAACTTTAAGCTGACTTCACTACTTTTACTTCTTTTTTAAAATCAAAACAATGTTAAAAATTTTTTTTTTTTTTAGTATCAATTTGCATAAATGAAATCTCCTTTTGAATTTTTTGATGTCGTCATTTTTATTTATTTATCTAATTATTTAATTTCAAAAGAAAATCTAAAGCACTTCCCGTAAATTTCTATTATTTTCTTTCAGTCGATGGGTACGTTTGCTTTTTGGGAGAGAATTTCCAATGCAGGATCTGCTGATGTTGTGGGATGCTATCTTTGCGGATGGAATCGGTTTTGATTTGGTGGACTACGTTTTTGTTGGAATGTTGTTGTATATACGTGACCTTTGTAAGTAAACTTTTTAATCTTTTTTTCTTTTCCTCTTAAGAACTGCTTTCTTTTGAGAATTGTTTCTTAACTCTTGTGAAATGTTTTTTTTTCAGTGCTTACCAGTGATTATCCAAACTGTATGAACACTTTGATGCGATATCCTCCAGTGGGAGATGTACATTATTTTGTGGACAAAGCCCTTTATCTTAGAGAACCAAATGTAAGCCAACACTTATTCTATTTTAACTTTTATGTGTAAATATCAATAATATAAGACCTCATTTTTTCTTCATTTTTTGTTTTATCCTTTTTTCTTTTTTTTTCTTTTTTTCTTCTCTTCTTTTTCTTGTCTTTTTTTCCTCCTCTTTTTTCTCCTTTTTTTCTTTTTTTTTCTTCTCTTTTCTTCCTTCTTTTCTTCCTTCTTTTCTTCCTTCTTTTTTTCTTCTCTTTTTCTTCTCCTTTTTTTTTCTTTTTCTTCTTTTATTTCCTTTTGTTCTTTTTTTTTCTCTCTTTTTTTCCTTCTTTTTTCTTCTCTTTTTTTTCTTCTTTTTCTTCTTTTATTTCCTTTTGTTCGTCTCTTTTTTCTTTTTTTTTCTCTTTTTTTTTCTTTTTTTTTCTTCTTTTTTTCCTTCTTTTTCCTTTTTTTTCTTCTTTTTCTTCTCATTTTTCTTTTTCTTCTTTTTTCTTCTTTTATTTCCTTTTGTTCTCTTTTTTTTCTCCTCTTTTTTTCCTTCTTTTTTCTTCTCTTTTTCTTCCTTCTTTTTTTCTTCTTTTTCTTCTTTTTTTTCTTCTTTTTTCTTTTCTTCTCTTTTGTTCTTCTCTATTTTTTCTTTTTTTTTTCTCTTTTTTTCTTTTTTTTCTCCTTCTCCTTTTTTCTTCTCTTTTATTTCTTTTCTTTTCTTTTCTTCTCTTTTTTTCCCTCTATTCTTTTTTTTCTTCTTTCTTATTATGAACTTTGTATGTTGGATTTTGTGAAGAAAACCTCACAAAACTAGAGAATCCTAACTCTGACATAAGACTTAATTAAGGAGGGTTTGTTAGACTTGGATTTTGTGAAGAAAACCTCACAAAACTAGAGAATCCTAACTCTGACATAAGACTTAATTAAGGAGGGTTTTGTTAGACTTGGACAATTCTTACACAAGTCTACATTTCTAGAACTCTCCTCTTTTAAGAAACTCTTTTCATGTGCCCATGTGTCTTCACGCTCATTTTTATGTTGGCAAGTAGAGTGAGCGGCGAGTGTTGAAATAAACATCCTGAATACATTAGTTTGTGTTTGTGTTGATTGTTAGTTTAAAGCGTATTTAACACTAAGTACTGAGCAGGCTCATCACTGCTTAACTTCAGGGATTTAACTGGAATTAGAGCTTTAAGTATGACTTATCAACCCTGGCTACATGCAATCGGACGCAGAGGAAGCACCTGTGGCATAATGGCTAATGTGCTGGACTGTGACATTGTAGTAAGCGATTTCAAACTCCAGTCACGCTATTATCTTCACTCTTGCATTAATACCCTTAGGAAAGGTATGAACCCCATTATCTGCCCTGCTATGGGTTAAATAGTATCACTAATGTTTTTCTACAAGGGTAGCTTTGGCATTAAATAACCCATGGAGGTTGATATCCTATTAAACAAAGAAACCAAACAACTTACTAAAGACTGATACCAACTATAGGCCACTTAGCTTTTTTTTTACTTTATATTATCAATATCAATATATATATAACTAGCAAAAGTACCCGGTCCATGACCAGACTATAAAAATTTTAACACTTTTTTAAAAGTATGTTTAAAAATGAATTACCCAGTAATAATAAATAAAACAAATATGACTTCAGCATATAATCGATTTAAAATACATCATTTGCCTTTCTACGACCATATGCTATGTGTAGAAGTTCAAAGCCTAAGGAAATAAAAATTATTTGAGCTAGGTGCAGGGATGTACTCACTCCAAATATTAAGCCTGTACCGATGAGTGGGGTGAGAGTTTGTTTTTTTTTAGTTTTAGAACTGTCTTTTTTGTTACAGTTATGAATTGTGTTGACTACTTCAAAGATGAATTGTGCCTACGGGAGACGGGATGGGTGGGTGTGTCAGCTTAACTTTAGTTTTTGTTTTTTGAAATGAACATTCGTATTTTCTTTCATACAGCAACAGAGTCTTCTGTCTGGGAAGTTTAAAACTAAACTTGTGTCGAAGCGGGTGGGGTGGAGGGTGTGTATACTGCCTTTTTTAATTTTTTGTTAATTATTGAATTATATCGCTTAATTATTATAAATCAAAACCCAAATTTTGTGTGTTTCTTAGTTATGAGCATATCAAGTAGTATGCAAGATTTCAAATCTGAATGACCTCTCTTTTGTGAGTTATAAGTCGACACGTACATACCAAACTTCCTTTTATATATATATAGATATATATATATGCCATTATTTTTGTTCTCTATTTTTGCAGCAATATCCTCGACCTCCTCCCTACAGCTACCAAACTGTGAACAATATGCAAGCTAATAGAAACAAAGGTATGTTGCATTTGTTCAGATGTATATTAACCTGATATTGAACTTTAAGCTTTCTTTTTTAAACTTGCATCTGGGTAATTCCATGTCAAATCATCAAGAAAAAAAGTAAAATTGTCACCTTCAATTTTTCTGAAATTTTTTCCAGTTGTGTGGACTATGTTAACATTAGACAATCCCCCAAATTTGAGCTTCCAATTCCAAAAATTGGCGGAGTTATGTCAATTTTTAACTCTCCAAATTTGGTGGAGTTTGCGAAAAGCGGCAACTTTTTGTAATCTATTTTTGTCTGTAAAATGAGTTCTAGAGCTTCCCTACTACTAAAAATTGGTTTATGAAAGCATTTTTGCCCAAGGAATCCAAAGATGCTATCAAAAAAGTCTTAAAGTCAACCAATTTTAAGTTATTGATGATTTCTGATTTGTTCATAGCAAGATCAATATCCCGATGTGGCACTGCATCTATGACAAACAATTTTTTTTCTATTATTATTTTACATATATTGAACATTATTTATACCAAAAAGATAGTTTGATTTTTGCTCAGAGCCTGGATGATTTGACATGGAATTACTTTTGTCATAATTTGATGTTTAAGCCAATTGTACATTCATTCATTCATTCATTGTGTTTCATATCAAAAATAAAACTAAGATTTTTTTATAAGAAAAAATTAAGATTGTCTTTGCACAAAGAATTAGATTTATCAATGTTTTCTTTTGTTAAATGTTTAGACAAATAATTTTGATATTTGAGACTGTTGTCTTTATCTTTATTGTGGTATGTATAAGCATGTTTCGACTGCTGTATCATCCAAGCTTCCTCAGGTATTCCCTGTGTATGCAAGCATAGTAATGACTCAATCAGGGAAATCATTTTTAATAGTTTGACTGTTGATCTAACAGGTGTCTGAACATCAAAATTATTCACATCAAGCCTCATCTAAAAAATAGGCCCTATCTTGGGCTAGACGGGCGGTCGGAGAGGCCCCCTCTGATCAATCGGTTGGTCACGTCAAGCCCTAGCACCTATATGATTTTCCCAACCCTATTGCCCTTATGGCAAGCCCCAACCCCTTTTTATCATATGGGTGCTAGAAGGCGGTGGCTGCGGGTCTACATGTCCTGGGAATGACGTTAAACTCTATCTGATGGTGAGGTTCCAGTTTTGGAGGTTTGGGGAATGTGGAGCACCCCTTCATCACCATTGCTCCCTGGTCCACTCTGACCCGGAGTGGTAGTAACTGTTAGGGTCCCATCTATGGGTTAAATAGAAAAATGTATTTATAAAAAAATTGTATTATCCATTAAGAATTGATTTATTTCAAAACTTTATCGGCATTAAATAACCCACTGAGGTTGATATGCCGTAAAACAAAACAAACCAAACCAGTATAACTCGATTGTTAAAATGAAGACTACAATGTTTCTAGTTTCAGTCTCTGATGTCATCTGTATAAAGCATTGTTGGCCTTATTCATATCAATGCTATGTGAGAGCTATTTAGATTATTATAGTCCAATAGAATTAGATCATTTTGGGCCTCAACCTGGAAATAAAAAAGGACAAGCTAAATTTGGTACCTTTGGAAAGCTTATTTATTGTAGAAAAACATATCCAAAATCCTCTTTAATTCTCCCAGAGTGAAAAAAGATATGAAGCTAATAGTATGGATAGGTAAAAAAACAAAATTTCTATTTTCTAAACAAAAATGACCAAATTTAATAATATTTCCTTTTTTTTTTTATTTCTTCATTTCTTCATTTTTATAATTGCAGCTCCTATTTGACTAAAACTAGTTGTTATGTATTATTTGGAGTTATTTGGAAATAATTTGCAGAAGAATTTCTCAAGCATAGCCCTACGAGGAGTGTTTTCATAAATGAACTGGAAAGAGTGTAACTTAATAAGGTTAATTGACTACTTTCTGATGCTTTAAGAATCGGTGTAACTAGGGAAAAAGAAAGAAACACGATTCCAAATAAAGGGAGATAATCTGTGCACATTTAATGTAATGACAACTAAACTATTCCCCTTTCCTTTTCTTTTGTTATATGAGAGTTATTTCAATGATCTGCCTTAAAAGCTGATCCTTTCACTCTCTGCCACTGTTACCGATTTGATTTTAGACACTTTGTTGTCATGTAATGGTTACCGAGCAAGTATTTATAGATGAATTACTATTGAGTAAAAGTAAAGTCGTCGGGGTGGCCTAATGTCTGTATCAGCCAGACAGCAAGGAAGTCTATCCCCTTTTTCACTAGTGCTAGACCAAGGAGATTATTTTGGCATCTGAGGTGGAGTGCCACACCTACCATCAGTTCCTCACTTTACCGCACAGATCCCTGTGCTACTCATATGTTAAGTTGGCTAGGACTGGTATTGAACCAGGAACCTTGGGATTCCTAACCGAACGCTTTACTGACAGAGCTAAACCGGGGGGGGGGACTATTGAGTAGTGACTTTTTATTATTCTCTATTACACGGTGATAGTAAAATACTCCATTTTTAAAAATCTTATAATCATGGCGTACAGAAGATACTGTTTTAGATTCATTCTGAAATGTTGGAGTTTTTTGTAATATAAGGTGTGCTGAGGTCCACCACTTAAACTTATAGACTCTGTGTGGGCATGTGGCTTAAAGCCAGCCAATCAACAGCTCGAATACCTGGTTAGTTAACTATTTAATCACCAATCTTGAAAGCCGTTCATTTGCATGTATTTGCCCCAGATGAACAGACCTAAACCAAGGATTCTGCTCAACCAAAGGATTCTACCCAACACTAAAGGACACTGAGGAAGAACCAAAGGAATCTTCACTATGTATCAACCTCTGCTTAACACAAGGATCTCCACTGTAAAGTGCTCTCATTTGAAACCTAAAAATGGCCACAAAAATCGTAACATGGGAGCTTAGTTATCTTTAAAAATTCCTAAAATTTAATATTTATTTTGAATAAATATTTAATTTTATTATTATTCAGACTTGTTGAATTCCCCCCCCCACACACACACACGCAAACGTTTCTAAGATTCTTTTTAGGCAAACTAAGAGAGGATCTATAGTGAGGGAGAAAACCATTTGTCTCCTGTAACAATTACCAAGAGAGTAAGTAAGCACTGTGAGATAGACATCCTTTTACAGCAAGTGGGGGGGGGAGTAAAACCCAAAGGGTGAGATACAGATCCCACCTAAAAAACAGTCTTCTCCACCGGATCTTCTAGTATTTTTTAAAATCTTTCCAGCAATGCTCCTAAAAATTCCTGAACGTTTGGTTAAAATGAGCCAAAAGTTGCGGCGCCGTAGTGGTATGGACGAACAGACATTTGGTGAATTATGATAAGATTGATCTGTCATATTTTTGTGTTTTGTATTTTTAATTGGGAATTACCTTAATAATCTCTTCAGTTTGGATATCCTGGGATATTTCCATTTTCTTTGATACTTTTTAATTTTTTATATATAGTAGTTTTTTCTAGTATTGGAGGATTAAAAATAAAGTGCTTGATTACGGGTGTAAGAGCTGTATTTATTTATTTATTTATTCATTATAGTGTATAATACAAGTTCACACACATATATAAATGAATTGACATTCTCTACATTTCTTAACAGGCGTGTTGTCTTGGTGATAAGTGCCTAACATTCTGCTTTGAAACCATTGGTAACAATTGCACCTTAAATGTATTGTACACTATAATGAATAAATAAATAAATAAATAAATATGTGTATATATATATAATATATATATATATATATATAATATATAAACAAAGTATTCCAAAGGATGAATTTATCAATAAATGGAAAGTTAGTCTACATCAAACTTTTTTTTTTTTTTTTTTTTTTTTTTTTATATATTGTCCAATTGTCCTGATGAAGGTTTTATTAAAAACCTTCATCAGGACAATTGGATAAGATGTTGTCTTATCTTATTGTCCTGATGAAGTTTGTCAACATCAAAACCTTTCATTTTTTTCATAAAAACCAAAAACCATCATCAAGACTTGGATAAGATATTATCTTATCATCCAATTGTCCCAATGAAGGTTTTTATGAAAAACCAAAACGTTTTAACGTTGACTAACTTTGCATCTATTAATAAATTCAGCCTTTATAATACTTTGTGTTTTCTTATTTACATTTCTACATACTTTCAAATTCATTTTAATATTTTTTTTCCATATATTGAAGTGTGGTTCCACATATGCTTCTTATATGAATTTGATGAAAATGGCATGATTCATATATTTAACTAAAGTTAATAACTAAAAAGAAATGTTGAAAAAATTAAAGACAGTTAGAAATGAATCATCAGAAAAAAATAAATAAATGGTTTCCTATATTTTGGGAAATACTATCCCCATCAACTTAAATAAATCTATTATCGATAAAATGACCAATTTTTAGGCTTTTTTCTTTACCAAATATATTGCTCTGTTAAAAAGTATTGAACATTGTGCTCTCAATTTGGACATAGACAACTTTAACATTCCATTGTTAAAAAAGAATCATCCTAGCACCAACTAACTTGGTAATTTACATATATAAAAAAAAATTTTAAATAAAAAATCTTTAAAATAAAAAAATTTTAAAAATTTAAAAAATAAAAGATTTAAAAAATAAAAAGAATTTTAAAAAATTTTTTAAATTAAAAATTAAAAAAAAAAAAAAAAATTGTGACATTGTTCTCAACAGGAAGTAAATCTGAATTGAGGTGCTAATATTCCTGTTGAAAAGAATGTGATAATTTCATTATCATTGCCAGTTGGAGGGGTTGGGCTTTCTCAAAATATAGCAAACAATTTATTTATCAATTGTTTTTCTGATGTTTCATTTCCAACAGCCTTTCTTGCCCTGTCAGCTGGGGCATTAAAATACACCAACTGCACCTCTGCAGATGGGTAAGAATCACCCAATAGGGCCACCTGTTGGCCATGGGTGGCAACCCTTGATGCTTAAAGATGGAACCCAGGTGGCTGAGTAGTCCATGACATGCAACACTCCACTTTGGCCCTTACTTGGGCTAAATGGGTGGTCAGAGAGGCCTCCTCCGATCAATTAGCTGGTCATATCAAGCCCAAGCATGTATATGATTGCCCCCAACCCTATTGCCCTTATGGCAAGCCCTAACCCTTTTTATCATATGGATGCTAGAAGGTGGTGGCATTAAATGACATTAAACTCTATTTGATGGTGAGGTTACATTTCTGGAGGTTTGAGAAATGTGGAGCACCCCTTCATCACCATTGCTCCCTGGTCCACTCCAACTCAGAGTGGTAGTACCTGTTAGGGTCCCATCTATGGGTTAACTACAAAAACCTGTGTTTATAAAAATTGAGTATCCATTAAGAATGAATTTATTTCAAAACTTTGTTGGCATTAAATGATCCGCTGAGATTGATATGCCGTAAAACAAACCAAACCAGCAGCCTTTAATTGTAAATAGATATTATATTTTTTTAACACTTTCTTTTAGTTATTAACATTAGTTAAATATATAGACCATGCCATTTTCATCATATATATATAGATATATATATACACACATTTTTAAAAGCGAATGTTATAAAATATTCCGACTGCAGTTTCTTGCCGTAGCAATTCTTCAGAAAATTCCCTAAAGAATTGCTACGGCAAGAAACTGCAGTCAGAATATTTTAAAACATTCGCTTTTAAAAACGTATATTTAGCTCTTTTTAAATCGATTTTTATTAATCCAGAAGTAAATTTGTTTGCTTCGTGGATTGGCAAAGATCCGTGATATATATATATATATATATATATATAAAATGTATTTTGTTTGAACCCTTTTTTACCTTTTATTATTATAATTTCTAATCATGTTCCTTGTAAGAAATAATGATAGGAAAAAAGTTAATGACTCAATGTTATTATATTCCTGAAATTAAGAAAAAGAAAAATAGTCATTCAGTTTCTTTGTAATATTGCAAAGTGACTGTCCACAATCTTTGTATGCCACAATTTGACCATTAACAAAGGACTAATCACAAATTAGGATATCAAATCATGGAAAAGAACATTTAAAAAAAATTATCACATGCCTAGGCAGTTTTATCTACAGAAAGTGATGTAAATATAAGTTTCCTTAGTTGTAGATGCTGTGGTTTTTCTCTTGTGGCCACAACCTTCATTTTTTGATGATAATCTCCAGTTTTATCATTTTTGTAGAAAACCTCAATTGATAAATGATGTTGATTCAATTCATTTGCAATATTGCAAAGTGACTCTCCCCAATCATTGTATGCCACAATTTAACCTTTTTACAAACTCAAACAACTGCTTACACACCATTAGCAAAGGACTAATCACAGATTAGGATATCAAATCAAGAAAAATACATTTTTTAAAGAAATTTCCTAATTTTTAGTATTTTTGAGAATTTTCGTTTTTAGAAAATTGACTTTTTGCTAAACGAATTTTGACAACGATAAAGTAAAAGTAAAGTTGATGAAGTAGCCTATTGTCAGTATCTGCTGAACAGCAAGGGAGTCTATCCCCTTTTCACTAGCACTAGACCGGGGAAATTGTTATTACGTATGAGATGGTGTGCTACACCTACCATCAGCTCCCCACTTTACTACACTGATCTGACCTTAAATGCAATCTGTCATTTTTCATTGGGCTATGCCTGCTCTTAATGTTGGTAAAATAAAATAAATATTGTTATTTACTAAGCTTTGCTTAGATATAGCACAAGGCCAGAAGTATGGGTCACCCAATGAGAATCGAACTCACTAACAATGGTCTGCAAATGTAGTTTGCTAACTATTACACCACATGAGGTGCCCAAAAATCCATGAATATAAGTGACTATTTCTCATACATCTTATACCTTCAGTTTAATCAAACACTGACAACTGAGCTAAAAAGGAAAATAATCACTTCCTTTGTGTGACTAGGCTATTGACTAATATTATTTGGATTATTTGGACTATTGTCCTCATCTTTATTGTTATCTGTACAATGTTTTGGCCAATGTGCTCTCCGGCCTTCTTCAGGTATTTCTTATCGGACTCGGGAACCTTTGGTTGGATTCAAAGTTCCATGATGGCTCCTAATTACAAGAAGGTTCCCAAGTCTGACAAGAAATACCTGAAGATGGCCGGAGGGCACATCAGCCAAAACATTGTACAGATAACAATAAAGATAAAGGCAATAGTCCAAATAATCCAAATAATACTAATTATCAAGCCTCATCTAAAAAAATTCAGAGAAATAGGCCATTGACGTTTCGTTAAAATTTGTGTCAAGAAAAAAATGGTTCAGTTTTTTTTTTTTTTGGCTAATACTGTATCTTTATCACCTTTTATTCTTTTTTAATGCTAAGATTTTACTCTTAGCCCACTCTGGTTCCCTGCCCCATTTAGTTCCTGTCTAATGGATCCAATGTGGTTAAAATCAGTTTTGGGAATCCTTTTTCTTAAAATTCTCCTGGATATTTTTCATCTTTGTTTACTTCTATTTTAACTGGTGTGTTTTTTAATCTTCGGTTTATCCCACGTGATACCAAATGCATTTTTTTTTCTTTTTTCTACTTAGTCAGGATATTTATTTCATTTGGGAATTGAAACTTGTGCATGTAATTTAATTAAAGTGGGCAGGAGATGCTAAGTATCAAATTCACTCACCCCCGTTCCTTTGTTGCCATGTGTACCATACTGAAATTACAAGGGAAATTTTAGTTTCAGTCCTGAGGGCATATGGATATGAAACTAATACTATATTTTGAAACTTGTCAAATCTATTTTCTGATATCCTATCCATCAGGCAATTTTACACTTGTTGTGTTTTGCAAGCTATTGATAGTAAGTTCACTTTTCACTAGATGTACATAAACATAAAATTTTTCTATGACTTTTTTTCCTTCATTTTTTTTTTCTTTCTTTTTGTACCTCCAGTTTAACCACTAAAATTCTGGAAATCAAAGTCAGCCATTTTGTTAGTTAAATCAATTAATCAAATTAGATTACCATAACCAGAAAATTCAGCAAACACTGTGTACGACATGTGGAACACTGGGCAGCTGTTTCAATCTTATTAGGTCTACTTAGCTGTGTATACCATGATCTCCACCACTTGAGATTGAACCAGTGACCACAGAATGCAGAGCCAGAACTCTACCTCTGAGCCACCAGCTTATGCCACACATGGCGATCGCCAAGTCATCTAGTCATGGTAATCGCGCAGTCGCCTAACCTTGATTTGTCTTGTAGTCCATCATGTAGCATTCCAGAGTACAAGTTGATCTCTAGGGTCCCATCTTCCCAATTCGGTAGTCCGTATCCATGTGACCCAACCTCATGGACAAGGAAATATAGAATTTGTAAATACAGGAATTATGTATTAATTAAATTAAATTACCATAGCCAGAAATTAATCAATACATAATTCCTCTATTTACAAATTAGTTATTTATTCACAACTACAAAAGATCATACTTGATAATATATGACCTCTCCACTTCAATCGAGATTCTATTTATCAATAAATCTAAACCAGGGGTCACCAAACTACGGCCCACCAAACTATGGCCCATCAATGGTACTTGAATTTGTTTGTTAAAACATACAGAACGTGAGACATTCTGATGCCATTTAAATTTAAATATCATGTTAAGCTTATTAAATCTTCATAGACTTGACTACTGTTGGTAGGTTACAAAATTTTGTGCGTATGAGTATTTCACTTGTTACTTACACAATCTCGAATTTTCACATGTTACGACTACTTGAAAAACACAGGTAATTTTCAAAGCGCTACTGTGAAGCAACGAATATAACATGGAAAGATGAATTTTGTTTTACATTTTTTTTCTTAGAGCTTTTGTTCTGGCTAGCAAGTATTGAACACAATATCAAATCTATTTTCTGATAATATGTGGCCCACACTCGTTATTTTTTTCAATTATCCGGCCCACCATGAAAAAAGTTTAGTGATCCCTGAACTAAATAATGCATCAATGCTGTATGTGTATCCATTGCTATAATATTGTTCAGATTATGGATTGAATCACAAATGCAAAAAATATGGTAATCTGAACTTTAGGTGACTAAATTCCTACCATAAAATTGTGCTTCTACATTATTTGAAATGAACTTAATTGTTACTAAAAAGACATTTTATCATATTTTGGGGTTAAAAACATACACTAAAATGGATTTGAAAAGCGCCGTGTTTTCTCTATGAAAATTATGTTGAATCAAAGATGTTTACAAAAGCTTCTTGCTCAAATTCACGGAAAAAGATCAAGGGAGTTCACTCTCATTGCTTCATCACTTAATTCATTCTATATAGGCACTGCCAAAGTTGCTGTAAAATCCGTATTTTACAAAATAAATTTACCCCCACCCCATTCCAAAAAATTACCAAAAATCGGGGATTTATCCGATTTTAATAAAATTTTCATTGTTATTTCAATGAATACATTTTATAATGCATCAGTTATTTTATTTTGAAACAGTGTTTATATAAAATGAATTAAGTGATGAATCAATGAGAATGAACATTTTAATTTATTGATAAAAACCAAGAAATGAGCTTAGAAGCTGATTTGGTGGCTGAGGCAGTTGCAAATTTCCCACGGTTTAAATCCAAAATGACAATCTTTCAAGGCAGGCAGAATCTCCCCACTTAAAAGATTGATGCAACACAATCTTCCTTGTCTATGTGCAAGACTAAATTAATTCAATCTTAGTAAATATATTTCCAAAGTGATTTATGTTATATATGTACATATGCACAAACTCCAAAAATGATCTCTTTTTTTTTTTTTTTATCATGTATTCTAAACTTTTCTATGTGCAAAACTAAATTAATCAATCTTAGTAAATATATTTCCAAAGTGGTTTATATACATACACGCAAAATCCAAAATGGATTCCTTTTTCTCTTGTAATCTAAACTACTGTATTTCTTTAAATTATTTTCTTCTTTTTAATCACTTACAATTTCTCTGATAAATCTTTTTAACCATATTAACATATTTTCACATTCACATAACCTGTATTTCTTGTACTAATGCTAAAATGCTTTCCTCCAAATTTCAAGCTTGTTTTACTAACTTTTCATGAATGTTTGGATTATATTAAGTTATTTTGCACAAAATGATTTTATTATTATTTTTATTGATATTGATTTACTTTAATATCAATAAATAAATGAATATTAAAGGAGGATAAGTAATTAGTATTGATTTTGTGGTGTTCAATATCGAAAAAAAAAAAAGAATTATGAAAATTCTATTTAGTAAAAAAATTTCAACTGGCTGTTGGTAAGTTTTGAACCTTTGACAGTTAATTACATAACCTTTGTCACTTTTCTCTAGATAGTATATCTCTTGGTTTATTTCTATTGGAGAAAATAAAATTGTTAATATTCTGTATATCAAATTGGTTTAAATAAACAATTTGATTTTACAATTAAGAAAAAACAAAATAAATTGATATAATTAAGAGATTTAAATCAATAGAATTTAGAAAAAATAAGATTAAAAAAAGATAAAATAAAACTATTAATGGGTTCAAACTCCCAAAACAGCTTGTTTTTAATTAGCATTTTATATGTATTATCCGGATTATTCTGACTATTGTCTTCACCTTTATTTTCATCTACACAACGTTTTGGTCAATGTGTAGATAACAATAAAGATGAGGACAATAGTCAGAATAATCCAGATAATACAAATTATCAAGCCTTATCTCAAAATTTCAGATAAGTAGCATTTTATATGGTTATCAAAATCAATTTGGTGCAAAATAACTGCATGTTTATTAATTAATGTCACTTATAATGATTAATGTTTTAACCTTTTTAACAAATCCTGCTGTTATTTTTTCATTTGTGAAAGAGTGAGAAGTCTGTTGTGTGTTTTGACGCATTTTTATATATAAAGAATGAAGACAATGCTGAAAAATCTGCTTTTAGAGAATATTTAATTGATACAGAAGGTTTATTAATATTTTAATATTTATTCAATCATTCATAGAACATGAAAAACCTCAGGAGATTTTATCCAATTCAAATTGATGACAATCTGTATAGTTTAAAATTAAGCCAAATGATACAAAAGTTGATTGACAAGTGAGGTATTCTATTTTTTCATTGCTAATAGTGGAGAATTTGAATGTTTTTCTCATGTTGGGATTGTCTCCCTTATTTGCAATACTCTTCATACAAACTAGTAAAAAAATAACATGCTCTTACATAGTTGTATTAGTACTATGGTATGGCTGCACCCTAACAAAGTGCCTAGAGAATAAGCTAAATGGGAGCTGCACAAGAATGCTGTGTGCAATCTTAAACAAGTTGTGGAAACAGCACCCCATGAGAAAATTGTTGTACGGCCACTTGCCCCATATCACACAAACCATCTGAATAAGATGAAAAAAAAACCCACACTGGACATGGCTGGAGAAACAAGGATGAACTCATAAATGACGTTCTCCTATGGAAGCCAGCAAAGACATACATTGACCAGCTCTGCGCAGATACTGGATAATGTGCAGAGGACCTCTTGAGGGCAGTGTGATAGGAACGGTTGGCGAGAGAATGTTATGGATATCCATGCTACTATTGCAACATGATGATGACATAGCAACCCATCTGGGTATAAAAGAATTGGCACAAAGATGATTCACTCTCTTTTTATCCTGTATGTGATAGAAGCTAGACATGTTCCCTTTAGCAATTTCTGCCAGTAACATACTACTCACAAATACACATTATATTGTATCAAAGCTTCCACAAATATATGATGTTAAACTGCATCTAGTGGTGAAATTCCAATTCTGGTGAGTGTGGAGTACTTCTTCATTGCTATTACTCCCAGGTCCACTCTGGCCTGGAGTGGTTGTACCTGATGAAAAAATATGTTTAAAAAAAAAGTTGAATAACCAAGAAGAATGAACAAATGTCACATCCACGAAACTATGTACAAATTTACACCTGTAAAACTGAATTGATTACTGACTATTGTCTTGCTCTCTAACAATTTGCTTAAAAATAAAAATTTACTTACAATCTAACCCATAAGTTTTATATGCCGTTAATCAAATCAATCCCAACATACAGATACACTTATAATAAGGTAGGTCGATTTTTCACTTTTTAAAAATATCAAATTGTCCATCTATGCAAAAGTTGTTAGTATACTGAATACTGATACCAAGAATTAGATCTTTTACTTGCACCACTTTTACTTTGATGAAATAGCATCAAAGATTGTCTACTAAAATGCATTCAAAATCCTTATTTTCAAAAGGCTAAATTTTGCGAAAACAAGGATTTTTAGTGCATTTTTAGTAGATGATCTTTGATGCTATTTCCTCAAAGTAAAAGTGGTGCAAGTAAAAGATCTAATTCTTGGTATCAGTATTCAGTATACTAACACACAGCTTTTGCGTAGATGTACAATTTGATATTTAAAAAAAATGAAAAATCGACCTACCCTAATCTAGCATAGTCCAGTTAAATGCAGGGTAAGGGTAAGCCGAAGCCAAAGATTCTTGCAAGTAAAATATCTAATTTTTGGTATCAGTATTCAGTATACTAACTCAAAACTTTTGCATAGATGGACAATTTGATATTTTTAAAAAGTGAAAAATCAACCTACCCTAAACTATAATTCCGGACACAACAGAGGAACTTTAACAAGTCTGAATTTCTATTACAGACACAGAACTTTTTTTTAGTATTTTTCACACATCAGCCAACAAACTTTCATTCATAAAAACATCTTTATTATTTTCTATTCTTTGTTCTTATTTTCACCAATAAAACTTGTGAAGTTCCATAATTGTCATTGTATTTAATCTATGTATTAATACTAGTGTTCCTTAATTGTACAACCGTTATTATCTTGCAACACCCTCTGGTCAAAAATGAGACCATCCAAATCATCCAAGATGAAATGCAAAAATGTAAATCCTGATTATCTAGTATTGCATATCCGCCGAATTCTTATTTCTTATGAGTGTTGTCACCTCAGCTAAATAATGGACCATTCCATTTTTATCATAAAGAAAGAAAGGGAAGGAAAAGGACATGCTACACAGAAAAATATAATGCTTATAATGTTCTGAAGATGATGTGAATAAAAATTTGAATATCAAGAAAACAGCTGATTGAATATTGATTACCTGAAAGTTTGTTTTTCAATTGATTTCATTCTTTATATCATAAAATTATTACAAGTCAAAAAATATTTGTGTATCAATCTTGTGTGTGTGTGTGTGTGTGTGATTGAGTTGGTATGATTGAAAAGTGTCTTTAATACAAATTGTTTGTGAGTAAATAAGCACAGATCATGAAATCTAATGGTGAAGTTCCAATTTGGAGCTCTGAGGGGTGTGGAGCACCCTTCATTGCTATTGTTCGCAGGTCCACTCTGACCCGGAGTGGTAGTGCAGTTTTAAAAAACATTTTTTTTAAATTTTTTTAAAGTAGTTTAAAAAAAGAAAAACTGAATACCTAATAAGAATGAATAAAACAAAACATCTTCAGCATAAAATACCCCAACAAGGGTTGACATGCCATAAAATCCAACCAACTAACCAAACAAATCATGAAAGAAGGTATTTACCATGTATCCCATGTATGCGGGTCAGACACAAGGTGCTATTAATGTGGGACCACCCATGAACCGAAATTCATGGGATTAGCAGGCACAAGAAATGCGTGGATCCCCTCGGCATTCTCCCTCAAGGGGCACGCCTTAAGCACTAGGCAATAAACCCAGCCCTGCTCCTTTAAATCAAGGGGTCAGGTGTTACTGGGGGGATGGACCCTGGGATCACACCATTAATTACAGTACCGGTCCAGTGGCCAAAGCCACCAAACACAAGCCTGAGGGCTAGGTAAGTAATCGTGAAAGTATGTGAATTCTTTTTCAGTCATTTTTAATTAGAAATATTAATATAATTTATAGTACAACTTATATAATTTCACTTTGAATTATATTTATAATAATAAACTTGTTTAATTTATATATATGAGGATAGGAATAAATTCGACAGAATGTGGTTAAGAATAGAGGAAAAAGTGTGGACAAAAAACAACTCAAACAAGCAGATGTTGAAGAAATATTTTGTTGCACATTGAGTGCGCCAAATAAAAGACTGATGAAGTCGCTCTCAATGTGCAATGAAATATTTCTTCAACATCTGCTTGTTTGAGTTGTTTTTTGTCCACACTTTTTTCCTCTATTCTTAACCACACATACATATACATATATATATATATTATATTATATATATATACTATATATATTATGAGAATATGTGTTAATTAAGTATTATATTTTAAATTAATATATTAATATTAATTACGATTTGACTCAAATTAAGTAAACAATCCAGAAAATCAAAATTATTATATATATATTATATAATAATTAATTATGATTCAATTCTCAAATTCAAATATGATTTGTATATATATTATATATATATATATATATATATATATATATATATATATATATATATATATACTTATGATTTCTGGAATTTACTTATAATTTGAGTTAAACGTAATTTAGTATATTTATATAATTACTTTTATAATTCATAAGTAAAAGTAAAGTTGACAGAATGGTCTATTCTCAGTATCAGCTGAACAGCGAGCGAATCTATCCTCTTTTTGATAGTGCTAGACCAGGGAGATTGTTTTTGCTGAGGTGGAGTGCCACACCTACCAACATGAAATCTAATGGTGAAGTTACAATTTAGAGCTCTGAGGAGTGTGGAGTCTCCCTTCTTTGCCATTGCTCCTAGGTTCACCCTGACCTGGAGTGGTAGTACCTATTAGGGTCTCAACTATGGGTTAAATAAACAAAAAATGAGTTTTAGAAAAGTTTTTTTAAAAAGTACTTAAAACAAATGAATACCTAACAAGAATGAATAAAACAAAACATCTTCAGATTAAAATAATCCAACAAGGGTTGACATGCCGTAAAATCCAACCAACTAACCAAACAAATCATGAAAGTATGTGAATTCTTTTTCAGTCATTTTTAATTAGAGATATAGATATAATTTATAGTACAATTTATATCAGAGAAAAAAATTGAAAAGCACACAGATGTTATTATTGTTATATTTATTGGCTTATATTGCAATATTTCAATCTGTTTAGATCATCATCAAAGCAGATCTGGTTTTTTGTTTTTTTTTTTTCATATATGACGTATTTTAAAAAAAAATGTTTTCTTCGTTACATAACAGATCAGCTCTCATGATGATCTAATACAGATTGAAATATTGCAATATAAGCCAATAAATACAACATTAATAACATCTGTGTGTTTTTCAAATTTTTTCTCTGAAGTACAATTTATTTAATTTCACTTTGAATTATAATATTTATAATAAACAAACTGATTATCTTGAATTTACTTATAATTTAAGTTACTCTATAATATAGTATATTTATATAATCACTTTTATAATATTATAATTTAAGATAAAAACTTAAATCATGAATTTGTTGGGCTTAAAGGCAAGTCACGTTGAAAACACTGGTTTCTGATAGATCACCAAAGTTAAGCAGCGATGAGTCTGTTCAATACTCAGATGGGTGACCATTTAATTCTTTGTCTACCAAATTTTCCCCCATGCCTGTACCAAATTTTCTTGGTATTTTTTTACCAGTATTTTACTCACTGTGTGTGTCTGTGCGTGTGTAAGTATTTTACTGTGTGTCTATGTGTTAAGTGTATGTATATTTCGTGTGTGTGTGTGTGTGTCTCCCATTCTGCATCTAACATCTTTTACCTTATCCTCTTTCTCACCTGGCAATACTAATTTATTTTGTGTGGCCAGCAGTTGCAGCCACCAACAATAATGCTTCTGCTAGCAGAACCCGCAGCTCTGTGATGACTGGCTTCTCCTCGTTGACCCGCCGAATAAATAACAGGCCACGCACATTATCTGTAAAGAGTAGCCCCAAGAAAATGACCAAGTCTTCCAGTGAACCCATGAACCTACAAACTGACATTTCTCCAGGTAATTTATTGTCTTTCAGGTTAAAAAAAGGGGGGGGGGGCAAAAAGAAACATTTATTTTCTTGGTCACACTACCCCGCACCAAGCCCCAGTAAAGAACATTTTGGGCATTTAATCTGAAAATCTTAAATGGTTACAATAGCAATTTAATTCCTGAACTATATGGAGGTGCATGGTGTAAAAAGACATGACAAGACGAGTTCAAATCCTGGACAAGGCTGTTTGCATTTCATATAGCACCAATACCCTTGGGAAAGGTTGAATTCAACTATTCTCCTACAGCTATGGGTATGGTGTGCTCTTTACTCTTGGTTAGGCAACCACTCTAGGAGAAGGAAAATTGAATATAATTATAATTATTCTGAAGTTAATCCTGGATATGGTTGTTTGCATTTCACATAGCACTAATACCCTTGGGAAAGGTATGAATCCAACTATTCTCCCTACAGCTATGGGTATGGTGTGCTCTTTACTCTTGGTTAAGCAACCACTCTAGGAGAAGGAAAACTGAATATAATTATAATTATTCTGAAGTTAATCCTGGATGTTGTTGTTTGCATTTCATATAGCACTAATACCCTTGGGAAAGGTATGAATCCAACTATTCTCCCTACAGCTATGGGTAAATAGTAGAGCAAACTGTTCTCTTTACCCTTGGTTAGGCAAGCAGCCTAGAAGGAAAACTGAATATAATTATAATTACTCTGAAGTTAATTTCTTGTCTCAACAGTTTTAACATTAAATCTTAAATTTAAATGGATATTATAGCAATTTCATCATTGCATCACCTGTGCCTCCATTGGAACTTTTTTGTGTTTTTTGTATGAACATTTGTTTCTCAAATGAAAAATGTTCTGCCTTCTAAAAATTGACAGTTAACATTCCATTCACTACTGATAATTATGGAGTTTTATTCATTAAGATTAACTTAAAATCCTTCCTATTATGAAAATGTTTAATCAAATTTTCAGTTATTAACCAGATCTGCCATTCCAAATAAAATGGGTTTATCTTTTCTTTTCTTGGGCACCTTCTTTTTCTTTTTTCTTTCATTTTTTCTTTTTTCCTTTTTCTTTGTTTCATCTTAATCTTTTCTTTTTCTTTCATTTTTTTCTTTCATTTTTCGTTTTCTTTATTTTATTTTTCATTTTGTTTCATTTTTCTTTTGCTATTTTTCTTTTTTTCTTTTTCCTTTCTTTTTTCTTTTCTTTTTTCTTTTTTTCTTTTTTTTTCTTTTTCTTCTCTTTCCTTTTTTCTTTGTTACTTTTTCCTTTTCTTTTTATTCTTATCTTTTTCTTTTTCATTTTCCTTCTTTTTTTTGTTTCAATTTCCTTTTTTCTTTTTTTTACTCCATTTTTAAAAAAAATCCTTTTTCATTTTTTCTTTTTTAAGAGTAGAAGGAAGAGGTGAAAATTGTCTTGCAAACAATTTCTCTTTTTTGTTAATGAGTTTTCTTAATTAATAAAAACTTTTATTTGTCTTAAGGATTTTTCTTTTTTTTTGTTTTTTCTTTTTTTTTCCTTTTTTTTTTTTCTTTTTATATTATTTTAATTATTTTTTTATTTTCTATTTTTTTTGTGTTTTTATTTGTTGTTTTATGTTTTTTGTTACTTAATTTGAAATTTTTTATTAGAAGTTATTAATGCATTTCTTTCATTTTGAATTAGTTCTCATTTTTTTTTTAAAGCTGATTTTTTTTCTTTTCTTCTAAGTTTATGAGATTGAATATTGGTTATTTAACCAAACTTTTCGACTATTCAAAGATTGACTGCAGGTTTCTTTGTATACAAAAGTTTAATTTTGACTTATTTTCTTTCAAATCTTTGAATTCTGCTTTTATATATATATATATATTTTTCTATTGAAACTCCCTGATTCTTTTCTATAACATTATGCAATTGGAGAAAAGAAAGGTACCCAGTGAGATTTGCCTGAAGCAGTTGGTTATGAATGACCGGCCCTTTATCCCGCGCCCTCAAGGCAATCTCACTGGGTGAACTTTCTTTTCTCCATGCATAATGTTATAGAAAAGAATCAGGTGAGTTTCATAGAAAATATATATATATATATAAAAGCAGATTCAAAGATGAAAGAAAATATAAGTCAAAATTAACTTTGTACTACAAAGAAACCTGCAGTCAATCTTTGAATAGCAGTAAAAGTTTTGGTAAATAACCAATATCAATCTCAAACTAGAAGAAAAGAAAAAAATCAGCTTAAAAAAAAAAATGAGAACTAATTTCAAAATTGAAATAAATGCATTTAATAACTTCTAAATAAAAATTTCAAATTAAGTAAAAAACAAAACAACAAATAAAAAACACAAAAAAATAGAAAATTAAAAAAAAAATATTAAAATAATATAAAAAGAAAAAAAAAAAAGGAAAAAAAAGAAAAAACAAAAAAAAGAAAAATCGCTTAAAGACAAATAAAGTTTTTATTAAATTAAGAAAACTCATTAAACAAAAAGAGAAATTGTTTCAAACATTTCACCTCTTCCTTCTACTCTTAAAGGAAATGAAAAAGATTTTTTAAAAAAATGGAGTAAAAAAAGAAAAAAAGGAATGAACAAAAAAGAGGAAAATGAAAAAGAAAAGATAAAATAAAGCATAAAAAGACAAAGGAAAAGGTAACAAGAAAAGGAAGAGAAGAAAAAGAAAAAAAAAAAGAAAAAAGAAAAAGAAGAAAAAAGAAAGAAAAAGAAAAAGAAAATAGGCAAAAGAAAATGAAACAAATGAAAAATAAAATAAAGAAAACGAAAAATGAAAGAAAAAAATGAAAGAAAAAGAAAGTTAGATGAAACAAAGAAAAGGAAAAAGAAAAATGAAGAAAGAAAAGAAGGTCCAAGAAAAGAAAAGATTAACCCATTTTATTATGGAATGGCAGATCTGGTTAATAACTGAAATTTGAATTAAACATTTTTCATATAGGAAGGATTTTAAGTTAATCTTAATGAATAAAACTCCATAATTAATCAGTTAGTGAATGGAATCGTTAACTGTCCAATTTTTAGAAGGCAGAACATTTTTCAATTTGAGAGAACCAAATGTTCATACAAAAAACACAAAAAATTCGCACTTTTGATGGAGGCAACAGTGATGCAATGATGAAATTGCTATAATATCCATTTAAAATTTAAGATTTAATGTTAAAACTGTGAAGACAAGAAATTAACTTCAGAGTAATATAATTATATTCAGTTTCCTTCCTAGGTGCTTGCCTAACGCAGGGGTAAAGAGAACAGTTTGCTCTACTATTTACCCATAGCTGTAGGGAGAATAGTTGATTCATACCTTTCCAAGGGTATTAGGCTATTGAAATGCAAACAACAAACATCCAGGATTACTTCAGAAAATATAAAATTATATTCAGTTTTCCTTCTCCTAGAGTGGTTGCTTAACAAAGAAGTAAAGAGCACACCATACCCATAGCTGTAGGGAGAATAGTTGGATTCATACCTTTCCCAAGGGTATTAGTGCTATGTGAAATGCAAACAACCATATCCAGGATTAACTTCAGAATAATTATAATTATATTCAATTTCCTTCTCCTAGAGTGGTTGCCTAACCAAGAGTAAAGAGCACACCATACCCATAGCTGTAGGGAGAATAGTTGAATTCATACCTTTCCCAAGGGTATTGGTGCTATATGAAATGCAAACAGCCTTGTCCAGGATTTGAACTCGTCTTGTCATGTCTTTTACACCATGCACCTCCATATAGTTCAGGAATTAAATTGCTATGATAATCATTTAGATTTTCAGATTAAATGCCCAAAATGTTCTTTACTGGGGGCTTGGGTGGGGGTAGTGTGACCAAGAAAATAAATGTTTCTTTTTGCCCCCCCCCCTTTTTTTAACCTGAAAGACAATAAATTACCTGGAGAAATGTCAGTTTGTAGGTTCATGGGTTCACTGGAAGACTTGGTCATTTTCTTGGGGCTACTCTTTACAGATAATGTGCGTGGCCTGTTATTTATTCGGCGGGTCAACGAGGAGAAGCCAGTCATCACAGAGCTGCGGGTTCTGCTAGCAGAAGCATTATTGTTGGTGGCTGCAACTGCTGGCCACACAAAATAAATTAGTATTGCCAGGTGAGAAAGAGGATAAGGTAAAAGATGTTAGATGCAGAATGGGAGACACACACGCACACGAAAATATACATACACTTAACACATAGACACACAGTAAAATACTTACACACACACACACACACACACACACACACACAGTGAGTAAAATACTGGTAAAAAAAATACCAAGAAAATTTGGTACAGGCATGGGGGAAAATTTGGTAGGCAAAGAATTAAATGGTCACCCATCTAAGTATTGAACAGACTCATCGCTGCTTAACTTTGGTGATCTAGCAGGAACCAGTGTTTTCAACGTGACTTGACCGTAAGCCCAACAAATTCATGATTTAAGTTTTTATCTTAAATTATAATATTATAAAAGTGATTATATAAATATACTATATTATAGAGTAACTTAAATTATAAGTAAATTCAAGATATCATAAGTAAATATATATAAATTAAATCAGTTTGTTTATTATAAATATTATAATTCAAAGTGAAATTAAATAAATTGTACTTCAGAGAAAAAATATGAAAATCACACAGATGTTATTAATGTATTTATTGTCTTATATTGCAATATTTCAATCTGTATTAGATCATCATGAGAGCTGATCTGTTATGTAACAAAGAAAACATTTTTTTTTTAAAATGTCATATTTTTCATAAAACTAAAAAACAGATTGTATTAGATCATCATCAAAGCCAGAGTGAAATATTGCAATATAAGCCAATAAATATAACAATAATAACATCTGTGTGCTTTTCAATTTTTTTCTCTGATATAAATTGTACTATAAATTATATCTATATCTCTAATTAAAAATGACTGAAAAAGAATTCACATACTTTCATGATTTGTTTGGCTAGTTGGTTGGTTGGATTTTACGGCATGTCAACCCTTGTTGGATTATTTTAATCTGAAGATGTTTTGTTTTATTCATTCTTGTTAGGTATTCATTTGTTTTAAGTACTTTTTTAAAAAAACTTTTTTAAAACTCATTTTTTGTCTATTTAGCCCAGAGTTGAGACCCTAATAGGTACTACCACTCCAGGTCAGGGTGAACCTAGGAGCAATGGCAAAGAAGGGAGACTCCACACTCCTCAGAGCTCTAAATTGTAACTTCACCATTAGATTTCATGTCGGTAGGTGTGGCACTCCACCTCAGCAAAAACAATCTCCCTGGTCTAGCACTATCAAAAAGGGGATAGATTCGCTCGCTGTTCAGCTGATACTGAGAATAGACCATTCTGTCAACTTTACTTTTACTTATGAATTATAAAAGTAATTATATAAATATACTAAATTACGATTTAACTCAAATTATAAGTAAATTCCAGAAATCATAAGTATATTATATATATATATATATATATATATATATATATATATATTATATATAATAATAAAATCTAGCTATTTTCAGCCGACAGTAATTTGGGAGAATATGTGCTTAATTGAAGTCAGACCTAATTTTTTGAAAGTTAATTCATTAATGATTAATTAGGCGGGATTTAACTACTTAAAATGTAAGGCTAAACAAATTTGATTTTTCTCGATTTGTTTAGCCTTACATTTAAGTAGTTAAATCCCGCCTAATTAATCATTAAGGAATTAACTTTCAAAAAATTAGGTTTGACTTCAAATTAAGCACATATTCTCCATATATATATATATATTATATATATATATATATATTATATATATATATGTATATGTATATGTAGTTTAAGTAGAGGAAAAAAGTGGTGGACAAAAAAAACTCAAACAAGCAGATGTTGAAGAAATATTTCATTGCACATTGAGAGTGACTTCATCGGTCTTTTATTTGTCGCACTCAATGTGCAACAAAATATTTCTTCAACATCTGCTTGTTTGAGTTGTTTTTTGTCCACACTTTTTTCCTCTATTCTTAACCACATTCTGTTGGATTTATTCCAATCCTCCTATCCTCATATATATAAATCAAACAAGTTTATTTATTATAAATATCATATTTCAAAGTGAAATTATATAAGTCGTACTATAAATTATATTAATATTTCTAATTAAAAATGACTGAAAAAGAATTCACATACTTTCACGATTACTTACCTAGCCCTCAGGCTTGTGTTTGGTGGCTTTGGTCACTGGACCGGTACTGTAATTAATGGTGTGATCCCAAGGGTCCATCCCCCCAGTAACACCTGAGCCCTTGATTTAAAGGAGCAGGGCTGGGTTTATTGCCCAGTGCTTAAGGCGTGTCCCTTGAGGGAGAATGCCGAGGGGATCCACGCATTTCTTGTGCCTGCTAATTTCATGAATTTCGGTTCATGGGTGGTCCCACATTAATAGCACCTTGTGTCTGACCCGCATACATGGGATACATGGTAAATACCTTCTTTCATGATTTGTTTGGTTAGTTGGTTTGATTTATGGCATGTCAACCCTTGTTGGGGTATTTTATGCTGAAGATGTTTTGTTTTATTCATTCTTATTAGGTATTCATTTTTTTTAAACTACTTAAAAAAAGAAAAAAAAAAAGAAAAAAGTTTTTTTAAAACTGTACTACCACTCCGGGTCAGAGTGGATCTGCGAGTAATAGCAATGAAGGGTGCTCCACACTCCTCAGAGCTCCAAATTGGAACTTCACCATTAGATTTCATGATTTGTGTTTATTTACTCACAAACACCAAAATTTCACATTAATTTGTATTAAAGACACTTTTCAATCATACCAACTCAATCACACACACACACACACACACAAGATTGGTACACAAATATTTTTTGACTTGTAATAATTTTATGATATAAAGAATGAAATCAATTGAAAAACAAACTTTCAGGTAATCAATATTCAATCAGCTGTTTTCTTGATATTCAAATTTTTATTCACATCATCTTCAGAACATTATAAGAATTATATTTTTCTGTGTAGCATTTCCTTTTCCTTCCCTTTCTTTCTTTCTTTATGATAAAAATGGAATGGTCCATTATTTAGCTGAGGTGACAACACTCATAAGAAATAAGAATTCGGCGGATATGCAATACTAGATAATCAGGATTTACATTTTTGCATTTCATCTTGGATGATTTGGATGGTCTCATTTTTTACCAGAGGGTGTTGCAAGATAATAACGGTTGTACAATTAAGGAACACTAGTAATAATATATAGATTAAATACAATGACAATCATGGAACTTCACAAGTTTTATTGGTAAAAATAAGAACAAAGAATAGAAAATAATAAAGATGTTTTTATGAATGAAAGTTTGTTGGCTGATGTGTGAAAAATACTAAGAAAAAGTTCTGTGTCTGTAATAGAAATTCAGACTTGTTAAAGTTCCTCTGTTGTGTCTGGAATTATAGTCTAGGGTAGGTTGATTTTTCACTTTTTTGAAATATCAAATTGTCCATCTATGCAAAAGTTTTGAGTTAGTATACTGAAACCAAAAATTAGATCTTTTACTTGCAAGAATCTTTGGCTTTGGCTTACCCTTACCCTGCATTTAACTGGACTATGCTAGATTAGGGTAGGTCGATTTTTCACTTTTAAAAAATACCAAATTGTTTATCTATGCAAAAGCTGTGTGTTAGTATACTGAATACTGATACCAAGAATTAGATCTTTTACTTTGAGGAAATAGCATCAAAGATCATCTACTAAAAATGCACTAAAAATCCTTGTTTTCGCAAAATTTAGCCTTTTGAAAATAAGGATTTTGAATGCATTTTAGTAGACGATCTTTGATGCTATTTCATCAAAGTAAAAGTGGTGCAAGTAAAAGATCTAATTCTTGGTATCAGTATTCAGTATACTAACAACTTTTGCATAGATGTACAATTTGATATTTTTAAAAAGTGAAAAATCGACCTACCCTATTATAAGTGTATCTGTATGTTGGGATTGATTAGATTAACGGCATATAAAACTTATGGGTTAGATTGTAAGTAAATTTTTATTTTTAAGCAAATTGTTAGAGAGCAAGACAATAGTCAGTAATCAATTCAGTTTTACAGGTGTAAATTTGTACATAGATAGTTTCGTGGATGTGACATTAGATGGGACCCTAACAGGTACAACCACTCCAGGCCAGAGTGGACCTGGGAGTAATAGCAATGAAGAAGTACTCCACACTCACCAGAATTGGAATTTCACCACTAGATGCAGTTTAACATCATATATTTGTGGAAGCTTTGGTACAATATAATGTGTATTTGTGAGTAGTATGTTACTGGCAGAAATTGCTAAAGGGAACATATCTAGCTTCTATCACATACAAGATAAAAAGAGAGTGAATCATCTTTGTACCAATTCTTTTATACCCAGATGGGTTGCTATGTCATCATCATTGTCATCATGTTGCAATAGTAGCATGGATATCTGTAACATTCTCTCGCCAACCGTTCCTATCACACTGCCCTCAAGAGGTCCTCTGCGCATTATCCAGTATCTGCGCAGAGCTGGTCAGTGTATGTCTTTGCTGGCTTCCATAGGAGAACGTCATTTATGAGTTCATCCTTGTTTCTCCAGCCATGTCCAGTGTGGGTTTTTTTTTTCATCTTATTCAGATGGTTTGTGTGATATGGGGCAAGTGGCCGTACAACAATTTTCTCATGGGGTGCTGTTTCCACAACTTGTTTAAGATTGCACACAGCATTCTTGTGCAGCTCCCATTTAGCTTATTCTCTAGGCACTTTGTTAGGGTGCAGCCATACAGTAGCACTAATACAACTATGTAAGAAGATGTTATTTTTTACTAGTTTGTATGAAGAGAATTTCAAACAAGGGAGACAATCCCAACACGAGAAAAACATTCAAATTCTCCACTATTAGCAATGAAAAAATAGGATACCTCACTTGTCAATCAACTTTTGTATCATTTGGCTTAATTTTAAACTATACAGATTGTCATCAATTGGAATTGGATAAAATCTCCTGAGGTTTTTCCTGTTCTATGAATGATTGAATAAATATTAAAATATTAATAAACCTTCTGTATCAATTAAATATTCTCTAAAAGCAGATTTTTCAGCATTGTCTTCGTTCTTTATATATAAAAATGCGTCAAAACACACAACAGACTTCTCACTCTTTCACAAATGAAAAAATAACAGCAGGATTTGTTAAAAGGTTAAAACATTAATCATTATAAGTGACATTAATTAATAAACATGCAGTTATTTTGCACCAAATTGATTTTGATAACCATATAAAATGCTACTTATCTGAAATTTTGAGATAAGGCTTGATAATTTGTATTATCTGGATTATTCTGACTATTGTCCTCATCTTTATTGTTATCTACACATTGACCAAAACGTTGTGTAGATGAAAATAAAGGTGAGGACAATAGTCAGAATAATCCGGATAATACATATAAAATGCTAATTAAAAACAAGCTGTTTGTAGAGTTTGAACCCATTAATAGTTTTATTTATCTTTTTTTAATCTTATTTTTTCTAAATTCTATTGATTTAAATCTCTTAATTATAGCAATTTATTTTGTTTTATCTTAATTGTAAAATCAAATTGTTTATTTAAACCAATTTGATATACAGAATATTAACAATTTTATTTTCTCCAATAGAAATAAACCAAGAGATATACTATCTAGAGAAAAGTGACAAAGGTTATGTAATTAACTGTCAAAGGTTCAAATCTTACCAACAGCCAGTTGAATTTTTTACTAAATAGAATTTTCATAATTCTTCTTTTTTTTTTTTGAATATTAAACACCACAAAATCAATAATAATTACTTATCCTCCTTTAATATTCATTTATTTATTGATATTGTAAATCAATATCAATAAAATAATAATAAAATCATTTTGTGCAAAATAATTAATATAATCCAAACATTCATGAAAAGTTAGTAAAACAAGCTTGAAATTTGGAGGAAAGCATTTTAGCATTAGTACAAGAAATACAGGTTATGTGAATGTGAAAATTGTTAATAAGGTTAAAAAGATTTATCAGAGAATTGTAAGTGATTAAAAGAAGAAAATAATTTTAAGAAATACAGTAGTTTAGATTACAAGAGAAAAAGGAATCCATTTTGGATTTTGCGTGTATGTATATAAAACCACTTTGGAAATATATTTACTAAGATTGATTAATTTAGTTTTGCACATAGAAAAGTTTAGAATACATGATAAAAAAACTAAAAAAAAGAGATCATTTTTGGAGTTTGTGTATATGTACATATATAACATAAATCACTTTGGAAATATATTTACTAAGATTGAATTAATTTAGTCTTGCACATAGACAAGGAAGATTGTGTTGCATCAATCTTTTAAGTGGGGAGATTCTGCCTGCCTTGAAAGATTGTCATTTTGGATTTAAACCGTGGGAAATTTGCAACTGCCTCAGCCACCAAATCAGCTTCTAAGCTCATTTCTTGGTTTTTATCAATAAATTAAAATGTTCATTCTCATTGATTCATCACTTAATTCATTTTATATAAACACTGTTTCAAAATAAAATAACTGATGCATTATAAAATGTATTCATTGAAATAACAATGAAAATTTTATTAAAATCGGATAAATCCCTGATTTTTGGTAATTTTTTGGAATGGGGTGGGGGTAAATTTATTTTGTAAAATACGGATTTTACAGCAACTTTGGCAGTGCCTATATAGAATGAATTAAGTGATGAAGCAATGAGAGTGAACTCCCTTGATCTTTTTCCGTGAATTTGAACAAGAAGCTTTTGTAAACATCTTTGATTCAACATAATTTTCATAGAGAAAACACGGCGCTTTTCAAATCCATTTTAGTGCCTGTTTTTAACTCCAAAATATGATAAAATGTCTTTTTAGTAACAATTAAGTTCATTTCAAATAATGTAGAAGCACAATTTTATGGTAGGAATTTAGTCACCTAAAGTTCTGATTACCATATTTTTTGCATTTGTGATTCAATCCATAATCTGAACAATATTATAGCAATGGATACACATACAGCATTGATGCATTATTTAGTTCAGGGATCACTAAACTTTTTTCATGGTGAGCCAGATAATTGAAAAAAAAAAATAACGAGTGTGGGCCACATATCAGAAAATAGATTGGACATTGTGTTCAATACTTGCTAGCCAGAACGAAAGTTCTGAGAAAAAAAAAATGTAAAACAAAATTCATCTTTCCATGTTATATTCGTTGCTTCACAGTAGTGCTTTGAAAATTACCTCTGTTTTTCAAGTAGTCGTAACATGTGAAAATTCGAGATTGTGTAAGTAATAAGTGAAATACTCACACGCACAAAATTTTGTAACCTACCAACAGTAGTCAAGTCTATGAAGATTTAATAGGCTTAACATGATATTTAAATTTAAATGGCATCAGAATGTCTCTTGTTCCCTATGTTTTAACAAACAAATTTAAGTACTGTTGGTGACCCCTGATTTAGTTTTATTAATAAATAGAATCTCCAGTGAAGTGGAGAGGTCATATATTATCAAGTATGATCTTTTGTAGTTGTGAATAAATAACTAATTTGTAAATAGAGGAATTATGTATTGATTAATTTCTGGCCATGGTAATTTAATTTAATTAATACATAATTCCTGTATTTACAAATTTTATATTTCCTTGTCCATGAGGTTGGGTCACATGGATACAGACTACCGAATTGGGAAGATGGGACCCTAGAGATCAACTTGTACTCTGGAATGCTACATGATGGACTACAAGACAAATCAAGGTTAGGCGACTGCGCGATTACCATGACTAGATGACTTGGCGATCGCCGTGTGTGGCATAAGCTAGTGGCTCAGAGGTAGAGTTTTGGCTCTACATTCTGTGGTCACTGGTTCAATCTCAAGTGGTGGAGATCATGGTATACACAGCTAAGTAGACCTAATAAGATTGAAACAGCTGCACAGTGTTCCACATGTCGCACACAGTGTTTGCTGAATTTTCTGGTTATGGTAATCTAATTTAATTTATTGATTTAACTAACAAAATGGCTGACTTTGATTTCCAGAATTTTAGTGGTTAAACTGGAGGTACAAAAAGAAAAAAAAAATGAAGGAAAAAAGTCATAGAAAAATTTTATGTTTATGTACATCTAGTGAAAAGTGAACTTACTATCAATAGCTTGCAAAACACAACAAGTGTAAAATTGTCTGATGTATAGGATATCAGAAAATAGATTTGACAAGTTTCAAAATATAGTATTAGTTTCATATCCATATGCCCTCAGGACTGAAACTAAAATTTCCCTTGTAATTTCAGTATGGTACACATGGCAACAAAGGAACGGGGGTGAGTGAATTTGATACTTAGCATCTCCTGCCCACTTTAATTAAATTACATGCACAAGTTTCAATTCCCAAATGAAATAAATATCCTGACTAAGTAGAAAAAAGAAAAAAAATGCATTTGGTATCACGTGGGATAAACCAAAGATTAAAAAACACACCAGTTAAAATAGAAGTAAACAAAGATGAAAAATATCCAGGAGAATTTTAAGAAAAAGGATTCCCAAAACTGATTTTAACCACATTGGATCCATTAGACAGGAACTAAATGGGGCAGGGAACCAGAGTGGGCTAAGACTAAAATCTTAGCATTAAAAAAGAATAAAAGGTGATAAAGATACAGTATTGGACAAAAAAAAAAACTGAACCATTTTTTTCTTGACACAAATTTGAATGAAACTTCAATGGCCTATTTCTCTGAATTTTTTTAGATGAGGCTTGATAATTAGTATTATTTGAATTATTTGGACTATTGCCTTCATCTTTATTGTTATCTGTACAATGTTTCGGTTGATGTGCCCTCCGGCCTTTTTCAGGTATTTCTTGTCGGACTTGGAAACCTTCTTGTTGTAATTGGGAGCCATCATAGAACTTTGAACCCAACCAAAGGTTCCCAAGTCCGATAAGAAATACCTGAAGAAGGCCGGAGAGCACATTGGCCAAAACATTGTACAGATAACAATAAAGATGAGGACAAAAGTCCAAATAATACTAGTCAATAGCCTAGTCACACAAAGGAAGTGATTATTTTCCTTTTTAGCTCAGTTGTCAGTGTTTGATTAATCTGAAGGTATAAGATGTATGAGAAATAGTCACTTATATTCATGGATTTTTGGGCACCTCATGTGGTGTAATGGTTAGCAAGCTACATTTGCAGACCATTGTTAGTGAGTTCAATTCTCATTAGGTGACCCATACTTCTGGCCTTGTGCTATATCTAAGCAAAGCTTAGTAAATAACAATATTTATCTTACCAACATCAAGAGCAGGCATGGCCCAATGAAAAATGACAGATTGCATTTAAGGTCAGATCAGTGTAGTAAAGTGGGGAGCTGATGGTAGGTGTAGCACACCATCTCATATGTAAAAACAATTTCCCCGGTCTAGTGCTAGTGAAAAGGGGATAGACTTCCTTGCTGTTCAGCAGATACTGACAATAGGCTACTCCATCAACTTTACTTTTACTTTATCATTGTCAAAATTCGTTTAGCAAAAAGTCAATTTTCTAAAAACGAAGATTCTCAAAAATACTAAAAATTAGGAAATTTCTTTAAAAAATTTCTTTTTCTTGATTTGATATCCTAATCTGTGATTAGTCCTTTGCTAATGGTGTGTAAGCAATTGTTGGAGTTTGTAAAAAGGTTAAATTGTGGCATACAATGATTGGGGAGAGTCACTTTGCAATATTGCAAAGAAACTGAATCACCATCATTCATCAATTGAGGTTTTCTACAAAAATCATAAGAAAATTGGAAATTATCATCAAAAAAGAAGGTTGTGGCCACAAGAGAAAAACCACAGCATCTACAACTAAGGAAACTTATATTTACATCACTTTCTGTAGATAAAACTGCCTAGGCATGTGATAATTTTCTAAAAATGTTCTTTTCCATGATTTGATATCCTAATTTGTGATTAGTCCTTTGCTAATGGTCAAATTGTGACATACAAAGATTGTGGACAGTCACTTTGCAATATTACAAAGAAACGGAATGACTATTTTTCTTTTCCTTAATTTCAGGAATATAATAACATTGAGCCATTAACTTCTTTCCTACTATTATTTCTTACAAGGAACATGATTAGAAATTATACTAATCTATTATTATTATTATTGTTTTTGGTATGGTTGGTAAAAAAAGGGTTCAAACAAAATATATTTATATATATATATATATATATATATATATATATATATATGCGTATGAAAGGTGGAATGAAAAATATATATATATATATATATATATATATATCACGGATCTTTGCCAATCCACGAAGCAAACATATTAACTTCTGGATTAATAAAAAACGATTTAAAAAGTGCTAAATAAAAAGAGATAAATATACATTTTTAAAAGTGAATATTATAAAATATTCCGACTGCAGTTTCTTGCCGTAGCAATTCTTCAGGGAATTTTCTGAAGAATTGCTACAGCAAGAAACTGCAGTCGGAATATTTTATAACATTCGCTTTTAAAAATGTGTATATATATATATATATATATATATATATGATGAAAATGGCATGGTCAATATATTTAACTAATGTTAATAACTAAAAGAAAGTGTTGAAAAAATATAATATTATGTATTTACAATTAAAGGCTGTTGGTTTGGTTTGTTTTACCGCATATCAACCTCAGCGGATCATTTAATGCCAACAAAGTTTTGAAATAAATTAATTCTTAATGGATGCTCAATTTTTATAAACACAGGTTTTTCTAGTTAACCCATAGATGGGACCCTAACAGGTACTACCACTCTGAGTTGGAGTGGACCAAGGAGCAATGGTGATGAAGGGGTGCTCCACATTTCTCAAACCTCCAGAAATGGAACCTCACCATCAGATAGAGTTTAATGTCATTTAACGCCACCACCTTCTAGCACCCATATGATAAAAAGGGTTAGGGCTTGCCATAAGGGCAATAGGGTTGGGGCAATCATATAGATGCTTGGGCTTGATATGACCAGCTGATTGATCGGAGGGGGCCTCTCTGACCACCCATTTAGCCCAAGTAAGGGCCAAAGTGGAGTGTTCCATCTTTAAGCATCAAGGGTCGCCACCCATGGCCAACAGGTGGCCCTATTGGGGGATTCTTACCCATCTGCAGAGGTGCAGTTGGTGTATTCTAATGCCCCAGTTGACAGGGTAGAAATAAATGGTCTGCTATATTTTGAGAAAGCCCAAACCCTTCAACTGGCAATGAAAATATTACATTCTTTTCAACAGGAATATTAGCACCTCAATTCAGATTTACTTCCTGTTGAGAACAATGTCACAATTTTTTTTTTTATTTTTTATTTTTAAAATTTTTTATTTTTAAAATTTAAATTTTTTTTTTATATATGTAAATTACCAAGTTAGTTGGTGCTAAGATGATTCTTTTTTAACAATGGAATGTTAAAGTTGTTTATGTCCAAATTGAGAGCACAATGTTCAATACTTTTTAACAGAGCAATATATTTGGTAAAGAAAAAAGCCTAAAAATTGGTCATTTTATCGATAATAGATTTATTTAAGTTGATGGGGATAGTATTTCCCAAAATATAGGAAACCATTTATTTATTTTTTTCTGATGATTCATTTCTGTCTTTAATTTTTTCAACATTTCTTTTTAGTTATTAACTTTAGTTAAATATATGAGTCATGCCATTTTCATCAAATTCATATAAGAAGCATATGTGGAACCACACTTCAATATATGGAAAAAATATTAAAATGAATTTGAAAGTATGTAGAAATGTAAATAAGAAAACACAAAGTATTATAAAGGCTGAATTTATTAATAGATGCAAAGTTAGTCAACGTTAAAACGTTTTGGTTTTTCATAAAATCCTTCATTGGGACAATTGGATGATAAGATAATATCTTATCATCTAATAGTCTTGATGATGGTTTTTGGTTTTTATGAAAAAAATGAAAGGTTTTGATGTTGACAAACTTCATCAGGACAATAAGATAAGACAACATCTTATCCAATTGTCCTGATGAAGGTTTTATTTAAAAAAAAAAAAAAAAAAAAAAAAAAAAAAAAAAAAAAAAAAAACGTTTTGATGTAGACTAACTTTCCATTTATTGATAAATTCATCCTTTGGAATACTTTGTTTTTATATATTTTATATATTATATTATATATATATATATATATATATATATATATACATACACATATTTATTTATTTATTTATTCATTATAGTGTACAATACATTTAAGGTGCGATTGTTACCAATGGTTTCAAAGCAGAATGTTAGGCACTTATCACCAAGACAACGCGCCTGTTAAGAAATGTAGAGAATGTCAATTCATTTATATATGTGTGTATACTTGTATTATACACTATAATGAATAAATAAATAAATACAGCTCTTACACCCGTAATCAAGCACTTTATTTTTAATCCTCCAATACTAGAAAAAACTACTATATATATATATATATATATATATATATATATATAAATTAAAAAGTATTAAAGAAAATGGAAATATCCCAGGATATCCAAACTGAAGATATTATTAAGGTAATTCCCAATTAAAAATACAAAACACAAAAATATGACAGATCAATCTTATCATAATTCACCAAATGTCTGTTCGTCCATACCACTACGGCGCCGCAACTTTTGGCCCATTTTAACCAAACGTTCAGGAATTTTTAGGAGCATTGCTGGAAAGATTTTAAAAAATACTAGAAGATCCGGTGGAAAAGACTGGTTTTTAGGTGGGATCTGTAACTCACCCTTTGGGTTTTACTCTTCCCCCCACTTGCTGTAAAAGGATGTCTATCTCACAGTGCTTACTTACTCTCTTGGTAATTGTTACAGGAGACAAATGGTTTTCTCCTTCACTATAGATCCTCTCTTAGTTTGCCTAAAAAGAGTCTTAGAAACGTTTTTTTTGTGTGTGTGGGGGGGGGGTAATACTAATTCAACAAGTCTAAATAATAATAAAATTAAATATTTATTCAAAATAAATATTCATTTTTAGGAATTTTCAAAGATAACTAAGCTCCCATGTTACAATTTTTGTGGCTATTTTTAGGTTTCAAATGAGAGCACTTTACAGTGGAGATCCTTGTGTTAAGCAGAGGTTGATACATAGTGAAGAATCCTTTGGTTCTTCCTCAGTGTCCTTTAGTGTTGGGTAGAATCCTTTGGTTGAGCAGAATCCTTTGTTCATCTGGGGCAAATACATGTAAATGAACAGCTTTCAAGATCGGCAATTAAATAGTTAACTAACCACGTATTCTAGCTATTGATTGGCTGGCTTTAATCCATATGCCCACGCAGAGTCTATAAATTTAAATGGTGGACCTCAGCACACCTTATATTAAAAAAAACTCAAACATTTCAGAATGAATCCAAAGTGGTATCTTCTGTACGCCATGATTATAAGATTTTTTAAAATGGGGTTATTTTACTATCACTGTGTAAATAGAAAATAATAAAAAGTCACTACTCAATAGCACCCCCCCCCCGTTTAGCTCAGTCAGTAAAGCGTTCGGTTAGGAATCCCAAGATTCCTGGTTCAATACCGGTCCTAGCCAACTTAAGGTGTGGCACTTTACCTCAGACGCCAAAATAATCTCCTTGGTCTAGCGCTAGTGAAAAAGGGGATAGACTTCCTTGCTGTCTGGCTGATACAGACATTAGGCCACCCCGACGACTTTACTTTTACTCAATAGTAATTGATTTATAAATACTTGCTCGGTAACCATTACATGACAACAAAGTGTCTAAAATCAAATCGGTAACAGTGGCAGAGTGTGAAAGGATCAGCTTTTAAGGCAGATCGTTGATATAGCTCTCATATAACAAAAGAAAAGGAAAGGGGAATAGTTTAGTTGTCATTACATTAAATGTGCACGGGTTATCTCCCTTTACTTGGAATCGTGTTTCTTTCTTTTTCCCTAGTTACACCGATTCTTAAAGCATCAGAAAGTAGTCAATTATTAAGTTACACTCTTTCCAGTTCATTTATGAAAACATTCCTCGTAGGGCTATGCTTGAGAAATTCTTCTGCAAATTATTTCCAAATAACCCCAAATAACACATAACAACTATTTCTAGTCAAATAAGAGCTGCAATTATAAAAATGGAGAAATAAAGAAAGTAAATATTGGTAAATTTGGTCATTTTTGTTTAGAAAATAGAAATTTCTCCTTTTTACCTACCCATACTATTTGCTTCATATTTTTTTTACTCTGGGAATATTAAAGAGGATTTTGGATATGTTTTTCTACAATTAATCAGCTTTCCAACGATACCAAATTTCGCTTGGCCTTTTTTATTTCCGGGTTGGGCCCCAAAATGAGCTAATTCTACTGGACTATAATAATCTAAATAGCTCTCACATAGCATTAATATGAATAAGGCCAACAATGCTTTATACAGATGACATCAGAAACTGAAACTAGAAACCTTGTAGTCATCATTTTAACAATCGAGTTATATTGGTTTGATTTGTTTTGTTTTACGGCATATCAACCTCAGTGGGTCATTTAATGTCGATAAAGTTTTGAAATAAATCAATTCTTAATGGATAATACAATTTTTATAAATACATTTTTCTATTTAACCCATAGATGGACCTTTAACAGGTACTACCACTCCGGGTCAGAGTGGACCAGGGAGCAATGGTGATGAAGGGGGTGCTCCACATTCCCCAAACCTCCAAAACTGGAAACCTCACCATCAGATAGATTTAACGTCATCCCAGGACATGTAGACCCGCAGCCACCGCCTTCTAGCACCCATATGATAAAAGGGGTTGGGGCTTGCCATAAGGCAATAGGGTTGGGAAAATCATATAGGTGCTAGGGCTTGACGTGACCAGCTGATTGATCGGAGGGGGCCTCTCTGACCACCCGTCTAGCCCAAGATAGGGCCAAAGTGGAGTATTGCATGTCATGAACTGCTCATACAATCGAGTTATACCAATATTTATCTAAACTAAATGTCTGTATTTTTTAGATGAGGCTTGATGTGAATAATTTTGATGTTCGGACACCTGTTAGATCAACAGTCAAACTATTAAAAATGATTTCCCTGATTGAGTCATTACTATGCTTGCATACACAGGGAATACCTGAGGAAGATCGGACAATACAGCAGTCGAAACATTTTTATACATACCACAATAAAGATAAAGACAACAGTCTCAAATATCAAAATTATTTATCTAAACGTTTAACAAAAGAAAACATTGATAAATCTAATTCTTTGTGCAAAGACAATCTTAATTTTTTCTTATAAAAAATCTTAGTTTTATTTTTGATGTGAAACACAATGAATGAATGAATGTACAATTGGCTTAAACATCAAATTATGACAAAAGTAATTCCATGTCAAATCATCCAGGCTCTAAGCAAAAATCAAACTTTTTGGTATAAATAATGTTCAATACACGTAAAATAATAATAGAAAAAAAATTGTTTGTCATAGATACAGTGCCACATCGGGATATTGATCTTGCTATGAAAAAAATCAGAAATCATCAATAACTTAAAATTGGTTGACTTTAAGACTTTTTTGATAGCATCTTTGGATTCCTTGGACAAAAATGCTTTCATAAACCAATTTTTAGTAGTAGGGAAGCTCTAGAACTCATTTTGCATACAAAAATAGATTACAAAAAGTTGCCACTTTTCGCAAACCCCACCAAATTTGGAGAGCTAAAAATCAACATAACTCAGCCAATTTTTGGAATTGGAAGCTCAAATTTTGGGGATTGTCTAACGTTAACATAGTCCACACAACTGGAAAAAATTTCAGAAAAATTGAAGGTGACAATTTTACTTTTTTCTGGATGATTTGACATGGAATTACCTAGATGCAAGTTTAAAAAAGAAAGCTTAAAGTTCAATATCAGGTTAATATACATCTGAACAAATGCAACATACCTTTGTTTCTATTAGCTTGCATATTGTTCACAGTTTGGTAGCTGTAGGGAGGAGGTCGAGGATATTGCTGCAAAAATAGAGAACAAAAATAATGGCATATATATATTGATATTGGTGTAAAATTCAAAGGTTATGACAAAGTCATAACTTGTTGGAACGCAAACAAACTCCGACAAGGGTTGATAGACAAAACATTTTATATAACAGCACAGAATAAACCGGGTACATAATACATACATACATTTACAAGAGTAGAGATAATGACACATTCATAAATGGTAAAATACAAGATATTTAGGTATCAAAGAGATACCTAAATGTACATAAAAACGTAGTCACAGATACCTGACTAAAGGATAGTGATATATCGTATACAAGACTTACTAGCAGTGAGTGGCCAGTGTTAAGGCTGAAGCCCCAACGAGAAAGGGGTAGACCATGTCTAACCCATGTGTGTCTTGTAACGAACAGCCGGCAAAGAGAGGCAGAGAAGTTCAAATCAGCCGCTTAAATACACAACCCCCTAGCGGAACCAGCGACACTATACGCGGCAGAACAACTCTCAGGCAAATACCAAAATAACCCCAACTTGGTATATAAAACTCTTCTCG
>CM042143.1:61575553-61592759 GCA_023376005.1 Doryteuthis pealeii | reverse complement strand
ACTAATGCGATATTCACGCCGAACCATATCCATTAACCGAACACCCCACCGTTACCATGAATTGATTTTTCAGAATCAATCATTTATGGCTAGGGTTCGGGAGATTTTTCCTTATACTAATACTAATGCGATATTCACGCCGAACCATATCCATTAACCGAACCACCACCGTAGCCATGAATGATTTTTCAGAATCAATCATTTTATGGCTAGGGTTCGGGAGATTTTTTCTTATACTAATACTAATGCGATATTCACGCCGAACCATATCCATTAACCGAACCACCACCGTAACCATGATGATTTTCAGAATCAATCATTTATGGCTAGGGTTCGGGAGATTTTTCCTTATACTAATACTAATGCGATATTCACGCCGAACCATATCCATTAACCGAACCACCACCGTACCATGAATGATTTTTCAGAATCAATCATTTATGGCTAGGGTTCGGGAGATTTTTTCCTTATACTAATACTAATGCGATACACGCCGAACCATATCCATTAACCGAACCACCACCGTAACCATGATGATTTTTCAGAATCAATCTTTTTATGGCTAGGGTTCGGGAGATTTTTCCTTATACTAATACTAATGCGATATTCACGCCGAACCATATCCATTAACCGAACCACCACCGTAGCCATGAATGATTTTCAGAATCAATCATTTATGGCTAGGGTTCGGGAGATTTTTCTTATACTAATACTAATGCGATATTCACGCCGAACCATATCCATTAACCGAACCACCACCGTAGCCATGAATGATTTTTCAGAATCAATCATTTATGGCTAGGGTTCGGGAGATTTTTCCTTATACTAATACTAATGCGATATTCACGCCGAACCATATCCATTAACCGAACCACCACCGTAGCCATGAATGATTTTTCAGAATCAATCATTTATGGCTAGGGTTCGGGAGATTTTTCCTTATACTAATACTAATGCGATATTCACGCCGAACCATATCCATTAACCGAACCACCACCGTAACCATGAATGATTTTTCAGAATCAATCATTTATGGCTAGGGTTCGGGAGATTTTTCCTTATACTAATACTAATGCGATATTCACGCCGAACCATATCCATTAACCGAACCACCACCGTTGCCATGAATGATTTTTCAGAATCAATCATTTATGGCTAGGGTTCGGGAGATTTTTCCTTATACTAATACTAATGCGATATTCACGCCGAACCATATCCATTAACCGAACCACCACCGTAACCATGAATGATTTTTCAGAATCAATCATTTATGGCTAGGGTTCGGGAGATTTTTCCTTATACTAATACTAATGCGATATTCACGCCGAACCATATCCATTAACCGAACCACCACCGTAGCCATGAATGATTTTTCAGAATCAATCATTTATGGCTAGGGTTCGGGAGATTTTTCCTTATACTAATACTAATGCGATATTCACGCCGAACCATATCCATTAACCGAACCACCACCGTAACCATGAATGATTTTTCAGAATCAATCATTTATGGCTAGGGTTCGGGAGATTTTTCCTTATACTAATACTAATGCGATATTCACGCCGAACCATATCCATTAACCGAACCACCACCGTAGCCATGAATGATTTTTCAGAATCATCATTTATGGCTAGGGTTCGGGAGATTTTTCCTTATACTAATACTAATGCGATATTCACGCCGAACCATATCCATTAACCGAACCACCACCGTAGCCATGAATGATTTTTCAGAATCAATCATTTATGGCTAGGGTTCGGGAGATTTTTTCTTATACTAATACTAATGCGATATTCACGCCGAACCATATCCATTAACCGAACCACCACCGTAACCATGAATGATTTTTCAGAATCAATCATTTATGGCTAGGGTTCGGGAGATTTTTCCTTATACTAATACTAATGCGATATTCACGCCGAACCATATCCATTAACCGAACCACCACCGTAGCCATGAATGATTTTTCAGAATCAATCATTTATGGCTAGGGTTCGGGAGATTTTTCCTTATACTAATACTAATGCGATATTCACGCCGAACCATATCCATTAACCGAACCACCACCGTAACCATGAATGATTTTTCAGAATCAATCATTTATGGCTAGGGTTCGGGAGATTTTTCCTTATACTAATACTAATGCGATATTCACGCCGAACCATATCCATTAACCGAACCACCACCGTAGCCATGAATGATTTTTTAGAATCAATCATTTATGGCTAGGGTTCGGGAGATTTTTCTTATACTAATACTAATGCGATATTCACGCCGAACCATATCCATTAACCGAACCACCACCGTAGCCATGAATGATTTTTTAGAAAATCATTTATGGCTAGGGTTCGGGAGATTTTTCCTTATACTAATACTAATGCGATATTCACGCCGAACCATATCCATTAACCGAACCACCACCGTACCATGAATGATTTTTCAGAATCAATCATTTATGGCTAGGGTTCGGGAGATTTTTCCTTATACTAATACTAATGCGAATTCACGCCGAACCATATCCATTAACCGAACCACCACCGCCATGAATGATTTTTTCAGAATCAATCATTTATGGCTAGGGTTCGGGAGATTTTTCCTTATACTAATACTAATGCGATATTCACGCCGAACCATATCCATTAACCGAACCACCACCGTAGCCATGAATGATTTTTTCAGAATCAATCATTTATGGCTAGGGTTCGGGAGATTTTTCCTTATACTAATACTAATGCGATATTCACGCCGAACCATATCCATTAACCGAACCACCACCGTAACCATGAATGATTTTTCAGAATCAATCATTTATGGCTAGGGTTCGGGAGATTTTTCCTTATACTAATACTAATGCGATATTCACGCCGAACCATATCCATTAACCGAACCACCACCGTAGCCATGAATGATTTTTTAGAATCAATCATTTATGGCTAGGGTTCGGGAGATTTTTCCTTATACTAATACTAATGCGATATTCACGCCGAACCATATCCATTAACCGAACCACCACCGTAGCCATGAATGATTTTTCAGAATCAATCATTTATGGCTAGGGTTCGGGAGATTTTTCCTTATACTAATACTAATGCGATATTCACGCCGAACCATATCCATTAACCGAACCACCACCGTAACCATGAATGATTTTTCAGAATCAATCATTTATGGCTAGGGTTCGGGAGATTTTTCCTTATACTAATACTAATGCGATATTCACGCCGAACCATATCCATTAACCGAACCACCACCGTAGCCATGAATGATTTTTCAGAATCAATCATTTATGGCTAGGGTTCGGGAGATTTTTCCTTATACTAATACTAATGCGATATTCACGCCGAACCATATCCATTAACCGAACCACCACCGTAACCATGAATGATTTTTCAGAATCAATCATTTATGGCTAGGGTTCGGGAGATTTTTCCTTATACTAATACTAATGCGATATTCACGCCGAACCATATCCATTAACCGAACCACCACCGTAACCATGAATGATTTTTTTAGAATCAATCATTTATGGCTAGGGTTCGGGAGATTTTTCCTTATACTAATACTAATGCGATATTCACGCCGAACCATATCCATTAACCGAACCACCACCGACCATGAATGATTTTTTAGAATCAATCATTTATGGCTAGGGTTCGGGAGATTTTTCCTTATACTAATACTAATGCGATATTCACGCCGAACCATATCCATTAACCGAACCACCACCGTAACCATGAATGATTTTTCAGAATCAATCATTTATGGCTAGGGTTCGGGAGATTTTTCCTTATACTAATACTAATGCGATATTCACGCCGAACCATATCCATTAACCGAACCACCACCGTAGCCATGAATGATTTTTTCAGAATCAATCATTTATGGCTAGGGTTCGGGAGATTTTTCCTTATACTAATACTAATGCGATATTCACGCCGAACCATATCCATTAACCGAACCACCACCGTAGCCATGAATGATTTTTCAGAATCAATCATTTATGGCTAGGGTTCGGGAGATTTTTCCTTATACTAATACTAATGCGATATTCACGCCGAACCATATCCATTAACCGAACCACCACCGTACCATGAATGATTTTTCAGAATCAATCATTTATGGCTAGGGTTCGGGAGATTTTTCCTTATACTAATACTAATGCGATATTCACGCCGAACCATATCCATTAACCGAACCACCACCGTAGCCATGAATGATTTTTCAGAATCAATCATTTATGGCTAGGGTTCGGGAGATTTTTCCTTATACTAATACTAATGCGATATTCACGCCGAACCATATCCATTAACCGAACCACCACCGTAGCCATGAATGATTTTTCAGAATCAATCATTTATGGCTAGGGTTCGGGAGATTTTTCCTTATACTAATACTAATGCGATATTCACGCCGAACCATATCCATTAACCGAACCACCACCGAACCATGAATGATTTTTAGAATCAATCATTTATGGCTAGGGTTCGGGAGATTTTTCCTTATACTAATACTAATGCGATATTCACGCCGAACCATATCCATTAACCGAACCACCACCGAAACCATGAATGATTTTTTTAGAATCAATCATTTATGGCTAGGGTTCGGGAGATTTTTCCTTATACTAATACTAATGCGATATTCACGCCGAACCATATCCATTAACCGAACCACCACCGTAACCATGAATGATTTTTCAGAATCAATCATTTATGGCTAGGGTTCGGGAGATTTTTCCTTATACTAATACTAATGCGATATTCACGCCGAACCATATCCATTAACGAACCACCACCGTACCATGAATGATTTTTCAGAATCAATCATTTATGGCTAGGGTTCGGGAGATTTTTCCTTATACTAATACTAATGCGATATTCACGCCGAACCATATCCATTAACCGAACCACCACCGAAACCATGAATGATTTTTTAGAATCAATCATTTATGGCTAGGGTTCGGGAGATTTTTCCTTATACTAATACTAATGCGATATTCACGCCGAACCATATCCATTAACCGAACCACCACCGAAACCATGAATGATTTTTTTAGAATCAATCATTTATGGCTAGGGTTCGGGAGATTTTCCTTATACTAATACTAATGCGATATTCACGCCGAACCATATCCATTAACCGAACCAACACCGTAACCATGAATGATTTTTCAGAATCAATCATTTATGGCTAGGGTTCGGGAGATTTTTCCTTATACTAATACTAATGCGATATTCACGCCGAACCATATCCATTAACCGAACCACCACCGTAACCATGATTGATTTTTCAGAATCAATCATTTATGGCTAGGGTTCGGGAGATTTTTCTTTATACTAATACTAATGCGAAATTAACGCCGAACCATATCCATTAACCGAACCACCACCGTAGCCACCAAAGATTTTTCAGAATCAATCATTTATGGCTAGTGTTCGGGAGATTTTTCCTTATACTAATGTTAAATTAACGCCAAACCATATCCATTAACCGAACCATCACTGTAGCCATGAATGATTTTTCAGAATCAATCATTTATGGCTAGGGTTCGGGAGATTTTTCCTTATACTAATGTTAAATTAACGCCAAACCATATCCATTAACCGAACCATCACTGTAGCCATGAATGATTTTTCACAATGCATCATTTATGGCTAGGGTTCGGGAGATTTTTTCCTTATACTAATACTAATGCGATATTCACGCCGAACCATATCCATTAACCGAACCACCGCCGTAGCCATGAATGATTTTTCAGAATCAATCATTTATGGCTAGGGTTCGGGAGATTTTTCCTTATACTAATACTAATGCGAAATTAACGCCGAACCATATCCATTAACCGAACCATCACCGTAGCCGTGAATGATTTTTCAGAATCAATCTTTTATTGCTAGTGTTCGGGAGATTTTATCTTATACTAATACTAATGCGAAATTACAATGCGTGTATCGCAGAAAATTTGATACTTTTTTTTTTTAATAGAAACTGAACTTGACAAGTGTAATCCTGGCAACGGATCGCTCGTGTAGACCATCGTACAGACTGTTTCGACTTTATTAAGTCTTCTCAGTGATGTATACTAACGACTTCCCTCCGACAGAAATCGAAACTGGGACCTCAGCAGGCATAGTTAAAGACCATATTGCCCCAGGCACAGTACACAGGGAACAATCCCTGTGAAATTGTCGATGATACTTACACACCTCTACCATAATAGGTAAGGGGACGTTGAGTGAATAATAACAACAAACCAGGCCTTATGCTCTTCGGCGAAGTGACTAAGATTTTTGGATTTTTGTTTTTTTAGAAGCATTGTTGAACAAAGTATATATTATATTTTTTCTTGACGGCAATTACAATGCATGCAATCACCGAAGTTAAGCAGTGATGAGCCTATTCAATACTTAATTTGGTGACCACTTAAGCAACAGAAGGTACTGTAAGAAACCGAATATCAATTTGGCTTGATTCAGCATTAGAGGACCCGGCATATTCCATAAAACAAAATTACCAACCAACTAATACTAACAATTATCAAATATATCTATTTGAGTAATAGATGGTATCCTAACAGGTACTACTCTTTCTGTGAACTATATTTCGGACTTACGGCCAAGTCACACTGAAAGCACCGGTTCCGGCTAAATCACCGAAGTTAAGCAGCGATGAGCCTATTCATTTCAAATGTTACTTTCAATATATCTCATCCATTTTATTTGAATAAAATGAATTGACAAACCTTTCTGGAGTGAAATCATAAGATTTTTAAGCAATTTCATATGTAAATGTATAAAAAAAATAAAGATTTTGGAGGGGATTCATATTAGACGATTTTTATAATTAAATGCTCAAAAATTGGTGCAAGTTAGAAACCTGCTTTTTGGTGACAGTACTTATACTAATACCCAACTTCTTCTGGTTGAATTATTTTGCTATTTAAAAAAAAGTTGAAAATCGACCTACCCTACTTTTCGATACTTAGATGTCACCATTTTAGCAACTGCAGGTAAGCAACCTGATATCAAAATGAATTGATTCAGAATTAAATGACCCGAAAAGTGTTGATATACCACCAAATAACCAAAAGGTCTGCGACTCCCAGATTGGGGACTAAAACATTTTGCGCACACTAATAAAAACTTCAAGGAGCATTACAAACCCTTTTTTGTTCATGGGCCAAAATTACAGTCACACTGCACCCGAGGTTCGATTGGTTGGTTGGTTGTTTTGTTTTATGGGATATCAACCCTTTTCGGGTCATTTAATGCAGAATCAAGTCATTTGGATAAACAAAGGACTCAGGTTACTTACAGTATCTGATATTACTTAAACAGTTACCAATTTTCTTTTTATTTAAAAAAAAATATTAGTGAAATAGATCACTAATTAGGACTGAGCCTATTCTAGTAGTAACAACCCCAAGCGGAGTTTAACAGGTTTGAATTCAGAGTTTTCCTTCTCCTAGACTGGTTGCCTAACCAAGGTTAAAGAGCACAGTCTGTCCTACTATTTACCCATAGCTGGAGAGGAAGAGTAGTTGAATTCATACCTTTCCCAAGGGTATTAGCGCGATGTGAACTGTAGCTTCGTCCAGGATTTGAACTCGGGTCGACGGGTCTATTTCCTACGACTCTAACCATTACACCACAGCCTCCAACCTAAGTATTGAACAGGCTCATCACTAAACTTCATCAAATAGGAACCGATGCTTTTAGTCCTGATGTACGACCGGATAATTGAAACATGGTGAGATTGTAAAATTAGTATTATTTGAATTATTCGGACTATTGTCCTCATCTTTATTGCTATCTGTACAACGTTTCAGCCGATGTGCCCTCCGGCCTTCTTCAGGTATTTCTTGTCGGACACGGGAACCTTCTCGAACTCGCGAAACTTCCATTCGAACCCGGGAACCTTCTTGTCGTAATCAGGAGCCATCACGGAACTTCGAACCCACCCTTTATTCAAACGAGGGTATCCTGCTCACATTCCGCTAACCATAGCTGGGGTACAGGTGTTAAGCTTTGTTAATTATTATTCTGTGTTACTGCTGCACCTGGCCAGGATTGAACCTGCAGCCTAGAGATAGCTGTCACTTAGAACTGTCTTAAATTAACGCCTTTATCCACTATACTATTTGTCCAATTGTAAAAGTTTGGAAGTAACCTAATTATTGGAAGGGAATTTATTTGGAGGAAAAGCAAAAATCCTGGGATCTCCTTGAACAAAACACAGGAAGAGAAAAAAAAAGTTGCGTAATCTAATATTAGCAAATGAAAGAATTGGAGCGGGTATGGCGTGTGCGTATGTGTGTTTGTGTGTGTGTGTGGGGAGGGGTTGTGGTGTTGGAGAAAGGGAACAAGCACCCAGAAATACTGACGTGGGCAGAGGAATATTAGGTAAACAATCCACATATTAAGACAGACAAGTTTTTTTCTTCTTCTTCGTGGGTCACGCAAAAGAAAAATATTTTTGCAAGTGTATCAGTGGTATGAGCGGAGTTGATTTGACTTTCTTTTTTTTTTTAAATTGGAAAAAAAATGTTTGGAAGGAAATAACAAGTGTACAAGAAATCTCCTACTCAGGATTATTTGCGTACACACACACACACACACACACACACACACACACACACACACACACACTCACTCACACTCTCTCACAGACACAGACACACACACACACACACATACACACACACACACACACACACGTAGACACAGATACGCACGCACGCACACAGATACGCATACACATACACATGCACATACGCGCGCACACTCACAAGCTCAAGCACATACGCACACACACACACACACACACACACACACACACACACACACGCACATACACATACGCACACAAACGCATACATACGCACACATACATACACTCACACGCGGGCACACAGACACTCGCGCACACACACACACGCACATACATACACACGCATACACAGACACACAGACAAACATACGCATACGCACACATATACACACTCGCACGCGCACACACACACATACATGCACACACACGCACACACACACATACACGCACACACACACACACAAACACACGCGTCCTTGATTATCTAATATTAGTATTTTCTTAGGGAAAGGAAGTGTGCAAGTGAATAAGGGCAATGAATTAAATAAAATTATTCTAAGTCAGTAGGCATTATATAAAAGTAAATAATGACTTATTCATTTTATTATTTGTTAAGCTAAGCCCAAGGCCATAAGTATGTATTTACCCAACCCCTCCGCAAAAGAAGGATCTGACACAGGGTCAATTTCGTAAGCGGAGTTTAACAGGTTTGAATTCAGGGTTTTCCTTCTAGACCGGTTGCCAAATATTAAAGAGCCCAGTCTGTCCTATTATTTAACCATAACTGGAAGGAGAATAATTGGATGTATATCTTTCCCAAGGCGAAATGCTAACAGCCTCATTCAAGATTTGAACTCGTGTCATCGTGTCCATTTTTTACAACGGTAACCATTACACATTGGGCACCTCCAGGACACCATGTGTGTATCAAATTCAGTAAAGTACTGCTTGCCCGAGATTACTAAAACTAATCTACGAAATTAATGAATTCATTATCTTTCTACAGCAAACATCCAAACATTGAATTAGTGCAATAATTTATTAAGCTAGGTATGACCAAAATTTTACTATGACAGCACCTCCCCACCTTTTAAAACTTTTATGGAAAAAATTGTAAATTGTCACTAATTCTATTTTTCCTCAAGAACAGAGCCTAAACTTACATTTGAATTTTTTTCTATGAATTTCATAATTATAACAATGAAATCAGTTACGTTAAAAAGAACACATTTTCAGTATTAAAAAAAAACGTCGGCAAAAATGCGCCATTTTGACAGATACAGATATCAATTTATGAAATTATACCATTTTAAAGACTGTAAAACAAATAATTTTTATATGTGATTAAAAAATTCTTCCTTTTCTTGATTCAGCAAAAATTACGTTAAATCTTTATTCATTTTTCCGAGATTTTGTTGAATTTTAATTCAATGGGGATTAGAAAAGCACGTGACATTTTGGCCACACATATACTAAGCTTTGCTTAGCTTAGTATAAAGTCATATATACGGGGCACTCAGTGAGAATCGAACTGACTAAGAATGGTTCGATTGCTTAACTGACTAATCATTACTCCAGGCATAGTGCCCATTGTACTAGGTGCCTCGTGTGGTAGGTATTTACCCAACTTGTTCGCCACGGGTAGGATGTGACAAGATCGCGAGTATAGAGCATCCAGCGAGGATCGAACTTGCTATTCAATAGTAATGGATCTGCGAGACTAGCTTGCTAACCATTACACCACGATCAGACGCCTAGTCGTCTCGAGTAGTAGGTATTTACCGAACCTATTGGTTGATTGGTTAGATTTTACGGCACTTGGGTTATTTTATGCCAAAGGCGTTTTGTTTTACTCCTTGTTGGATGTTCAATATTTAAAAAATATTTTTAAACATTTTCTCAAAACTCCTTTTTTTTAAATCTATTCAACCCATAGATGGGACCCTAACAGGTTTTACCACTCCGGGTCAGAGTGGACCTGGGAGTAATGGCAATAAAGGAATACTCCATACTCACCAGAGCTCGAGAATTGGAACTTCCCCACTATATACAGTTTAATGTCACTAAAATATTCACCCGCCGCTTATATATATGATAACAAAAGTTGGGAGGTTGCCATGAGAAAATTGGGTCGGTAAAATTGGGTCGGTAAAATCAAATAAGTGCTAGGGCTTGACACGAACAGCCGATCGATAGGATGAGGCCTCTTCAACCGCCCGTCAAGCCAAAGTAAGGCCAAAGTGGAGTGTTGCATGTCATGGACTGCTCAGTCACCAGTATTCTGTCCTTAAACATCACAGTTTGGGTTAGTTGGACACATAACTTAGGTGCGTGCAAAAGTATCACTTTTATAAGAAATCCATTAAAGAAATAACCGCCAAATTATTGAATGTCTTCTGATTTACATTTTTGCATATTTAGCGACAAGACAAAATTATTTGGATATAGATTTCACTAATATCAACCTCTAAGTAAAAATAAAGAAATAAAATGAATAAATGAATTTAGAAGAACAAAGTAACACATTTCTTACCATCTATACATATATAAAGGACAATTTGTGTGTATGTATGTCCGGAGGAAACTTTGAAAATAAAACAATAAATGACAAAGTAAATATATATATAAACATTCACTATCACCAGAATTTTCTTTTTGAGCAAAAATAATAGAGGTTTGATTTATATTAGTGTAGATACTTAAAAAAATAAAATTAAAATGATAAGAGCATGATACTTTTTTTTTGCATTTAATATTTTAAATAGTAGACATTAATTTTAATTTTCAGGGTGGCTGGATCAACGCAACGTCTTTTTTTTACATAGGGATTTTAATGAGAACATACTACGGGGATCCAAGTTGCAATTCAATCATAATGGACATGTGAGACTAACTTTTTTTTACCTCTCCCACTACCCAGTTTATGGCGGGTAGCTGCTTCTAGTGCTGTTATATATGATGTTATTCCCTCAAGCAGGATAACTAGAAGTCAGGGCATAATCAATGTTCTTATTTTGGTTGACTTTTTGGAAAGTTATTACGCTGCAGTCAATAAAGAAGGTGATGCTGACAGACATCTAGGACATAAAAGGACTCATCAGTATTGATTTCCTTGAAAATGGTACAACTGTAAACAATGCTTCCTATTGCCAACACCTTAGGCAATATTCACTTTACTTATTGAATGAACCTTACACACACACACACACACACACAACACACACACACACACACACACACACATATATATATTAACTAATAATAATAATAATAATAATAATAATAATAATAATAATAATAATGCGGTGACAGAGACGAGACTGTAAACCATGTATTAAGCGAAAGTAGCAAACTAGCACAACGGGAATACAAAGCTAGGCACGACTGGGTTGGGAAGGTGATCCAAAGGGAATTATGCAAAAAATTAAATTTTGACCATACAACAAAATGGTATATGCATAAACCAGAATCTTGAGAATGAAATGCATAACATTCTCTGGGACTTCGAGATAAAGACGGATCACCCCATCCCAGCCAGAATACCAGACCTAGAGTTGATTACCAAAAAAAAAAAAAAAATAAATAAAAAATAAATAAATAAATAAATAAAATAAATAAATAAAGAAAGAAAGAATAAAGAGAATGTGCCAACTGGTGGATTTTGCGGTTTCAGCAGATCACTGGGTGAAGTTGAAAGAAAACGAAAAGATGAACAAATACCTGGACCTTACCAGAGAATTGAAAAAGCTGTGGAATATGAGGGTGAAAGTGATACCAATTGTGGTTGGTGCACTTGGAATGGTCCCAAAAAACTTGGAAAAAGACTGGTGGACCTGGAAATCAGAGGAAGAATTGAGACCATCCAGACTACTGCATTGCTGCAATCGGCTAGAATACTCAGAAGAGTCCTGGAGACCTGAGGAGACTAACGCTGATGTGAAAAACTCAAAAAAAGTGAAAATAATTTGTAAATATTTATGGTTACAATAAACTTTTCTTTATATATATATATATTTATATATATAGTAAATGAAGAAAAAACTCTAAACTTGCTTCATTACAATAATTTATTTCAACCGGCATCTTCAACCTATACGGTTGAAATAAATTATTGTAATGAAGCAAGTTTAGAGTTTTTTCCTCATTCACTAAATATCTTGCTCTGTCCTTTTACTCACTGGTATTAGGCACATTGAGCTCTCCTTATGGTCTACCTGCATCAGCTTGGTTAAACCACACATGGAAAGACCCTAACTACGGAAAACTAAATATATTATATATATATATATATATATATATATATATATATATATAATATAGTTTTGACAAAGATCTGACTATATATATATATATATATATATATATATATATATAGTCAGATCTTTGTCCTGAAGAGCACTAAGCGAAACTTTTAGTAGGTATATCTGACTCATAGGTTTAACTTTATATATATATATATACATATATATATATATATATATATATATATATATATATACTGCATATATATATATATATATATATATATATATATATGCATATATATATATACTGCACAACTGCATATATTATATACTGCATATATGTATATTATATATATATATATATATATATATTATATATATATATATACTGCACAACTGCATATATATATATATATATATATATATATATATATATATATATATATATTATATATACTGCACAACTGCATATATATATATATATATATATTAATATATATATATATATATATATATATATATATAATGGATAATAAAAGATGAATTTAATCAATTATCAATTCTCCATTCTATTCTTTCTTTTCTTTATTCCTTCTTCCTCATTTTGTCGGATTCATTTCCAATTTCCATTTTTACACACACACACACACACACACACACACACACACACACACAACACACATATATATATATATATATATATATATATATATATATATATATATATATATAAACAAATCTAGCCATTTTCAGCCGACAGTATATTTGGAGAATATGTGTTTTTAATTGAAGTCAGGCCTAATTTTTTGAAAGTTAATTCATTTATGGTTAATTAGGCGGGATTTAACTACTTAAATGTAAGGCTAAACAAATCGAGAAAAATCAATCTCTGAATTGAGCAGTATATATATATATATATATATATATATATATATATACTGCTCAACCCCCTCTACCAATTTGTACAATTATAATGTGACGTAAGCGACCTAATAAGGAAACAACTTAAATGTCGATTATCATCGTTTTAATATAAAACAACGCTCTGTTTATTTTAATATCCTCTCTCCCACTTAATAGATAAGACATTGGTTGATGCGCCTAAAATAGTAACAAGAAAGTAATAATCATGAGTATCATCGTTGGAATGCAATTGTCATAGACATATTTGATATTTGCAAAGCAGTATTTGGAAAAAAAATCTCAAAGACTCCAATAATGGTATCAATCTAACCATCTAATTTTATCATTTGATTTCTTGCCCATAAAAGTTTATTGTTCTTCTAATTTCTCAAAAAATCTTATTAAGACGTCAATTATCTTGAAGTATTCGTAACAGCTTCCTGCCGACATTCTTCTTTGAAACCTCTCCCGGGAAATACTTTGCTGTAGAGGGATTGTTTTAAAGAAAACATTAAAAACCGCTCCCGCATTTATAAAAATAAAATGTAATTGTCAAAAAAAAAAAAAATAATAAAAAAATAAATAAATAAAAATAAAAATAAATAAATAAATAAACAAAAAAACAACAACAAAAAACCAAAAAAACAAAAATCAAACAAGTCTTTGAAGTAAAGGTCTGTAAAAATATAAATTAATCTTTTTTTTTATCTTTATAATAAACCATTTTTTCCTTTATTGTGCGACCGTTATCATCTTGCAACACCTTCTTGTTAGAAATGAGACCTTCCAATTCGTCCAAAATGAAATGAAAAATGAAAAAATGTAAATCCTGATTATCTGGTGTTGCTTATCCACTGAATTCTTATTTCTTATGAGTGTCGTTACCTCAGCTAAATAATGGACTATTCCATTTTTTATTAAGAAATGGAAGGAAAAGGACATGCTACACAGAAAATATAATAAGAAAGAAAGAAAGAAAGAAAGAAAGATGTAGGGGGAAGCTAGACAGAGGGTGAACGCATAGAAGCGATAACACTAATCTGTTTCAATCGAACATAATGAAAAGAAAAAAGAAGGAAGAAGAGAGAGAGAGAGAGAGAGAGAGAGAGAGAGAGAGAGAGAGAGAGAGAGAGAGAGAGAGAGAGAGAGTTAGTTAAATCAAAATTATTATACTTTTTACATATTGAACTATTTAGCTATAGCTCTTAAGTAAACATATCAAACGTTGTAATAATTAAATTATTATACTGTGGTATATCTACAGGTCCTGCTAATTAATACGTTTATTATCATCTTGCTACACCCTCTGGTTAAAAATGAGATCGTTCAAACCATCCAAGATGAAATGCAAAAATGTAAATCCTGATTATCTGGTGTTGCTTATCCTACAAATCTATATTTATAATGAGTGTCGTCACCTCAGCAAAATAATAGACCATTTTGTTTTATTATAAAAAGAAAGGGAAGAAAAAGGACATGCTACACAGAAAAAATAATAAGAAAGAAAGAAAAGAAGAAAGAAAAGTAGCGGAAGATAGAGAGAAGGAGCGAGTGCGCAGAAGCGATAACAATAATTTTTTCAATCGAACATAAAAATGAAAAGAAGGAAAGAAAAAAGTGTGTGTGTGTGTGTGTGAGAGAGAGAGAGAGAGAGAGAGAGAGAGAGAGAGAGAGAGAGAGAGAGAGAGAGAGAGAGAGAGAGAGAGAGAGAGAGTTATATCAAGATTATTATACTTTTTATGTATTGGACTATATGGTAATAGCTCTTAAGTAAACATATCAAACACACTAATAATTAAATTACTATACTGAGATATATCCACAGGTCCTGCAAGCTTTTTAAAAATAGATAGATAGATAGATAGATAGATAGATAGATAGACAAATTAAATAAATACGGGGGTAAACCCAAAATGAAAGTCCCCAAATTGCTGAGGATGTAGAGAAACTTTTCTTACAGTTATTGTCAACACTTGTGCTTGTTGTGCATGCACCTGCACCTGTACCTGCACGCGCCTTCCTGTCACGCTGAGTCTTGGCTTAGCAGTCGTTTCTGATGTAGCTCCCGATTGACGACAGAAATTGTGATTATAAAAAAAAATAGATTTATGTTCAAAGTTTAAAATTATATAAAAATCACTGAAAACAAACCATAAATGTTCCTGTGATTTTTAAAAATATTTTGGAGACCTTACCTTTTAGAATTACCCTCGTAAATAAATAAATAAATAACTACTACTACTACTACTACTACTACTAATAATAATAATATGGAATCATCATCATCATCATCATGTCGCGATGGCTTCATGGATATGCATAACTCTCCTTTTATCCAGACATCCCTATCAGTCATCGCACCTGGGAGGGCCTCGGGCAGCATCCAGAATCTGCAGTGCTGACTGATGCAGGCTTTTTTTTGTTTTTTTTTTTGCTGGTCCACCTATACCGACAGTGAGTTTTCGATTATTGGAGGCATCCTTCAAACTCTCCATTCTATCTGCCGTGTAGCCGCATCGTCGCATTTCTTTTAATGTTCTCCTCGTCCTCTACGTTCCCAAATCTTGAGATGAATTTCCAGTTCAGGAAACAAGATAAAATCGCACGGTCTGATGAGTATATATTTAACCAACTCCTTCCGCCACGAACAGACTATGACACAAGGTCAATTTTTAAGCGGAATACAGCTGGTTTGAATTCAAAGTTTTTCTTCTTCTAGACTGGTTGCCTAACCAAAGCTAAAGAACCCAATCTACTTCAGTTGTTTATGAAAATTCTTAACCCAGACTTTAATCCCATGAGCAAGATGTGACACAAGGTCAATTTTTAAGCGGAATAAAGCTAGTTTGAATTCAGTTTTTTGTCTCTTAGACTGGTTGCATAATAAGAATTAAAGAACACAGCCCGTCCCACTATCTTCACCATAGCTTGATGGAGGGAGACAAATGAATTCATGCTTTTCCCAAGGGCATTAGCACAAAATTAAACAGAAACAGCCTTGTCCAGGATTTGAACTCGGGTCGCTGATTCCATTTCCTACGACGATAACCATAACGCTTAGCACGGCCTGGTGAGTATGATACTTACACAATCCTGTTGATTAAAAAGTATCGCGATTTGACACCGACACGTCTAGACTGTTATCTAGAGCTGGGTTTCTCAACGGGGGTCATGAGATTTTTTAGGGGGTTAACCCAAAACAAGAAATAAAATGAATAAATCAATTCAGAAGAACAAAAGAATATATTTCAAGGCCAAACTTGAAAAATGGGGAGGGGCAAGAGTGGGGCCACAGAAAATTTCGAAACTACAAAATATATACATAGAGTATTTTGTAGTTAATAATTATTATTCAAATAAAATAATAAACTTATTTAGTTGAAATGTTAAATAAATCTAAACCATTTTGTTAAAATAAATATTCATTTATTGTATTTTTAAAAAAATCT
>CM042143.1:61550553-61568053 GCA_023376005.1 Doryteuthis pealeii | reverse complement strand
GTCTATCATGGTTTCAATCCAAATGATTTCATCTGGACCCTACCCTATAATTCCTTAGTCAAACTGCGATAAAGTTCTTTTCTTCTTTTATAATTACTGTTTTAAAAAATATATATATTGAGCACTTTTGGATAATTTACTAATGCCACTGCAACGGAAAAGTTAAAGCGGCAATTTGATATATATAATATATATATATATATATTATATATATATATATATATATAATTTAAAAGTACGTAAATAAACATTGTGTTTTATTTGATATGGCTTTTAGCGACAATTTTTTGGAGGATATGTGCTTAATTGAAGTCATACCTAATTTTTGAAAATTAATTAGTTAATAATTAATGAATTTAGGCGGGCATATATGTTCAAATGTATGGCTAAACAGATCGAGAAAATGTCAATCCTTGATCGAAATGTACATTCAGGGATTGACATTTTCTCGAAATGTACATTCAGGGATTGACCTTTACTCGATTTGTTTAGCCTTACATTTGAACATTTATGGCCGCCTAAATTCATTAATTATTAACTAATTAATTTTCAAAAATTAGGTATGACTTCAATTAAGCGCATATCCTCCAATATTTATATATATATATATATATATATATATATATATATATATATATAGTACACATAGACTGATTAGAATGGATTGAAATACAGGCGCACACGCACACACCCACAGACTACATATATATATATATCATCATGTCGCGCAAGTAGCACGGATATATATATATATATATATATATATATATATATATATATTGACGAAGATAGATGTGAACAGATTGAGACAGATAATAAAAAGACGGAAATAGACATTAGCAAAAAGTCTTGCGTAAAGAGCGGATGTCCCACAAAAACGTCACTTGCATTGTGCGTGGGCGGAGTTTGTGGGCGGACATATAGGGTCGACAACTCGAACCCACTTCCATTGTAACAGCTTCACTGATAAGCGCGTGTAAATATATAACATTGTAAGAGTTTGTAAATTTGACGACGCACGCATTAGTGTATTCATAGTAATACACAAAATGATTTAAGTTGTCTGCGAATGCAAACATCTACACATATATGGATAGAAGTATTTGTATGAATCATGTATTTTTGGCTAAAAATAAATGTTTTTTAAAAATATATGCTAGCAAGAATATGCGCCTTCCGGGCGTAAGTATTTAAATTTTAATGTATAAAAAATAAATAAATGAAATTAAAAAAACTAACAGAATTAAATAAAAACGCATATAAAACGATTAGTATTAATAATATTTCAATTGGTTTCTATATAAAATCATGCATAGGATTGATTTTAATACCTAGAGAATAAAACAGTTATATTAAAGATCAATAACACCAAATAATTATTTATTAACCTAGTTTTGTTAAAACCAGTAGGCAAATTAACCACACCTTATATTATGTACATCTTTATTTCTTAGTGATATATAAGACACATTGCAGGATTTTGAATGCACTAATAATATGGGCTGTTTTGAGGCAAATCTATCAGACTTTTATAGACCTCGTTAATAGATAATGCTTTTTCTATGTATTAATGATTTTGACTATAAATTAAATACTCATTGATAAACTTATGCAATTACTGAAGGTAATGAGACGTAAGTAGAGACGTAGTTTCGGTTACAGGCAGGTACCAAATCTCTATCATGATAAGATTCAATACCCCTCCCAAATTATGTAAATAGAATTTTTAGCTTGATTTTGTAATCATAAAAAGAAAATACTCGTATGTGTATATATCTATGAAAGTAAGTGCATATTGGATCTGTGCGTTAAAAAATGGGGAGCTCTACGTAAACAATCTATTTGGTCTAGCGCTAGTGGAACGGGGATAGACTCCCCGGTGTTTGGCTGATACTGACAATAAACCACTAATGCCGTATTTGCTTTTATTACACACAGGAAAGAATGTGAATAAAATCGGGGAATTTAACGAAAAAGAAATTAGCCTAAAACTTGTTACTTGTTATCTTATTTAAAAAAACACCCTCCCCACCAAACAAAAAACAAACAAACTAGGCATTTATTCAGCAATCGAAAAATGGTTACTGCTCAGAAAGAGTGGTGGCCAAATCCGTACTACATTTGTTTCGAGTGCACTTTTATTTAATGTAACACCATAGGGCCGGTTTAGCTCAGTCGGTAGAGAGTCCTACTTAAAGCCACAAGGTTCCGTGTTCAATACCGGCCCTTCCCAACTTAGCGTATGAGTAGCACAGTAGTGAGGAGCTGATGGTAGGTGTAGTGTTCCGCCTCAAACGCCAAAAAAACAAAAACAAAAATCTCCTTGCTCTAGCGCTAATGAAACGTGAATAGACCCCCTCGCTGTCTGGCTGATACCGACTTTAAGCCACCCCGACGACTTTACTTACTTATATAAACACACACACACACACACACACACACACACGCACACACACACACACACACACACACACACACATACATATATATATTGTGTGTTACGTTAAATAAAAGATTCTCACTGACAACACCAAAATCCCCAATAAAAATAACAATAAAAAATGCCTAATCCCCGAGGAAATTTGCATAAAAAAATGAAAAACCTAATATAAATAAAATAGCCTTTAACACCGGCAAAAATATACTAAACTAATGCATTAACCGTAGCAACCCTCCAACTATAGACTCTCCTAACTGAATAAACCAAAAACCAAACCAAAAAAACACCCCCCTCCAAAAAAAACCCCAAAACAACAATACAAAACAATAACAAGGAAAAAATTCCCACTGGATAAAACTCACACCAAACAAACAATCACTACAACAAATAATCCCTCTGAGGAAATAGTTGAAAAAAGCGTTTGGGTAAAAATGTGGGAAATTTCCTCTACCATCTGGATCCCAATACGAAAAACAACAAGAGGACTTGAACGTTTACAGTTGAAAATTATAAAGAACAAACATTCCGTGTTCTTTAAAATAAAATCTGCTTATATATCAACATGCTGTCCAAACAGTGATGGAACTCTTTTCAAAATGAAACGAGAGATGAAAAGAATTCCATCAGTTTGGAAAACACATTATTCATCCTATATCCCGATGAAGGTTTAATAAAATACCTAAACTTTTCCACGTCGACTTCACTATCTAAAAATAGATTTACCTTTTTGGAATACTTCGTCGAATATTTTACAACCATAATGGATTATTTAAAAAGAATTATTTTTAATATAAAATATAATAATAATAATAATAATAATATAATAATAATAAATAATATGTCTTTTAAAAAATGTGTGAGAGTCCGTATATATATATATATATATATATGTATATATATATTTGTGAATAAAAGGCCTTAAATACCATGCGTATCGTGATTATGAACCATTTCCACTCGTGGGTATTTAGGGCTATCTAAATAAAATGTGAACGTGGTCTGACGAAGCTCTGTGGGCCCCAAATACCCACAAATGGAAATGGTCCATAATCACGATACCATGGTATTTAAGACTTTTTTTATTCACAAATAAATTTGCTCTGTTTTATAAGAATTAAACATTGAGCTCTCATACGGAACCTGAACTCTACAATAAACTACTGTTAGAGAATAGGATCAACCTAGAATCCCCTTGTACCAAGAAACCTGGTACCCCAACAAAGTATATATATATATATATATATATATATATATATATATATATATTCAAGATGTGTCAAAAAAGTATCGAGATTTTTTTACTTTGTTACACACCTTGTATCCTGAAAAAAAAGTTCCATTCATTATTTTTTTCAGAGTGCAAGGTGTGTCAAAAAGTACCAAGTTCAAAGCTGTCTTTACCAAGATAGAAATGAAGAATGAATGGAACGTTTTTTTTTTTTTTTTCAGAATACAAGGTGTGTCAAAAAGTACAAAAATCTCGATACTTTTTTGCCACACCTTGTATATATATGCGTGGGTGCTTGTGTGTTTGAAAATTGAAAGAAAACAAGAACAATTCTGATTTAAAAAAAATAGTAGGAAATTTGAAAATCCGGAAAATTCTATCTCAATGAAACATGTGACGTCATAATTTTGTACAATATCAGCGTAAAACGTCCGCTTCTTGTTTACGAGTAGAACCCTTCCTTTTATGGCTGCCATACTTTACATTAAGATGAAAAGTTCGCCATGAATGAAGGAATTTTATGGGGTGGGGTGATTGCTACGTGTGATGCAACATGAATAAGATTTATCTAATATATATATATATATATATATATATATATATATATATATAAACACTAATTGTTTGTTCAAGAAATTTGCTTAGAAACAATTGTTTTATCTATTTTTAATTTTGAAACTCCATCTAATCGTAGGATTCCCACATTGTAAAATTTATCTACATTTACTTCTGTTGAATTACTCTATACAGTGACTTGACTTACGAATGCTCCAACTTACGAGTTTTTTTGTCGAGTTAAGAGCTGTCACTCTCTATATTTTTTGCTTTGTGTTGAGAACAAAAATTTGAGCTACGGGGGAGTTTCAGATATGCTGATGTTAATAAGTTCAGAGGTGGTTGGAATGGATTAATGGCATTTCAGTTTATTTCAATGGGGAAAATTGATTTGATATACGAGGAAATTGAGTTACGAGTGGAGCGTTAAAAACTTAAATGTGTTTTTATTGTTGGAACTGGAATCGGTAATTAAGAAAAAACGTAATGAATTAATCGCATAAATCAATATATATATATATATATATATGTGTGTGTGGTGTGTTGTGTTGTGTGTATATATTATATATATGTGGTGTGTATATTATATATATATTATATATATATATTTTTTATACATACAAGAATATATATATATATATATATATATATTGTATCCAATTGTCGCTTTAACTTTTCCGTTGCAGTAGCATCAGTAAATAATCCAAAAAGGCTCAATATATTAAAAAAATAGATCAGAATATAACAATATATAATTATTGAATGGAATATCCTACGAAAATCAAAGGTGTACAGATCTCTAAATGATCCATGCTACCTTTATCTACTAGAAAAGTTAACTATAATTAAATTTCCGGATAAAAAAATATTTTAAATGATAAATTTGAATCAATCTGTAATTGTAGACATAGATTGGGTTGGTCATTAAAATATTATTTGAACTACAATTCTAAATTTAACTAAATAAATTAGAATTGTTCTCTTAAATTGTTATTAATTTTAAATGGGATAAATACAAAAAAGAACAATGAAATACTACAAATTAGTAATATTCAACCCCTAAAATAGAATTAGAATCTTAACTACTTTTACTAGCTATTATTTATAATTAGAATAAAATTAATAACAATACAGAAATGAGAACTAAGGAATGAAAACACAGGCCGCACGCAAAAATTGAGAGAAAAATAACGTAGCGTTCAACCGTTATTATCCGAAATTTATCTGAGTTTAACTAAGGAATTATATTGACTTAGTTAAGCGTAGGGCAGGGTTCTGATGAAATCATTTTGATTGAAACCATGGTAGACCCTTAACTTTTTACTCTTACTAATATTATATATATATTATATATATATATATATATATTATGAACATATATTAGTGTGTATATATATATTCAATGTGATATAAATATATATTATTATTATATTATATTATATATATAAATATTATATATATATATTATATATTATAATTTCTGTTAGCAAAACTGTTAATTAATTTGTTGTTTTTCGCAAAAACTTCTACACATATTGTTCTGGATTCCTATTCCATTTTACAACTATATCAACGTCCACAGAAAAACAAATAATTGAATTATTTAAAATTAATAAAACTCGGATGCTCAATTTCGAATATAATTATGGATCGACACTCGAATTTGTCATCATTGCAGATTCCTGGAGATTTTTTCATCATCAATTCCTATGTACGGTTGGACGATTCAATTTTTTTAAACTTTCTTTTGTAACCGGTTTAACATGTTTCCTGAACTTTTTGATTATTATATACACCCTTTACTGCAAACTCTTTTGAGTTTTTTAATGATAAAAATGCCTAATAATTTTTAAAATAAATTTATTTTATTTTTAACATTATAATACGCATTTCCAAAAATTATTCGAAAATTCCAGGTATAAAATATTTTTAAAATAGTTGTACTGATTCGAGAAAAATATGTTCTGTCCTCGGATTAATGAACAATTATTATCATTATATTTTCTTTTTGTATTGCTTTTTAATAATTTAATTTTAATTTTTTTCTTTATTAATTTAAAATGATATTTATTTTTTCCTTTTATTTTTTTATATTTCTATTCTTTTTTTTAATTTTTTTTATTTATGAATAAAAATATGTTTATCCAATTAATATATATTTTAACTATAAGTTATTGTTTGTTTTTTTACTTTTATACTTATTGGTATTTTTGCCTCTTATTAATTATTCTACTTTTCCACATATCATCTCTATCCCGCAATTTTGCAATGTTATTATTATAATAATTCCTTCTTACCCATCTTTTTTTCATCTTTTATGTGCTCAATTTATTCTTATTTTAAAAAATTACTATACAGTTCTTTAATTTTAGTCTTATTTTTTTCTTTATTCACGTTTTTTTTGTTTTTATTTTATTTTTCTCTATTATATTTTAAATTAATTTTTTATTTTATTTTTTTATTTTAATTAATTTTTATTATATTTTACTTTTTTTTTTTTTTTATCTTTATTTATTTTCTTTTTTTTCATTTATTTTTTTTTTTTTTTTTATTTCGTTTTTATTTTATTTTTATATATTTTTTATCTGATTTTTAATTTTTTTTATATATTTTTTCTTTTTTTTTAGTTGTTTATTAATAGCCTCGTAGTAATTATTTATATGTATTAGTTTTTATTTGGAAGATTTAAATTGTTTTAGTTATTTAATCATAATATTGTATTAATATTTGTTGGGTTGATATTATTTATGTAATATAAATAAATTTTTATAATTTTAAAATCAAATTATGTATATAATTATATATTGCTAATTACAACTTAAAAATATAAATAAAATAATTAAAAATTATAAATAATATATTTAATATATAATAATTTCCCTTCAACCCGCTTATTTTGGAAAATTATAATATATAAATATAATTATATTTTAATGACAATTAATATTTAGCCCCTAGTAGTTTTTAATTCAAATCTACAAACCAAATACCATTCTACTCAATGGTATATTTAAGTAAATCGGTTGTTTCCTGGGTACAAAATGTGAATTTATTCCCTCCATTTTTTAAATCCTAAAATTCTATACTAGATAGTATAAACAATACTTAGTTTGGTGATTGAATGTAATTTCATTGTGTCTTTTAATGATGGTTCTACATTCCGCATCGGTGTTCTTGTTTATTTGTTCTATGTCCTATTAAATCTGTCTTCGTAAATTAATTATTTCGTATAGTTTTTTTTTATTTATTCTTTTCCCTCGTCACTTTAGATTTTCGTGCCTGATTATCATACATTTGAGAAAAATATGCCCTGTTTTTGAAGCTTTTTGGCTTGTTTTTGACGCTCTGATTTTTTTTTTTCTAAATAGTTGATTATTTTTATCTTTAATATAGAAAAATATGTGGGGTAGCATATTTTTTTTTTATACATTTTTTTTAAAATTCCATTAATATTTTCTTATTTATTTTTTTTTTTTTACTTTAAGTCTTATATAACATCTTCTTCCCTTAAAAAAATATCCTTTTCTTTTCATTTTTTTTTTTTTGGTTCTTAATCAAATAACTTTGTGTTTGGGGTTTTTGATTTTTTTATTTTGCTGGCTAATTTATTTTCTATTCATCACATATTCGGCTATATCCAAGGGATTTGCCTGGGTACTGGCTAATTATAAAATGTATTTGCCGCTAAGTATCATTGTTTCGGGCGCATTTGATACTTAAGGACACAATGGATCTAAAAATGGAGTTCACCCCACCCAAAAATTTTATCCTGTACGGTTCTGTGTCTATTATAAGTACACCATTAAATAGAATGATATAGGCATCATTTTACTTATGATAATAGTGGACTATCATAATTATACTATATATATATTATTTCCTATATACTGCCTGTTAGTGTGTGTGTGTTGTTTGTGCTGTAAGCCTCAAAACGTTTTTTAATCCCTACAATACAGTCCTCTATAGTGCCCTCCTTACATCAAATATAAACTGACCGACATTATATTCATATGTATTATGATCATAGTTATATACTATAGTAGTATCAATTATACCAATTTGATATACACTATGACATGCTATATTACAGCTTTATTAAAATGTAGCATAATATAGAATATGCTATAATATATGAATGCTTTACTATATTATTAATATATGAATTTTGATGAATATAGGATCATACTATTAGATAGATGTATTATCCTTATATATGATTTATATAAGAAAAGGTTTAGAATTGAATGGATATATTATGTATTATATATTTTATAATGTGTGTATGTACATATGTAATGTATAACATATGTTTTATATATATGAATTATATTTTAATATTATTATTTAAAGTTTTATAAAGGAATATATATAGGAAGATGGGTATAAATGTATTAATATAAAAATGATCTCATATTGTGTGTTATATATATGTATACACACTAATATTATACATGAAAATTACATAACATATATTTTGAATGTTATATATTATGTATACTTATAGAGTAATAGGGTAGCGACGATGTTATAGAGATGTTTAATGTTATAAGGAATGAGGAGAGTTATAGTAATGTATACAATATATATAAAAACATATAAGAGATGTATTTTAAGGATTGAATTATAGGAAATTTTGTGATATGATAAATGTTATACATATGTATTATTATATGAATTATATATATATACATGTATTTAATCAGAAACATCCAAAGAAAAGTTGGATAAGTATTATATGATTTAATTATTAATGTGGAGAGAGATGAAGTGTATTATAATACTTACTGTATTAAGATGTATATTTTTATAGTGTATATTTATATTATGAATTGGAATATTATATCGATGAATTTATATTGATTATTGTATATGGGTGGTTTGATTTACAATTGTATATGTATATGTACTTTGGTAGCATGTAATAGATGATATGATGTGGTATTACAGGTTTATTTATATATTACACATTTACTATATGTGAGTACTACAAATGTATATACATATCTATAAATTATTAGTGAATGATCAATTATATGTAGCTATTTATTATATGTAATTTGGTATATATATGTAATGTATTATATCATATGTATATAAATTATTGTATAGTATAATATGAATGTATATATGATGAAGATATAAATTTAAATATAATTATATGTATATATATATATGATGTTATATATATGATCATGGTATATATAAGGGATGTTATGTGTTGTTTATAATTGTATAATATATGAAATTATACTGTATTTTAATATGCGATTTATATGTGTATTATAATTTATATAGGATTATATATATGCTATATAACAAGTGTACATACATGTAAACTATATCATTTTCATTATACATATTATAGAATGTTTTTATAATCATAATGGTATTATATATTGAATTTATTGTTTATATTATTAATTATATGAACAAAAATTGTAGTTTATTTTTATTTTTATACTAATTATGTATATTAAAGTTAGATTTAGTATGTTTATATATATTATTGTAAGTATTATATTACTTTATATTGTATATTGTGTGTTTTTTGTACATATTGTTTATAATATGTATTAATGTCTTTTTATATATGTTGGTTATATAGTATTTATATGTGCTATTATATTATATATATGTTATATTACACATATATTTAAATACATGTATTAATACTTTATACATGTTTTATATTTAATTGAATTGTGATTTTATTTATATATATTACATACTATTTATATGTTAATTTTTGTATGTTATTATATTATTGATAGTATGTCTATATTACTTTATGATGCATAAATATATAATGGAAATTTATTAATCATTACTGACACATATATATAATTGAATGCATTATATTATAATACGTTATTTCATACATTATTTATATCTATATTATTTATTTGCTTATATATTTGATATTTTGTATCACTATTATCTATCTAGTGTGGGGATTAATATTATTTATATTTTATACATATAGTATATGCTCATTTATATATGTATATACATTTATTGTTTTATACAGATTATAATATGAAATTATTGTTTTTGAGAATATATAACAATATATGTTTACCGATTGTTTATTTCTTACAAATATTAATTCATATTGTCCAGTAATTCACTTCCTTTTCCACTTTTTTTCCAATATTGTATATATCTAAAAAATATTATTATGATATTATATATATATTATGTATATAACATTGTAAATCATTATACTTTATATATATGCAATGAATATTATATATTGTAACTAATATATAGACTATTTTGCATATGTATAATTGATACTGTAGTTATACATTCATGTTATGACATATTTGAATGTTATAGTATCTGAATTATTCTTAATATGTTCTATATTATTATTTTTTAATTTATAATATTATTTTACTTATCTACTATATTTAACTATTAGATATGTGTTATTATGTTATTGTATGTGATTTATACGTCGTATATGTGTGTATTTAGATTTAATTGTTTATTATATATATGTATGTTTGTTTGTTATTTATTATTTTTGGCATTTGGATTTAGTTTTATTAATTATTTGTTGTTTTTTTATATGTAATTATTATATATATAATGTAGATCACATTAATAATCATTATACATCCTAAATTATTATCATTTTACTTTCAAAATTGATGTAAATACATATTACATATTATATAATGCTATTGTAATATAATTATATGTTTCTATTTTGTTATTTTATATATTAATAATATATTATTATGAATAATCATACTTCGTTTTATAGTATATATTTTATTTTTATCGAAATAATGAATTATTTTAATTTTAATAATTATAATAATTTATAAGTATTGTCATTATTATTTTTTTTGTTAATTTATAGACTTATAAATTTATGAATTATGATAAGTTTTTAAAATAATTTTAGAATTTTTTAATTTTTGTATTTTATTTTGAATTATATTTAAATGTTGTATTTTTTATTTTTTAATTTTTGTATTTTATTCATTAATGTTTTTTTACTATAATATTTTTTATAATATTCGATATATCATTATTTTCATATGTATTTTTCTAAGTAATCTATTTTTAATTAAATATTTTATAATTTTATATTATATATTTTATTTTATTAGTTAGATTAATAGTAAGTTTAAATTTGATCATTATATTATATGTGAAAAAATTTAATTTCTTATAAAATTTATATGATGAATGCTATATATATTGGTTTATGTTAGTTTCTATGTCTTAGTTATTAATTATTTTAGGTTTAGTAAATCATGAAACATTAATTTTTATATAATCTAGTTATTGTGTTTACTTTATGTATTTATTTTTATTAATAACTTCTTTTATGTTTTTCTTATTATTAGTATTATTTTATTAATCTTGTTGGTTGTAATTTTACGATATATTTGTTATTTTAGTTAGTTTATATTATAAAAGTATTCGTATAAATTATTGTGATATTTACTATGTATAATGTATATGTATTGATTTTTATTTATTTTATAATATTTTATTTTTTATATATATTTCTTACATAATTATATTAGTTTTTATTTGTAAAAATATTATAAGTTAGTTATAATATTATATTAAATTTATTATTAATACAGATTATTATTGATTGTATTTGTTATTTAGACTTCGTAATTAACTTAGGCCTTATGTTACTTTACTTATTATTCAAGTGTGTTAAATAAAAAATTTATTTTGTTCCCATCCTTTTCAAACTTACGAATTTCTTATTTTTATTTGATATTTTCTTCGTCTTGATATTTTACTATCACGCAATAATTTATTGATATTTTGTTTAATTTGAATTTAATGTACTTCAGTGATGATGTTTATAAAATCGTAGGTAATCACTGCAATTAGTAAATAGAAATATTAGTTTCTTCGAAAATACTTTTTAAAAACTGTATCACTTTATTATATTTTTTAAATTATTTATCTCTTCATTTTTGTACTACCTGTAAATGTGATCTATACTTCTCACGTTTCATTTTTCTGATTGTCTTACTAACTTTCATGGTAAAAATAATTATGAAGTCATATTAATAATTTATAAAAATCTTATATTTTTCGTTTTTAAATCTATAATAATGATATTCTTTTTTTTTCTATTCTGGAAGTTCATTTTTATTTTATTATTAGTATAAATATTCAGTTTCTATATACTTGTTTTTCTTATGTTTTATTTCTCTGGTACATATTTTTTAATCATTACCCATCATCCGCGGAAATATGTATTGCTCTATTGCTTATTGATTTTTTACACATATTTGGATAGTTTTAATTATCTTTATGATTATTGATAATTATCCTATGCGGGAATATAATGGAATTTTGTATAATAAATCTCTTAATTAATTAGCTTACGAAATGAAGGGCATATTGAATTGATCTTTATGTGTTGGTTTTTTCTTTTACTATATATTAATAATATAAATTGTTTTCTACCCAAATTTATCCATTACTAAATTTATATATTCGAACTTCCATTTATACATTCACTCCATTACTTATTTATAGGATTTATAATTTTATTTGTATACGTTAATTTATTTTGATTTCCTTTATCATATATTTTTATAATCGTGTGTGGTTAAATTTCTTAAAATTCTTTAAATAAAATAATTTATATGGTATTTTGTAAATAAAAATATATTATAAATTATGTTTTATGGTTGTAATATAAAATAGGCTATAAATTGATATATGATTGCGCTGAGATTTGTATGGGGTCGAGTGAAATCTTTAATTTATTAATATTAATAGAAGGAAGAAACTTTTTATCATGTGATAATTGTTAATTTATATAAATATATAAATGTTTGTAATATATATGTATGCAAAATATTATTAAATTAAGTACATTATGTTAAAATCTTAATAGATGAGATACTTTATATGTATATATCACATAAAAATTAGTAACTTTTAACAGGAATTTATAACAAACTAATGAAATAGCTGAACCACGGGATAATGAAGAATAGAAAAAGAATAATGAATAAATATTTAAAAATAAATAAGTAAAAGAAAGGTTAATTAGAATTAGATTATATAACCGTATATATATTAAATAACTTTCAGGTTTAAGGATGAATGTCAGGGTGGGAATAAAGAAAGAAATAGCCATAATAGATTAAAATTTAAGTCTAAAGTTAAGAAAGAATAGCGCACTTTTTTAAGATAGACAAAGGGACATCGCTTTATGCCATACGAAATTGAATTTTAACCTAATAAAATTAGCATTAGATTTAATGAATAAGATTTTTTATATTTAATATTGATTATTTTTATAAATAAAATGTTTTAATGGATAAAAAAAAAGAAAGAAAGAATAAAGAAAGATATAATAAGTGGTACTATTTTTTATATTTTTTTTATAGGTTTATGATATAAAATAGTGGGTTCAATAATGAATAATAGATTTATTTTGATATTATTAATTATACTTTATAATACTTAGATTAATACATATAATAATTTAATTCTTATTACAAAGTATTTATATATAAGAGTTAAGGAATTATCATGAGTTTAAAATAATGTATAATATGATAGTTATTTTAATAAACAATAATGGTCAATAAATGCAGAATATTAATTATATATAATTTTATTAACGAAATAATGAGTTTTTCCCTGATTTTGATATTATAGTATCTGATTTATATTAAGGACGACAGATAATGATAATACGCGTGATTATGATTAAGAAAATAAACACTCGTACTTATATTATTATTAATTAAAAAGTTATTATTTGAACTAAATAATATGTATATTTATAGATCATAAAAAATTAGAAATATATGAGATATTATAGATATAAATGAATTCAAATTATTGTCTTTTTGTATTCGTTATTTATTTTTGAACAAAAGGAGTTTAGATTTTGAAAATTGGTATTTAAGTTAAAGCAAATATGCTGACTATAGGAGAAGTTTTTCATCATATTTAAGATATTCTTATGATAGAATAATAGTAAATGATTTTTAAAGTACAAATTGACAAAATTTTGTTATTATAATTATTTATTTAGATTGAGATGTAAATATATTTAACCCTTTTTGTTCATCTTGTTATTATTTTTTTTTTTCGAACAGATGTTTTATTTATTGTATTGTTGATTATCTTGAAATGGTATAAGATAAGTAGAAAAAGTGAAAGAAAATAATATTTTATATAAAAAATATTATTATATTAAAATATAATACTAATAAACCCTACATCACATATTATTAAATATAATTTTAATACTTATACAAAATAAACAAAAAAATTTTGATATAATTTAAATATAATAATAATATATATAATAAAAAATAATAAATTCATTAATATATTTAAAAAATATATCAAAAATAAAGTTAAAATTATGAAAATAATAAAACATATAATATGTTAATTAAAAGATTTTTAAGAAGATTAAAGAATAGATATATTTTGATCCCTATTATGAATTATCTAAAGAGGAGATTTTATGTGAAAGACTATGTTAAGAAAAAAATTCGATAAGAAAAGATTTTATAGTGGAATTCAATATTTTAAGAAATTTATAAGAATACTAAAGTTTAAATTTAATTATATTATAAGAATAAATTATAGAAAGCTATAAAAGATATAAGAATAAGAAAGTAAATATGTCCCGTCTTTGAAACAAGAGGATTTTTTGCATAAGAGTCAAATTAGATTTTAATTTAAATGATTTTTTGTCTATTTTGAAGTCAAAAGAATAGATCATATCAGCAAAGATATACAGAATAATAATGAAGCGAAAATAATAATAGACTTTACAGCTAGATATCATTCTGAAAGGAAAGTAAGACATGATTCAGTATACATGAATATAAAAGCATTAATGCGATATATTAATAAACAGTAGTTGTGCATTTTCGCGTATGTAGTTGGCTGGCTTGCGTCGTGGGTGTTACGGTCATTGTTACATTACATAAATTGCGTGGTCATTTTAGTGCCAAGTATCGTTTTTATATTTTTATTCATTTCTTTGGATGTCTTCCTGCAACCTTGTTCCGTGTACTCAATTTTTCTTCTTTTTATAACATAATTATTTATCCAAACTTCATGTTATTCTATTTAAACCCAATAGATTGATGAGACCCTAGACAAATAACTATCACTCGCTTCTCAGAGCTGAAACTGGCGAATAATGGTGTACCAAGGATTTTTATAGGTACTCACAAATATCTCTCCCAGAGCTCCAACTGAACCCTCTACCATCAGAAGTATTTCATCATCCTCACATTCACTATAGTATCTATATATTAGCAGAAAAGCTATTAAAAACGGTAGTGGAACATACCGTACACACTACACACACACTTACACACATCACAAGCATATTCAAGGGATAATCCCGAAAGTAAGCTTCTCCAAATGCCAGGCTGACGTCACATGGAAACTTTTCATACTGACTCATTAATCAACACTGTTGTGTTTTGTTGTCATATTAGCTAGTCTTTTGTTTAGTCTTGGCAGCAGATCTTTCTGAGTGCAAGTTCGCCGAATTGACCACGTACCGTCACCGTGTATGAATTCGTCTTAATATATGCGATTTATATTATGTCCAAAAGGCATTAAAAATCAACTGAAATTCTTATATTCCCCAATTTAATTTATTTTATAATCCCAATTAACGCGAAATTGTTTATTGAGTTGATAATAGCGGTAGTTTTTAGTGAAGATAGTGGCTCATAAAACGTTACATTTGGCAAAGTGTATGTGGCGGAGTTAATGCACAGAACGACCAATCGAGTATAGCCTTACTATCTCAAACGTCACATCTTATTGCTGTTCAATTAGTTTTCTAAGCGCTTTTTTGGTCCTGTATCACATGGGCATACCATAAACAGAATAATTTTTCATAGCAATAGCAAAATTGGAAATTCTGTGAAGGCGGTTTATTCAATTTTATTAACTATATAATAGCATTATTTTGTTTATATACAAGTCAAAATCAATGCGTCGGATGTAATGTTCATTCATTTAAAATATAAGTGTTAACCTTTTGATCTTAACGAGATTTTGTCTACTCAAATCTATTACGACATGTATCCGTTCGAAATACGAGTCTTATGTTATCCTTTCGCTCGATCTTTTATTAATAGCTTCTGCTGTTTGAGCAGGCTAAAATATAGTACAGGTATTGCAGTTCTGAGTCCCTTCTGATTACTTCTTTAATCTTAAACAAAGTTTCACTATAAAACTATTTATGATTGCAATATATTATTTTAGCCTGCTCTAAGAAAAAATTATTATTTATGAAAAAAATAAAACCATTTAAAAATAATATTCTTACACGCACATTAATATCATTACATTTCTAAATTTCATCAATGATTATAATGTCTTAATAACTATGTGCTTCTATAACTTTTTATTTTTTATGAGAAAACGTTAAATTAAAAAAGGTTTTTTGAGATTTTAAACGGGCTATTTGCTCGAACGAAATAATTGTGATATATTTTTATTTTAACATAGCATATTTCTGTTCTTTATCTTTCATAGTCTGTGAAAATTGATTTTTGAAATATACGAGGGAAAATATGAGTTAACTCAGAGCGGAACGAATTAAAACTCTTGCTATAAAGGTTCATTACCAGCTAGTTATATGTTATCTTTTTATGCTTTGAGATAGACACACTTCAGATACACCTCTTACGAGTTTTAAATTCAAACAAAGAAGATTAACGATCGCTGCTTAGAGCATCATAGATTCAATTGCAAGTTATAACCCGTGCATATACCACTATGCTACCTTCTAGCCACCCGAATATCTGCATAATTATTCATTGCCGCCAGAATAATTATGCTAGATGTGCATAGGGCTTAACTGCTGTGTACCATAGGCCTCAGACTTGTTATTCGAGCAGCCTGCGTAGGTCCTCTCGATCCGATCCTAGATTTATGCCAATAGATGTGTTATGCTGTTACAATTGGTCCATTGACTGCTACAGCCTAAATCCTTAGCGTTCTCTGTCTCCCCAATACTTAATATGCTATATCACGCCAGTCACCACCTCTGGTCCAACAGTGCCGCCTCCTATGCTTAATACCAGTATAGTTGTTCTTATTTTTATATCTTTTTCATCATTATTTAAATTAATGTTACATCTGCGTCCTTCTTAGCTAAGATTATATTGTGAGCGACCACTGGCCAGGCGGCTTTACGTATGGTAAACCACCCAGTGTGGGTTGGTGGAAGCTTGTAATAGTGCAGATTTTAAATAGGAAAAGAGGTAAACTGTTTT
>CM042143.1:61497443-61550453 GCA_023376005.1 Doryteuthis pealeii | reverse complement strand
CGATTCGGTAACCAGTTTTGTACTAGAAACTCTTAAATTCGTAACCAAAAAGACGACAATTATTTCATGTGAAGGTACGTCATGGGCAACACTGTAATAAAAAACTTTTTTCTTATTCTCCTTAAAATAGAGAGTCAGCTAAACTTAGAAAAGTCTATGTCATAAAAAAATAAAAGCAATTAAATATATGTGTGTTAAACATACATAAGCTTCCCGAATCTTTATTTTCAAAAATAGGTTTGAAATAACCAAACTCAGCAGAATTAGTATATATAAATGTGTGTGAATATAATATAAATATATATTTATAAATAATAATATATATATATATATATAATAATAATGCGAGATTTTGTCTCAATTGTCTGTAAACTGAAACTATTCACTGAGTGATAACATTTTCCTTTTTAACTAAAAAAAAATGAGTTCAAATTAGTGGTGGCCCAAGATTTTTATCAAGGAGCATTACTCCATTATAAAGGGCTTCCAGGTTAACTTAAAATAGAACTATTTGATCTCTGTTCACTGAACAAATAACCATACTTCATTTTCAGCTCAAAAAGAATTAAGATAACCACAATGACATTTTTTAAATTTTTATATTGTAGAGGTGTTAAAGAAGAATTAGTGCGTTATGTTGCATAGCCTCTTCATACTGCACTAAATCTATTATTTTTTTTTTTTTTTTTTTTTTTTTTTTTTAATGAGATGTGAGTTGTCTGTCTTGTAAACCGAAAACTAATACTATACAAGGTCACCAATTCCCTAGTTATTTACGTTGCATATTCCCATGATTGATTTTATTTAAATCTCAATTATTAATAAAAATTTGTTTTTGTAGTTATTGATTACTGTGCCTTATCTACATTAATAGCATGAATTGTTAGTTATATATACAACAAAATAACGGTTACAGGTGAATGGGTAAGGCTAATTTGCATATTGATATAAAGAAATTTTGATTTTAATAATATATGCTGTATTATTTATTAATTTCTAATTGTTTGGTTTTATCTTATGAATATGAGCAAAAATCTCGGGATAAATCTTAAAAGAAATCCATTAACAAGAAAAAATAACTGTAATATTATTTCTTACTCCCTATTTTAAACTAAAATAGTTAAATTAGGAAAATTGTACCAATTAAAGACGGAGTAATGGAAAATGATGGAAGAGTTAGTTTCAAGTTGTTCAATTTTTGATTCATACCCCCTCTGTTGCCAAATCTTATTTATTCTGCATCTATCAGTTTCATAGCCTTTCTAATTTAACATGATATTTTATGTATATAAAAAACTTAAATACTTGAATACTGCACCGGGAGGGCTGTATATATTTGCTAATATATATATTATATATACTATATATATATATAGATATAATATAGTCTAGCCATAAAATGGAATGCATAAAACGGCTGCTAAGACCTTAAAACTTTAACTATTAAGCATGTCCTGAATCAGCAATACCGAATTCTTCATGTTCTCCCGAAAACAACGATTAATTGACTTCATATACACACTGACATTCGCAATCAATTAATTGAGAGATTAGGATATTTTGTTAATTGTCTATTTAGAGACTTCAAAGCATTTTTAGGGGAGCGTTGCCTTGGATCAGGCGTTAGCTCAGTCGCGAAGAGTGTTCGGCTAGAGACCCAAAAGGTTCCTAGTTCGATTACCGGGCCCTCGCCAAATCAGCGCTAGATTAGCACAGGATCCTGTGCGGTAAATTAAAAAGCTCATGGTAGGGTTGCGCTCCACTCAGATGCAAAAAAAAACAATCTCCTTGGTACTGGCGCAGTGAAAAGGGAGATAGACTCCCTCCGATTACTTTTTTATACATATTACGCCAGGGAAATGATTTCTTGCGAAGAAAGGCAGGTGTTATTGAAAGGACTAATAATAAACACTAATCCAAACAGCTATAGGTCGTGATGTTATCGTGCTAATTATATTAATGATGGAGATTACGGTCTCTATTTGTCTGTAACTGAAACTACGTCACTTTATTACGTCACATTCCCAAAATCGTCATAACATACAATAAATACCACTCAAAATTAATTACAAAAATTAATTACATGAAGGGAGCTGTGTGCGTAGTGTGGCCAGAAAATTTGTGTTGCCGAGCACAAAGCAAACAAGTTGGGGAGTCTGATTTTCCCAGTATAACTTATATGTGTGTGTATATATTAATATATGCGTGGGGTTTATATATATGTGTGTGTGCATGTGTGTGTGTATATATATAGGTGTGTGTGTACATATATATGTGTGTGTATATGTATATATGTATGTGCGAGTGTATATATATGTGTGGTGTGATATATATGTGTGTGTATATATTATGTTTGTGTGCGTATATGTGTATATAATATTGTGTGTGTGTGTGTATATAATGTGTGTCTATTTTATAGTTATATTATTATTGTTTTGGACTTTAGGTGAAGATTTAGGAATAGAATAACAAAACTCGTTTTAAAATGTTAAGTTCGTTTTATTTCATTAATTTTTCGAGGGGGTTTGCTTCTCTTCATCTGAACAATATTTTTGACCTTGGTTGAACGTTTCTTTATAGTAGCTGTATCATCTGAGTGGTTTGAAATATTTGTATGGGTGAGAAATCCTATGTCGTTGTTGTGTCCGCGGATATATAATATATATATATATATATATATATTATGTATATATATATAGTCATAGTCATCCACATACAGTGGGTGTTTCGCCGTTTTTATGGCTCTCTGTGCGGCTAGGTCTCCTTATGCTGACCGGTGTAGAACTCATCTGATTGTGTTTATTCAATTATTATTATTATATTATATTATTATTATTATTATATTATTATTAGTTATTATTATTATTACTTACTAGCAAATATATGCACCCTCCGGGTGCAAGTATTTAAGTTTAATGTAATAAGATATTATATTAAATTAAAAAGCCAATGAAACTAAATAAGAACGCAGATTAAAAAGATTTGAAACAGAGGTGGGTATAAAATCGAAAAATAAAACAACTGAAACTTACTCTTCATCACTCTCGTCTTTCATTGTTATTTTTCCTAATCTAACTATTTAGTTTAAAAGAGGAAGTAAAGAATAAAATGACAGTTATTTTTTCTTGTTAATGGATTTCATTTAAGATTTCATTGAAGAGATTTTTGATTTATATTCATTAAAATAAAACCAAACAATTAGAAATCAATAATATAAGCACATATTTATTAAAATCACATCTTTAATATCAATATGCAAATTAGCCTTTCCGTTCAAACTGTAAACCGCTATTTTGTTGTTAATATAAATATAATTGCATGTTTTTAGTATGTAGATATGGTAACAGTATTAATAATGTAAAACAATTTTAATGAATAAGTGAGGTTTAAAAATAAGAAAAAATCATTGAGAATGTGATGTAAATAACTAAGGGAATTGTGACTTGAGTAGTAATATAGTTTCGGTTACAGACAAGAAAAACACACAATCTCCATTATAATAAGATTATTATTATTATTTATCCTTTTGAGTTTTCACATCAGCATTAGCTGATGGTCTTTCACTGGAGTCTGAGTGACAGCAAAGTCTCCTCAGGTCTCCAGGACTCTTCTGCAGTATTCTGGCAGATTGCAGCAGTGCAGTGTTCTGAATCGTTTCAATCCTTCCCTCTGATTTCCAAACTTTCCAAACCATTTCCAATCCTTTAGGACTGTTCCAAGTGCACCAACTACAATTGGCTATCACTTTCACTTTCATATATCCATAACTTTTCAGTCTCTGGCAAGGTCCAATATTTGTCCATTTTTTTCATTTTCCTTTAGCTTCACCCTATGATCTGCTGGCACGGCGAAATCCACCAGTTGACAAGTTCTTCTTTTTGTTTATCAACACTAAGGTCTGGTCTTCTTGCTGGCATAAGGTGATCCGTTTTTATTTCAAAGTCCCAGAGAATTTTATGCGTTTTTGTCTCGAGAACAGATTCTGCGTTTATGCATACACCATTTTTTTTGTGTGGTCAAATTTAATTTTTTGCATAATTCCCAGTGGATCACCTTCCGAACCCAGTCGTGTCTAGTTTTTGTATTCTTGTTGTACTAGTTTGCTACATTCGCAGAGTATATGCTGTTTACGGTCTCATCTCTATTACCAAAAAGTCTACATTTACTATTTGTTGGGTCTTATCAATTCCGCTTTTGTAAAGTTTGTCCTCATGACATTATTTTGTGCAGCAAATTATTAATGATTCTTGTATTATTATTATATTATTCATTATTATATTATATTTATTATATTATTATTATTTAATTATTATCCGAGTTTTAAACATCACCTTTTACTGGTATTTTTTCACTGGACTCTAAGTGACGACAAGTGTCCTCTGTCCTCCAGAACTCTTATGAGTATTCTAGCAGATCTTAATAATACTGTATCTGTATAGTTTCGATTCCTTTCAGAATTCAAATACACCCAGTATCCTTTTTTTGAGCCATTCCCATTTTACAACAATCAGTAATCACTGACACTCTCCTATTCCGCAGGTATTTGTCTTTCGTTGCTCTCAAGCCAGATTCAAGTATTTCTAGAGGCTGATGCCTAGATATCTACCTAGAAATAAGACGCCTGTCAGGTGGGTCTAGAAAATTCCCCACTGAACCTCTTGCAAAGGAGTAAAATCCCCCCATAGGGCACCTGTGGTTGGCTGCGTGTGGCGACTCGTGATGCTTATGGACGGAAACCCCTGTAGCTGAGCAGTCCATATCATGCAGCACTTCACTTTGGCCCTTACGTAGACGGACGATCGGAGATGCCCCTTCCTTTCAATCGGCTGGTCACTACAATCTCTAGCACCTATATGATTGTCCCAACCCATTGACCTTATTGCAACCCAAAGATGTTTTTATGGTATAGTGCTAGAAGGCGGTGGCTTGAGGCGTCTTAGTGTCCTGGATATGATGTTAAACCGCATCTGATGTTGAAATTCGATATTAAACTCTGGGAATGTGGAGACCCCGTCATCGCCATTACTCCCAGGTCCACCCTGACCCGGAAGTGGTAGTACCTATTAGTGTCCCATTCAGTAGTTAAAGCTGTGTTTAAAAAAATTGAGTTTTTGTAGAAATAATTGTAATACCCAACAAAATGCTATAAAACAAAGCTCATCGCAGAACATAACCTGACAAGGGTTTGCCATGCCGTAAAATACAACGCAACCAACCACAACATAGAATGAGTAATTTTCAATACCAATTAACATTAATGCAGCATGTGTGAAATTTCGAAGGCGAAAATGAACAAGGAAGGCAGTAGATGTTGCCATGTTTATCGTATTCACAAGGGCCAGGTAGTCGCGATTTATGGGAAATGATCTTGGAGAAGATTGCAAAACTGGCTTTTGTGACTGGCCTTCCTGAATATTTTTGGGCTCAGTGCTACATTACATGCCTGGTATAGTAGATATGAAGATCAGTGACCTGCTTGGACTATCATGGTATAGCATATTTACATAAGCTTAGCATAGATTGTGCACCAAGGCGAGAAGTTATGGACGCCCATTGGAGAATCGGAACTCGCTAACGATGGTTGCGAATCCAACTTGCTAACCGTTACACCAAGTAAGGTGCCCTGGTCTATCATGGTATAGTATTTACTAAGCTTGCCTTAGATGTGGCACAGGCCTGATTTATGGAGCGCCCAGTGAGAATCGAACCACTACAATGCGTCTTGCGAAGCCGAGCTGCAAGAAAGTGCCATGGAATAGATGTACGAGAAATCAACCAATTTTATTTATAGACTTCCTAAAATCAGCAGCAGGACATGTAAACCAATTAGTAAGTGTCTTAAAATCAGTTGTCAACTTGGATTTAAACCTGAGAAGGAAACATTACAGCCGGATCTCGCTACAAAGAACACACTCTGGTTCTGACCTAGGATAATACAAGCGACTAAACTTGGATTCTCTGCCCCAAGGAGGGACACTCTTATTCTACCAAGGATTTCAAGGCGAATACAATAAACTTCTTACTATTGAGACGAACACCCATTTCTTACCATTGGGTTTTTTAAAATGGCAACCAGAATCGTAGAGACCTGATTACGATGCCCAGGGTAACTGATGGCGGTAAATAGAGGGCAGACATAAAGCGTAGCAACAGCAGCAAGGGTGGTCCATAGGACCGACAGGGCAGTAGGGAAGAAAGGGATGTGGAGATCAAGACGCTAATAAGCAGCGTATATATAGCTACAGATGTCGAGGTTCTACACAGGATTTAGATGTAGTTATGAGCCACGGCACGTTATAAAAAGGCATTATGAAGCGTTGTTGTATGCCCGGGACAGCTAACAGCAACGTATATTTATATGGCATATTTTTTTTCCTTTTTTTAACTTAATTACTATTAAATTTGTTTGGACACATTACAATTCAATATTAATGCATATGCGTTCTACCTCATGAGAAATGGATGTAATAGCCTGAACTATTCCTAAAACTCCAAGAAGATATGTGCAGCAAAATCTCATTCTGTTTGGCAGAAATCTGCCAACGCTTAAAATTGGCTGGGAAATTTTAGAAAAAGACGTGAAAAACAGAGCAAGCAAGTAGTAAGTTAATATTGGGAAGACCCCAAAAGTACACGCTTCCCTTTTTCCGCAATAATGACTTGAACGTTGTTAATTAAACTAACATCCAAACTTCTTGATAATGTAACAAGTAAAACATTTAAAAATCCCAATTCGATATTTCTAGGCTGAAAGCGTAACGGTGCTTTAGTTTTCTATACAATTATTGTCTCGAGGAATAGCAATTACAGATTGTTCATGTTGATTTACTTATCTCTCTTGACTCTATGCAAAGATTAGTTATGGCTACTTGACCCTTAAAATAATCAGTGACCTGTGGTTCAACCGCTTACACATTCTGTACAGTTAGCATCCAGCAGCAATGGTGGTCCATAGACGACGGTTCGGTAGCGGAAAAGAAGAAGGAAGATGTGGTACAAACACTAACAGCAGGGCACTATATGGCGTACAAAGGCGAGGAGCTACAACAGGAGTAGGTTGTAGTAAGTCACGGCACTATAAAAGGCTTATGGAAGCGTTGTTGTATGCCAGACAGCTAAACAGGACATCAAGACGTAATATTCCACCTAGAAAGTTGGGTTCAAAAAAAAAATATAACATAATATAATAAAATACATACGAAAGAATACTGATTTGTAGAATTTAGGGCACTAATGAGTGAGTTATAGTTATGTTTCTCGCTTTTCGCTATTTTACCTTATAATGGAGGTAGTTGTTTTCTCAGTGTAACATATAGCGTAAGGTTAACTAGCAATAATTACTCTATTACAATTACGGTTTATCGAACACAAGTTCACATATACACCCTGTAGCCAATATACACGTGCCACAACGCACAGCTCTCATCCAAGAGAACTTGAGACCCACAAAATATATTACAAGACAGAACTGACCCACCTAGTAGAACACCGGCGCTTACCCGAAACACGGTATCGTATCGAGACTAAGAGATACCTAATTAGCGACCATCTTGGTATTTTGGTATTATTACAGCGTTACAAAGATGAGAGAAGCAGGTTGCCGTGATGAGGTGTCTCCGGCTATTATCTTGCATATCTGTCAGAATACCTTAAATTTATAATAGGACTGACCTGTACTATAATATTATTTTAAGTATCCGTTAGAACAAGGGAGTATTTCATTGGTACATAGCAGAGTGACTTAGCTGTAGGATGTCATACATATGCGTTATGAGAGTATGAAGTCCAAAAGAAGACTCGCACTAAAAACTTGATATATTACCATTCTTATCATATATATAGTTTCCATCTCTTTACCGAATGATAACATACCTATTTACATTCAATTCAATTATCAAATTATTTCTCTATTTCTCATATCTATATCAAATTACGTTAACACCTATTAAACAATAATCTCTACACGCTAGAAATATATAAGAGTAAGTAAACTACGGCAAAGAAATGAGCGAAAGTAAGAAAATGGATGGAACAGAAGAACATTGGTGTCGTGAACGCCGTCTATTCACTACTCCATACGACCACAATACAGCTTGTGTCATTAGCTCATTCTCTCTTTCAGCTCTCTATTTCCTGTAAAAGGCTATTCAGTTCTATGTAGCCTTCTATCTCTCGTACATTTTAACTCGAAGTACTTATGGGTAATAGTAGATACAGAATCGATCACTTAAAATCGATAGTACATATTATCGTGTGCGGCACCACAGAGCGCGGACACCTAGAGAATGAGTTTAGCATAATTTGAATTAAAATCATATTTGTATTGATGTATATATAAGTATAAGGTATGAGGAAACATAGTAAGGTTGTAAGTCATCTAGTCTTCACTGAGCCAGAATGTATTTCATCTGAACCTGGCGATCCTACTGACATTTCACTATAGCTCTCATAACTCAGAAGCTCTTATGACTTTAATATTACACTATACTTCTTTCTCTTTAAGGCTGGCTCAGCTTATTGGTTTTAAAAAATATATATATCTATGCGAGCACCTGGTGACGTAAAAGAATGCATTAACCCGTACATACACACCTCTGCAACGAAGGAAGAGTAATAACATCCCCCAACCCGATATAGTCCGATGATATGTATTAGCTAGTATAATGACACTCAGGAGTCTGATGCATACTCTAAGTATAGAACCAGGTGTGAGTAAACTAAATATATATATATTAAAAGACGTTAAAATAAACATTGTGGTTGAGTGATATTGCTTTGAGCTGGAGCAGTCCATGACTTGCAATATTCTACTTTAGGCCGCTACTATTCTTATGGTGGGAGGAAGCATGAGGCATCGAGACGAATGGCTACGGAGATGAGGCCTCTCCGATTCAATCGGCTGCTACGTACAAAGCCTTAATCCTAGCACGCTTATTATATGAATTAAACCTCAGAACCCTTATCAATATTGCTCACAATGGATTTGTATATCCACCACTATGCGATTACACAATGATTCACATCGGCCTACAACATACAGAGGGTGCCTCAGCAGAGAGGCAAAAGTTAGGTTGCTAAGGCGGAGGCCAATGCCCTAGACATCAGATAAGTCGCTGTGAGATAGTAACGGACGAGTTTAGAACCTCTTACATCTGATTAGTTGTGAAGCGACTTCGCCAATTCACGTTGATGCGTTCAGGATCTGTTAATGTGTGGAGCCTACACTTCTATCATCAATTGCTACTCATGAGTATCTCACTATACGCCTCGCTAAATTCATTAAGTAAGTAAGTACTTGTTAGAGGGTCTCCACATAAAAGTGTTGCGAGAAATTCATATAATAGAAAAATGGATGACTTATCTAAATATAAAGCAACAAATAAACTTCATGCTCAAAATTATATATATATTAATAGTTATGATATTATATATTATATATAGTAACACATTAGACTGATTAAAAGGGAATATAAAAGACAGGCGCACACGCACACACCCGACATGACATTTGTATATATATTTATTTAATATATATATATTATATTATATTATATATATATATATATAGTATATTCATTCATGTTCGGCATCTGTAGCACGATATATATAATTAAAAATTTTTAACATAGATATAATTATAATATATATTATATTATATCATATATGAACGAAGATAATGTCTTGACAAGATTAAACATGGATAATATAAAAGACCCGATAATATAACATTAGCAAAAATCTGTGCTTAAAGAGAGATGCGTGATTGTCCACAAAAACCACTTTGCATTGTGCTGCGAGTTTATGGTTTAATCTATAAGTTGTGGCGACATATAGGTCACAACTCGAACCCACTTCCTTGTACAGCTTCACTGATAAACGCGCGTGTAAATTATATAACATTGTAAGAGTTTGTAAATTTGACGTCACGCACGCATTAGTGTATGCGTAGTAATTACACAAATGATTTAAGTTTGTCTGCGAATGCAAAACATCTACACATATATGGATAGAAGTATTTGTATGAATCATGTATTTTTGGCTAAAAAATAAATGTTTTTAAAAATATATGCTAGCAAAGAATATGCGCCTTCCGGCTAAGTATTTAAATTTTAATGTTATAAAAAATAAATAAATGAAATTAAAAAACTAACAGAATTAAATAAAAACGCATATAAAACGATTAGTATTAATAATATTTCAATTGGTTTCTATATAAAATCATGCATAGGATTGATTTAATACTTAGTGAATAAAACAGTTATATTAAAGACAAAACACCAAATAATTATTTATTAAACCTAGTTTTGTTAAAACCAGTAGGCAAATTAACCACACCTTATTGTTATTATTGTACATCTTTATTTCTTAGTGATATATGAAGAACATCATCTGCAGGATTTTGAAATGCACTAATAATATGGGCTGTTTTGAGGCAATTATCAGACTTTATAGACCTCGTTAATAGATAATGCTTTTTCTATGTATTATATGATTTTGACTATAAATTAAATACTCATTGATAAACTTATGCAATTACTGAAGGTAATGAGACGTAAGTAGAGACGTAGTTTCGGTTACAGGCGGTACCAAATCTCTATCATGATAAGATTCAATACCCCTCCCAAATTATGTAAAGAAATTTTTAGCTTGATTTGTAATCATAAAAAAAATTACTCGTATGTGTATATATCTATGAAAGTTAAGTGCATATTGATCATGTGCGTTAAAAAATGGGGGCTCTACGCTTAAACAATCTATTTGGTCTAATGCGCTAGTGGAACGGGGATAGGACTCCCCGGTGTTTGCTGAATACTGACAATAAACCACTAATGCCGTATTTGCTTTTATTACACACAGGAAAGAATGTGAATAAAATCGGGGAATTTAACGAAAAAGAAATTTGCCTAAAACTTGTTACTTGTTATCTTATTTAAAAAAACACCCTCCCTGCACCAAACAAAAAACAAACAAACTAGGCATTTATTCAGCAATCGAAAAAAATGGTTACTGCTCAGAAAGAGTGGTGGCCAAATCCGTACTACATTTGTTTCGAGTGCACTTTTATTTTAATGTAACACCATAGCCGGTTTAGCTCACAGTCGGTAGAGAGTCCAATTTAAAGCCACAAGTCGTTCCGTGTTCAATACCGGCCCTTCCCAACTCAGCGTATATGAGTAGCACAGTAGTGAGGAGCTGATGGTAGGTGTAGTGTTCCGCCTCAAACGCCAAAAAAACAAAAAACAAAAATCTCCTTGCTCTAAGCGCTAATGAAAACGTGAAATAGACCCCCTCGCTGTCTGGCTGATACCACTTTTTAAGCCACCCCGACGACTTTACTTTAACTTATATTAAACACACACACACACACACACACACACACACGCACACACACACACACACACACATACATATATATATTGTGTGTTACGTTTAAATAAAAGATTCTCACTGACAACACCAAAATCCCCAATAAAAATAACAATAAAAAAATGCCTAATCCCCGAAGAAATGCATAAAAAAATGAAAAACCTAAATAAAATAAATAGCCTTTAACACCGGCAAAAATATACTAAACTAATGCATTAACCGTAGCAACCCTCCAACTATAGACTCTCCTAACTGAATAAACCAAAAACCAACCAAAAAAACACCCCCCTCCAAAAAAAACCCCAAAAACAACAATACAAAACAATAACAAGGAAAAAATTCCCACTGGATAAAACTCACACCAAACAAACAATCACTACAACAAATAATCCCTATGAGGACGACCAGTGAAATAGTTGAAAAAAGCGTTTGGGTAAAAATGTGGGAAATTTCCTCTACCATCTGGATCCCAATACGAAAAACAAGAGGACTTGAACGTCTACAGTTGAAAATTATAAAGAACAAACATTCCGTGTTCTTTAATAAAATCTGCTTATATATCAACATGCTGTCCAAACAGTGATGGAACTCTTTTCAAAATGAAACGAGAGATGAAAAGAATTCCATCAGTTTGGAAAACACATTATTCATCCTATATCCCGATGAAGGTTTAATAAAATACCTAAACTTTTCCACGTCGACTTCACTATCTAAAAATAGATTTACCTTTTTGGAATACTTACCGTCGAATATTTTACAACCATAATGGATTATTTAAAAAGAATTATTTTAAATAATAATAATAATAATAATAATAATAATAATAATAATAGTTGGTGCACTTGGAACAGTCCCAAAAGCATTAGAAAAGGGTTTGGAAAGTTTGGATATCAGAGGAAGGATTGAAACCATTCAGAACACTGCACTGCTGCAATCTGCCAGAATACTCAGAAGAGTCCTGGAGACCTGAGGAGACTTGCTGTCACTCAGACTCCAGTGAAAGACCATCAGCTAACACTGATGTGAAAACTCAAAAGGAGTAAATAATAATAATATGTCTATTTAAAAAATGTGTGAGAGTCCGTATATATATATATATATATATATATATATATTTGTGAATAAAAAGGGCCTTAAATACCATGCGTATCGTGATTATGAACCATTTCCACTCGTGTGGTATTTAGGGCTATCTAAATAAAAATGTGAACGTGGTCTGACGAAGCTCTGTGGGCCCCAAATACCCACAAAATGGAAATGGTCCACATGATCACGATACCCATGGGTATTTAAGACTTTTTTATTCACAAATAAATTTTGCTCTGTTTTATAAGAATTAAAACATTGAGCTCTTCATAACGGAACCTGAACTCTACAATAAACTACTGTTAGAGAAGGGATCAACCTAGAATCCCCTTGTACAAGAAACCTGGTACCCCCAACAAAGTAATATATATATATATATATAATATATATATATATATATATTTATATATATATATTCAAGATGTGTCAAAAAGTTATCGAGATTTTTTTTACTTTGTTACACACACCTTGTATCCTGAAAAAAAAGTTCCATTCATTATTTTTTTCAGAGTGCAAGGTGTGTCAAAAAGTACCAAGTTTAAAGCTGTCTTTACCAAGATAGAAATGAAGAATGAATGGAACGTTTTTTTTTTTTTTTCAGAATACAAGGTGTGTCAAAAAGTACAAAAATCTCGATACTTTTTTGCCACACCTTGTATATATAATGCGTGGGTGCTTGTGTGTTTGAAAATTTGAAAGAAAACAAGAACAATTTGATTTTAAAAAAATTAGGAAATTTGAAAATCCGGAAAATTCTATCTCAATGAAACATGTGACGTCATAATTTTGTACAATATCAGCGTAAAACGTCCGCTTCTTGTTTGCGAGTAGAACCCTTCCTTTTATGGCTGCCATACTTTACATTAAGATGAAAAATTCGCCATGATTGAAGGAATTTTATGGGGTGGGGTGATTGCTACGTGTGATGCAACATGAATAAGATTTATCTATATATATATATATATATATATATATATATATATATATATATATATATATATATATATAAACACTAATTGTTTGTTCAAGAAATTTGCTTAGAAACAATTGTTTTATCTATTTTTAATTTTGAAACTCCGTCTAATCGTAGGATTCCCACATTGTAAAATCTATCTACATTTACTTCTGTTGAATTACTCTATACAGTGACTTGACTTACGAATGCTCCAACTTACGAGTTTTTTTTCGAGTTACGAACTGTCACTCTAGATTTTTTCCTTTGTGTTGAGAACAAAAATTTGAGCAACGAGGGAGTTTCAGATATGCTGATGTTAATAAGTTCAGAGGTGGTTGGAATGGATTAATGGCATTTCAGTTTATTTCAATGGGGAAAATTGATTTGATATACGAGGAAATTGAGTTACGAGTGGAACGTTAAAAACTTGTGTTTTTGTTGTTGGAACTGGAATCGGTAATTGAGAAAAAACGTAATGAATTAATCCCATAAATCAATATATATATATATATGTGTGTGTCCCAGTGGTTTTCTTTTTTCTTCCCTCACCACTTTAAACTAACTGTAAATACATTTCAATAGTTTCTTAGAAACGAATGACACAGGATAGGTTACAAGGTATATATATATATATATATATATATATATATATATATATATAGTATCCAATTGTAGCTTTAACTTTTCCGTTGCAGTAGCATCAGTAAATAATCCAAAAGGGCTCAATATATTAAAAAAAGGAATCAGAATATAACAGCAATTATTGAATGGATTATCCTACGAAAATCAAAGGTGTACAGATCTCTAAATGATCCATGCTACCTTTGTCTGCTAGAAAAGTTAACTATAATTAAATTCCCGGATAAAAAAATATTTTAAATGATAAATTTGAATCAATCTGTAATTGTAGACATGGGTTGGGTCGGTCATTAAAATATTATTTGAACTACAATTCTAAATTTAACTAGATAAATTAGAATTTTTTGTTATTAATTTTAAATGGGATAAATACAAAAAAGAACAATGAAAAACTACAAATTAGTAATATTCAACCCCTAAAATATAATTAGAAATTTAACTACTTTTAGCTATTATTTTTAATTAGAATAAAATTAATAACAATATAGAAATGAGAACTAAGGAATGAAAACACGGACCGCACGCAAAAACAGAGAAAAATAACGTAGCGTTCAACCGTTATTATCCGGAATGTATCTGAGTTTAACTAAGGAATTACATTGACTTAAGCAAGTAGGGTAGGGTTCTGATGAAATCATTTTGATTGAAACCATGGTAGACCCTTAACTTTTTACTCTACTAATATCACATATATATATATATATATATATATATATATATATATATATATATATATACATGAACATATATTGGTGTGTATATATATATTTATATACGAATTATATATATAAATATATATATATATATATATATACATACATATATACATACATATATATGTATATATATATATATTGCATGAATATATATATATATATATATATATATATATATATATATGTACTAGCAAATATATGCACCCTTCGGGTGCATGTATTTAAGTTTTAATGCAATAAAATATTGTATTAAATTAGAAAGGCTAATGAAACTAAATAAGAATGCAGATAAAAAGTTTTGAAACAGAGGGAGTATAATCTAAAAATAGAACAACTGAAACTTACTCTTCCATCACTCTCGTCTTTCATTGTTATTTTTTCTAATTTAAGTATTTAGTTAAAAGAGGAAGTAAAAAATAAAATTACAGTTATTTGTCCGTGTTAATGGATTTCATTTAAGATTCATTGAAGAGATGTTTGCTTATATTAATTAAGATAAAAGCAAACAATTAGAAATCAATAATACTAAGCACATATTTATTAAAATCAAAGTTTTAGTATCAATATGCAAATTAGCCTTCCCGTTCACACTGTAAACCGCTATTTTGTTGTATATATAAATACAATTGCATATTATTAATGTGTAGATATGGTCAACAGTATTAATAATGTTTAACAGTTTTATTAATAATTGAGGTTTAAATAAAAATAAAATCATGAAGAATGTAGCGTAAATAACTATGGGAATTGTGACTTGATTAGTAATAGAGTTTCGGCTACAGACAGAAAAACACACAATCTCCATTATAATAAGATATATAATATATATATATATATATATATATATATATATATATATATATAGGAAGGACTGCAAATAAGAAAAAGTCTTTGCATAGACAGTGCCCAATGCTCTAATAGCAGAGCAGGTGTAGAATCATGCATTTCAGCTACTTGAATTGCATGTGTTTAACACAAGATTCTAAAAAGTAGATTGTCTAGCGTCTGTATAGCGTGAGGAGTGTGCACGTGGTCAAATCTTTTTACAATTATCCGACAAAATATAAAAGACCTTAGGAATTATTGCACGTGGCATTCACAAATAAGAAAGAAAGAAAGAAAAAATAGATAAATAGAATTTAATCAAATTTTAACAAGAATTTTTGTCGGCTAGGAAAAAAATAGAGGGATGTACAATATGGGATTAATTAGGGTCAGACTAGCTACTTTTGACTAGACACCGGCTGGAACATCAGGTTAACACACACGCACACACACACACATATGTATATGAATAAACATATAAATACATTTATTGTCAATGATTTCATTCAAAAATTCTATGAAAAATCAATTAATAATCTGATTTTCACGAAAATTTCCATAAATGTTTACCATCGGATATAAATACATCTGAAATAGGTTTTTCTAAAATATATTAGGGGAAATATTTTTTTTACGAGGTCTATCACCTATTTTATTTTATGAGATAAAAAAAAATGACGCGCCAGGGAAATTTTGTACTTTTTTTTTCTATAAAGATAAGAGTCTGAATAACTATATCAATGAAATTGTATAACATTAGGTTAACACACACGCACACACACACATATGTATATGAATAGATAAATAAATACATTTATTGTCAATGATGTTAACATCATTTTGCAATTAAAACATTTCGCCAATTCAGTTAATGCATTTTTTGAGGCACTGTAGCAATTTTTGTATGGCCATATCATACCAGCTCACCGCCATGTCGTTGAGGAAGCATTGAACCTCGTTGTCATTGCAAATTGAATTAATTATTCATCATTGTAATCTTATACATTGAATTGGCACGTAAATTTCACTAAAAGACCATTTCTCGTTCGGTGTATTAACGTGTCATTTAGTCAGTTAATTCAGATCTTACATAATTGAATTCACTCTTCATTCCTTGAAAATTGTTAATAGCCTCGAAACCATGTCTTACCACAGAGTTGCCGTCACATATAGCTGTTTTTGTTTTCAAAACACACACACACACACACACACACACACACATATATATATATATATATATATATATGTATAGATACAATAGAAACCTACTCGAGTTTCATCGCTAGAATCATCAGGGTTAAATCCACTGAATTAATCGAGTTACCGATTAATTGCAGCTGATCACACGTATGTTCATTGAATAAGAAATAAGAAATCTTATTCAATGAACATACGTGTGATCAGCTGTAATTAATCGGTAACTCGATTAATTCAGTGGATTTAACCCTGATGATTCTAGCGATGAAACTCGAGTAGGTTTCTATTGTATCTATTTCTTCAATAAATGTGCTCTACTTTGTATTGAGCACTTTGTATTTGTTTTATCACGGACTTAACCCCTGGATCCTGTGCACCTCCAACGATCGTGCCCATATTCACCGGTAAGCCACCCTTTATATATATATATATATAGGTGGATGATATCAAGTGTTTCCATGATAGGATTCAACCAAAATTGAGAACTGAAATGTACATATAAAGATTTGCGTATATGATTTTTTACACATACAGAGCATTTTAGATAGATGAAAATGCGGAAGGGGAATTTGAAATAAAGTGAAAAAGACAAAAAACAAAAATTAGTGAACCGGGAAGATCATACCAGTGAGACCGGGTATGAAGTCTTAGATTAATAAAGATCAGACTGAAGGGGCAAAGAAATGCAGAAATAAATTTATATCTGTACCAAGACATCAATGTATTCATATATATTATATATATATATAATATATATATATATATATATATATATACCCTTGTTTGTTGAGCTTTTCTGGGGTTTTGACTGTCAGCCGCGAATTAAGCTTAAATTGCAATGCTCTCATATAAAACGGATGTGAGCCCTCTAGCGATTGTAGCATATATACCTATGTATGTATTTATCTGTTAAAATATCTGCAGGTGGTTGATGGCCAAGTTGTTAAGAACCCTGATTGATGAAAAATCGGTCAAGTTTCTATCCCAGTCGGGTTTCTACCCCGTTTGGAGGTAGCCTGCTAAGTCTAGTCACATTGATGAGACAAGATACGTTGAAAGACGGTGTCTGTTGATGAAATATATATATAATATATATATATATATATATATATATATATATATATATATATATAAGGATTGCAAATAACTAAAGTTTTTTGAATAGAAATAGTGCTCAATGCTATAAATAGCTGAGCAGGTAAAAAACCTAAAATTATAGAATCCTGCATACTGTATTTCAGCTACTTGAATTTGCACGTGTTTAACACAATATTCTAAAAAGTAGATTGTATAGCGTTTGCATAGCGTGAGGAGTGTGCACGTGGTTATGTCTTTGTACACTAATATGACGACATTATAACGTGTTTTAGAATTATTGCACGTGACATTCAGAAGTGAGAAACATTTTAAAAGAAATGAAAATAAAAAATGAAATGAATAAATGGATAGAATTCAGTCAAATTTAAAAGAAGAATTTCTCTCGGGTAGGAAAAGAGGGGTGAGAAATATGGGATTAATTAGGACCAGACTAGCTACTTATGACTATAGGACCGTCGGTAGATTGTGTTACCCCCCATATATATATATATATATATATATATATATAATCCAAAAGTCCAGAGAAGAAATCTTCCTTACGACATAGGTTTTTTTTAAAAACAACTTGTCGCAGTTTGAGAGCTCAATGTGTGCTCTTATTTTTAGAGTCACAGAGCAAATTTATAATTAAAGAAATAACAAAAGACTTAGAGATCCTGCATTATAGACTATTTCAGGGAGCTTAGACAAAAATGTCTAATCTCCCGACTCATCAGATGCGAATGATGAATTCTTTATTTTTAAGGCATTTGAAAACAGATTTTTTTTCCTGTAATAGTCTATAATGCAGGATCTCTAAGTCTTTTGTTATTTCTTTTCTTTATATATATATATATATATATATATATATATATATATATATATTATAAGGGTAATATTTAAGATAATGTTTTCAAAATATTTAGAAATCACAAAAATGCTTGTTGTTTATTGTCAATGATGTTTACACCATTTTAAAGTTTCAACATTTGGTCGATACATTTTGTAGGCTCTGTAGCAGTTTTTGTATGCCCATGTCATACAGCTCACCACCATGTCGCTGAGGAAGCATTGACTCTATTTGTCATTGCAAACTCCCTACACTAATTGCGGAGATTTTTGACATCCATGCACGACTTGCCATACACTTCCGTTAATTGGCGATGAATTTCATTCGGTTTAATCCATTTTGCATTCAAAAACCGAAAAACTGGGCCAACTTCATACTTGCTGTGGGCATAAATGGAGAGCTCTATCAGATTGACAGACTGGGCATGGCAGTGAGGGGCGCGCAGGTGCAGGTGCAGGCGCAGTCGCATGCACAACAAACACAACAGCGTTGCGAATAGCCGCACTAACAGTTTTCCTGCATCCTTTGGAGACCTTACTTTTGACATTACCCTCGTATATCATTGGTCGTCTATATCGATAATGGTGTGAGCTTCATACCCCAAAGCTAAATGTTGTATACTGGATCACACATTACATTCAAACTACATATGCACCAGACATATAGTAACTCGCAACAGACTACTAAAACCTCGAGGTAGACGGTTTGCGTAATGGTTCCATCATCCTTGTATTCTCAGTAATCACTCCGATGTTCTCAGACAGCCGTGTATAAATAGTACTGGACCAGTGCATTCACTCTCTACGCAAGATACGCTAGGCTAGTCCACAGCACTAAATCAATTGAAGTGATCCAGACTTATGAATCTTTTGTTTTGTTGCATAATATCTTGAGAACGTATATTTCTCGTGTATACTATCTTCTATAGTATCTCCTATAGTATTTTCTTCTACAGGACTGGATAGCCGCTATCTGTTATCTGCGTAGCTGGATCTATGTATATGTTGATTCTGGGTTTGGGCTAGCTGCCGGCGTTTCTCTATTATTCTTATTTTGATATTCTGAGACTCGGGCTGGATTTCTTCTTGATTTTTTTCGTTGGGTTTCTTGTTTGATCTTGGGATGTCTTCTTGTTGTCTGTGCCCGTTGCTTAGTTCTTGTTTAATGAACAGAAGACTATCTTCTTTTGGACGCCTTTATTTTTAAGAAACTCAAGTCAAGACACGCGTGTGAGAAATGGCCATTTGGACGAGAAACGCCAATTTTCATCTATCTCGTCCAGTCACTCAGCCAAAACTGATTTTCTAATTTCTCAATTTGGCTCTACCAATGAGAGAAGCGGTCAAATACAACTTAATCTGTTAATGAAATTACCTGTATTTTCCCATAAAACAGTTTGATTTTAACTATACTACGTACATAATTGATAAGTAACCCATCAATTATGTAGCGGTTTAACTCGGTCGGTAGAGTGCTGGACTAGAAACCACAAGGTTCTGGGTTCGATACCGACCCTCACCAACTCAGCGTATGACTAACACAGGGATCTGTGCGGTAAAGTGAGGAGCTGATGATAGGTGAGGCGCTCCATCTCATACGCCAAAAATCTCCTTGGTCTAGCGCTATTGTAAAAGGGATAGACTTCCTCGTTGTCTGGCTGATACCAACTTTAGGCCACCCCGGGAGACTTTACTTTTTTACTTACTTGTTGGTATAGGTTATTACGTTAAAAAATAATGGTTTGAAATTGAACTATGCAAAACGTTGTTTCAATCTTCTAATAAGGAAACACATAGAGAAAAGGCTAGATGGAAGTCTGCAAACTGATTTGAACATATTTTGGGAGAAGCACCCCATAAGAAAGCAGCTGTACGGTTACTTACCTCCTATCATACAAACCATACAAGTAATAGAACAAAACATACTGGACAATGCTGGAAAAGCAAGTGCAAACTCATACGTGGAGTTATGTGGACAACTAAACTTTGATAAACCAGAGTAGGCCAACCAGCAGAAACCTACATCAATCATCTCTGTACGGATTCTGGATGCCGTGCAGAAGACATGCCTGGAGCTATGTCCGATAGGAGTGGGTGAGAGAGTCATGGGAATCTTTGCTGATGATATTAAATAGTATGTTCTTTTTATTTAGCCTATGAAAATTATTCTTTTTAAAATTAAAATAGTTTTATCAAGGTAACATATTTAATTCAATTGTATTTAGCCCTTTGTTTTTTGTGAGTCTCAGTGATATTATATCTGCTCTAATCAAAACCCGTGAAACTTGTAAGACAGCCAAATGCCGTGTTCCTTAATTGTACGACCGTTATGATCTCGCAACATCCTCAGGTTAAAAGTGAGACCGTCTAAATTGTCCAAGATGAAATGCAAAAATGTAAATCCTAATTATCAGCCGTTATTTATCCACCGAATTTTTATTTCTTTTGAGTGTCGTCATCTCAGCTAAATAAGGGACCATTTCGTTTTTATTAAAAAGAAAGAAAGGTAAGATAAAGTACATACTACACATAGAAAACTATAATAAGAAAGAAGGAAAAAGAAAGAAAGAAAGAAGAAAGAGAGTAGGGGAAACATAGAGAGAAAAGGTGAGTGCGTGGAAGTGATAACGCTTTCTGTTTCAATCGAACATAATGAAAAGATGAAAAGAAGGATAGAAATCAAAAAAGTGTGAGAGAGAGAGAGAGAGAGAGAGAGAGAGAGAGAGAGAGAGAGAGAGAGAGAGAGAGAGAGAGAGAGAGAGAGAGAGAGTTAAATCAAATTATTATACTTTTTACATATTGAACTATTTTCAATAGCTTTTAAGTAAAGATATCAAACGTTGTAATAATTAAATTATCACACTGTAGTATATCCACGAGTTGTGCCAGTTCCAGCTGATCTTAACAGTGGTCATGATAATCTTCATGATTCTTATTTCTACGCTGCGGCTAGTATATATGCGAGGGTGGTTAAGTGTTTAAAAATTGAAGACAAGAAGAGAAAATTCTGATTAAAAAATCAAAGTAGATATGAAAATCCGGAAAATTGTGAGTGAATGAAAAATGTGACGTCATAATTTCGAACAAGATGGGTGTAAAACATCCGCTTTTTGTTTCTTGAAATAGAGAACTCTTCCTTTTAAGGCTGACATATTTTATTCATTGATGAAAAGTTTACTACGAATGTAGAAAATGTTGTAGTGTGGGGGTGATAGCTATGCTAAATCCGATTAAATAAGATTTAGTTTAGAAAATACAGCGAATTATTTTGTGAGATTAATTCCCAAGAAATTTGTCAAGAAACATTATTTTATTCATTTTTAATTCAGTCTAATTGTAGGTTTTTCAAATTGTAAACTTTATCAACATTTATCTCTGTTAAATTGCATTAGCAAAAAATGCACCACCCCCCTGAGCACAAGTATCTAAGTTTTTATATAATTGAATATTATATTGAATTAAAAGACTAATGAAATTAAATACGAACACAAAAAAGATTACACTTATTTTTACTTTATTCTAATTATATGATAATTTGCTTGAAGCATTGTTAAGTATATTATTATTTATTTATATTAAGAAGGCAATTACAATGCGTATAAAAAATAATGTCCAGTGTCTAATCAATTTCGAAGAAACTTCATCTTCAGAGACTGTTTTTAAAAACAGATGAAATTGATTAGATACTGGACATTATTTTTCTTTTATACGCATTGTAATTGCCTTCTTAATATAAATAAATTATTCTAATTGATTTCAATATGAAATTATACATAGGATTGCTTTCAATACGCTTGAGAATAAAACAATAAAATTGGAAATCAATAACACCAAATTACTTATTTATTAAAAACGGTTTTATTAAAAGCAGTATGCAAATTATTCACACCATATACTATGTAAAGATTTATTTCTAACACACATCGCAGGATTTTGACACATTAATACCACGGGCCTTGAATGAAATGAAACAGCGTCGATCCTAGGGGGCTATCCCCAGGCAACACCCGCCCCCTCGATTTAAAGGGGAAGGGCTGGGTTTATTGCCCAGCACCTGAGGCGCGACCCTCGAGGGGAATGCCGACGGGATCGACGTATTTTTTGTGTCTACCACCTATGAGCTTCGGCTTGTGGGTGGGCCCACATAAAAATGTCCTTGTGTCACGCCTTCATAAGTGGGTGAGAGGCAAATACCTTAATAACACTGGGGAACAATTTTTGACATAATTTCTGTTGAGTTTGATTTTTCATTTGATTTAGACTAATACTGACATAATGATGTCAAAACTGCAGTCAGTTTTCTTCTATCACGTTAAAGTCTTCTCTACAGCTTACTCCCCAAGTTAGCACAATTGTATCGTTTCTCTGTAAGTAATTGGACTGGTCAACTGATTGCGATTAATTTATTGAAAAGGAAGGATCATTTTTCAGATCTGGTAACTAGGTTGATTCTCAGTCAAAGAACAAACAGACACTAGTCTATTTTGCGTATTTAAAATTAAAACTTGTCGATTAAGACAATTCTTGGGACCCTCACTAGATGTGCAAGCAGTGTGTTGAGACGGATGTGGATCGAGGGAACACGTGATAAGTTAGCATTTGGTATGCCTATGATTTGGAGAGAGCCAAAATAGTAACACTATCCTTTGTATGAACAAGATGAATTTGTACAAACATTATAGTTAAGCAATTTTTGATTATTTTCCATTGAAAATTTAAAAAATATTCTATAAAATAAGCTCAAATTTGTTACATGCAGTATTTTTAATGGTTTCGAGACCAAGCGAGGGTATCCTGTTACTTAAAAAGTTTATGTAATAGAGAGAAAAAGCTAGGGTAATTTTTGGTTTAAGAGTCCAAAAGTTAGCCAAAAACAAGTGTTAGATCTAACACAAATAATGTGTGATGCTTAGTGTAATGTTTTATTATTTCCCATTATATATAAATATTTAAAACATTCCATAAAATAAGCACAAATTTGTTAGATGCTGTATTTCTGTGGTTTTTGAGAAAAATCGAGGGTATCCCGTAGCTCAAAAAGTTGATGTGATATAGAAAACTGGGGTAATTTTTGGATTCAACGGTAACAAAAATAGTCAAAAACGAGTGTCAGATCCAATTCAACTAAAATCGTGTGTAATCTGAGCTGTTTTGAGGCAAATCTATCTCAGCTAGACATTAATAGAGACATGGTTAATAAATAAGATGCTAATTAAGATTAAATACTGATTATTTGATAACCATTGACAATATAATGTAAATAAGTGAGAGAATTGGGACGTTGGTGGTGACGTAGTTTCGGTTTCAGACAAACAACTTTCATTATAATAAGATATATATTGAAATAGAAGCGTTTGTTGTGTAATGGTTATCGAAGGAAATGGATACGGTGAACCGAGTTCAAAATTGGATGAGGCTGTTTGTTCTTCACATAGCATTCACATGCTTCCAGTTATGTTTAAGTTAGGGTAGACAGACTAGGATCTATTCGTATTACAACCGGTCTAGGAAAAGGGAAACTCTAAATTCAAACTCTGCTTAAAAATTAACTTTATGTAGAACTATGTAGAACGTTGTTTCGGCTTCTAATAAATTTGATGTGAATTTTGTCATATAATTTTTATTTACCAAATTCCTCCCACAACTTTCGATGTCAGAGAATAGATTGGTGAATATTGCCAGATTATTCCATTTAACTGGTTCCCTATTGCAAAAAGATCAAGTACCAGAATCAGGGTTGGTTCACAGATAAAACAAAAGATGGTAGGGGTGTTCAAGTCGTGATTTTTCAGTGTAAACAAGTGGATCGCAGTAGTGGGAGAGCCGCTGTAATCCGTTTAAAGTAGACAAAGAATTAAATTGACATTGAATTAGCAATTCGTTAGATATATTAGTACTCATGGTGTAGTGGCTAACGTGCTGGAATGCGAGATTGGTAGTAAGCGAGTTCGAACTTCAGTTGCGCTATTACGCTTAATTTCGGATTAATATCCTTGGAAAAGGTATGAGCCCATATGGTTGAAAAGTACCACTGATGTTCTAGAAGGATGACCTTGGCATTAAATAACCCACAAAGGTTGAATTATTCGATGCGGGCTCACCTCTACACCCGCTCCAAAGAACCTGTTTATTCAATGAAAAGATACAGAAATGTGTCGCCACGCCTCGGCATGAGGCCGGAAGTGTTATGTTAGGGGAAAGGACGACGAAAGTGGTCATATTGTTATTTCAGTTCTAGCTAGCTAGGTACACGCACTGACTGATCCATACGAAAAACAAATACTTACGTTATTTCCACCAAAATACCTCGGTCTCACCATAGCTTTAACCTACTCAAAAGCCCCAAATACGAGTGAGATGAAATTATTTACAATCTATTGACGATAATAAGCATGTTGCTTTTTAAAACATGCTTCGAATGAGATCATTAAGGGAGGATAGGGGTTAAAAAACATCTCCAAGAAACAGAAAAAAAATTCAACAAAACAAACATTGAGGGATATTTGGTTCCCCCTTTCCCTCAGTTAATATTTAGGACCACCGGCTATCTTCCGGTTTTTTGGGTACCAAAAGCAAACTGAGCAGTTCCTCTAAGCCGAGAGTGGGTGGCCTTAGTGTGGGATCTGGTGAAAAAACAGAGCTGGCTTTAAAACGGGTGGGTTCTGGCTTGGCAAAAATACTGGGGTCTTTAACCTTGGGAAAGAAAAAAAGTAATGGTGGAAAGGTAGGGCAAGAAAATGTAGGGTTGAGGGGGGGTATCCTGGATATAACGCACAAAGGTTGAGATCATATCAAACAAAGAAACTAAAGCAAACTGATATTGCACATGGATTTAACGAAAATACCATTTCTCGTTCAATGTATTGACGTGTCATTTAGTAACTTAATTGAATTAAAAGTGTTTCTTTTTTTTAATGGACGGGCCAGTGCGTGTACCTAGCTAATTAGAAGTTGAATAGTAGTATGGCCAGTTTTGTCACTCTACCCCCTCCCCCTCCACTCGAACTTCTGGTTATATGCCGAGGCTTGGTGGCACTTTTGTATTTACTTCATAATAAAATAATACTGAGAGGCTTTTTATTTCGGATCGTGAGGAGGTGGGGGTAGGCAAAATCGCAACCAGTCCAAATACATTGCTTCGTTGCCGGAAAGTTGTGAAAACAATGGATTTAACAAAGAGGCTGTATTCTGATTTGGCATTACCAAAACGAGAAAGAAAACAATCATAGGTGCCGATATAGTATATGGCCAACCCGGTTTGAATGTCTCCTACCCAGTAAGAGTATATTTATAGATATAAGTTGTAGGCAATTTATTGAAACTAATTATTTTTTACATATATTCAATTTTAAGAAATGCAATTCAGTCATAAGCTGTATATAGTAATTAAGAATAATTAAAAAAAGAATTTATCCATAATTTACATGAATTAGAGATCTATTTAATTCTAAAATATTCTAAAATTCTGAAATAGGGTTAGGTTAGGGAAGATTTAGGGTTAGGGTTAGCAGTTATTATAACCTTATAATATGCTTTTTATGGTAGGCCACATACTATAAGAGAGACATGATTTCGTAGGCCACATTCAAAAGGTAGGCCACATACTATAATGGTACCCCATCATAATCAGATGGTATTCTAAGATACTGGTAGACTACTCTGGTTGATTAATTGATTGATTTTAACGGCATTCCAGTGTAGGGTTAATTTATGTCTAACGGTTAGGAAATCGCTTAAATTGCACGTTTATATTTACATTTTTCTGTGGTTGCTTCTTAAGAGTTTTTTTTGCACCCACTAGCTGGAGAGAGTATTTTACTGATAAATGCATACATATGTACATATGTCCAGGTTGCCAGTTATCGTGATTCGTCTTTTAGGAGAGCCTTGCAATTTAAGCGTAATATTGGTAGTTGTCAGTAAATTTACCCCAGAGAGCTCAACCTACCAGGAGTGGGAAGCATATATTTACTTCTCTACTCTAAGTGTTTACGCCATGTATTAATCAGGTATAGGCCTTGAAATATATACTAATCAGGTATAAGCCTTTAAACACACACACACACACACACACATGTATATATATATATAAGTAAAAGAAAGGAAATGAATCCGACAATATGAGTAAGAAAAGGTGGAATGAAAACATCACACAATGCTGTTAAAGAAGAAAACAATTTATAATATAATCATAGCTGATACTGATCAATATTTCGATTTTACAAAAATCATCATCAGAGCTCATTCACTCCCGTAGTTGTTTGGGTCGGAGAGGAAAGTCAAAATGAGTTTACATTGTAAACTCATTTTGACTTTCCTCTCCGACCCAAACAACTACGGGAGTGAATGAGCTCTGATGATGATTTTTGTAAAATCGAAATATTGATCAGTATCAGCTATGATTATATTATAAATTGTTTTCTTCTTTAACAGCATTGTGTGATGTTTTCATTCCACCTTTTCTTACATATATATATAATATATATATATATATATATATATATATATATATATATATCAAGGCCTATACCTGATTAATAAATGGCGTAAACACTTAGAGTAGAGAAGTAATTATCTTCGTTATTTTGCTGCCAAACCCTTACCTCCCCCCATTCGTCTTTCTTGCATACCAAACAATCTAGTCAAGATAGCAAATTTCGTTCCATCCAGAAGCTCAAGGCCAGATGTTTGGGGCATCCAGTGAGAACCGAACTCGATAACAATGGTCTGCGAATCAAGTAGAAAATTTCTTTATAGTTATTTACTAAGCTTAGCTTAGATAAGACACAAGGCAAGATGTATCGGGCACCCAGTGAGAACCGAACTCGATAACAATGGTCTGCGAATCAAGTAGAAATTTCTTTATAGTTATTTACTAAGCTTAGCTTAGATAAGACACAAGGCAAGATGTATCGGGCACCCAGTGAGAACCGAACTCGATAACAATGGTCTGCGAATCAAGTAGAATTTCTTTATAGTTATTTACTAAGCTTAGCTTAGATAAGACACAAGGCAAGATGTATCGGGCACCCAGTGAGAACCGAACTCGATAACAATGGTCTGCGAATCAAGTAGAAATTTCTTTATAGTTATTTACTAAGCTTAGCTTAGATAAGACACAAGGCAAGATGTATCGGGCACCCAGTGAGAATCGAATTCGATAACAATGGTCTGCCAATCTAACTTGCTAACCATTATACCACATGAGGTATAACATATTATACCTGCAGAGCTCGTTGATACAGACCAACAGAGACTTTTTCCTTTTGTTACCGGTTCTTGTTTTCTTATACTTTCCTGCACCTTACGAAATAACCTCTTCCGGATTCCATAAAGTGTTGCAGACGATATGTTTGAAACGATAACGCGTAGACAGAACACTCCTCGTCAAGTGGATAGAGTCGCCACTTTGTCGACCCTTATCACACACAGTATGTATTAGGTAATTTCACGATTGTTTTTTTTTCTTTCATACGAATTGTAGATAGTAGCAACTAAACGTAATATTTCAATTAGGCAACTTGTTTCTGGGATTTTTTTTATAAGTGGTGTTGGCATTTACACGAAAGGGAGAAATATTTCCGCTAATTTATTTTACAAGAAAACATCTTATAAACAAATCCCGTTATCGATGTAGTTATTTTGATTTGTTCATTGTCAATATTAATTATTTGTTGAGTTAAGTAGCTCTTCAGCGATTGAGGGATAGAAGTTTCTTTATAGTTATTTACTAAATTTTACTTAGTTGTGGCTCAAGGCCGAGTGTATAGGGCGCCCAATGAGAATCGAACTCACTAACAATGGTCTGCGAATCAAGTAGAAGTTTCTTTATAGTTATTTACTAACCTTAGCTTAGATGTGGCACAAGACCAGAAATATGGGGCACCCAGTGAGAATCGAACTCACTAACAATGGTTTGCGAATCTAGCTTGCTAACCATTACACCACGTGAGGTGCCCATAGAAGTTTCTTTATAGTTATTTACTAAGCTTAGATGCGGCACAAGGCCAGAAATATGGGGCGCCCAGTGAGAATCGAACTCACAATGGTTTGCGAATCGAACTTACTATCCATTACACCACATAATATGCTCCTTTAAAACTAAGCTTAGTTTAGATACGGCATAAGGCCAGAAGTATAGTGTACCTTGTGAGAATCGAATTCACTAACAATGGTTTGCGAATCTAACTTGCTAACCATTACACCATGTGAGGGGTTCGTAAAGGTTTCTTAATATCAAACTGAATGAGAACACACTTACTTTTATTAGGTACTAGCTTAAAAGCCTCCCTATCGGGCGGCAATTAAGATAATTCCCTTAGTTTTTGCAATTAATTTCGATTATACCCAAACTTATTTCCAAGTTATAAAAATTGTTATCATTAAAAAAAAAATCATCGTAAAAAATCACGTAAAATATTGACGAAAACAATCACAGTAAAACAAAACAACCAAACAACCAATAATCTTAACTACTAGCAGGACCTATGGATATACCACAGTATGATAATTTAATTATTACTACGTTTGATATGTTTTCTTAAGAGCTATTGCTAAATAGTTCAATATGTAAAAAGTATAATAATCTTGATTTAACTCTCTCTCACCCTTTTCCTTTCTTTCTTTCTTTTCATCTTTTCATTATGTTCGATTGAAAACTAATGGCGTTATCGCTTCCGTGCGCTCAACCCTCTCTATATTTCCCCCCTACTCTCTTTCTTATTATATTTTTTTCGGCGTAGCATGTCCTTTCTCTTCCCTTTCTTTCTTTATAATAAAAATTGAATGCTCCATTATTTAGCTGAGGTGACGACACTCATAAGAAATAAAAATTCGGTGATAAGCAACACCAGATAATAAGGATTTACATTCTTTTATTTTAACAATGGACGATTTGAAAGTTCTAATTTTTTAACCAAAGGGTGTTGCAAGATGATAACGGTCGTAAAATTAAGGAACACGATTATTACTATATAGAATTAAAATTAGTGAAATAGATCACTAATTAGGACTGAGTCTAGTTGTGATTACCCCAAGCGGATTTAACAGGTTTGAATTCAGAGTTTTCCTTCTCCTAGACTGGTTGCCTAACCAGGGTTAAAGAGCCCAGTCTGTCCTATTTACCCATAGCTGGAGAGAGAGAGAGAGAGAGAGAGAGAGAGAGAGAGAGTAGTTGAATTCATATCTTTCCCAAGGGTATTAGCGCTATGTGAACTGTAGCTTCGTCCAGGATTTGGACTCGGGTCGACGAGTCCATTTCTTACGACTCTAACCATTACACCACGCACCTCCTACTATAAATGTGATTGTGTACCAACAAAGTTTCGATTTAGTAAATATCAATATTATAGTTGTGAAAAGTCAATTGTTTAACAAGAAATAAGATTGGCTTAACAACATTTTAGGCGCCAAAAAGTTTGGCTTAACATTTAGGCGCCAAAAAGTTTGGCTTAACATTTTAGGCGCCAAAACGTCTGGAAAAGTTTTGATAATCAAAAGATAAAGAAATATGATGAAATGTCTGCATTGATAAACTGATAAATAAAAATGAAAGTAAATAAACAATTTTTTTCCATATTGACTGATATGCAAAATACTTGCCTAATTCGAATCTACCGTTCATACTATTTCTTTTCTGTTTTGGATTTTACGATCCCTTGTTGGGTTATTTTATGCCGAAGATATTTTGTTCTCTTCATTCTTGATGGGTATCGAAAATTCTTTTCTGAACTCAATTTTTTTGAACACATATTTGTTAACTCATTTTCTTCTATTTAACCCATAAATGAAACCCTAACCGGCACTATCACTCTAGAACTTCACCATTAGATGCAGTTTAACGTCATATCCAGGAAATGCTACCGTTTATACTAGAGTAAAAGTCGATTTGACGTCAAAGGAAATCTTTGATTTTTTGCCATTAATTTTAATTTATTTGCTAAAAAGATTTCGTTCGGTTTTTGTTATTAGATGAACTAGCAAATATATGCACCCTCTGGGTGCAAGTATTTAAGTTTTAATGTAATAAAATATTGTATTAAATTAGAAAGGCTAATGAAACTAAATAAGAATGCAGATAAAAAGATTTGAAACGGTGGGGGGTATAATCGATAAATAGAACAACTGAAACTTACACTTCCATCACTTTCGTCTTTCATTGTTATTTTTTCTAATTTAAGTATTTAGTTAAAAGAGGAAGTAAAGAATAAAATTACAGTTATTTTTTCTTGTTAATGGATTTCATTTAAGATTTATTGAAGAGATTTTTGCTTATATTCATTAAAATAAAACCAAACAATTAGAAATCAATAATACTAAGCACATATTTATTAAATTCGATTTTTAAATATTAATATGCAAATTAGCCTTCCCATTTACACTGTAAACCGCTATTTTGTTGTATATATAAATATAATTGCATGTTGTCAGTATGTAGACATAGTTAACAGTATTAATAATGTAAGACAATTTTATTAATAATTGATGTTTAGATAAAAATAAAATCATGGAGAATATGATGTCAATAACTAAGAGAATTGTGACTTGAGTAGGAATATAGTTTCGGTTACAGACAGAAAAACACACAATCTCCATTATAATAAGATTAGGATAGTTTAGTTTTAACTAATGCCATTTCAAGCTTACACAATTATATGGTTTTAAGTAACTTACTATTTGATAACACCCTAGCTACTTTTTGGGGGGTCATTTAATGCCGGTCCAAGCCATTTTGATAAACAAAGGACTGAACAGTTTTTCAGATTAGACCTAGCTTAGTATAATAAACTCGTCTCGCCGTGCCCACTTCCTACGACGGTAAATATTACATTACACCAAGAAGTATCAATATCATAGCAGACCACTTTTGTAACGGGAACACAACGGGGTCGCTGGCTGGCTGTATGTATGTATGTATGTATGTATGTATGTATGTATGTATGATATATATAATGTGTATGTATATATATGTGTGTGTGTGTGTATGTACATGTGTGTATATATGCATTTGTGTATGTGTATATACATGTGTCATAAAAGTATCTGTACCAAGATAGAAATGAACAATGAATGGAACGTTAATTTTCTCAGAATACAAGGTGTGTCAAAAAGTACGAAAAATCTCAATACTTTTTTGACACACCTTGTATATGCCTGGGTGTATATATATGTGTGTGCATGTATATATATATATATATATATATATATATATATATATATACACTAAATTTAGTATAATTTGGCGTGAGGGGATAGGAAGATTGTGTTGGACCAGTTTTGAAAATGCTAAGTAACGGCTGTCTAGTTTATTATTAAATTGAATAAAATCTAATTTTATTCATTTGATTTAAATAATAGAAAATAATTTAATTAAAAAAAAAGGAGAAAAAGAGTCAGTGTCTCATTTTACCAATTCTGTTTTTATTTACTAGTGAAAACATAATAAGCAAATAAACACAGAAACAATTTATATAGAATCCATGTGTTATTTGATTTGGATATCTGATTATTTCTGTTTATTTTAATTTTATTCTTACCATTATATTTCGCCAGTAAAAGTCTTTTAAGTATGCGTTTTTGAAAAAAAACATTAGTTTTAATAAATTAAATTTTCTAACTCAAAGGAAGAATTTTAACAAATTTAATTAATCTAGAACAATTTTAGAAGTTTCAAATTAACATTTAAAAAACAAAAAAAAAGTCTGTATCAAAATAACCCGAAATTCTAAAATATCAAAGCGGACCGAAAAGGAAAACTGCAGAATATCCTGAATAAGCCATTTTGAATTATTTTTTTTTCTTTTAAAAAATTAAATTAATCTATTTGGGTTAACACGTGGTCTACTCTTCACATACAAGTTATTTATATAATCGTGGTATTACCAGTTGTTTTATTAAATACGAACACTGCCCATAAAAAATGATGGAAGTATTTACGCATAGATCAGTATTGCGACAGAGTATCAGAGTGTAGTATCTTTTTTGAACTCGTTCAAGTGAGAAAAAAAAAGGAAGAAAGATGGAGGAAAATGATTTTGAAGGCAACGATGTAAATTAAAAACGAAAAAGAAGGAAATAAATGAATAACGAAAGAAAGAAATAGTTGAATGATGCATATGTAAAAAAAAGAAAGAAGGTAGAAAAAAAGTTGAAGGAAAAGATTAGAGTTAAAAGCGAAAGAAAGAAAGTATATATATATATATATATATATATATATATATATATATATATATATATATATATAGAGAGAGAGAGAGAGAGGACGTTCTTCACACAGTTCTAGACTTCAGAATCTAGAAGTGTAACTCCCCATCGGATGCAGTTTAGTGTCATAGCCAATATACCTTTTTTTGGGGAGGGCGGTTCTTTAATTTAATTAGTAATTAATTATTAATTAATTAGTGAAATAGATCACTAATTAGGACTGAGCCTATTTTAGCAGTGGTCACCCTAAGCAGAGTTTAACAGGCTTGAATTCGGGGTTTTCCTTCTCCTAGACTGGTTACCTAACCAAGGTTAAAGAGCCCAGTCTGCCCTACTATTTACTCATAGCTGGAGGGAGAGAAATTGAATTCATACCTTTCCCAAGGGTATTAGCGCTATGTGAACTGTAGCTTCGACGAGTCCATTTCATACGACTCTAACCATTAGACCGCGCACCTCCAATTGCAGGGGAATACAATCAGCGTATTCTAAGTCCTGACGATATGACGAGCATGAAGGCTCTAGTGGCAATATCCATACCCTTTTATCACGGTGAATTCATGCTGAAATCGCCGGTTCCCGTTAGAAAACCGAAGTTAAGCAGCGATGAGCCTGTTCAATACTTAAGAAATAACAGGTACTGTAAGCAACCTGAGTCCTTTGTTTATCAAAATGGCTTGATTCAGCATTAATGGACCCGAAAGATGGATGATATTCCGTAAAACAAAACAACCAATCAACCAATGTCCCGGTTCTAGCTAGATCACCGTTCTTAAGCACCATTGAGCCTGTTCAGTTCTATGATATGTGACTATCTAAGCAAAAGCAGGTAGTGCCATCAACCTGAACATTTTTAGAATTCGCACTTTGAAAGCTTTATTTACATGCAAGCGTGCTAAAAAAACAAAAAACAAAAAAACAAACAAAAAAACGTGTGTAGCAACATTGAAAATTAATAAAAAAACATTGAATTTGATATTTTTAGCAAGCCTCCAACGGGTCTAATAATGCCTGATTGTTTGCAACTTTGAAAATTTTGGTTAACTTTGAAAACTTTGCTTAAATTTGGATACTTCAAAATTGACGTTAAAATCTTGTGAAAACACATCCAAATCGACCTGTTTTCACTATATTTTGACGCGAGTAACCCCCCCCAACCCTTAAAAACTCTTGGAGAACGCCTTAAAACTATGAAATTAACGTTCCAACTGTTGTTTTAAACAAGGGTCCATGTCTTACACCATACCTGATAGTTGGTACGGTCGTAACGTTTGGTGAAATCTGATATCAAAATGATTTGATTAAATGACCCGAAAGAGGGTTGAAATGCCGTAAAATAAACAAAAAGAAAATTAAAATTAAACCATTTAAAAAAAATTGAAATAGATTACTAAGTAGGACTGAGCCTATTCGAGTAGTAACCACTCTAAGCGGAGATTTATGAGGTTTGAATTCAGAGTTTTCCTTCCCCTAGACTGGCTGTATAACCAAGGTTAAAGAGCCCAGTCTGCCCTACTATTTACCCATAGCAGGAGGAAGAATAGTTGGAATCATACCTTTCCAAGGGTATTAGCGCTATGTGAACTGTGGCTTCGTACAGGATTTGAACACGGGTCGACGAGTCCATTTACCACGACTCTAACGGCACCTCCCTATCAAAACAGCCAATCAATCAGACCCTTTAGTAAATAATTCATTTCATTGCATTAAGTAGCAAATATTTGACCCGGACAAATGTCATTTGAATTAGAGAGAAATTTGAATTGACAGAGTTGAACATTGGGATCATTAAAAGACACCATTTCTTTATTCAAAATTACCGAAAAAGAAAAGAAAAGCGAGGTGTGTAAGTAAAACTTTGATCTTTGACAGACTGCACAGCTACTACACTCCTCTTACAAGCGTATTGGACACGGAGGTTTGAAGAGAGAGAGAGAGAGAGAGAGAGAGAGAGAGAGAGAGAGAGAGAGAGACAGACAGACAGAGACAGACAGAGACAGACAGACAGAAGAGACAGACAGACAGACAGAGAGAGACAGAGACAGACTGATAGACAGACAGAGATGTAACATCTTGAAATAAGTATAGTAAAAGTAAAGTCGTCGGGTGGCCTAAAGTCGGTATCAGCCAGACTGCGAGGGAGTCTATCCCCTTTTCACTAGCACTTGACCGAGGAGATTGTTTTTTTGCATCTGAGGTGGAGCGCCACACCTACCATCAGCTCCTTACTTTACCGCGCATATTCCTGTGCTACTCATACGCTGAGTTGGCAAGGGCCGGTATCGAACCCGGAACCTTGTGGTTCCTTGGCTGACTCTCTACCGACTGAACTAAGCCGGTCCTATCTTTTGTGATCAACATGTCCGTCGTTCCTACTGTCATCGAGGTCAAGTGGAAATATCCAGAACCCCAAGGAAAGACTTCATTTCATTACAATAGTAATATTAAGAATAAATAGAAAAGATTGTAAGTATTTATTTACTGACATCCCACAATGTCAGTCGAACACAAGGATCATTATATTGGGTGACCACGCACAAACCGAAGCTCATGTGTGGCTAGTGTTTAAAAATTGCGTGAATCTCGTTGGCATTCCTCTTTCGATGTGCCTCAGGCATTGGGCAATAAACCCAATCCTGCATCTTTAAATCAAGAAGCCAGATGTTGCCTGGGGGGGGGGATAGCCCCCTGGGATCACGCTAATTATTAAATATCTCGTCGGGCCAATGGCCGAAGCCACTGGACACAGGGACCGAAAGCCGGTTAAGTAAATAGTAAAGATAGTATATATGTGAAAATTGTACGAAGGAAGTTATTTATTAAACTTAGCTTACTTGTGGCTCAAGACCAGAAATATGGGATACTTAGTGAGAATCGAACTCATTAAAAATGATCTGCTAATTTCGCTTCCTACGAGGAAATCCAAGAAAGAAATGACTTAAAGCTATGAAACGTAGTCCCTGACACATCTCTTTTTTCCTTATCCACCAAAAAACAAAGAAACAAAGAAAAACATGAAACCCTTCTTGGTTGAGATTAAAGCTTTTCAGCAACCCCTTGTAGATTTGATTGTCACATTACATGTGTATCTTCGTAAACGGATGATACACTTGTTGCCTGTTTGTCTTAACTGTGAGAATTGCTCACACTCCAGTCAATCTAAGGTAGAAGTTAATTTAGGCCGAACTTCCTTGGTATGGTATATGTGCAAGAAGGATTCTTTTGTTTTGTTTTGTTTCACGACAAACAAATACCAAGAAATATAAGTCCTTCGCTGCAACCAGCTGGCACTGACAAACTCTTTTTTTTCCTTTTTTATCTTTCATTACGTTCGATTGAAACAGATTAGCATTATCGCTTCCGCGCGCACACCGTCTCTCTATATATTTCCCCTACTTTTTTTTTTATAATATTTATTCTGTGTAGCATGTCCTCTTTCTTTCCTTTTTTCTAAATAATAAAAACATAATGGTCCATTATTTAGCTGAAGTGACGACACTTATAGTAATAATTCAGTGGATAAGCAACACCAGATAATCAGGATTTACATTTTTGCATTTCATCTTGGACGATTTGTAACCAGAGGGTGTTACATGAGGATATAGTTGGTACAAATAAGGAACGCGATTATTAAAATATTTATAAGAATGAATAGCAAAGATAGTATCTATGGAAAAAAAAACTTGTACGAAGAAAGCTATGGCACAAGACCAGACAATTCTTCCAGGTCGTTGTCGTGTCAGTACTGCTGTATGGCTGCACCACCTGGACCCTAACGAAGCGCCTAGAGAATAAACTAGATGGGAGCTGCACAAGACTGCTGCGTGTGACCCTGAACAAGTCGTGGAAACAACACCCCACGAGAAAACAGCTGTACGGCCACCTGCTACATATCACCCAAACCATCCGAGTAAGACGGACAACACACGCAGGACACTGCTGGAGAATCAAGGACGATCTCATAAGTGACGTCCTCCTGTGGAAGCCAGCACATGGGCGCGCCAGTGTGGGCCGACCAACAAAGACGTACATTGACCAGCTCTGTGTGGATAGAGGACCTCCGAGAATGATGAGTGATAGGGACGGATGGAGAGAGATTGTCATGGATATCCGAGCCAACAGCGCAACATGATAATGATGATGAGTGAAAATCGATCTCTCTAACAATGGCGTTCTAATTTCGCTTTCTACTAGTGAACCCAAGAAAGAAATGACTTGAAGCTATAAAACATAAATAGTCATTGGCACATCTCTTTAACTGCCCCACCCCACTTCCCAAGAAAGAAAGAAAGAAAAACAAGAATCCCTTCTTGGTTGAGATTAAAGCTTTTCAGCAACCCCTTGTAGATTTGATTGTCACATCACATGTGTATCTTCGTAGACGGATGATACACTTGTTGCCTGTTTGTCTTTAACTGTGAGACTTGCTGACAAGTCTTTATGCAACAGTCTCACGCTCCAGTTAATCTAAGGTAGAAGTTAATTTTGGCCGAGCGTCCTTGGTATATGTGCAAGAAGGATTCTTTTGTTTTGTTTCGCGACAAACAAATACCAAAAAATATAAGTCCTTCGCTGCAATCAGCTGGCACTGACACATAAGGTTTAAATTGCGGTTTTCTGGGTAAAAAGTTACTGCAAGATAAACAGCCAAGAAAACAGAAACGTTGAATCCTGTTGCAATTTTTGCCCCCGCCATTTTATTTACCGGAAATATACTTTTTCTATATTTATCTTTAATGTTTTCATAAGAATTTCCGTCTGGTCATTTTTTTTGCTTTTGTTTTTTAATTTTTTTTTAATGCAGAGACAAAATAACATTCAAGAAAGTCGACAGGGCACATAATTCTGTATAAATTAATACGTGCATTAATACTTATTAAATTAGATTAAGTCCTGGACGAAGCTGTTTGTTTTTCATTTTGTGCTAATGACCTTGGGAAAGACACGAATACTTCCATGCTCCCTCTATTAGGTTCCCTTTCACAAATACCATTGGAACCGGTATGAAACCTCCTCATCTCCGAAATATGAGTTAAATAGAACAACTTCTATTCTTCTACAAGGATGATTTTGGCATTAAATAACCCACGAAGGTTTATATGCCATTAAGAAAGTAACCATACCAAACCAAACTCTTCTCCCTCAATCACAAGCTATATCTAAGTAGTAGGCCAGAACAGGTTAAAAGACCACCGGCATAGGAGAAGGAAACCTTCCTTTCTCCCTCTATTACGTTACCTTTCACAAATATCATTGGAAACGGTATGAACCCTCTCATCACCCATCTATGAGTTAAATAGAACAACTTCTGTTCTTCAACAAGAAGGTTTTGGCATTAGATAACCCACAAAGGTTTATATCCCATTAAAAAAGTAACCAAACCAAACTATACTAAACACTTCTCTCTCTATTACGTTCACTTTTGAGTCAATACCCTTGGAAACAGAATGACCATCCTCACCTCTCACCTATGAGTTAGTTACTGTGCTACTTCTGTTGGTCTACAAGGATGGCTTTGGTATTAAGTAACCAAGGAACGTTTACATGCCATTGAACAAAGTAACCGAACCAAACAGTTTCTTCTACTACAATCTAAATCTAAATTGTAGGCAGAAACAAGCTCTTTGAAGGTTTATATGCCATTAAACGAAGAAACCAAACCAAACCAAACCAAACCTTCTCCTCTATGACAAGCTAAATGTAAATAGTAGACTGGAACTGTCTAAATGGTCAACCCCCTTTTCCCTCCAATACGTTCACTTTCACAAAAAAATTGGAAAAGTTATGATCCCCCTAACCCCCCAGCTATTTTTAATATAATAACTTCTGTTCTTCTACAGGCATGATTTTGGTATTAAATAACCCATGAAGGTTTATATGCCATTAACCAAAGTAACCATACCAAACCAAACCCTTCTCCCTATATCACAAGTCATATATAAGTATATACAGAACAGGCTAAAAGACCATCGGCCTAGGAGACCTTCTCTCTCTATTACGTTTACTTTCAGGCTAATACCCTTGGAAGCGGTATGAATTCGCTCATCTCTTAGCTATAAGTTACATAGAACAACTTCTGTTCTTCTGCAAGGACGGTGTTGGCATTAGATAACTCACGAAGGTTTATATGCCATTAAACAAATTAACCAAACCAAACCACAAGTTATATGTAAATAGTAGACCGGAACAGGCTCAAAGACCATCGAGCTAGAGAAGGAAACCTTTCTCTATCATGTTCACTTTCGGGCTAATGTCCTTGGAAAAACTATGAACCCCCTCACATCCCAGCTATGATTTAAATAGTACTACTTTTGTTCATTTACAAAGGTGGCTTTAACATTAAATAACCAATAATGGTTTATATGCTATCAAACAAAGAAACCAAACCAATCCCTTTCCCTTCTACCACAAGCTATATTTAAATGGTAGACAGGAACAGGCTCACAGGAACATTTATATACCATTGAACAAATATTATATACCCACATTGATATTGTACATCAGACATCGGGTATATAAACGAGAGAGGAAACTCAGGTGAGAGAGAGAGAGAGTGAGAGAGAGAGAGAGAGAGAGAGAGAGAGAGAGAGAGAGAGAGAGAGAGAGAGTAGAGTTTACTTGTTATTTTTAGTCTTCCAACTGCTTCTTCTAAGGTTTCTTCTAATGGCTCTTTTATGTTTGTTTGTTTATTGATTTTAACGGCATATCACCCACCTGGGGTTATGTCATGCCTAACAGTTAGGAAGTTATACATATCGTGTATTTATTTTTATACTTTTAGTAATTGATTTTTATCAATGTGTTAGCATTATTCGGTATCATGTTGTATGGTATTGATTTGTTTCATGTCTATATTCTATGGTATACTTTTATTTCCCTCAAAAAAAAAAGAGAGAATATCTCCATGTTGACATTTTCAAACAGATCTTTCATATTGTTTGCTTTAAAATAACGGTTTTAATGTGAGCAAAAAAACCTGCATTCCACGAATAAAACTCTTTTAGTCATGCAATTAATTAAACGACAAGACTTTTTTCCTTGATCAAGATTTTATTTCGCCCATGTTCTTCCGCGCGGGGATATATCAACCCCAGCAGAGAGAGAGAGAGAGAGAGAGAGAGAGAGAGAGAGAGAGAGAGAGAGAGAGAGAGAGAGAGAGAGAGAGAGAGGCATCCTCTCTGCTCAAAATTTAGGTTGTATCTCATTCTCTAAGTAATCCCATGACGTACGATATTCGCGCCTCTAGGGGTCAGAGAGCTATAACCATCCTGGTACATTTCAATTCCCTGATTAAAAACCAATGGCCCCCTTGAATTCTCGCTACAAGGTCTGTCAAGAATTTATGCTAACACATAAATTGTGACACAAAGATACAAACTTAAACCAAACTTTTCTCCCTCTGCCACAAGCAATTGTAAATAGTAGATAGAAACAGGCTCATTGAAGGTTTATATTGCATTAAACAAAGAAACCAAACCAAACCATTCTCATTCTAATAGAAGCTATATTTTAATAGAAGACAGAAACGCTCTTTGACAGAAACCAAGCCAAACCAAACCAAAGTCTTCTTCTACCACAAGTTATATGTAAATAGTAGACCGGAACAAGCTCTTTACCTATCGACCCTGGAGAACGAAACACTGAATTCAAAACCCAACAAGTCTTGTTCGGAAGAATCTGTGGCACTCTGGTGTCCCACACTTTTTTCTCAGCTTATCCACACCGTTCTAAACAAGCCTTCACTACTATAAATAAATCAATTGTTTTGGCAGTTTAAATATATTTAACCGAACAGTTGAATTACGGTCGAGTCACGTTGAAATCACAGGTCATCGCTAGATTACCGAAGTTAAGCAGCGATGAGCCTTTTCATTAGATAATTGGGGGACAAGCAACCTGAGTCCTTTATAAAGAAATGTCTTGATTCGGCATTGAATGACCCGAAATAGTTGATATTCCGTAAAACAAAAGACCAACCAAACTGAACTGTTGGGCACTCAAACATAATCTTCGTCCGGGTGAATAAAATAATAGTGGTCCATAGGGTGTAGATTTATTAGTTTATATTTATTTATTATTTATTTATTGTAAAGATTGGTTGCCTAACCAATGTTAAAGGGCACAGTATGCCCTAATAGTTACCCATAGCTGGAGGGAGAATAGTTGGATTCATACCTTTCCCAAGGGTATTAGCGCTATTTGAATTACAACCAGCCTATACGGAATATAAAATCATCAAACCGAGTTCGAATTCAACTAGAGACCCTTACTAACAATATTGGGAAAAGGCTAAATAATTCTAACTCATTAGCCGTTCCGTCCTGTTGCCAGTCATCTTGACCATATTCTTACTCACCACGAATTCTCAGTGGCGCAATAAAAGAAATCACGTGTTGTTTTTTTGTTGAAGTGTCACATCTTTTATTCATGTTTTTTTGTTTTAATAGCGTGGGGGAATTTTCCATTTCTTGATTGCTGGACGTCGGATTTTTGTCGATTTAACAAGTGATAATTGTAAATCATTTCGTCTTTGTTTGATGTGGTGGCATCCAGCTGTGTATAATGTGGATGCAAAAATGAATTCTTTCCAGGGCGTCGTTACCGACTGCACATTTGGAGTGAAAAAACTTTTCTCAAAAAATGATATCAGCGGGTGGCTTCAAAACAAACATTGTCATTTTCCTGATATTTCTCTCTCTCTCTCTCTCTCTCTCTCTCTCTCTCTCTCTCTCTCTCTCTCTCTCTCTCGTCCTGTCCCAGTTTCTCACCACTTCTCTGTATACATACATATATACATACATACATACATACAGACAGACACGTCCGCCATTTCGGTGGTACTTAGAATACGCTGACTGTATCCCTTAGAGAGGGTAAGAACCCTACAAAAAGAGGGTGGCTGGTTGGATTTTACGGCATGTCAACCTTTGCTGGGTTATTTTATGCTTTAAACATTTTGTTTTATTCATTCTTGTTGGGTATTTTTTCCAAACTCAATATTTTAAACACATTATTAATATTCATTTTATTATCTATTTAACCTATAAATGGGACCCTAAAAGCTACTACCACTCCAAAAACGAAGCTGTCCTGAGTATATCACTGAGCAGCATCTGATGGTGAGGCTACAGTTCTGAGAGAGTGTGAAGTAACCCGTAACTCATTTTTTCCTGTTCTGGAAATAAGATTACGGCACCGCTTCTCGTCTCGTCTAAAGATGAAGACACGTGCTTAGTAGAGAAACATATACTATGCTTTGACAAGGCACGCAGGACACTGCTGGAGAAGTAAGGATGAACTCATAAGCGACGTTCTCCTGTGGAAGCCAACACATGGACATGCAAGTATGGGGCGCCCAGCAAGGACCGACATTGACCAGCTATGTGAAGATGCTGGCTGTTCCGCAGAGGAGCTTCCAGGCGCAATGAATGATAGGGAGGGTTGGCGTAAGATTGTTGTCAATACCCGTGCTACATGCGCGACATGATGATGATGACTCCCTACATATATATTACTAGTGAATAGCGATCCTCGCTGGATGCCCTCCATACTTGTAACCTCATTTTTTTAAAGGAAAGGTTATTATTGTTGACTTCATTGAATAATTAACATACATTTCTATTTCTGTTATGTCATTGAAAGAGCCCATTACTTAGAGATGGCTAATTCGGAACAGAATGTACATAGAAAATTGTTACGCACAAACATATATTTGTTTTACAAGGAAGATTAACTTTTTGCCTACTGGGTAATTCCATGTCAAATCATCCAGAAAAAAAGTAAAATTGTCACCCCCCCCCTTCAGGACAGACTGGGTTCTTTAACCTTTGTTAGGTAACCAGGAGAAGGAATCTCTGAATTCAAACCTGTTAAACTCCGCCTAAAAATTGACCTTGTGTCACATCCTGCTCGTGCAGGAGTGGTTGGTAAATATGTACAACTCTTACTTGAACAATTTCAGAAGAGCTGTGTTTATTGATAAAAAACATGTATGGCATTTTCAGCTTACCATTGGGAAAGTTATACCTCCAATCATTCTCCCCCCAGCTATGTGTAAATAATAGAGTAGATTGGGCGCTTTAACAATGGCAAGCCAATCAGTCTAGAAGAAGGAAAACTCTGATGAACCACATAGAACATTTTATGTGCTTAAAAGCGCTAATACCCTTGGGAAAGGTATGCCAATAACTATTCTCCCTACAGCTATAGGTAAATAGTAGAAAACGATTGGCTCTTTAATTCTGTTTAGGCAGCCAGTATAGAAGAAGGAAAACCGCTGAAACGTGGTTAAAATCGCTAATACGCTTGGGAAAGGTATGAATCCAACTATTCTCCATACAGCAACGGGTAAATAATGGATAGATTGGGCTCTTTAACTTGTCTTAGAGAATAAAGCTGTGAATTCAAACTTGATTAACTCTGCTTAAGAAATTGACCTTGTCTCGCATCCTACTCGTGCGGAGGGGTTGGGTAAATTTGTAAAAAAAGTAAAATTGTCGGAGTGGCATATTGTCGGTATCATCCGGACAGCGAGGGAGTCTATCCCCTTTTCGCTTGAGCTAGACCAGGGAGATTGTTTTTGTGCTGAGGTGGAGCGCCACACCTATCGTCAGCGCCCACTTTACCGCATAGATCAGATAACCCAATCTGTGCTACTCATGCGCTGAGTTGGCGAGGACCGGTATCGAACCCGGAACCTTGCGATTCCTAGGCGGGTGCTCTACCGACTAAGCTACAGGGGGATGAAGTTGATTAAATGAGGAAAATACTTTTGATATTCTCCAATCTTACAGTCAGTACTTACCAGCCCAGCGATGCGTAGAAATAATGGTCTATTGTCTGACATGTGCAGTTTTCATATTTGCTCCTGGGTCAAACATTTGCTTAAACATAAGGGAAAAAAATAAATGAATGAATAAATAAAAAATAAAAAATAAAAAACAATAAAAATGAAATCATAAACAATTGTCAACAGACATCACCCCCGCCCCTCATTTTTGTAGCTATAAAATTGGTTAAAGTAAATAAATGGATTATTTGTTGTTGTTGTTTTGTTGTTGTTGAGCAAAACCACCACGAAGTTGTTATTCACTACACTTTGCTTAGTCTAGCACACAGGCCTCAGGTTGCTTACAATACCTGCTATATATATATTAATACTCATCTTCCTTAATTGTACGACCGTTATCATCTTGCAACACCCCCTGTTTAAAATGAGACCGTTCAAATCGTCCAAGATGAAATCCAAAAATGTAAATCCTGTTTATCTGGTGTAGCTTATCCTCCGAATTCTTATTTCTTATGAGTGGCGTCACCTCAGGTAAATAATGCACCATTCCGTTTTTATTATATAAAAAACGGAAAAGGGAGAAAAGGGACATAATACAGAGGAAAACATAATAAGAAGAGAGTAAATTATTATTGCTATATATATATATATATATATATATATATATATATATAAAGTTAAGGTAGCGTGTACATGGAGTCAACAGCACCTGATTACTGACACTTTCTCTCTTATGTGATCTTCTGACAAAATGGGGAATTTAATTCAGTATTTGATATATATATATATATATATATATATATATATATATATATATATATATATACGCTGTGGTTTGGTCCTTAATGAGGGTAGAGGGAGATGGGGATAATTAAAACTCCGACCCACCTTCCCTCATTAGAGGACCAAACTACAGCGTATATAAATCAACCACTTGGTCTGAAGATCGCATAGGCGATTTTCAGACCAAATGAGGAATTTGATTTAGTGTTTGATTTATATATTTATATATATGGGGAATACGCTGATATTAATATCTTACCTTCTAGGTAAGATATTAACGGTCCAATGGCCGAAACCGCTAGACACAGGACCGGAAAGCCAAGTAAGTATTGCAGCATCGTTTAATAAGTTTGTGGACCGAAGGTGTTGAAAAGTAAACCTCAAATGTCAGACTCCATATCCACGCTACATTAACTTAGATATAAAAGCTCTAAAAATGACATTGAGCACTGTTTACTTATATATAAGTAAAAAAAAAAGTAAAGTCGACGGGGCGGCCTAAAGTCAGTATCAGCCAGTCAGCGAGGAAGTCTATCCCCTTTTCAATAGCGCTAGACCAAGGAGATTGTTTTAGCATCTGAGGTGGAGCGCCACACCTTCCATCAGCTCCTTACTTTACCGCACAGATCCCTGTGCTACCATACGCTGAGTTGATATCGAACTATGATGGATTCTATATGAGCTATATTATCTACATTATATATATATATATATATATATATATATATATATATATATATAGATATATATATATATATATATATATATATATATATATATATATATATATATATATATATATATATATATATATATATATATATATATATATATATATGGATAATATTATATGCTCCAGGAACCCAGTAGAGATATCTAGAGGCGAATTTAGCTAATTTTCACCGGTTTAGCGTAAGGTATTACTCGTGTGTTGTTTACAGACTCGAGTTCTCTAGGTGATCATACATAACACTTCTACTGTACGTTTTACTGTTAAAATGTTGAAAAGAGAGGAAAGAAAGTATAGATGCTTAAATAGTCAATAATTTTTTAACGTGTTTACTAGAAGTATCCTATTTTAATCATCTACTTTCTTTCCACACTGATGAGCCAAAACACACAAACACACACACTATATATATATATATATATATATATATATATATATATATATATATAATATATATATATATATGCTACTACCACTGGAAAATATTATAGAATTAGCATACTAGAGTATGTTCCCTGTTAATTCTGAACCGATTAGCATATCCAGTCTTCTGCTGGTATTTGTTCTAGAGAATTTCCAGATCATTCCATAATTTTTTCCTCCATATTGGGGTTAATCTATAATAAATAGAGATTTATGAGTATCCGTGTTGTCAGTGCACATGAGGGTATGATTTCTACTTTTGCTTTTTGTTGGTTGGTTGATTGTGGATTTTACGGCATGTCAAGCCCTGCTGGGTTATTATATGACGAAGACGTTTTGTTGTATTCATTCTTGAAAGTATTAATTTTTGAAAGTATTAATTTGAATGTATTAATTTTTAAAATTTTATCTAAACTCAGTTTTTGAAAACATTTTTTAACTCATTTGTTTTATTCGTTTTTTTTTCTATTTAAACTTTTATATGGGACCCTAACAGATACTACTCAGGTCAGAGTAGACTTAGGAGTAATGATGATGAAGGGTACTCCACACTCCCCAGATATCCAGAATTGGAACTTCACTATCAGATAGAGTTAACGTCATATCCAGGACTTAAAATCCTCTGTCACCCATTCTTGCTCATATAAGATAAAAAGGGTTGGGTTTGTCATAAGAGTAATAGGTTGGGACAATCATATAGGTGCTAGGGCTTAAGGTGATTAACCTATTAATCGTAGGAGGTCTCTCTGGTTGCTATCTAGCCTAAGTAAAGGCTAAAGTGGAGTGGTGTAAATCATGTACTGCAGAGCCACCAGGATTCCGTCTTTAAGAATAACAGGTCACCACCCACGGCCACCAGGTGACCCCATTGGGGGTTATTTTGCCCTTCTACAGAGGTGCAGTCTGCGTATTCTTCAGCCCCAGGCGACAAGGCCGCTGCTTTTTGTCATATGTATTGTGGGTCCTCGTGATTTGAACTTAAAACTGCTTTCTAATAATCTATCTTCCTAAAGACGACAAACTACTTCCGATTTTGTTGAAGAAAAAAAAAAAAAGAAAAAGAAAAAAAGAGGATTAGTTTTCAATTTTTTTATTAAAATTTTCTTGCCTATTTTAACACTTCAACCAATATATCGTTTTTGTTTATTTTCAAATCAACAGCTTCTTTAACACTGCTAACCAGATGTTAATGTCGAAGAAGAAAAATGTCCGAATATCAAATTCCCTACTTTAATAGTTTCGTCTGACTAGACACACAAGCGAAGACAATGTCAGCACAAAAAAAGACAAAAAAAAAAATAATAAATAAATAAAATGAAAATAAATAAAAATGAATAAATTAAATAAATAAAGATGAAAATAAAAATAAAGGTATTTTTCTGGGGGTGAAAAAAGTGAAACGAAATGTGCGTAGGGGGGATTGAGTGATATGAGCGAAGAAACAGACATTTTTTCAGTCGGTAGAGCATCTCCTCTGAAACCACAAGGTTTCGAGTTCGATACCTTCCCTCGCCAACTCAGCGCATGAGTAATACAGCTTCTGAGCGGTAAAGTGGGGAGCTGACGGTGAAACAATCGCAAAAACAATTTCCCTGGTGTAGAGTAAAAAAACAATCTACCTGGTCTAGCGCTAGCTAAAAGAGGATAGACTCCCTCGCTGTCCAGCTGATACTGACAGTAAGCCACCCTGCTCACTTTACTTACTGTTGTACATACAATAGTGTGAGGTGACATAACGGTTACCTGAACCAAATTGATAGGCCGAGTTCGAATTTCACCTTCAGCTGTTTATGTTCATATTGAACTCGTGCCTTTGCGAAAGGCATGAATGAATTTTACTCATCACCAGATATCTTCAAAGAATACTATTTCTCTGAATTCTTTAGATGAGGCTTGATAATTAGTATCATTTGGATTATTCGGACTATTGCCCTCATCTTTATTGTTATCTGTACAACGTTCTAAGTGACAGTTATCTCTAGGATGCAAGTTCAATCCTGGTCAAGAGGCGAAGTAACATAGAATAATAATTAACACAGCTTAACACCTGTACCCAAGCTATGGTTAGCGGAATGAGAACAGGATACCCCGTTGATTGAATAAAGGGTTGGATTCAAAGTTCGGTGATGGCTCCTGGTTACGAAAAGAAGGTTCCCGATTACGACAAGAGTTTCCCGAGTTCGAAAAGAAGGTTCCCGAGTTCGAGAAGGCCTCCGAGTCCGACAAGAAATACCTGAAGTAGGCCGGAGGGCACATCGGCTGAAATGTTGTACAGATAACAATAAAGATAAGGACAATAGTCCGAATAATCCAAATAATACTGATCTTCAAAGAATGTCTCATCATTTGCATGTCACGATGGTTGGTTGATGAAAGCTTAGTTCTGAGCACCTCAGGCACCTGACAATAGAACAAAAGGTGGACACAGAGAATAAGAATTATCGGTTAAATCGAACTTAACGGACATAAATTCCACCATCGTATGTCACCCCGCCGAAAGAAGAAATACCAAAAATCAGGGAATTAACCGAATTTAATGAAATTTTCAGTGTTGATATATTAATGAATAAAAATATGATGCACTAGATATTTTATTCAAAAACCTGCAGATTTTTTTTGGTCATTTAGTTTTAAACCACGTATATTTGAGGTGTAACCCAGATTCTCAAAGATACATGGTTCAAAGTTAACTGACATGTTGACCCCATCTATATACTACAAACATGAAATTGTATTTATATATACAACAAAATAGCGGTTTACAGTGTGATGGGAAGGTTAATTTGCATATTGATATTAAAAATTTGATTTTAATAAATATGTGCTTAATATTATTGATTTCTAATTGTTTGGTTTTATCTTAATGAATATAAGAAAAAATCTCGAGGATAAATCTTAAAAGGAATTCATTAACAAGAAGAAATAACAGTAATTTTATTCTTTACTTCCCATTTTAACTAAATAGTTACATTAGGAAAATTTACCAATGAAAGGCGGGAGTGAAGGAAGAGTAAGTTTCAGTTGTTCTATTATTCGATTATGCTGCCCTCTTTTTCAAATCTTTTTATCTGCATTCTTATTTAGTTTCGTTGGCTTTTCTAATTTAATACAATATTTTATTACATTAAAACTTAAATACTTGCATCCGGGCGGTGCATAAAGGCTATGCAACAGGAGAAATTCAGAATTTCAAAAACTAAGAGCCACGGAGTAAGCAACTGTATTGGCATGATGTGACTGCAGCCCTCTACTCCCTATACTCCACAAGGAGTTTACAGAATCAACAGCAATTCAGGATGTAACTTGTTTGTCTCTTCCACTGAACCGGAAAGCATCAATCCCTCAGCCAAGTAGTGCAACAAAATCATATACGATGGTTACTATAGTGTTACTAAATACGAGAATCACCTGAAGAAAGACGCAGAGTATCATCATCATCATCATCATCATCATCATCCTGATGTCGCGCAGTTAGCATGGATATCCATGACAATCTCTCGCCAACCTTCTCTATCATTCATTGTCCCTGGGAGGTCCTCTGCACAGCATCCAGTATCCTCGCAAAGCAGGTCAATGTACAATAAAAAATAACAATAATTCATATTAAAATGATAATATAATTGCTTCAAAATGGCGACGTAACTCGAAATCGACGGTAGTCGGGAGCGGCAAAAGTCGAGGTATCATTGTATAATAATGATATTTCCTCAAAAAATCAGATAAAAATATTATTCACGTAGCCAACCATGGTCGGAGCCAATAAACAACTAATAATATATTCATTGGAAAATATACACATTCCTGCTCATAACGTGTCCTACTTATTTCCCAAACAAAGAGGCCGTTGTATGGACGCCTACAAGTTCGTCTTCAAGGCCACAGTAGTATGACGTCAATAAGAATCGAACTCACAACCCGAGCGAATTTTTCAGCAACAAGAGAATGCTTAAGGATCGAACTCGCTACAGCAGGAATGACTTGATAAATTAGAGTGTTAAGTTTTACAGTGAAGCGACCTGCTATTGTATATGTTTCAACAAATTGGTATTTCTCTTGTAAGTTAAATTGTGGAGTAATTTATGATGGCGTAATAAGTTATTGTAAGTTGAAAATGGAAGCGAATCCGACGGAATAGTTGAAAGGAAAAATAAACAAAGAAAAGAAATGCTGAATGGATAAAATAGATTTATTTTACTAACATATGTTTCGGTCAGGAGTTTGTTCATGTACCCATGTATTCTATTTATTATTATTTTAAATAATAATAATAATAATAATAATAATAATAATAATAATAATAATAGAAAACTACAAAATCTTTAAGCATACAAAGAATAACGGCCTTCATCAGAGTAGAATGTTTGGTGCTTGAAATTAAAGCGGTCAAAATACGGAGAATTTTGAAGTGTTCAAAATATAAGTTATTGTTAAAGAGAATGGACGCGGCGCGCCCAGGTCGAATCCTGGACGAGGCTATTTGCTTCCATCTTCGCACAAATCCCAAAGGTCAGACTGGGCTCTTTAGCCTTGGTAGGTCAACCGGTCTTGGGGAAGAAAAAAACATAATTTAAAGCAGAAGCTGGAGTCCCTAAGGCAGTTCGACATTGTGCTCAACCTACATAGATTCACAAGCACAAAATAGAATTGCAATGCTATTTCTATGAATATCTTAATTTTTAGATTTCTTCGCAAATATTCATAAAATCTTTATAGTTTTGCACACAAATCAATATCTGGTGATATTGAATGTGTATATATATTGATTTGTAGTTGTTTTATTTTCAGCCGGACATATAGTAAGTACTTTTTTTACTTACTATATGTCCGGAAAATAAAACAACAAAATAAAACTACAAATCAATATATATATACACATTCACTATCACCAGATTTTGATTTGTGTGCAAAACTATAAAGATTTATGAATATTTGTGAAGAAATCTAAAAATTAAGATATTCATAGAAATAGCATTGCAATTCTACTTTGTGCTTATGAATCTCATAGGTAAACAAATCAATATGGGAGCCAAAACAGTCGCCCTGACGAAAAAAAAATTCCTGAACTCTTATCAGGCCGGATTAACACAATGTCTTTTTACATGGGGATTTTTATGGGGCATGGAGGAACGAACTCCTATTCAGTAGTGTTGGATCTGCAAGACTAACTTGCTAACCATTACACCAGTTTTTTCTCTTCTACCCAGGCTTTGCTGGGTAGCCGCTTCTAGTACCACATAAACTGAATAATATTCTATCTTTGTTCTTTTTTTTTAATACAAAATTTCAGTTCAATCTGTTTTTCAGCTCAGATCAAGCAAACTTTTCACCCGGTCTTCTTATATTTTAAAATAATTTTGCATTGTTGACAAATAGTTTTAAATTGTCCAAATTCGGAGATTAAACATTTTTATTATTAAGTTTTCAAAAGTTTCCTTTTTTCTTTTTCTTTCTTTTTTTCTTTTTTCATAACGTTCGCGGTTGAATAACGTTCGACAATTAAAGTATCGTGAAATCAAAACAGATTCCCATCAGTCGTGAATTTGCACCGAATATCTCGGCAAGTTGTTTTTACATGAACGTCTCTTTATCTATTTTTATATTTTTAGATGAAGCCACTATACAAATTTTTCACATCAGTTTTAACTGGTGATTTTTCTTTGAAGTCTGAGTGACAGCAAGTCTCCTCGGGTCTCCGTGACTCTTTTATATATACTAGCTCATCTTAATGCGGTAGTCTGAGTGGGCCTGTTTAGACTCGACGATCAAGCCCAAGCACCTATATGATTGCCCCAACCCTATTGGCCCCAACCTTTTTTTATCATATGGGTGATAAAAGGCAGTGGCTGAGGGTCTTCATGTCGTGGGAAATGCCCCTCCAGTCAATCGGATAGCCGTATCAAACCCTATAAAGCTATATGATTGTCCCAACTCTATTGCAAGCCCCAACTCATATATATATATATATATATGTATGTGTGTGTGTGTGTGTGTGTGTGTGAGAGAGGGTCTTAGTGTCCTGGATATAACGTTAAACTCTATCTGATGATGAGGTTCCAGTTCTGGAGGTTTGGGAATGTGGAGCACCCCTTCATCACCATTTCTCCCAGGTCCACTTTGACCAGGAGTGGTAGTACCTGTTAGGGTCCCATCTATGGGTTAAATAGAAAAAATGTGTATACATTAAGAATGATTTATTTCAAATCTTTATCGACATTAAATGACCCACTGAGGTTTATATGCCGTAAAACAAAACAAAACAAACTGGGTGGACTTGATTATTCTCCATTTCCAACATTCCCTTTTCCAAATTCTTTTTTTTTATCATTTTTTTTATTCCACATCTTTTTCAGCTCTGGCAATATCCAAATGTTTGTCAGTATTTTCTTTTTCTTTTCTCTTCACTCTGTGGTCTGCTAGAACACTAAAACCTTCTAGATCAATGTTTCTCAACCTTTTTTTACCACTGATCCCCTTTAATTCCTATTTTACTCTGATGGGGCTCCAGAATTTGAACGTCACCACTAAATGCAGTTTAGCGTCATACCAAGGACATTAAAACCCTCAGCCATCACTTTCTAGCACATATAAGATAAAAATGTTGGGGTTTACCATAAGAGCAATACGGTCAGAGAGACCACGCCTACGCTTCAAAGATGTCTGCAAGAGAGACTTGAAGACATGCCGCATCGACATAAACACGTGGGAGGCTTGTGCAGAAGACCGTGCAACCTGGCACCTCCTCGTCAAACAAGGAACAAAAAGAAGTGAAGTAGAGTGGAAAAAAGCTGCCACAGAAAAAAGAGCTAAAAGAAAGGAGAAACAGCAGCACTCCCAACACCTACAGAAAGCATCACCTTTTGTTTGCAGCCATTGCACCAGAGACTACCATTCGACGATCGGTCTGTTCAGTCCACTCACGTAGCTGTAAGTGAGAGACAAAAAAACAAAAACAAAAAAACAAAAAACAAACAAACTACGCTATCGTCTAAAATAGACGGAAGGTTGCCAACAATACGGTCAGGACAATCATACAGGTGTTAGGGCTTGACATGATCAGCTGATTTATCGGTGAGGGCCTCTCTGACAGCCAAGTACGAAACGTGTTAATAATGAAAATAATAACAACTCCTCATCTCAGATGCATACAGTTTCAGATTCATCTGGAATTAATTATAATTGTCTTATATCACAAAAGATCAGCTGTACGGCCACTTGCCGTCTATCACACAAAAATTTGGGTAAGATGAACAAGACATGCTGGACACTGCTGGAGAAGCAGGGACGAACTCATAAGTAACATTCTCCCATGAGCACTTACACATGGATGCACAAATGTAGGTCGTCCAGCAAAAAAACCCACGTCGATCAGCTC
>CM042143.1:61492443-61494943 GCA_023376005.1 Doryteuthis pealeii | reverse complement strand
CTGTTGTGTCGTATTATTATTATTATTATTATTATTATTATTAGCTTTTCCCACCTGCCGTAACCGGTCGTTCACTGAAGGATTAGTGACAGCAAGTCTCCTCAGATCTCCAGCACTCTTCTGAGTATTCTAGCCGATTTTAACAGTGCTGTAGTTTGGATGGTCTCGAGTCTTCCTCTGATTTCCAATTCACCCAAATTCTTTTCAAGAGCTTTGTATATTTTGAGTTTTCACATCGGCATTAGCTGATGGTCTTTCACTGGAATCTGAGTGACAGCAAGTCTCCTCAGGTCTCCAGGACTCTTCTGAGTATTCTGGCAGATTGCAGCAGTGCAGTGTTCTGAATGGTTTCAATCCTTCCTCTGATTTCCAAACATCCAGACCCTTTTCCAATCCTTTTGGGACTGTTCCAAGTGCACCAACTACAATTGGTATCACTTTCACTTTCATATTCCATAATTTTTTTCAGTTCTCTGGCAAGGTCCAGATATTTGTCCATTCTAGTTCCGTTCGGTAAACAAATCATAACTGAACCATAATTATTCACATTTCAGTTAATTATTCAACTTAGTTCTCTAATTAAAAAAAAACAAAAAAAACATAGGAGACATCTCCACTCTCGATGACAAACTCCTAAACTCGGTTGAACAATTCAAGTACCTAGGCAGTAATATCTCATCCACAGAAAGCGATGTTAATGCACGCATAGGAAAGGCATGGTCCGCTATAAATAGATTATGAGTCATATGGAAATCTGGACAACTAAAGAGACAATTGTTCCAAGCCGTCATCGTGTCAGTGCTGCTGTACGGCTGCACCACTTGGACCCTAATGAAGCGCCTAGAGAATAAACTAGATGGGAGCTGCACAAGAATGCTACGTGCCATCCTAAACAAAACGTGGAAACAACACCCCGCGAAAAAACAGCTGTACGGTCACCTGCCCCATATCACCCAACCACCCGAGTAAGACGGACAAGACACAGGACACTGCTGGAGAAGCAAGGACGAACTCATAAGAGATGTCTTCCTGTGGAAGCTAGCACATGGGCACGCCAGTGTAGGGCTGGTCAGCAAAGACGTCATTGACCAACTCTGCACGGATACTGCATGCTGCGCAGAGGACCTCCCGAGAACAATGAGTGATAGGGACGGTTAGAGAGATTGTCATAGATATCCGTGCTAATAGAGTGACCTGATGATGATGATGATGATGATGACGATGATGATATAATGCAGCTTTGAAATGATTAAAATCTTTTTTTAATTAACATATTTCAGAAATTGTAGTACCACTTATTATTTAATTTAATATCTTCAGACGTACGTTAATTACAATTATATTAGCAATATTAGTAATTTGAAATTTTGTGGTTTGTAATTAATCATTACGTTGAATTCATTACAAAATTCAAAGATTATTCAAATTACAAAGATTAAGAATTCAAGATTATCTCACATTAATACGAGTGATCAATCGTTTTTGTTTACAGCAAAAATTATTATAATTTCTTCAACGGTGAGACAAATATAATTGCTTCAAAGTTGCCTTTGAAGAAAACATTTTTGTCTCACCGTTGAAGAAATTATAATTATGATTTCTTTGGTGGTGAGATAATTATGACAATGTAAAGTGAAGTCAGAATAGAGAAGAATTGAATAAAGGGAACTTCAGACAAAGACAAAAATAAACAAATTGAAATAGAAATGATGAAATAAATATGAACAGACAGAAATAGATTTGAGCAAACTGAACTAGCTAATATATATATATATATATATATATATATATATATATATATAATTGAATTAATCATGACAAGCAAACTTGGCGAATACCATGTGCAACGTGAGGAACACTGTACAGCTGTTTCGACCTATTTTGGTCTCATCAGCAGCGAGACAAAAAATAGATCAAAACAGCTGTACAGTGTTCCTCACGTCGCACATGGTATTCGCCGAGTTTGCTTGTCATGATTAATCGAATTATATAAATAAATTTCTCTCCATAAAAATAAAATTACATATATTATATATATATAATATATATATATATATATATATATATATATATCGTCGGGTGGCCTAATGTCGGTATCAGCCAGACAGCGATGGAGTCTATACTATTTTCACTAGCGCTAGACCAAGGAGATTGTTTTGGCATCTAAGGTGGAGCACCACATCTACCATCAGCTCCTCACTTTACCGCACAGATCCCTGTGCTACTCATACGCTCAGTTGGCGAGAGCCGGTATTGAACCAGGAACCTTGTGATTTAATGTTCTATTGAACTCGACTGACAATTCTTGTCTGACCAGCTTCTTTTCCATCCTTTCCAGTTGTCTGGCCATCTTTTTATATCAGGGTGGAATTGGTGAATGAATCCACCGAAGGTTCTTACACAAGAACTTTCTGCACTACTTAATGTCATTATCAGGTGTGAAGTGGTGAGATGTGCATTCATTCACCAATTCTGGTATATCAAAGAAAGCCAGCCAATC
>CM042143.1:61477443-61489943 GCA_023376005.1 Doryteuthis pealeii | reverse complement strand
TGATCTTGTTACCATCAGGTGAAAGAAAAAATGTTTGTATTCGGATTTGTATTCTAATACTTTGTGTTATTCTGCATATCAATGATTATTTTACACCAAATTAAGAATATCAACAAATGCAGTCACAAAAAGGATCGAAATTAAGGGGTTTCTCTGAATACCTATTGATAACCAATGTTAAAGATATAAATGGATGCAAAAGTCTCGATTGTATTCTCTGTAAATATCATAAAAGCATTAATATAACGTAGATATTAACCTTTTCACTGTTCAGTGCAAATTAGAGGTGTCTACTTACAGATTTTCACAAGATTTTATCCTTTATTTTAAATGTGCTTTGAGAGCCACACATGACCCTCACACGTTGTATAGCTTCATTCTTCTTCTTCTTCTTCTTCTTCTTCTTCTTCTTCTTCTTCTTCTTCTTCTTCTTCTTCTCAACTTTGTACCGCATGGCACGCGTGAATATGGTTTACATGTATGTGTTATACTTTACCCTATACCAGCAACATTCAAGACTTTACCCATGAAAGACTTATTATTAGGACATTGCTATACATGTATGCATAAGCTTTTATTTTTACTTTTTCTATCCTGTTGTCATATTGTAATATGTTGCCTTGACCGGCGGTGACCCTGGTGGATGAAGTTGACAGATACATCCGGTCTTGGATAAAATCAACAAAGTGGCTAACAAAAGACAGGAGTACATGGGTTTGATCCCCAATACATAAAAATATGAAATGCGTATGTGTAAGCCATGGCCAATGATAAACACAGGAATTGCGTGGGTGTAAACAATGACCAATCATATTGGTTCTAGGGCTTGACGTGACCAGCCGATTGATCGGAGAGTACCTCTGCGACCGACACTCTAGCCTAACTAAGGGCCAAAGTGGAGTGTTACATGTTATGGACTACTCATCCATCGTAGAGGGAAGATGAACAAAAATTGAGATTTATGGACAAGTTCCTCTGTGTATTGATTTCAATCCTCACGATGTACTCCGTTTCTGTGGCCTTGTGCCAGACAAAACTAAGTTTCGTATGTGAATGATAATTGTTGAAACAGCGTTAATGCGTTTTTTTAATGAATGTCTTAAAGAGAAGCCAGACATTCAATCCAAAAAGTTATGACTCGAAGCAGCTGCAAAAAGTGTGAATATTGTGAAAAAGTGCAAGAGAAGATTGCAATTTGTATGGAAAAATGAGAACATAATTTATAATTGTTTTTTTTTTAATAATTGACATGCGTGCGCGCGTGTAAACACACACACACACACACACACTTTCTCTCTCTATCATCCCCCTCTCTCTCTCACGCACACACACACACACACACACACACACACATATATATATATATATATAGTGATAGATAGATATATATGTATCCATTCTTCTATATTCACTGACGGCAAATGAGAACAAACACAAATGTATAGGCACACTGTTACACACACAGACAAACACACACACACAAACACACAGACACACACAGACACACACACACACATATATATATGTATATATATATAGGGAGAGAGAGAGATGTACCCATTCTTCTATATTCACTGACGGCAAATGAGAACACACACAAATGCATAGGCACACTGTTACACACACACACACACACACACACACACACACACATATATATATATATATGTAGAGAGAGAGAGAGAGAGAGAGAGAGAGAGAGAGAGAGAGAGAGTGATGTACCTATTCTTCTATATTCACTGACGGCAAATAGGAACACACACAAATGCATAGGCACACTGTTATACACACACACACACACACACACATCCCATTCTTCTATATTCACTGATGGCAAATGAGAACACACACAAATGCATAGGCACACTGTTACACACACACACAAACACACACACACACACATATATATATATATATGTAGAGAGAGAGAGAGAGAGAGAGAGAGAGAGAGAGAGAGAGAGAGAGAGAGTGATGTACCCATTCTTCTATATTCACTGACGGCAAATAGGAACACACACAAATGCATAGGCACACTGTTACACACACACACACACACACACACACAACACATATATATATGGAGAGAGAGAGAGAGAGAGAGAGAGAGAGAGAGAGAGAGAGAGAGAGAGAGAGAGATGTACCCATTCTTCTATATTCACTGACGGCAAATGAGAACACACACAAATGTATATTGTCCAGGAAAAGGTCCAGATGCCATATAACTTGGCAGGAGTTGTAAGCGACTCATAACTGTTCTTCTACAATGATGGTTTTAGTATTAGATAACCACGAAAGTTGATAAGCCATTAAACAAATAAAGCACACACACACACACACACACACACACACACACACATACACACACACACATATATATATATATATTATTATTATTTATATTTTGCTTGAAGGCAATTACAATGCGTAAATCGTATAAAATTCGATAATTATAGAAAATAATCATGACAAGCGAACTCGGTAAACAAATGTGCAATGCGTAGAACCTCGTACAGCCTGTTTCGACTATTGAGTCTCATCAGCGATGTATATTAACGATTTCCCTCCGACAGAAATCGAAACCGGTTTGATCCGCACAGGACCAGCTTCATTTTGATGTATGATAAATGTTCCTGTGTTGGTAATTATACTTGTCCTAAACAAAATGGCATTACATTTTGTCTCACCCTCGTACCTTTATTATAAAACTAGAACCGGTTACCCGGCGTCGCCTGGGTAGATGGAGGAGGGAGTAAAAAGGTAGTCTCGCAGATTCATTAATGTTGAATCATGAGTTGGATCCTCGCAGGATTGCCCCATTAAAATCCCTATGTAAAAAAGACCTTGCATTGATCCAGCCATTCTGAAAAGGAAAAAATAATGTTTCCTATTTAAAATATTAAATGCATAAAAAATTTGATGCTGTTATCATGTAAATTTAAAAAAATCATCTTCACAAATATAAATCAAATCTTCATTATTTTTTAAATCTAAAAGCAAGCTCTGCTGATTGTGAATATATATATATATATATATATTATATATATATATATATATATATATATATAAAAAATGTTTTTTTAAAATTGGGCGTTATTATGAAGCATTAAAAATGTATAAATGAATGAACTCGATATTATGGAGTATTGGATTCACTTATTTTTTAATTATTTTTTTCTCGTAAATTTTCAGGTTCGTTAGATACCCTTTGTCAAATGTTATTACTGTTTAACGGTTTCTTTGTCTCTGTTGTTATCGACAGTGGCAGCGTTTTAATATATATATATATATATATATATATATATATATATATATATATATTTAATTTGTGGTTAATTGTTTTATTTTCGTAGTTTCCTCCGGACATACATACACACAAACTGTCCTTTATATATGTATAGATGGTACTTTAAATTTACTAACCTTGCAAAAATATCGCTATGATAAAATCCAGAAAAATCGAATCGTCATCAAATATAATCACTAAGATTTAACAACAACATGGTAATACTATCAATATATGTTGGCAATGAACTCTTTCAGTGTGAATCAACGATGACTAGTTGGATAAAAAAAAAAAAAATAAATGAATAAATACATCAAATTATCTATTAAAATTGAATCTTCTTAAAAATAAGGGTCGGTCGATTTTCAACTTTTTTTTTAATATCAACATGATTCAGTCAGGGAAAATGGGGTAATGATATAATAAGTACTGAAACCAAACGGTTGTTCGCATTTATTTACAGCTGAATACGGTAGAATATTCGCTAGGAGCCTTACGGTTCCTGGTTTGATACTGGCTTTCACCAACTCAGTGTATGAGTAGCTCAGGGATCTGTGAAGTAAAGTGATGAGCAGATGATAGGTGTGTCACTCCATCTCTGACACTAAGAAAAAATTTCCTTGGTCTAGCGCTAGTGAAAAGTGGATACACTCTTTCGCTGTCTGGCTGATACCGACTTTAGGACACACCGACGACTTTACTTTAAAAAACAATGACTGGAAGCACCAATCTTTGAGCATTTAGTTTTAAAGATAATCTAATATGAAACCCCTCCAAAATCCTTGTTTTTGACATATCTACATATGAAATTGCTTAAAAACTTATAATTTCAATCCAGAAAAGTTTTTCAATTTATTTTATTAAAATAAAATGAATAAAATATAATTAAAGTAACATTTAAAGTGAATTTATAACCCACACACCACCATAACAGCTCAAATAAGTTGCATTTTACCTCATTATTTGAGATACGTCAGTAATAACATTGCAATATATTCTTGTAATATTATTTATTCTATTATCAATGGATCAAAAGCAAACAAATATGAACTCTGCTAGGAACAAATGAAAGGTTGATGATTTTAATATAATCTACCATTATAATTTGAACACTCCTCTAAATATCTACTGGTCACTAATAGTGAGTCTTTTAAGTTTCTATTTTATGTAATAATTGTAAGGCATAAAGTTATAAAAGACATTACAAAAATACATGAATATTGTGAGAATAATAGCAACTTTTATCATGCCCATCATATAAAAAAAGCTCTACATAAGTGTTGTACCGGCCGTTCCTACAGTGGAGAACATGCACCGGTTCTCACTATAAATAGTGAGACACCGAGTGGAAAGGAGCACTGTTCCGTTAACGACAAGCTAGTCGTACATGTACCATTAATTGTAAATACACTTGTCTTATTTTACCCCATCTCGACTTGATTCTTTTACTGTTGGGACTAACATCACAACATAAGAACCCTTTGAAGCAAAGGAAGGCCCCATTTCAAAGCATGAAACTTTTGTAATAAACTTTTGTAATAAACTTTTGTTTAATAAACATGCATTAAATTTCCAAATGTTTCTTTATGTATTGTACTGAATGTATTCTTGAATTCCATTTTTGTGGCAAACGTTAAGAAATGGTTTCATAAAATCTGTTGCATTCTCTGTTTGGTGTGTAATAGATGCTTAAGCGTCGGGGCGAGAATAAACACACACCAGGTTACGGAGCTTGATTCAAGCCACCATCATTCTCTGCTGGATTCTTCCTCTTGTTCACTCAATCGTACACTCATAAATACTATTCTCTGCTTTCTTCCATTAATCTCTCTCTCTCTCTCTCTCTCTCTCTCTCTCTCTCTCTCTCTCTCTATTTGTCTATCTCTCCTGTCTGTCTGTCTGTCTCTCTCGCTCACCTGTCTCTTTGTCTTTGTCTCTGTCTCTCTCTGTCTCATTTGTCTGTCTGTCTGTCTGTCTGTCTGTCTCTCTTCCCGCCATTAAATTCTTTATCTTCCATCCTCGATTAACCCGGCTTCAAAGACAAGAGATGCGTTTCCAAAATGTTTGTTTATATAAAAGCCAAACATTTTGTCACTATTCAGAATTTGTTCATTTGGAAAATACGTTCGTTTTTGTTTTGTTTCGCATTCTTGCACAAATTCTCTTCATACCTTACAACAAAGCTACTGAAACACATTTCACAATTATTACAACCATTGTTTATCTAACTCTTTGCCTACTTTAAACCGTTCACAGCGGCTCTCCCACCACACACTAGCAAAGTACAAAAACTGATGGTTAGTTGGTAGGTAGGACTCAGACTACTATAATAATAGGACTTTATTTGAATAGAACGAGTTCTGAGGTGAATAGATTGTGAACTTTGAAGTATCCCATCATACCAAGAAAATTTGGTACATCCGTGTGGGAAAGTTGATAGGCAAAGAGTTAAACATTCAAATAACAAAGTAATTCTGTTTTTAACGCTTCGTTTGCGTTAAGCCGCTTACAGGGGCTCTCCAACTACTGCGATCCTGGTAGCGGCTCTCGCACGTGTCACTTATTTACACTGAAAAATCACTACGTGAACACCCGGCCATCTTTTGTTTTGTCTGTGAACTGAGAGTGGGACTTTGTCATTTTGCAATAGGGAATCCAGATGAATGGGAAAATATCAAGACAATTTGGTACAGCCGTGAGGGCAATTGTTGTATACCCTTTTTTACCGGCACTAAATATCTATATGTTATATACTTCTCTTACTTCTTACTCTGTCGTCTATTCTTCCAGCCTGGTATATCTTCTAAGGTCTCGTCTGGTCTTCTATTGAGGATTCTGTGTCTGGTTTCTGTTGGGGTTTCTCGTTATCAGAAGCCCTGTGCTATTGTTAGTTTTTGGTAATAAACACAAGACTTCGATTTACTTTTGATGTTACTTTATTCGTAGACCCCCAGACCAGACATCTGCGCAGTGAGACTCACATCTTGCTAGCTTCGCTTCTAAGTTCTAACTCTAACTGAGTTGCTTACCCTTCAACCGGAAGGGGGCTTTCTATCGGGGTTCCCGGTTCTCACGGTTTATCCGCAAGGCAAGGTCAGAGTGAGGTCAAGCATTGTCACTCACTCTCAAGGCCATCAGCTGTACTGATTGCCATAATGATTTCTACACTATTTGGTAGCCAAAGAGTGAAATTTATTTTATTTAAGCTTAGGTCATAGTAACCTTATACGTTATATTTTTATCAATGCCGGCTTTCCTTTGTAGCACAACGAGAACATAAAACGAGGTGGATGTTTTCTAACGGTTGAGAGTAAGGAAAATGGAATGGGCGAACCGAGTTCAAACTCCGGCTTGGACAGCTTGTGTTCACTGGACATACCATTTGAGAAATGTATGTGTCTTATAGTATCTAAATAATGATAATAGAATCGTCTGTTTTTCCTATAAATAATGTCTGACGAAACCTCAGGAGAGAGGAACAAAAAGATCTCACAGGACTTGTTAATTCAACATAGTTACTCTGTTCACCTTGTATCTTTGCTTAGTAAACCTTTTTCCCTATCCTTAATACTCGTTGTGTTTCATCTTATCTTTTCTCTGGTAACATTTATACAACAGTATGAATCTAGATGTCCGTAGTAGTTGGATCTTTTTAGCTTTGCAAAAGAAGCAAGCTTTCTTGACCTTTCGACACTATGCCTTTTGTCTTGTAGCAAAAAAGTAAAGCCGGTGGAGTGGCCTATTGTCGGTATCAGCCAGAGAGCGAGGGTGTGTATTCCCTTTTCACAAGCGCTTGACGAAGGGGATTATTTTTGCGTCTGGGGTGGAGTGCTATACCTACCATCAGCTCCCCTCTTTACCGCACAGATCCGAGCCGTGCTACTCATGTGCTGAGTTGGTGAGGGCCGTTATCAAACCTGGGATTACCTGCCGACTGTTTATAACGACTGTTTATAACGATGTTATCTATTATCTTTAAAGACTGAGGCTTTTATATCTATATCATAATGATCCGATTTTTGTATGCATCTTGTCGTAACAAAGTGTTATATACTGGATCCTACAGTATTCAGTATACTAGTACATTCAAACTACATGTGCACCAGACATATAGTAACTCGCAACAGAGTGCTAAAACCACGAGGTATACGGTTCGCGTAATCTTTGCAGTCTCAGGGTATTTGCCTCTCATCCCACTTATGAGGGTTGGACACAAGGTCTCATTTTTATGTGGGCGCATAAAAATTGCGTCGATCCCGTCGGCATTCCTCTCAAGGGGGTGCCTTATCCCACTTATGTGGGCCCACCCACAAGCCGAAGCCCATGGGTGGTAGGCATAAAAAATGCGTCGATCCCGTGGGCATTCCCCCTCGAGGGGGGCGCCTCAGACGCTGGGCAATAAACCTAGCCATGCCCCTTTAAATGAAGGGGCAGGTATTGCCTGGGGGTATAACCCCCTGGGATCGACGCTGTTAATTTCATTACCTCACCACTCCAGAGGCCGAAGCGCTCTGAAGCAGTTTCGGTAATCTCCCCGATGTTCTCAGACAGCCGTATAAAAATAGTTATGGAGCGCATTTACTTTCTAGGCAAAGTACGCTGGGCTAGTCCACAACACAAAGGCACATAATAGCGAGATAATTATTGGCGCAAATCAATCAAAATGCACTGATTTTAAGAATAGAATAAGTTCCAGTTCAATTTGCAACTTAATAATAATAGTGTAGGTTTTATGTCCGACGTTACCAACGATTATCATTTTTTAAAAGCAGATAACTATTAATGCTTCTTTATTTATTTATTTAGTTATTTATTTGCAATTGATTATAATATAAATTTTATAAAGTTTTTACGGCGGAAACCGGCGTTTTACGTGACCGTAAACATACTTAGATGGGTAACAATTTAAACAACAGCTGTAGTGTAAGAAACTGAATATCAAAATGACTTGAAAATGAGAAAGGAATATGCAAAAAAGAAAACAATCAACCAGCCCCTCAATCTATCTATTTATCTATCACCGAAGTTAAGCAGTAATGAGCCAGTTCAATACTTAGATGGGTGACCATTTAAGCAACAGCAAATACAATGAAAAACCGAATATCAAAATGACTTGATTCGGCATTAAATGACCCGAAAAGGTTTGATATGCCGTAAAACCAACCAACCAAAAAACCAACCTAAAATGACCAAATAGTGTTGAATAGTAAGTTCAATCCTCACTAGGTGTCCGATACTTTCATTATTGTCCTTAGGTTTTGGTTTGCTTGTTTTTTTGTTTTTATTTTACGATATGTCAACCCTTGTTGGGTTATTTTATGCCGAAGACGTTTTGTTCTACCAAACAACGAAAAATTCTATGAATAGGATGTGAGTCGATATCGAACAAAGTCTATCGAGGGTGGTCTTTAAGCGAGTTGGTATATATTCTAAAGAATTAAAATCCGATAATGTCTCATTTAGTGGGTGGGAGTCCTTTGTCAAAAGAACAGTATTTTTAGTGCCACAACCTTAATTAAAGTGTCATTTAATGTTTTGGTAACAAAAAGGCCTTTTTTATACAACGCATCCATTATTTTAAAGTTAACTTTACACGTGTCAGTGTCACTGGCTAAAACAGTGAACTCTCGGTATCAAGGTTCAGGGTTCAATCCTCCTTACACCTCTTAGCCACATTTCTCTGAAACGAAATAAAAACTTGATTTTAAGAAAGATCTGAATTAAAACCATTCATTTACAAATACCAGATGCTAAGAATTTATTTCATACTAGTAGAGCTACCTGGCGTTGTGCGGTATTTAAAAAGTTAAAAATAAATTGTTTATCTATATTTATATATAGATTAATAAAGATTCTTTCTCTATATATTTGTTGTATTATCTTTTATTCTTTATATATTCTTGTTTTTAAGTTGTTTATTATTATTATATTATTATTATTATTATTATTATTATTATTATTATTGTTTGTAATTTTTTTCTTTATTCGTCTTTTATTTTGTTTTTATTTTGTTTTATTCTTTATTAATTTTTAAATCATTTTTAATTGATCATTGATTTATACAATATTATATTTTTATTTAGCGTTTCTTATAGGAAATTAGGAGTAAAATGTTTTACCCCCCCCCGGAAAGAAAATAGCTGTGGATTTTATTGAACTTTGGTATTTGCTAGTCTCCACTAATATTCCCCTTATAAAAGGATGTGCGCTCAGTCGTTGTACAAATACATAAATACAGGCATAGAGAACTTATATATATATATATATATATATATATATATATATATATATATATATATATATATATATATATATATAGTGTCACCCATAAATAGGTACACCCATTTCATTTTATGAATATGTAATATAAAACTAAAACTAGTTTTTCGTCTAAAACAAATATACTAAGATTTTATGATTTCTAGTAGAATATCGAATTATTTGGTATTATTTATTACCAAACTATACAACATTGGAACTCTGTAATGAAGAAAAAGTTTGGTTTGAAAATTTATTTACCATAGAGAATACCACTGATGAAACTCTCGTTAAATTATACTCGTAATAAAAACCGGGTATGCGCAAACCTAAACCGGATACAGTTAAATACACAAACATCTTCAAATTTATAAAGAAGAACATTATGTCCCTATTTCTTGTTTGTAAATAATTTTCTCGTACAATTCTATAGGTTGGACAACTTTAGATATATATATATATATATATATATATATATATATATATATAAATAAAACAAACTATATATAAATCAATAATACCGGGAATGTATTTATTAAAACTTGGTTTAACAAACAATGTGGACCGTTTAATGTCGTATACTTAATTTTTGAGTATATATAATACAAGGTAATTCTTTATTCTATCTATTAATGATTTTGACTATAAATTGAATACTCATTGATAAACTTATGCAATTCCTGAGGGTATGTGACATATAGGCAGACAGACACCGAATCCTAATAATAATAATAATAATAATAATAATAATGATGATGATAATGAGACTGTAAACCATATACTCTGCGAATGTAGCAAACTAGCACAACGAGAATACAAAACTAGACACGACTGGATTGGGAAGGTGATCCACTGGGAATTATGCAAAAAATTAAATCTTGACCATACAACAAAATGGTATATGCATAAACCAGAATCTGTTCTTGAGAACGAAACGCATAAAATTCTCTGGGACTTTGAAATAAAAACGGATCATCTTATCCCAGCAAGAAGACCAGACCTAGTGTTGATAAACAAAAAAGAAAGAACTTGACAACTGGTGGATTTTGCAGTTCCAGCAGATCAAAGGGTAAAGCTAAAGGAAAATGAAAAAATGGTCAAATATCTGGACCTTGCCAGAGAACTGAAAAAGTTATGGAATATGAAAGTGAAAGTTATACCAATTGTAGTTGGTGCACTTGGAAAAGGGTTTAGAAAGTTTGGAAATCAGAGGAAGAATTGAAACCATTCAGAACACTGCACTGCTGCAATCTGCCAGAATACTCAGAAGAGTCCTGGAGACCTGAGGAGACTTGTTGTCACTCAGACTCCAGTGAAAGAACATCAGCTAACACTGATGTGAAAACTCAAAAGGAGTAAATAATAATATATATATGTGTGTGTGTGTGTGTATGTGTGTGTGGTATTCGTGAATAGTTTGCATTCTACGATGAAATAAAGCTAATCCAGAACTACAGCAATTTCATGATATATCATTTTTCGTTCATAGTTATATTGGCGTATGTCAAAACATATTCGTTCCTTTGACATGTTTTAATTTACTGTCACAGGTGAGTGTTGCACCTGAAACAAAAGGTGTGGCATTCAAGTGTTGCCAGGTGGGCAACGAAATATCATGAGCTTATTCAACTTGGATGGATGACGTGCGATATTGTCAGTTCAACTGGTTGATGAATCGTCCGGCATTATTGTTAACTTTGTCTTCATAAATTATTTTTGGAATTTCAAGATTGGGGTGGCTTCCGTTGTTAATACCATTGCCAGGAAATAGAGGAAGCTAAAAAGGGGGGAAAGCGCGAATGCAGAATGGCTATCTCTTTCAATTATCTTAAAAGAAGAAAGTATTGCGCCACAGGTTATGACTGTTGTGGTTTGAGTCCATCACTGTGCCTTTAATCATTTGCTTAAAACCAGTTTACCTCAAGAATGCTGCACGTTCCCTAAATATTGCGCATCGTCATTCTTTTTAGTTGGTTGGTTGGTTGGTTGGTTGTTAAGTTTTACGGCATGTCAATACCTCGGGTTATTTTATGCCAAAAACGTTTTTGTTTTGTTTATTCTTGATGGGTACTCACTTTTTTAAAACTCAATTTTTTTATTCACCCATAGATAGAACCCTAATAGGCACTACAACTCCGGGTCAGAGTTGACCTGGGAGTAATAGTAATGAAGGGGTACTCCACATTCCCCAGAGCTCCAGAATTGGAACCTCACCATCAAATAGATTTTAACGTCATACTCAGGACACTAACACCCTCAGCCACCGACTTCTAGTAGATATGATAAAAAGGGTTAAGGGGTTGCTATAAGGACAATAATGTTGGAACAATGATATGTGCTAGGGTTTGACGTGATCGGAGGGGACCTCTCCGACCGCCTGTCTAGCCTACGTAAGAGCCAAAGTGGAATGTTGCATGTCATAAACTGCTAAGCCCTCAGGATTACGTCTTTAAGCATCTCGGGTCGCCACCCACAGTTAATTTGTGGTCCCATTGGGGGGGGGGTCTTGCCCCTCTACAGTGGTGCAGTCGATGTTTTCTACAGCCCCAGCCGATAAGGCGGATTATTTCGAACCAAAATGTAAGTCTGAATGCATTCTGCATAAAATGTTTTTCATGCGTAATCTTTATTTTGAAGCTCTCAAAATCAGGTGATTCAAAACATATTGTTTGTTTCTTCAAATGTTTACAATAAGTATTATTTATATACAATGTAAGTCAATTTTTGCTGTTTGATATCCGCTCTATTAATCTTATATCGAAAGAAATACTGTGAACGACAAAGCAAATTAAAGTTAAAAACAACATTTTTAATGCACTCTCATCGGCTTAATAAAATTGCATTAACGTTAAGTTTTAAGGCATCACAAATATTTTGTTTCTAAGTGACAAACCAAACCTTTGTATTTATAATTCACAATGTTTTTATTGTTATAAACACATTAATAACTTCGTCTAGT
>CM042143.1:61464943-61474943 GCA_023376005.1 Doryteuthis pealeii | reverse complement strand
GGTCGCTATTTTGTGCCCCCTCCAAATCTTTTGAGTTTAAAATCGACAAACCTAAGTCAATGTTTGAAATTGGAAGTTCAGATTTTTGGGATTGTCTTATTTTAACGTAATCCACACTTGGATAAGATTTCAGAAAAATTGAAGTCGTTGGGGTACAATTTTACTTTTTTGAGGATGATTTGACATGGAATTTTTTTTCAGGATGATTTGACATGGAATTACCCCAAAGAATTTAGAAAGCCATTTGATTTTTGTAGTCTCATTGCTAAGACAGAGTCTCGAGGGAATGCAAATACGATTTTTGCCGATTAATTCGTTATTTTCATTTCACGTGTTATTGGAAATTGTCATATGCGGTCTGAGAGTTGCTATGAGAAAAGCAACTAAAACTAAAACTGAAACTACTTGCCAGAGATCAGTTATAATTAGCAGAATCTGTGGATATACTACAGTATGATAATTTAATTATTACAACTAGCAAATATATGCACCCTCCAAGTGCAAGTATTTAAGTTTTAATGTAATAAAATATTATATTAAATTAGATAGGCTAATGAAACTAAATAAGAATGCATATAAGATATTTCAAACAGAGGGGGGTATAATCGAAAAATAGAAAAACTGTAACTTACTCTTCCATCACTCCCTTCTTTCATTGCTAAATTTTCCTAATTTAATTATTTAGTTGAAATAGGAAGTAAAGTATAAAACTACAGCTATTTCTTCTTGTTAATGGATTCCTTTTGAGATTTATCCCCGAGATTTTTTATCATATTCATTAAGATAACACTAAACAATTAGAAATCAATAATACTAAGCACATATTTATTACAATCAAATTTTTAATATCAATATGCAAATTAGCCTTCCCGTTCACTCTGTAAACCGCTATTTTGTTGTATATATAAATACAATTGCATCTTATTAGTATGTTGATCAGGCCAACAGTGTTAATAATGTAAAATAATTTTATTAATAATTGGAGTTACAAACACACAATCTCCATTATTATAAGCTGTTTGATATATTTACTTAAGAGCTATTGCTAAATAGTTCAATATGTAAAAAGTATAATAGTCTTAATTTAAGTCTTTTTTTTCTTTCTTTCCTTCATTTCATCTTTTCATTATGTTCAATTAAAACAGATTAGCGCTATTGCTTTCGCGCATTCACCCCTAACCTTTACCTTTCCCCTACTCTCTTTCCTTCTTTTTTGTTTCTTATCATATTTTTTCTGTGTAGCATGTTCTTTTTCCCCTTTCTTTCTTTATGATAAAAACGAAATGGTCCATTATTTAGCTGAGGGGACGACACCCATAAGAAATAAGAATTCGGTAGATAAGCAATACCAGATAATCAGGATTTACACATTTGCATTTCATCTTGTATGATATGGACGGTCTCATTTTTAACCAGAGGGTATTGCAAGATGATAACGGTCACACTTTTAAGGAACACGAGTATTAATATAATGATTGACTTCATAATATGAATACCAGGACTAAAATTGTTATCTCTCTCTTTGCATTGACGACTGCTCAAAAACTGAAAAAAGTTGAATGTGAACGTTTTGAGTACTTCCTACTATAACCCAGACTTTAAGCGAATAATAATATTAAAATGATATATAACCCAGTCTTTAAGCGAATAATAATATTTAAAATTATATAAACCCAGACTTTAAGCGAATAATAATATTAAAATGAATATAACTTTAAGCGAATAATAATATTAAAATGATATATAACCCAGTCTTTAAGCGAATAATAATATTAAAATGACTAGCAAATATATGACCCTCCGGGAAATAGAATATCGTATTAAATTAGAAAGGCTAATGAAACTAAAATAAGAATACAGATAAAAAGATTTGAAACAGAGGGGGTGATAATAGATAAATAGAACAACTGAAACTTACTCTTCCATCACTCCTGTCTTTCATTGTTATTTTTTTCTAATTTAAGTATTTAGTTTAAAAGAGGAAGTAAAGAATAAAATGACATTTTATTTCTTCTTGTTAATGGATTTCATTTAAGATTCATTGAAGAGATGTTTGTTTATATTCATTAAAATTAAACCAAACAGTTAGAAATCAATAATACTGAGCACATATTTATTAAAATCACATTTTTAATATCAATATGCAAATTAGCCTTCCTATTCACACTGTAAACCGCTATTTTGTTGTATATATAAATATAACAGCATGTTATTAATATGTAGATATGGTTAACAGTATTAATAATGTAAAACAATTTTATTAATAATTGAGGTTAAAATTAAAATAAATTCATGGTGAATGTGACGTCAATAACTAAGGGTATTGTGACTTGAGTAGTGATTTAGTTTCGGTTACAGACAGAAAAACACACAATCTCCATTATAATAGGATATATAACCCAGACTTTAAGCGAATAATGATTGACAGAATGTGGTAAGTGAAAGCAAGTAGTTGTTGGAATATTGGAACTATTCAAAGAGAACGAACTGTAAATTTGTCAACAACATACATGGAGAGTCTAAAGTAACTGTCCAGGTAGATTGTTGACAAATTCACCGAAGTGAATGAAATTGATCTAACTTCAACTGCAGGCATATTTTAAAAAATATTCTTGTCCTTGTAAACAAGTGGATCCCTTAGTAATTGTATTATCTGGGTATAACAGATACATATAATTATTTGTTTCATTCGTGTATGAATAATATATGTACTACCCAAGCTGTCATTACTTGCATTATATGCTTGCCAGCCCAAGGTCTTTTGGTGAGACCAGGCTGTTCTTTTAAGAAAAAAAATAAATCAATAATATAATAATAATAATAATAATAATAATAATAATAATAATCTTATTATAGTAGAGAATCGATGTCTGTCTGTAACTGAAACTACGTCACAATAGCCTCAGGAATTGCGTAAGTTCATCAACGAGTATTTAATCTAAAGTCAAATCATTAATACTAGGCATACCCAATTTTTCGTCTGTTTTTCATTTTAAAAAAGAATTAAAACTAATTAAATCGATTATTTAAGGACAAATTGTTGTCTAAGTCGAAAAGTGGTAACATAATGAGCATAAAAAAAGGCAAAATGATATTACACATGTAATTTATTTTTAATACATTTAAAACTATGTGTTTGGTCAATTTTGCTCAAATATGGCCGTAATGTATCAGCGAGATTAAGTGTATGTGTGTTTTACACCATCTTTAACACCGAATCCTTTACACCATGACACCTGTCTAAATCCGTGTTTACAAAATAAATTTAACCCTCCCGATTGAAAAAAAATACCAAAAATCAGGGAATTATCCGATTTTAATGAAATTAGATTTTAATGAAATCTCGCAGATCTATTACTACTTAAACTCGCTGATACATTTCTATGGAACAGAGAGTTCGATCCTTACTGGATGTCCCATACGGCTAGGATGTTACCTTGTAACATATCCTATCCGTAGGGAAATACCTATCTTCCTATCTCTTCCTTTGATCTCTGGACGATATTTAACGGATAGAATCAATGATGAAGCATTTTTTTTAAAATAAAACCTGCGGTGAATCAGCTAGAATGAGGTTGAAGTTACGTGGAACGGGAATGTATGAACGACAGGGCACAAGGGGTGTCACTCGACTAATGGCCCTTCAACTCGATCTTGCAGGTGTGCTGACATCTTTGTATTTTTTTATGCAACTCGGCACACAGGTGTGCCCTGCCAGCCAACCATTATCCTTTGTTAACTATCTCACTCATTTACCTTTCAGGGGTCTAGAGAATTATTCAACACTAATCACTGTTTTCGCTTTCTCTCTCTCTTCTCTCTCTCTCTCTCTCTCTCTCTCTCTCTCTCTCTCTGACTCTGGCGCTGAATCTCTCTATTTCTCCTTCTCTGTCTCCTTCTCTCTCTATCTGACTCACTCTCTCTCTCTCTCTCTCTCTCTCTGTGACTCACACACACATACTCTTTCTATCTCCCTCTGACTCTCTCTCTCACACACACGCACTCTCTCTCCCTCTTTCTCTCTCTGACTCTCTCTCTCTCTCTCTCACACACACACACACACACACACACACACTCTGTCTCTCCATTTTTTTCATTACTTAAATTCTTTGGTATCTCTCTCTCTCTCACTCACTCTCTCTCTCTCTCTCTCTCTCTCTCTCTCTCTCTCTCTCTCTCTCTCTCTCTTCTCTCTCTCTCTCTGACTGACTCTCTCTCTATCTCTTTCTCTCTCTCCATTTTTTCATTACTTAAATTCCTCGGTCTCTCTCTCTCTCTCTCTCTCTCTCTGACTGACTTTCTCTCTCTCTCTCTCTCTCTCTCTCTCTCCCTCCCTCACCCCTCCCCCATTTTTTCATTACTTAAATTCTTTGGTATTTTTCTCGACTCAGTTATTTCCTGACAGATGATGAATAGTTGGAACAGACTGTCGACGGTGGACGACCAAAAAACATTTGTCTATCATTGCTTTCTTGGTCAGAAACAGAAGTCGACGTCGCTTTTCGGCCTCCGCAATTTGAATACATTCCCCTGGGTTCGCTTTTATAAAAATCAAAAAAAGGTTAAGGGTCAGTTTTCTAGGGATGATATGAGGGTCTACAAGTTTTCTTTTTTCTTTTCTCTTTTTTTTTTTTTTTTTTTTTTTTTTTTTTTGAAGGTAAACGTTTTCTTCGCGTTAATTTTGCCGGGGAAAATAGTTTATTTCAATAATGGAACTGATTTGATATACGAGGAAATTGGCTTACGAATAGAACGAATTAAACTCGTAAGTCAAGGTACCAATGTGTAGGCGAGATAGCATCCATAATCTTCCAAGGGGAAATGCTTTCCATGAAAATCATCGTTAAGGGTAACATTTTATTCAGGTTAATTTTGATGGGAAAAATAGTTTTTAGCTTATTTGGAACACAAAAGCCAAATAGAGTGCTTCCTTGGCTTACGAGTGTCCTTAATTACGAGTTTTCCGAGTTACGAACTGTCACTCGGTCAATTTTTTGCTTTGTGTTGAGAGCTAAAATTTCAGGAACGAGTGAGCTTCATATATATTTATGTTAATAAGTTCCGTAAAAACATTCAAGTTTACAAATTTATTACGCAAAATAAAATATTATTTTCTAGCAGGACCTCTGGATATATCACAGTATGATAATTCAACTATTACAACGTTTGATATGTTTACTTAAGAAATAGTTCTCACTCTCTCTTAAAAGGGGATTGTAAAATAATTACATTGATTTGCCGATAGAAATCAGTGTGGGTGTGGGGGGGATATCTACATTAATTTGTCGAAAAAAAGTGACAAAAACACGACTCGGAAAATATCTAAGTTGGGCCGGAAATTCGCCTAACGCTGGCCCCCTAAAACATAGCATAAATTAAAGCAGATAAGATCAAAATTACAAAAATATCTTCCGTAATTCACAATTTCAATATTACAATTAAAACAAACGTAACTTTTTTTTTTAAATCATGTTAATTTTACGTTGGGCATTTAAGTGACAGAAAACCATTTGGAATGTTTATTTTTGAAACTGGATGAAATAAAATGAGACAAATAGGAAATCTGCGATTAAGCGAAACCAGATAATCTGGATTTACATTTTTGCATTACATCTTGAACTATTTGAACGGTCTCATTTTTAACTAGCGGGTGTTGCAGGATGATAACGGACGAAAGATTTGGGAACAACCGTATTAATATATAGATAAAAAACATGAAAACATATTACAGCGCATAATTCATTACATTCTATTTTATTATGTTTTTATACAATACAGTGTTATTTTTTTAAATTTTAAAACGTAACAAAAATTAAGGTGTTTTTTTTCGGGATGGAACAGATTGATGGCATTTCAGTTTATTTCAATGTGGGAATTGATTTGATATACGAGGACATTGAGTTATGAGCGGAACGAATTAAACTCGTAAGTCAAGGTACCACTGTTTAGGCGAAATAACACCCAGTATCTTCCAAGTGGACCTGCCTTTCATGAAAATCAGCATTCAAATTAAAAAAAAATTGCTTTGTATACTGACCACTACACCCCCCCCCCAGCGGACATATGCTGCTATCTCATCCACATGTGCATCTCACATGTTGTAATGGTTAGCGAGCTGTTATTGTAAGGGTTACTCGCATTAAACCAATCTTTTCTCATATACGGACATCGCAGGCAGAAGAGTGTATGTATTTACCCAACCCCTCTTACACGAGCAATGCTATTTATAACTCTTTGTCTACCAAATTTTTTCCCACGGCTGTGTTTCTCTCTCACGAGGTTTCGTCAGAGATTATTTATAGGAAAAACAAACAATTTCATTCTGATAATTTAGCTACGATATGACACATGCATTTCTCAACTTGATATAATTTTAATCTTATCGTCACAAATACCATTATTTAGAAGAAAGTCCGAGTAGAATGCTCAGGTAAAGTTTATTTAAAGAAATGAGCTAAAATTTTTTTTTCGAGAATAGTACTCGTTTCCGGTTTGGTTTGGTTTGTTTTGTTTTACGGCATATCAACCTCAGTGGGTCATTTAATGCCGATAAAGTTTTGAAATAAATCAATTCTTAATGGATAATACAATTTTTTATAAATACATTTTTCTATTTAACCCATAGATGGGACCCTAACAGGTACTACCACTCCGGGTCAGAGTGGACCAGGGAGCAATGGTGATGAAGGGGTGCTCCACATTCCCCAAACCTCCAGAACTGGAACCTCACCATCAGATAGAGTTTAACGTCATTCCCAGGACATGTAGACCCGCAGCCACCGCCTTCTAGCACCCATATGATAAAAATGAGTTGGGGCTTGCCATAAGGGCAATAGGGTTGGGAAAATCATATAGGTGCTAGGGCTTGACGTGACCAGCCGATTGATCGGAGAGGGCCTCTCCGACCGCCCGTCTAGCCCAAGATAGGGTCAAAGTGGAGTATTGCATGTCATGAACTGCTCATCCACCTGGGTTCTATCCTTAAGCATCACGGGTCGCCACCCACGCCATAGGGGGAGTCTTACCCCTCTGCAGAGGTGCTGTCGGTGCATTCTAACGCCCCATCCGACAGGGCGGAATAGTACTCGTGTAAAATTGTGACTGAAAATCAAAGAATATTCTGTGCTTGTAAAGAATAACACGCAAGCAAAAATTTGACTGAGAATGAACAATTTTTTTTGGTTTGAATTATGCAGTAACGTAATACTAACATTTAAGAATTACATGAAATTAATGTTCATTCAAAAATTTTTTTTATTATTAAACATTCTTAAAGTGAACGCAAACTGTCCTAGCCGGAGTTTGAACACGGTTTGCCCATTGACCTTAACCGTAAGGACACACCCACCTCGTCTTATGGGCTACAAAAGAATGATGAAAATATGACAGAGAGGGTCACTGTGACCTAAACTTAAATAAAATAAAATTCACTCTTTGCCTATCAAATTCCCCCCACGACTGTACCAAATTTTCTTGGTATTTTTTATCTATTCACCTCAGAATTCATTCTATTCAAATCAAGTCCTATTATTTCTAAATTATTATGAAAAAGTGTCACGTACGAGAGCCGCTGCCAGTGACTTACGGTAGGATCGAAGTGGTGGGAGAGGCGCTAACCATCAATGTTTGTACTTCTCTTGGGTGCGGTGGGAGAGTCGCTGTGAACGGTTTAAAGTAGGCAAAGAGTTAGATAAACAATGGTTGAAATAATTATGAAATGTGTCTCAGCAGCTTTGTTGTCAGGTATGAAGAGAATTTGTGCAAGAGCGCGAAACAAAACAAAAACGAAATGAACAATTTCTGAATAGACAAAATATTTGGTTTTTATATAAACAAACATTTTGGAAACGCATCTCTTGTCTTTGAAGCCGGGCGAATCGAGGATGGAAGATAAAGAATTTAATGGCGGGAAAGAGAAGGAGAGAGACAGAGACAGAGACAGAGAGACAGAGAGAGAGAGAGACAGACAGACAGACAGACAGAGAGAGAGAGAGAGAGAGAGAGAGAGAGAGAGAGAGAGAGGGGAGAGGGAGAGACTAATGGAAGAAAGCAGAGAATAGTATTTACGAATGTACGGTTGAGTGAACAAGGGAAAGAATCCAGTAGAAATGATGGTGGTTTGAATCAAGCTTCGTAACATGGTTCTGTGTTTATTCAAACCCTTTCTTTTGTACTTGTTTGGTGGGAAAGCCGCTGTAAGCAGTTTAAAGTAGGCAAATAGTTAAAGTGGAATACTACTGGTTTGAATTCAGAGTTTTCCTTCTCTTAGACTGTTTACCTTACCAAAGCTAAAGAACCCATTCTGCTTTTTATCTATAGTTGGGATGAGAAGTGATGGATTTATGTCTTTCCCATGGGCATTAACATGAAACTGAAACGCAAACAGCCTCATCCAGGATTTGAATTCATGTCACCGACTCCATTTCCTACGATGATAACCGTTACACGAAGCACGCCTCAGGAAAGGAGCTGCATGGTGTAGGCAAATATACAAGGTATATAAAAAGTATCAACATTTTTTGTACGTTTTGACACACCTTGTATTCTGAAAGAAAATAACGTTCCATTCATTATTTTATTTTCAGAATACAAGGTGTGTCAAAAATGTACTAAGTTTTAAAGCTGTATTTACCAAGATAGAAATGAAGAATGAATGGAACGTTATTTTTCCCCCAGAACACAAGGAGTGTCAAAAAGTACAAAAATCTCGATACTTTTTTGACACACCTTGTATATATCGTGAGCTAGGAAAGAAGGTCATTACTAGTGGATTCGATTCTCACTGGGTGATCCATAATTTGTGTTTCGTTGGACGAGTCCAACTTTCTTGTAGAGGAAGTATCTTCCCTTACAACACCTATTGAGAATAGAACTCATTGCTCAGTGGCAACTGATCTGCGAGACTAGTTTTCTAGTCATTAAACCATTGACGGTGTTCCCTAACAGTTAATTTCTTAGCATATGGGGAATGGGAACTATGCTAGTTACGAATAAACTATTGGATTTAGATAATTTATTTTGCAAATAAAAGCTAGTCATCGACTTACGACCTACACGACTTACAACTGCCCATACTTACGATCGTGACCAAAATTGACGACTAAAACCAAAACAAAAATTAAGAATGAAAAGATTAAGTAAGAAAATAATTTAAAAATTGATATAATGAATATGTAAATACCTTGGTACCCTCTCACTATAATCTGATTGGACAGTGTCATGTATAAATAGTCGACACTGTGTTGGTCCTATACCTAATGCCTACCAGCTAAACTTACTCGCTAGACGACACCACGACTGCTCGGAGACGGATTGCTATTCGATGTACCAATTACTACTGCGATAATATACCAAATACAAACTTCAGAATATATCCCTTAACCCGGATATATAAAAAATGATGATAGAATTACAATAAAAAGAACATCAAACGGCCTGAGAAAAGTAAAGAGATTATGAAATATACTGTACATGAAATGCACTCTAAAAATATAAAGATGATATCAAATATAAAATATGATAATAAAAAGACTATAAAATATACAGACAAAATTATAAAAATGGATAATCATTATGCAGGGCGCGAAAAATACGTCCCGAATTTTAAACTATCAACAATGTCATTTCAAGTGAACGAAGGCAAATGGTAATCGTAATTCTATCTCGCTAATACGTACTCTCCTAAAGCAAAAGAAATGGACCAAACCCAAATAACCCCGTCGGCTGGGGGCTTAGAATACACCGACTGCATCTCTGCAGTGGGGTAAATCCTGTCCCCCCTAAAGGGACCACCTGTTGGTCGGGGGTGGCAGCCTGTGATGCTTAAGGAAAGAATCTTGGCGGGGATCAGTCCATGACATGCAACACTCCACTTTGGACTCACTTAGGCTAGACGAGTGGTCAGAGAAGCCCTATCCGATCAATCGACTGGTCACGTCAAGACCTAGCAGCTATAGGATTGTCCCTACCCTGTTGTCCTTATGGCAGACCCTCTTCATCA
>CM042143.1:61459943-61462443 GCA_023376005.1 Doryteuthis pealeii | reverse complement strand
GATGATGTCTAGACGTCTAGATTACTGTCTAGATGTGTGCACAGATTAAAAAAAAACAAATATAATAAAGTGATGATGTCTAGACGTCTAGATTACTGTCTAGATGTGTGCACAGATTAAAAAAAAACAAATATAACAAAGTGATGATGTCCAGTCGTCTTGATTACTTTCTAGATGTGTGTACAGCTAAACAACTTATATAATAAAGTGATGATGTCTAGACGTCTAGATTAATGTCTAGATGTGTGCATAGATTAAAAAAATAAATATAATAAAGTGATGATGTCTAGACGTCTAGATTATTGTCTAGATGTGTGCACAGCTAAACAACTTATATAATAAAGTGATGATGTCTAGACGTCTAGATTACTGTATAGATGTGTGCACAGCCGAAAGACTTATATAATAAAGTGATGATGTCCAGACGTCTAGATTACTGTCTAGATGTGTGCACAGCTGAACAATTTATATAATAAAGTGATGATGTTTAGATGTCTAGATTACTTTATAGAAGTGTGCACAGCTGAGCAACTTATATAGTTGAGTGATAATGTCTAGACTGCTCTCTAGACGTCTAGACTTCGTCTTGAAAAACCAGCACTAATTTGAATAAATAAATAAATTAGGAAGCCAGTCTGATTAGAGATTCATTTTTTAATCCATAATAAGATATTTATGAAGAGTGTTTTTTATTTGTCTGAAAATTTTCAACGCCTTGTTTGCTCAGCGGTCAAACTATTCAAAATGATTTTCCAAGTTGAATCATTGCTATGCTCGGATAGATGAAGAACACCTGAAGAATGCCGGAATATACAATAGCCGAAACGTAAGTGTTTATATATATCACGATAAAGATGAGGACAACAGTCCGAAAAATCAAAATGATACAGAGGTTTTTCTTTTCGTTTTTATTTCTTAGTGCTTATGTCTCCATTATCTTCTAAGAGAAACATCCTTGTATTCCATACTTTTTTTTAAACGAAAAAAAGGTTTTTAGCGAAAAACAGGATTCTGCAAGTGCAACACCTTTCATATTCACCACTTAGATTCGTGAAACCTCAATTATCACGGTGTTTTGTTCCTATTAATTAAACGTAAATCAACAAAAAAATTACCTCTCTTTTTATAGTAAAATTTGCTTAATTTTCTAAAGAAAATATTTTTTTAAAAACTGAAAAAAAGAGACACGCACACGTAGATTTTTAGAGGTAGATAGAAATTTACTGCTGTCTCAACCTTCAAGATGCTCCCCAGAAAAAAATACCCCCAACAAAAAAAAACAAAACAAAAAAAACTACACCAATCAACGCCCAGGTATGCGTTGTGTTTTCATTATTTTTTTTTTATTTGCGAGCCAAGAATTTTAAAAGGAAAATTACTCGTTATAATTAAGATCTGAACCCACCCACCATTTTCTTCTGGACGCACACACTTACCAAAATTGGAACTGATGTTGGAATGTTGAATTTAAAATAAAAAGCGCCTCCTCCCTCCCTCCCTCCCGTGGAAACTTTTAGGCTATTTCAAAATTTTTATTGCTTATTCTTGAATTCCATTTAAGGTTGAAGTATACAAATTTAGCTTCAGCAAATTTTTATTAATCCTATTGTTATTTATAAGTTTTCCTAGACCGACGACCTTTTTTTAGTCCATGAAACATTCTCAAATAATTAATCTATATTTGTCTTTAATGCAGATGGGACTTGATGCTGTTGTTTACAACTGCACATCTTGTATTGTTCAAAGTGTATGTCTCATGGCCACGCCCTAAAAAATATCAGAATTAACATTCCAGACTAAAAGATGCTTATACGAAACTACTAAAATTATCAAGTAAATTTAAAAAAAAAAGGTAGATGCTTTCTAAGTTTATCAGTGGGTGGCACAAAGACACACAAATGGGGCATTCACACAGGATTTAATTCATTAAATAAACATTTGCTTGACGAGTTTCCCAACGAGCCTGTTTCACAGTGGTAATTGCAGATCACACGCACACAAATATAAACACGCATAAGTGCGTATGTGTACACGCATAAGTGCGTATGTGTACATATACACCCGTCTGCATGCGCATGTACTGGTTGTGTTCAGAAAGCATTGAGACTGAAACTGTATTTACCAAGTTAGAAATGGACAATGAATGAAACGTTCACTTTCTTCAATATATGAGTTGTATTCAAAAAGTATTGAGACTGAAGCTGTATTTACCAAGGCAGAAATGAACAATGAATGAAACGTTAATATTCTTCAGAATTGTCCGCTCGCAGTTCAACACTTATTTAGGCGATTTCTTTTTCTTTCTTTCTGAAAGTCGATATGGTGTGAAACTGTAACATAGTATCATTTTAATGTCCTCCACGGCCTCAGATCTTAACTTTGAAATGCGTTTTTAGTTTTGGAAACAAGAAAAGATTTTGGCCTAAAAAATTTTGAATGCAGGTTTTTTTTTGCTCACATCAGAAACCGTTATTTTAATGCAAACAATATGAAAGATATA
>CM042143.1:61419943-61454943 GCA_023376005.1 Doryteuthis pealeii | reverse complement strand
TTTAGAAAAAACGGTAAAAAAATGAATACAAAAAATTAAGAAAGAAAGGGAGGAAAAGTTGAGGGAAGAAAGTAAGCATGGAAAAGAAAGAAAGAATGAAAGAAAGAAAGAAAGAAAAAGGAAATGTTAAGAAAAAGAAGGAAATAAGATAAAAACGAATGAAAGAAAGAAAAGTGTGAAAAAACAAAGAAAGATATGAAAAATGTGAAGGAAGAAGGCGAATAAAATAAAAAATAAAACTTCTAATAAAGATATTTAAATAAATGGTTAAAAAAGTAGATACTAATTTTAGGACTTTTCTGTGAGTCGGTAGCGGAAGTTTATGTGAAGGAGAAACTCAAAAGACAAAAAAAACTTTCTATTCATTCTGATTTAGTTCTTCCCGCGCTGTTCATTCAGCTTTTTCAGTTTTGTTTGTTTTCGTTTTGATTCAGCGTTTACAAACGCCGATTAAGACACACTCATGTAAGCAATGTCGTCTTTCAACACCATTGTCTTACTCTAAGTCTCGACTTACTGTGTAAGACATCGGAATTTCTCGCCCCCTCGGTTCCGGTTTAAGTGCCAACAAATTCCGGGGTCTCAACAAACTCTGAATGTCAGCTATCTATATGATTTGTAACCCTTTAAAGCAGTAACTAAAATCAAATGACTGCGCTGTCGGCTGGGGCGTTAGAATGCACCGACTGCACCTCTGCAGAGAGATAAGACTCCCCCAATGGGGCCACCTGTTGGCCGTGGGTGGCGACCCGTGATGCTTAAGGATGGAACACAGATGAATGAGCAGTTCATGACTTGCAATACACTTTGGCCTATCTTGGGCTAAACGGGCGGTCGGAGAGGCCCACTCCGATCAATCGGCTGGTCACGTCAAGCCCTAGCACCTATATAATTTTCCCAACCCTATTGTTCTTATGGCAAGCCCCAACTCCTTTTTATCATATGAGTGCTAGAAGGTGGTGACTGAGGGTCTACATGTCCTGGGAATGACGTTAAACTCTATCTGATGGTGAGGTTCCAGTTTTGGAGGTTTGGGGAATGTAGAGCACCCCTTCATCACCATTGCTCCCTGGTCCACTCTGACCCGGAGTAGTAGTACCTGTTAGGGTATGGGTTAAATAGAAAACATGAGTTTATAAACAAAATTTGATTATTCATGAAGAATGAATTTATTTCAAAAATGTATTTCATAAAAAAATTATATTATCCATTAAGAATGAATTTATTTCAAAACTTTATCGGCATTAAATGACTCACTGAGGTTGATATGCCGAACAAACCAAACCAAACCCCTAAAATCAAATGAATCTTTACTATCGAGACCTGTGGATATACCACAGTATGATAATTTAATTCTTACAACGTTTGATATGTTTACTTAAGAGCTATTGCGTATTGTTCAATATGTAAAAAGTATAATAATCTTGGTTTAACTTTCCCTCCTCTCCCTCTCTCTCTCTCTCTCTCTCTCTCTTCTTCCTCTTTTCATTATGTTCGATTGAAACAGATTAGTGTTATCACTTCCGTGCGGTCACTCCTCTCTCTATCTTTCTCCTACTTTTTTTTCTTTCTTTCTTTCTTTCTTTCTTATTATATTTTTTCTTTGTAGTATATCCTTTTTTCCTTCCTTTCTTTATAATAGAAACGAAATGGTCATTATTTAGCTGAGGTGATGATACTCATAAGAAATAAAATTTCGGGGGATAAGCAACACCAGATAATCAGGATTTTCATTTTTGCACTTCATCTTGGACGATTTGGACGGTCACATTTTTAACCAAAGGTGTTGCAAGATGATAGCGTACGTAAAATTAAGGGACACGACTGTTAATATATAGATTAATAAAACTATGGGATTGGATTATTAGGTGGGTGGTTACTTGTTTCTTTTTTAACCACAATATGCATGGTCCTTCTTTCTTGTTGGTTGTCAGGCTGAAAAGGAATGAAGGGAAAAAGTCAAAGATGCAAGGATTACTTTCAAAGTTCAAATTAAATATTTCTTGGAGAGGAATTTTCTTCCTGAGCCAGTAATAGTGTGTCCGGTCTTCGTAGAACTGCCGAAGTCATTTTTGGCACAAGGAAGCCCCCTTTTTCCGAGCATACTTAGTGGTTCATCCTCTCAGAGGCCTCCTGGGAGATTGTTATTTTAAAAAATATTTATTTAATTTATTTTGTGTTTTTTTAATTTTTTTTTATTGGGTTTTATTTATTATTTTTATGTTATTTGGTTTTATTTATTTCTGTTTTATTTGGTTTTATTTATTATTTTTATTCTATTTGGTTTATTTATTATTTTTATTTTATTTGGTTTTATTTATTATTTTTATTTTATTTTGGTTTTATTTATTTCTTATTTATTTGTTTTATTTATTATTTTTATTTTTTTGGTTTATTTATTTCTGTTTTTATTTTGGTTTTATTTATTATTTTTATTTTATTTGGTTTTATTATTTCTATTTTATTTGGTTTTATTTATTTATTTTAATTTTTTTTTTTATTTTATTTTAATTTTATTTGGTTTATCTATTTCTATTTAATTTGGTTTTATTTATTATTTTTATTTTATTTGGTTTTATTTATTATTTTTATTTTATTTATTTATTTCTATTTATTTGGTTTTATTTATTATTTTTTATTTTTTTTTTTATTATTTATATTCTATTTGGTTTTATTTATTTTTTAAATTTTATTTGGTTTTATTTTTATTTTAATTTTATTTGGTTTTATTTATTATTCAATTCCACAAAACATCACCGTAACATTTAACGAACTAATCTAGTAGACCATTATTTATATGTATGAAGTTCCTTCCTCGTGAATTAACCCAATGTATCATCGTCTTCATAATTATTCTTGCTGTCATTATTTATTTAAGACAAATCGTTCTTTACAAATACGAAACATCTGTTTATGATGAATGTGTTTATAAATTTAACTAATTTATTCGTACCGTAAAAAAAATGACGGCCATATTTAAGTAAGTGGCTAAAACTCGCTCAAAAAAAGTCAATTATAGCGGTAGGGTTAAATAAAGCTCTTGAGTCCCCTCAATGGGATATAAATGATTTAGTACAGGCCATAAATTTATCTGTTTCACTTGTATTTTTTTTTACTGTGATAAACACAAACAACGATGAAGTATATTTTCATGGGTAGTCAGAAGTTAGTAAATATTGTGTACCCCTTCCTCATCACGGCAGGGTCATGTAAACTTGGTAGCGGCAGCGCCATGCCGTCGAGAACTTAAGGCGGACAGGTTTGGCACCCAGTGGTACTAAGGTCACAACCCGATCAAAGGGGCTCTGGCTAAAATCCAACGGCTTTTGGCGTACTTGTCACTGCGTCCGTGGAAAACCTACTGTAAACAAGGGAATCTCTTTCCCCTGACCGGGATATGCATGCAAGGTTTGGGGTACCGCTTGTGAATTTCCTATTCCTTTGTTACTCCTTCTATGAATTCACCACAGGTGAATTCGTTGGTTGGAGCTAGTTCAACTGTCTCAGGTTGAATGCCGTCACAAAAAAACTAAGAGAAGCATTGTCTACAAGTTAACGTTTATGGTCATCTGATAGCCGTTGCTTAATCTATTTTAGCAAACACATACAAAATGTTTAAGTCTTGATTTCCCAGTGGAAATTAATGGAAAAAGGTAATAACTGACAAGTAAATTTTTATTTACTTTATACGGTTAAACAGATTTGATCCGACAAGAAATACCTGAAGAAGACCGGAGGACACATCGGGCGAAACGTTGTACCACAATAAAGATGAGGACAATAGTCCGAATAATTCAAATGATATTAATTATCAAGCCTCATCTAAAAAATGTAGAGAAATAAGATTTGGTTAAGTTTATTTATTATAAACTCCTTATGGGTTATTTAATGCCGATTCATTTTAAATTTTATTGACTGGACGGCTGGTTGGTTGATAAGACACCTCCCAATGGTGTCACCTGTTGGCCGTGGGTGGCGATCCGTGATGCTTAAGGACGGAATATATATATATATATCGTTATCATTAGCTCAATTGATGAGTTAGAGGTGTACCAAGTTTTTTTTATAGTATTAGTAGTAGAGTACTCAATATCAGTGATATATATATATATATATATATATATATATATATATATATATATATATATATAAAGGTTTAAAACACGAAACGTTTTAACGTCGATTTCACTATCTAAAGTAAATTCAAAATGTTTAAAAATTTTGATGTTTCCTATTTCCTAGATACCATCGGATAAATATACAGGGATTGACATTTTCTCGATTTGTTTAGCCTTACATTTGAACATATATGCCCGCTTAAATTCATTAATTATTAACTAATTAATTTTCAAAATTAGGTATGACTTCGATTAAGCACATATCCTCCAAAAATTGTCGGCTAAAAAGCCATATATATATATATATATATATATATATATATATATTATATACCAACCCCTCCGCACGAGTAGGATGTGACACCAGTTCAATTTCTGGAGCGGAGTTTAACAGGCGTAAAATCAGGTTTTTCTTCCTCCTAGACTACTTACCCATAGCTGGAGGGAGAATAGTTGGACTCATACTTTTCCCAAGTCTATTAGTGCTATGTAAAATTCTAACAGATTCGTCCAGGATTTGAACTCGTCTCGCTGTGTGCATTTCCTAAGACGTTAACCTTTACTCCCTTTCCTCCACAAAAAAATGAACGTCCCATTCATTGTTCATTTCTATCTTGGTAAATACAGCTTCAAACTCGGCACTTTTATGACACACCTTGTATTCTGAAAAAAATAAACGTTCCATTCATTGTTCATTTCTACTTGGTAAATACAGCTTCAAAATCGGCACTTTTATGACACACCTTGTATTCTGAAAAAAAAAAAAGTTCCATTCATTGTTCATTTCTATCTTGGTAAATACAGCTTCAATCGGCACTTTTATGACACACCTTGTGTGTGTGTGTGTGTGTGTGTGTGTGTGTGTGTGTGTGTGTGTGTGTTGTATCTTTGCCTTTGATTCAAACTCGCTTTTGTGACTTTCTTGTATTTCTCGTTTGTCTTAAAACTAAAAAACTTTGATTGATGTATCAAAAAAATCCGGTCAGTTCTAGTGTGTTTGAAAGAATGTAACCACTCCGTAAATTAATGCACGCGAAACGCTTTAAGAAAACAAAAATAATGTCACAGTGTCCGTAAAATTCATTGTACACTGAGAAAGATCGGTAGCCATTGAATGAAATGAAAAAGCCGCTTAGTAAAAATAACAGTTCATAAATAGATTTTTAAAAAAATGTATGATAGAAAATATATCTTATTATAATGGAGATTGTGTGTTTTTCTGTCTGTAACCGAAACTATATTACTACTCAAGTCAAAATTCCCTTAATTATTTAAGTCAATTTCTCCATGATTTCATTCTTTTAAACCTTCAGTTATTAATAAAAATTGTTTCACATTATTAATACGGTTGATCATATCTACGTACTAATAATATGCAATTGTATTTATATATACAACAAAATAGCAGTTTACAGTTTGAACGAGAAGGCTAATTTGCATATTGATATTTAAATTTTTATTTAATAAATATGTGCTTGGTATTATTGATTTCTAATTGTTTGGTTTTATCTTAAGAAATATAAACAAAAATCTCGTGGATAAATCTTAAAAGAAATTTATTTACAAGAAGAAATAACTGTAATATTATCCTTTACTTCCTATTTTAACTAAATTAGAAAATTTACCGATGAAACAGGGGAGTAATGGAAAATGATGGAATAGTTAGTTTCAAAGTTGTTCTATTTTTCGATTATACCCCCTCTGTTGCAGATCTTTTTATCTGCATTCTTAGTCAGTTTCATTAGCCTTTCTAATTTAATATGATATTTTATTATATTAAAACTTAAATACTTGCACCCGGAGGGTGCATATATTTGCTAGTATTGATAAAATACAAGTAATTTTTAAATACGTACTAAGGCTAAAGAAATGGACCAACCCCAAATAACCCCGTCCGCTGCATCTCTGCAGTGGGGTAAGACCCACCCCCCCACACACTAATGGGACCAACTGTTGGCCGTGGGTGACAACCCGGAATCTTGGTGAAGATCAGTCCATGACATGCAACACTCCACTTTTGCTCTCACTTAGGCTAGACGGGTGGTCAGAAAAGCCCTCTCCAATCAATCGACCGGTCACGTCAAGACCTAGCAGCTATAGGATTGTCCCGACCCTGTTGTCCTTATAGATTGTCCAGACCCTGTTGTCCTTATGACGAAACTGTTTGCATTTCACATGGCGCTAATACCCCTGGGAAAGGTATGAATCCAATTCTATCTCCAGCTATGGGTAAATAGCAGGGCAGGCTGGGCTCTTAAACATGGCTAGGTAAGCAGTCTAGGAGAAGGAATACTCTGAATTAAAACCTGTTAAACTCCCCTTAAGAAATTGACCTTGTGTCACATCCTGCTCGTGTGGAGGGGTATATAATATATATATGTGCTCGAAGGCAGAGGCTTGGGCCTTAGAGTCCCGGGCATGATGTTAAACTGCATCTAATGGTGAAGTTCCAGTTCTGGAGTGTGGAGTACCCCTTCATTGCTATTACTCCCATGTCCACCCGACTCGGAGTGCTAGTACGTGTTAGGGTCCCATTTATGGCTTAAATAGAAAAATACATGAATTTAAAAAGTGTGTTTAAAAAATTGAGTTTAAAAATGTTGAATACCCATCAAGAATGAATAAAACAAAACGTCTTCGGCACAAAATAACCCAACAAGGGTTGAGATACCGTAAAATCTAATCAACCAACCAATCTAAGGCAAAAGAAATGAACCAAACCCAAAGAGCTAGTTGACTGATTAGTTTGTTTTTTCTTTTTGGATCATTTAGCTCATTCGGAACTACAAGGTTCTGGGTTCGATACTGGCCCTCGCCAACTCAGCACATGATTATATCTCTGCGGTAAAGTGGAGAGCTGATAGGTAGCTCTGGTGTTCCACCTCAGATGCAAAAACAGTTTCTCTGGTATAGCGCTAGTGAAAAGGGGATAGATTCCCTCGCTGTTCGACAATAGGCCACTCCGCCTAAGACATACAATAAGTAAGTAAATTAGACAGAGTGGCTTATTGTCGGTATCAGCCGGACAACGAGGGATTCTACCTCATTTTCGCTAGCTTCTGAGGTGGAGTGACATTTGGCGTCTGAGGTGGAGTGACATTCCTAACACCAGTTCCCCATTTCACCGCAGATTTCCAAGCCGTGCTACTCATGAGCTGGTTGGCGAGAGCCAGTATTGAACCCAGAATCTTGTGGTTCCGAGCCAGATGCTCTACATACTGAACTAAACCAATTAAGTCATTTTTGATAAACTAAGGACTCAGTTTGATTACAGTACTTGCTGTTGCTTAAGTGGGCAACTAGTTAAGCATTGAACAGGTTCATCGCTGCTTGACTTTGGTGATCTAGCGGCAACCGGTGCTTTCAGCGTGACTCGTCCCTCATAAACTAAAAGAAGGGGAGATATTTTAAAGCTTAAAAAATGGAATCGAAATTAATATAGCTTGGATTGTTTCTTTTTTAATGGCATATTAATCTTTATGGGTTATTAATGCCAATGCCATCCATATAGAAGAACAGTATAAACATGACGATGGGAGGTGACTGGTTGAGCCGTAAGCAACATCTTAAGTGGTACCAGCGTTTCTTATCGGGAAGAATATCCAGTAAAGTGGATCCCAAGTCTTTTTGCACTAGTCATATCTGACAGTCATGAAATAGTTATTTTTAGAAAACTTCGACCAACTTCCTAAAATCTATTTTCTTCCTGCCCCTACACCCTAAGTCTTTCCTGTTTTTAACCTGTTTGAGGAAGAATTCAAAATGGCGATATTATTTTCAAATAATCTTTGTAAAAATTCAAAAGACTTTTTTTTATATTATTCCTCTTATCTCTAATGTTGTCTAACTGGTTTTGTTGTTATTCCTTAGGTCCGTTTCCGCATTCCTTGTAGAAACAATATTAAATTCGAAATTAAAGAGAAAATATCAAAGACAACAGTGATAAAGCTAAAATGTAACTATTCTTTTTTGTTGGAATTCTTCTTCTTCTTCTTCTTCTTCTTCTTCTTCTTCTTCTTCTTCTTCTTCTTCTTCTTCTTCTATTATTATTATTATTATTATTATTATTATTATTATTATTATTATCCATTAGAGTTTTTCACACCCACCTTAACCGGTGGTTCACTGGAGGCTGAGTGATACCAAGTCTCTTCAGGTCTCCATGACACTTCTGGATATTCTAGCCGCTAAATAATCCTTTTGTTTGGATAGTCTCGATTCTTCCTCTGATTTCAAATTCATTCAGACTCCTTTCCAAACCCTTGAGGACGGTTCCAATGGTACTAATTACTATTGATACGGTCTTTACCCTCATGTTTTCACTAGTCTATCTTTTCTTTTTCTTTCGTTGTCACTCTGTAATCTACCGGGATTATTATTATTATTATTATTATTATTATTATTATTATTATTATTATTATTTCACACCTGCCGTAGCTGGTGGTACACTCAAGTCTCCTCAGGTCTCCAGGACTCTTCTGAGTATTCTAGCCTATCCTAACAGTGCTGTAGTTTGGATGGTCTCGATTCTTCATCTGATTTTCAATTCGCCCAAATTCTTTTCCAGAACTTTGGGGACCGTTCCAAGGGCACCGATTACAATTGGTACGACATATTATTATTTACTCCTTTGAGTTTTCACATCAGCATTAGCTGATGGTCTTTCACTGGAGTTTGAGTGACAGCAAGTCTCCTCAGTTCTCCAGGACTCTTCTGAGTATTCTGGCAAATTGCAACAGTGCAGTATTCTGAATGGTTTCAATCCTTCCTCTGATTTCCAAACTTTCCAAGCCCTTTTCTAATCCTTTTGGGACTGTTCCAAGTGCACCAACCACAATTGGTATCACTTTCACTTTCATGTTCCATAACTTTTTCAGTTTTCTGGCAAGATCCAGATATTTGTCCATTTTTTCATTTTCCTTTAGCTTTACCCTGTGATCTGCTGGAACTGCAAAATCCACCAGTTTACAAGTTCTTTCTTTTTTGTTTATCAACACTAGGTCTGGTCTTCTTGCTGGGATAAGGTGATCCGTTTTTATTTCAAAGTCCCAGGGAATTTTATGCGTTTCGTTCTCAAGAGCAGATTCTGGTTTATACATATACCATTTTGTTGTATGGTCAAAATTAAATTTTTTGCATAATTCCCAGTGGATCACCTTCCCAACCCAGTCATGTCTAGTTTTGTATTCCCATTGTGCTAGTTTGCTACATTCGCAGAGTATATGGTTTACAGTCTCATCTCTATTACCGCAAAGTCTACATTTACTATTTTGTTGGGTCTTATCAATTTTCGCTTCGGTATAGTTCGTCCTTATGGCATTATTTTGTGCAGCAATTATTAGTGATTCAGTTTCTCTTTTGAGGTTTCCCTTTCTTAATCAAGTCCAAGTCTTTCCATGTGCAACCTCTTCTATTTGTCGTTTGAAGCGTCCATATAATTGTTTTTCTTCCCATTTTTGTCGTTTAGTCTTTGTTGTTTTTTCTGTTTGTCCATCTATCGCTTCTACTATTGTTGGCCGCCATAAGTACTTTGTCTTTGATCTTTCTGGTATAGTCTTCAAGTTGTTGGACTGTGGTTTCTACGCATTCCTCTATGTTGGTAAGACCTCTTCCCCCTTCATTTCTTGACACATACAATCTATCTCTATCGTCTCTAGGGTGGAGAGCCTTGTGCATGGTCATTCATTTTCTCGTCCTTTGGTCAATCTGTCTGAGTTCTTTTGTCCATTTTAAGAATGGTCCTGAGTATCTTATAATGGGGACAGCCCAGGTATTGATCCCTTTGATCAGATTTCTACTGTTAAGTTTGGTTTCTAGAAGTTTTCTGGTTCTCCTGAGATATTCTTTTTTAAACTTTTCCTTTCATTTCTGCTTGCATGATATTGTCCGCTTCTAACATTCCTAAGTATTTGTAGCTTCCATTTTCTTCAAGTGATTTTATAGTTTCCTGATTTGGCAGTTGTATTCCATCCATTTTATTATTATTATTATTATTATTATTATTATTATTATTACTAGCTAATATATGCACCCTCCGGGTGCAAGTATTTAAGTTTTAATGTAATAAAATATTGTATTAAATTAGAAAGGCTAATGAAACTAAATAAGAATACAGATAAAAAGATTTGAAACAGAGGGAGTATAATAAAAGATTTGAAACAGAGGGAGTATAATAAAAAATGGAACAACTGAAACTTACTCTTCCATCACTCTCGTCTTTGATTGTTATTTTTTCTAATTTAAGTATTTAATTAAAAGAGGAAGTAAAGAATAAAATGACAGTTATTTTATCTTGTTAATGGATTTCATTTAAGATTCATTGGAGAGATGTTTGCTTATATTCATTAAAATAAAACCAAACAGTTAGAAATCAATAATACTAAGCACATATTTATTAAATTCGATTTTTTAATATTAATATGCAAATTAGCCTTCCCGTTCACGCTGTAAACCGCTATTTTGTTGTATATATAAATATAATTGCATGTTCTCAGTATGTAGACATAGTTAATAGTATTAATAATGTAAGACAATTTTATTAATAATTGAGGTTTAAATAAAGATAAAATCATGGAGAATGTGATGTCAATAAGTAAGACAATTGTGACTTGAGTAGGAATATAGTTTCGGTTACAGACAGAAAAACACACAATCTCCATTATAATAAGATTATTCACTCCTTTTGAGTTTTCACATCAGCGTTAGCTGATGGTCTTTCACTGGAGTCAGAGTGACAGCAAGTCTCCTCAGGTCTCCAGGACTCGTCTGAGTATTCTGGCAGATTGCAGCAGTGCAGTGTTTATTATTATTATTATTATTATTATTATTATTATTATTATTATTATTATCCACTCCTCTTGAGTTTTCACATCAGCGTTAGCTGATGATCTTTCACTGGAGTCTGAGTGACAGCAAGTCTCCTCAGGTCTTCTAAGTATTCTAGCAGATGGCAGCAGTGCAGTATTCTGGATGGTCTCAATCTTTCCTCTGATGTCCAGATTTTCCAATCCCTTTGGGACCGTTCCAAGTGCACCAATTACAATTGGTATCACTTTGACTTTATTATTATTATTATTATTATTACTAGCAAGTATTTAAGTTTTGATATAATAAAATATCATATTAAATTAGAAAGGCTAATGAAACTGACTAAGAATGCAGATAAAAAGATCTGCAACAGAGGGGGTATAATCGAAAAATAGAACAACTTTGAAACTAACTATTCCATCATTTTCCATTACTCCCTTCTTTCATTGGTAAATTTTCCTAATTTAACTATTTAGTTAAAATAGGAAGTAACGGATAATATTACAGTTATTTCTTCTTGTAAATAAATTTCTTTTAAGATTTATCCACGAGATTTTTGTTTATATTTCTTAAGATAAAACCAAACAATTAGAAATCAATAATACCAAGCACATATTTATTAAAATAAAATTTCAAATATCAATATGCAAATTAGCCTTCTCGTTCAAATTGTAAACCGCTATTTTGTTATATATATAAATACAATTGCATGTTATTAATACGTAGATATGGTCAACAGTATTAATAATGTAAAACAATTTTTATTAATAACTGAAGGTTTAAAAGAATGAAATCATGGAGAATTTGACGTAAATAATTACGGGAATTGTGACTTGAGTAGTAATATAGTTTCGGTTACAGACAGAAAAACTCACAATCTCCATTATAATAAGATTATTATTATTATTATTATTATTTATTCTATTATTAATCTAATACAATTTCCAGCTTTACTTTCTATTTCTTAGAATCCTTCAACATGTCTTCACCCAAGACTTAGGGTAAGGAAAGGCAGGGATTATATTTTATGTTCCATCCATACTTTCAGGTGTTACTTTTTCAATCACATTCTCTTAAGAAAATGATCAGTTAATTTCATTATCATGAGTTTTGTACAGAAGCGTTAGCTGGTGGTCTTTCATTTGGAGTCTGAGTGACAGCATGTGTCCTCAGGTTACCAGGACTCTTCTGACTATTCTAGCCGATCTTATCAATGTTGTGGTCTGGATGGTCTTAATTCTTCCTCTGATTTTCAATCCCTTCAGTCTGTTTTTCCAAACTCTTGGGGACTGTTCCAAGGGCACCGACTGCAATTGGTATTGCCTTTATCCTCAGGTTACACAGTTTATTCAGTTCTCTGGCAAGATCCAAGTATTTTTTGTTTTTCTTTCAGTTTCTCTCTGTGGTACGCTGACACGGAAAAATCCACTAGATGGTAAATTCTTTTGTTCTCACTTATTAACACTAGATCTGGTCTTCTGGCCGGGATTAGGTAAACTTCTCTAGGACGTGTTCTGGTTTTGCTCATACCATTTAATGGTATGGTCACAATTTAATTTATTGCACTCTTTCCAGTGGATCACCTTTCCCACCCAGTCGTGCCTAGTCTTGTATTCCCTTTGTGTCAGTTTTCTGCATTCGGTTATAATGTGATAAACTATTTCGCCTCTCTCCACACATCCTATATTTGCTATTTATTCTGTTACATTTTGTCGATTTTCACTTTGATATCTATTAATAATGGAGATTGTCTGTATTTCTGTCTGTAACAAAACTACGTCATAGCTCTACGTCATAGCTCTACGTCACAGCTTACGTCACAATATTCTTATGCTATATACACCCAAAATTTGAGTAAGCAATTTTAAAAATTGTTTTTTTACTCTCGTCCTTTTTTTTTTTTTTTACAGTAACAAGAAGTTAACTAAAAAGTTTACAAATAAATAAATGCCTACGATTTTGTGTAAAATTGATGTGGAAAATATTCAAAATAATTGTTTGATTATTACATGCACGCAACATTTTATTTGAGAGGGACGGGGTCAGTTTTCATTTCAAATTGTTTTATTTATTTTTTTACTCCTTTAATAAATATGAGGATTTTGCTTACTTATGATATAAACCCTCTGACATTGAATTTTTAACTCCCACCCTCTCAGGCAATATCTTTGAAAAATTAACTTTTACGACGCTCAGAGGGTGTTTTCTGTTGCTAGTTGTTGTAATGGAATATTCCATACTCTCCCTCTCTCACCTATGTGTTCTGACTATAAATATAGTGAGCACGGCATTAGGCTGCGCTGTTCCTTGTCTGTCTTATTGTATCTCTCTTCAATAAAATCTATCTTAAATCTATAAACGTGTTGACTGGTTCTTCCATCCGACTACAACTTTGTCTGATTGTATCCCTTTTTAAAGACACAACAGATATAATTAGTTATGATAGCATTATTTTATGCTGATATCATTATTATTATTATTATTATTATTATTATTATTATTATTTACTCCTTTTGAGTTTTCACATCAGCATTAGCTGATGGTCTTTCACTGGAGTCTGAGTGACAGCAAGTCTCCTCAGGTCTCCAGGACTCTTCTGAGTATTCTGGTAGATTGCAGCAGTGCAGTGTTCTGAATGGTTTCAATCCTTCCTTTGATATCCAAACTTTCCAAGCCCTTTTCTAATCCTTTTGGGACTGTTCCAAGTGCACCAACCACAATTGGTATCACTTTCACTTTCATGTTCCATAACTTTTTCAGTTCTCTGGCAAGGTCCAGATATTTGTCCATTTTTTCATTTTCCTTTAGCTTCACCCTGTGATCTGCTGGCACTGCAAAATCCACCAGTTGACAAGTTCTTTCTTTTTTGTTTATCAACAATAGGTCTGGTCTTCTTTCTGGGATAATTGATCCGTTTTTATTTAAATGTAAATGAAAATGAAAACTGGTAGACCCCCATATAAAAATGAAATCTGGTGGACCTAGCCATATAAATAAAAAGGGAATGTCGTCATCCCTATATGCATAAAAATGAAATCTAGTGGATCCCCATATAAATATAAATAAAAATAGTGTCTGGGGAACCACTCCATATAAATGAAAATGAAATCTGTTAAATTGAACTTGTTTCCAATCTGTTTGAAATTTAAATTTGAATTATCTTAAAATTGATAAAATTTTGATATAACTCCAATCTGAAAATTATCATCTAAATATCAACTTGTTCAATGCAGTTCACGAGGCGGTCTGTTATTTATATTGACTGCTTCTGTATTAGATATGTGAGACACCAATATGGTGGACCGACACGTACAATGGTTTGTATTACTGAAATCTTCCATGCCTTTTTTTTTCTTTTCATAAATCAACATTTCTTCTTTCTTTTTAAATTATTTATCATCCGATGATTTCATATAATTGTTCCCGGCACACAATGACATCTCCTTAAGTATTGTCATTATTTTGTTTTTCTGGCTGTATTTACTACACGGTGATATTGTCTCATTTTACCAATTTCAATTTATTCTGACAAAGAATTAATTAATGCTTTATGTGCGTTCCTTACATACTGAAGCTTTTTTGAGTAAAAATTCTTTTCGTTCTTGAAGAGAAGAACAACGAGAGAAAAGTCGTCTGAACTGTGTCAAAATCATTGCATTGAATGCCTTTCATTCAGGCGGTACGTTTTACTGTCTACTGGGATTGGTCACCTGTCAAGTCTATAACTTTTTTTTATTGAAAGTTACCTGTTGGTATGCGGATGTGATGAAACAATGGGGAGACTTGTGGTATGTGTTGACCAAGAGTCGTGTGACTCCAGCTGCCATAGATACGAAGTAAAGTCATCGGAGTGGCCTAAAGTCGGTATCAACCAGTCAGCGAGAGATCCTACCCCCTTTTTCACAAGCGCTAGACCAAGGAGATTGTTTTGGCGTCTGAGGTGGAGCGCCACACCTACCATCAGCTCCTCACTTTACCGCACAGATCCCTGTGCTACTCATACGCTGAGTTGGCGAGGGCCGGTATCGAACACGTAACCTTGTCGTTCCCAGTCGGACGCTCTACCGACTGAATGCTCCGAAAGTAATGCCTATTTATTTCCGCGGAAAATACAACAGTAATAAGAGAGCAAAATCACAATGTTGACTAGAGCGATGGGTTTTTGGGGTTTTTTTTTCACATAGCCACCACTATGCATTTTTGCCATTAAAGAAACAGAGCCAGTATGCCGGTCTCCTAAGCGAGTCACTTTGTACACACACACACACACACACACACACACACACACATATATATATATATATATATATATAAATAGATTGTTCTGTTTTTACATATATATATATATATATATATATATATATATATATATATATATGTACACTAGTGAAAAGTACCAGTTACTGTTAGTGTGAAAAACTCGCAAGAGTATAATAATAATAATAATAATAATAATAATAATAATAATAATAAAAAGAATTAGAAACCCTAGTACAAACTATAAGAATATATAGCCAAGATATAGGAATGGAATTTGGAATTGAAAAATATGCTATGCTAGTAATAAAACGGGGTGAAAGAAAATTAATAGATGGAATACAACTGCCAAATCAGGACACTATAAAATCACTTGATGAAAGTGAAAGTTACAAATACTTAGAAATTTTAGAAGCAGACAATATCAAGCAAGCAGAAATGAAAGGAAAAGTTAAAAAAAGAATATTTCAGGAGAACTAGAAAACTTCTAGAAACCACACTTAACAGCAGAAATTTGATCAAAGGAATCAATACCTGGGCTGTCCCAATTATAAGATATTCAGGACCATTCTTAAAATTGACAAAAGAAGAACTCAGACAGATTGACCAAAGGACGAGAAAATTAATGACCATGCACAAGGCTCTCCATCTTAGAGATGATAGAAATAGATTATATGTGTCAAGAAAGGAAGGGGGAGAGGTCTTGCCAACATAGAGGATTGCGTAGAAACCACAATCCAACAACTCAAAGACTACACAAGAAAGAGCAAATACAGATTACTTATGGCGGCCAACAATAGTAGATGTGACAGATGGACAAACAGAAAAACAACAAAGACTAGAAAACAAAAATGGGAAGAAAAACAATTATATGGACACTTCAAACGACAAATCAGAGAGGTTGCACATGAAAAAACCTGGACATGGTTAAGAAAAGAAAACCTTAAGAGAGAAACTGAATCACTAATAATTGCTGCACAAAATAATGCCATAAGGACAAACTATATCAAAGCGAAAATTGATAAGACCCAACAAAATAGTAAATGTAGACTATGCTGTAATAGAGATGAGACTATAAACCATGTACTATGCGAATGTAGCAAACTAGCACAATGGGAGTACACAACTAGACATGACTGGGTTGGGAAGGTGATCCACTGGGAATTATGCAAAAAATTAAATTTTGACCATACAACAAAATGGTATATGCATAAACCAGAATCTGTCCTTGAGAACGAAACGCATAAAATTCCCTGGGACTTTGAAATAAAAACGGATCACCTTATCCCAGGAAGAAAACCAGTGCTGATTAACAAAAAAGAAAGAACTTGTCAACTGGTGGATTTTTACAGTTCCAGCAGATCCCAGGGTGAAGCTGAAGGAAAATGAAAAAATGGACAAATACCTGGACCTTGCCAGAGAACTGAAAAAGTTATGGAATATGAAAGTGAAAGTGATACCAATTGTAGTTGGTGCACTTGGAACTGTCTCAAAAGGATTGGAAAATCTGGACATCAGAGGAAAGATTGAGATCATCCAGAATACTGCACTGCTGCAATCTGCCAGAATACTCAGAAGAGTCCTGGAGATCTGAGGAGACTTGCTGTCACTCAGACTCCAGTGAAAGACCATCAGCTAACACTGATGTGAAAACTCAAAAGGAGTGAATAATAATAATAATAATAATAATAATAATAATAATAATAAAACGACAATAAACGACGTTGCACATGAAAAGACTTGGACATGGTTAATAAGGGGAAACCTAAAGAGAGAAACTGAATCATTAATAATTTCTGCACAAAATAATGCCATAAGAACAAATTATATCAAAGCAAAAATTGATAAGACACAACAAACAGTAAATGTAGAGTGTGTGGTGACAGAGATTTTGTGTATCAAACGAATGTAGCAAAACACTATAATGGGAATACAAAGCTAGACATGATTAACTTGGGAAGGTGATACACTGGAAATTATGCAAAAAAATAAATTCTGACCATACAAAAAAATGGTATATGCATAAACCAGAATCCTCTGAGACTTCGAGATAAAGACGGATCACCTTATTCCAGCCAGGAGACCAGACCTAGTATTGATTAACAAAAACAAAGAGAACTTGTCAGCTGGTGGACTTTGCAGTTGCAGCAGATCACAGGGTGAAGATGAAGGAAAATGAAAAGCTATAGAAATACCAGGACCTTGCCAGAGAATTAAAAAAAAGCTGTAGAATACGAGGGTCAAAGTGATACCAATTACTACAATTGGTATCACTTTGACCCTCGTGGTGCACTTAGAACGGCCCCAAAAAAGCTTTGAAAAAAGACTGGAGGTACTGGGAATCAGAAGAAGATTTGAGACCATCCAGACTACTGCATTGCTGCAATCGGCCAGAATACTCAGAAGAGTCCTGGAGACCCAAGGAGACTTGTTGTCAACCAGACTCCAGTGAAAGACCACCAGATAACGCTGGTGTGAAAAACTCACAAAGAGTGAAATAATAATAATAATAATAATAATATATATATATTAGTAAAACAGGCTGGGCAATAGGGTAGGTCGATTTTTCGCTTTTTAAAAATATCAAATTGTCCATCTATGCGAAAGTTGTGTGTTAGTCCTCATTTTCTCAAAATTTAGCCTTTAGAAAACGAGAATTTTTAGTGCATCTTAGTAGATCTTTGATGCTATTTCCTCAAAAGTAAAAGATCTAATTTTGGTATCAGTATTCAGTATACTAATACACAACTTTGGGACATATCTCTGACATATCTAAGAGTTCTAAACTATTCTTTGATATATCTTTGACTTTCACTAATATCACTACTTTTGTGATTTGGGACTTTTTTTTTTATATTACGGATATATTTTTGACATATCTAAGAGCTTACGACAAATCTTGGTAATTTATGAGGAAGTTCGTCCCGGTCTCCTGCCTCAGAAATTGCTACCCGGTGACTATTAAAATAACGTCCCCAGCTATGTCGTCTCAGATTTTCTTTTATTCATGTTTGTTTAATGTCTTGTTTTTAGTTTAAATAAACAAGAATTACGACAAAAAGAAGCGACACCCCACAAATACATTTACTTGTAGAAATATCTATCTATCTCCATTTGTTCATATCTATCTATATTATTTTGTTTATCTATCTATCTCAGTCTATTCCACACTATATATCCATCTTCATATCTAAACAAGAATTACGACAAATTACGATAAATAAACAAGAATTACGACAAATTTCTATAAATGAACAAGAATTACGACAAATTACGATAATTAAATAAGAATTAAGCCAAAAAAAAAAAGCCCCCCCCCCTCTAAAATACATTTAACGCCCTAAGTTGGTTGTTTTCTTTCAAGTAACACCGACATAGCTGGGGACGTTAAATGAGTAATCAAAAACAACATTGAAATCCGGAATAAATGTTAACATAGGTTTATCACCTTTAGTACAGAAGATATAAATAAGATAGAGTCCATCGTACAGCTCTTCTACAACAGTAATTAAAACATCAATAGCAAGACTAGCTACTATTCGACTATTCGACTAATACCCTCGTGTAGTCCGTATTACTTATGTGTTTCGTTGGATGAGTCCAACTTTCTTGTAGGGTAAATATCTTCCTTACAAACACTTTAATATATGTTGGACAATTGCTATTATCTCTTTTACGATTTGACACATATTTTTGACATATCTATCAAAAAGCTTAGGACACATATTTTTGACATATCTATCAAAGAGCTTAGGACACATATTTTTGATATATCTATCAAAGAGCTTAGGACACATATTTTTTACATATCTCCCAAAGAGCTTAGGACGCATATTTTTTACATATCTCCCAAAGAGCTTAGGACACATATTTATGACATATCTCCCAAAGAGCTTAGGACGCATATTTTTTACATATCTCCCAAAGAGCTTAGGACACATATTTTGACATATCTCCCAAAGAGCTTAGGACACATATTTTTTACATATCTATCAAAGAGCTTAGGACACATATTTTTGACATATCTCCCAAAGAGCTTAGGACACATATTTTTGAGATATTTCCCAAAGAGCTTAGGACACATATTTTTGACATATCTATCAAAGAGCTTAGGACACATATTTTTGACATATATATCAAAGAGCTTAGTACACATATTTTTGACATATCTATCAAAGAGCTTGGGACACATATTTTTGACATATCTATCAAAGAGCTTAGGACACATATTTTTTACATATCTCCCAAAGAGCTTAGGACACATATTTTTGACATATCTATCAAAGTGCTTGGGCACATATTTTTGACATATCTATCAAAGAGCTTATTACACATATTTTTGACATATCTATCAAAGAGCTTAGACACATATTTTGACATATCTATCAAAGAGCTTAGGACACATATTTTTGACATATCTATCAGACATATCAAAGAGCTTAGGACACATATTTTTGACATATCTATCAAAGAGCTTAAGACACATATTTTTGACATATCTATCAAAGAGCTTAGGACACTTATTTTTACATATCTATCAAAGAGCTTAGGACACATATTTTTGACATATCTATCAAAAGAGACTATAGAGACACATATTTTTTGACATATCTATCAAAGAGCTTAGGACACATATTTTGACATATCTATCAAAGAGCTTAGGACACATATTTTTGACATATCTATCAAAGAGCTCTTAGGACACATTTATTTGACATTATCTACAAAGCAGCTATCTCTCTNCTATTTATGCCGAAATCTTACGCCGAACCATAACATCAACGAAAAGATACACCGTTACGACTAGCGGTGCGAGAGAGTTTTTCTCTTTAATAAATATAAACGCGAAATTAACACCAAACCATAGCTACTTAACCCAGAACCCCCACCTAGCCGTTGGTGAATTGATTTCAAGAATCCATCATTTACTAGGCTTCGAAGTGCGGGGTTTTCTTCATACTAATACTAATGACGAATTACACGAAACCATATCCTTAACGCGAACACCACCGGTAGCCGGTTAATGATTTTCAAATACCAATCATTTATGGTCTAGGTTTCGGTGAGATTTTTCCTTAATACTCATGCTAAGTGCGATAATATAACGGCCGGACCATATCCATTAACCGAACCACCAAACCGTAGCTATGATGATTTTTCAGATCCATCATTATGGCTAGAGGTTAGGGATTTTTTAATAACTAATACTAATGGCGAATTAACGCCGTAACCATTATCCATTAACCGAACACCCACGAACCGCTATGAATGATTTTTCAAACTCATCATTTATGGTGTAGGGTCGGGAGATTTCTCCTTCATCCTCATACTAATGCAATATTAACGCCAAACCATATCCATTAAACCGAAACCCACCGTAGCCGTTAGGATATTTTCAGAATGCATCATTTATGGCTAGGGTTCGAGATTTTCTCCTCCATACTATACTACTGCGAAAAACATCGCCGACAATATCCTTTAACCGAACCCCCAACCGTAGCCTTATGAATGATTTTTCAAGATCATCTATAATGTAGTCGAGATTTTCTTTATGTCAGGGTTGGAATCTTCTATATCTAAATAATGCGAAATTAACATGCACCGACCATATCCATTACGAACCCCAACGTAGCCGTTATAGATTTTTCACAGATCATGTCATTATGGCTAGGGTTCGAGGGAGATTTTTCTATCTATATCAATACTAATGCGAAATTACGCCGAACACATATCGATTTAACCGAACCACCAACCGTGCTTAATGATTTTAAAATCCAATCATTTCATGGCAGGGTTCGGGAGATTTTGCTCATATACTGAAACTAATGCGAAATTAACGCCGAACCATACCATTAACCGAACCACCACCGTAGCCGCTATAATGATTTTCTCAATCCATCATTTTATGGCTAGGGTTAGAGAGTTTTTCCTCCTATACTAATATCTTAATGCGAAACTAAGCCAGAACCATATCCTATTAACCGAACCCCCACCGTACCTTAAGTGATTTTCACTCATCTTCTATGGCTAGAGTTCGGGAGAGATATTATACTCCATATACCTAATGCGAAAGTAACCCGAACCAATCCATTAAACGAACCCCACACGTAGCCGTAACTGATTTTTCACAATCCATCATTTATGGCTAGGTTCTAGGAGATTTTCTCACCTCACATGCTTATCTAGATAATGCGAAATAACGCCGAACCATATCCATTAAGCCGAGACCCCCACCGTAGCGTTATGATTTTTAACACAATCCCTCATTATGGCTAGGTCGTTAGGGAGATTTTCCTTTATCAATACTAATGCGAAATTAACGCCGAACCATTATCCATTAACCAACCCCCACCGTAGCCCGTTAGCATGTTTTCCAGAATCCATCCATTTATGGCTTAGGTCAGGGAGATTCTTTCTCGTATACTAATACTAATGCGAAATAACGGCCGAACCATATCCATTAACCGAAACCCCCATCCGTAGCCGTATGGATTGTATTCCCTCAATCCATCTTTATGGCTAGGGTTCGGAGATTTTTCCTTATACTAATATTAAGCGCAAAGTAACGCCGAAACATATCCTTAACCCACCCCACCGAGCCGTTAATGATTTTTCACAATCCATCATTTATGCGCTAGGCGTTAGAGAGTATTTTCCCTTATACTCAATACTAATGCAAAATTAACGCCGAACATATCATTACCGAAACGCCCCACCGTAGCCGTTAATGTGTTTTCAACAATCCATCATTTATGGCTAGGTTCGGAGAGATTTTTCCTCTATACTAATACCTAATGCGGAAATGAACGCCGAACCTATCCATTAACCGACCCCACCATGCGTAGCGTTAATGATTTGGTTCACAATCCATCATTTATTGTTTGTAGGTTCGGAAATTTTTCCTCTATACTAATACTAATTCGAAAATTAAACCCGGCCCCGAAAAACCAAAATATCCATTAAACCGAACCCCCACCGAGCCGTTATGATTTTCACTATCCATCATTTATGGCTAGGGTTCGGTGAGATTTTTCTATATACTAATACTAATGCGAATTAACGCCGAACCATATCATTAACAGACACCCCACCGTACGCGTTATGCATTTTTTCAAAACAATCCATCATTTATGGCTAGGGTTGGGAGATTTTTCCTTAATACTAATACTAATGCGAAATTTAACGCGAACCTATCCAATTAACCGAACCCCCACCGTAGCCAGTTAATGATTTATTCACTAATCCATCATTTATGGCTAGGGTCGGAGAATTTTCCTTGATACTAATTACTAAATCGCGAAATATAACGCCGAACCATATCTATAACCGAACCACCACACGTAACCGTTATGATTTTTCCATCCATAATTCTAATATTTATGGCAGGGTTCGGAAGATTTTTCCTTCATACTGATACTATGCCAAAATTAACGCCGAACCAATCATTTAACCGAACCCACCGTAGCCGCTTAATGATTTTCACCTATCCATCATTTATGGCCTAGGGTTGGAGTTTTTCCTTATCTATACTAATGAACAGAAATTACGCCACGAACCATATCCATTAACCGAACACCCACCGTATGCCGTTAATGTTTTTCTACAATCCATCATGATTATGGCTAGGCCGAGGAGATTTTTCCTATACTAACTACTAATGCAGAAATTAACGCCGAACCATATCCATTAAACCGAACACCCACCGTACCCGTATACTATTTTTCACAATCCTATCATTTATGGCTAGGGATGTAGGGAGATTTTTCCTTATACTAATACTAGCACCATGAACGCCGAACCATATCCATAACCGAACCCCCACCGAGCGTTAAATGTTTTTACAATCCATCATTTATGGCTGGTTCGGAGAGATTTTTCCTTTATACTAATACTAAGCCGAAATAACGCCGACAACCATATCCATTACCGAACCCCCACCGTAGACGTTAATGTTTTTCACAATGCCATCATTTATGTAGGGTAATTCGGAGATTTTTCCTATATTGGACTAATGCGAAAATTAACGCCGAAACCTATATCCATTAACCGAACCCCCACCGTAGCCGTTAATATGATTTTTTTTTTTCACAATCCATCATTCGATGGCTAGGGTTCGGAGATTTTTCCTTATTCTATACTAATAGCAAAATTAACGCCGAACCATATCATTCAACCGAACCCCCACCGTAGCCGTTAGTGTTTTTCAACTATCCATCATTTATGGGCTAGGGTTCGGGAGATTTTTCTTATAACTATACTAATGCGAAATTAACGACGAACCATATCCATTAACCGAAACCCCACCGTTAGCGGTTAATGTTTATTTACAATCCATCATTATCGCTTTAGAGGTTGAGATTTTCCTTATTACTAATACTAATGCGAAAATTAACGCCGAACCATACCCATAACCGAACCCCCACCGTAGCCGTTATGATTTTTTCACAATCCATCATTTATGGGCTAGGGTTCAGGGGATTTTTCTTATTACTAATACTTAATGCGAAATTACGCCGAACCATATCCATTAACCGAACCCCCCACGTAGCCGTTAATATGTTTTCACATCATCATTTATGGCTAGAGGTTCGGGAGATTTTTCCTTATACTTTAATACTAATTGCGAAATTAACGCCGAAACCATATCATTAACCGAACCCCCACCGATAGCCGTGTAATGATTTTTCACGATCCATCATTTATGGCTAGGTTCGGGAGATTTTTCCTTATACTATACTAATGCGAAATTAACGCCGAACCATATCCATTAACCGAACCCCACCGTAGCGTTAATGATTTTTTCACATCCATCATTTTGGCTATGGGTTCGGGAGATTTTTCCTTATACTAATACTAATGCGAAATTAACGCCGAACCATATCTATTAACCGAACCCCCACCGTAGCCCGTTAATGATATTTTCACATCATCATTTATGGCTAGGGCTTCGGGAGATTTTTCCTTATACTAATACTAATGCGAAATTAAACGCCGAACCATATCCATTAACCGAACCCGCACCGTAGCCGTTAATGATTTTTCACCAATCCATCATTTATGGCTAGGGTTCGGGAGATTTTTTCCTTATACTAATATAATGCGAAATTAACGCCGAACCATATCCATTACCGAACCCCACCGTAGCCGTTAATGATTTTTCACAATCCATCTGCTCAGCTTCGGGAGATTTTTCCTATATGGCTATACTAATGCGAAATTAACGCCGAACCATATCCATTAACCGAACCCCCACCGTAGCGTGTTAATTTTTCACAATCCATCATTTATGGCTAGGTTCGGGAGATTTTCCTTATATACTAATACTAATGCGAAATTAACGCCGAACCATATCCATTAACCGAAACCACCACCGTAGCCGTTAGATTTTTCAACAATCCATCATTTATGGCTAAGTTCGGGAGATTTTTCCTAATACTAATACTAATGCGAAATTAACGGCCGAACCATATCCATTAACCGAACCCCACCGTAGCCGTTAATGATTTTTCACAATCCATCATTTATGGCTAGGGTTCGGGAGATTTTCCTTATACTAATACTAATGCGAAATTAACGCCCGAACCATATCCATAACCGAAAACCCACCGTAGCGTTAATGATTTTCAAATCCATCATTTATGGCTAGGGTTCGGGAGATTTTTCCTTATACTAATACTAATGCGAAATTAACGCCGAACCATATCCATTAACCGAACCCCACCGTAGCCCGAGAAAGAATTTTAAATCCATCATTTATGGCTAGGGGTTCGGGAGATTTTTCCTTATACTATACTAATCGAAAATTGCAATTAACGCCGAACCATACCATTAACCGAACCCCACCGTAGCGTTAATGATTTTCACAATCCATCCATTATGGCTAGGGTTCGGGAGATTTCCTATTACTAATACTAATGCGAAATTAACGCCGAACCATATCCATTAACCAACCCCACCGAGCCGTTAATGAGTTTTCACAATCCATCATTTATGGCTAGGTTCGGGAGATTTTTTACTTATACTAATACTAATGCAAATTAACGCCAAACCATATCCATTAACCGAACCACCACCGTAGCCGTAATGATTTTCACAATCCATCATTTATGGCTAGGGTTCGGTATTTCCTTATACTAATTACTAATGCGAAAAACGCCGAACCAATCCAATGACCGAGACCCCCCGTAGCCTTAATGATTTTCACAATCCATCATTTATGGCTCGGGTTCGGAGATTTTTCCTATAATACTAATGCGAAATTAACGCCGAACCATATCCATTAACCGAACACCCACCGTAGCCGTTAATGATTTTTCACAATCCATCATTTATAGCTAGTCGGGGAGATTTTTCCTTATACTAATACTAATGCAAATTAACGCCGAACCATATCCATTAACCGAACCACCACCGTAGCCGTTAATGAGTTTTCACAATCATCATTATGGCTAGGGTTCGGAGATTTTCCTTATACTAATACTAATGCGAAATTAACGCCGAACCATATCCATTAACCGAACCACCACCGTAGCCGGTAATGATTTTTCACAATCCATCATTTATGGCTAGGGTTCGGAGATTTTCCTTATACTAATACTAATGCGAAATTAACCCGAACCATATCCAATGACCGAAACACCACCGTAGCCGTTAATGATTTTCACAATCCATCATTTATGGCTAGGGTTCGCGGAGATTTCCTTATACTAATACTAATGCGAAATTAACGCCGAACCATATCCATTAACCGAACCACCACCGTAGCTGAGAAGAATTTAGAATCCATCATTTATGGCTAGGTTCGGGAGATTTTTCCTTATACTAATACTAATGCGAAATTAACGCCGAACCATATCCATTAACCGAACCCCCACTGCAGCCGTTAATGATTTTTCACAATCCATCATTTATGGCTAGGGTTCGGGAGATTTTCCTTATACTAATACTAATGCGAAATTAACGCCGAACCATATCCATTAACCGAACCCCACCGTAGCCGTTAATGAGTTTTCACAATCCATCATTTATGGCTAGGGTTCGGGAGATTTTTACTTAATTACTAATGCGAAATTAACGCCGAAACATATCCATAAACCGAACCACCACCGTAGCCGTAATGATTTTTCACAATCCATCATTTATGGCTAGGTTCGGATTTTTCCTTATACTAATACTAATGCGAAATAACGCCGAACCATATCCATTACCGAACACCACCCGTAGCCGTTAATGATTTTTCACAATCCATCATTTATCTAGGGTCGGGAGATTTTTCCTTATACTAATACTAATGCGAAATTAACGCCGAACCATATCCATTAACCAACCACCACCGTAGCCGTAATGATTTTTCACTCCATCATTTATGGCTAGGTTCGGGAGATTTCCTTATACTAATACTAATGCGAAATTAACGCCGAAACATATCCATTAACCGAACCACCACCGTAGCCGTAATGATTTTCACAATCCATCATTTATGGCTAGGGTTCGGGATTTTTCCTAATACTAATACTAATGCGAAATTAACGCCGAACCATATCAATGACCGAACACCACCGTAGCCGTTAATGAGTTTTCACAATCCATCATTTATGGCTAGGTTCGGGAGATTTTTCTTTATACTAATACTAATGCGAAATTAACGCCGAACCATATCCATAACCGAACCACCACCGTAGCCGAGAAAATGAATTTTCAAATCCATCATTTATGGCTAGGGTTCGGGAGATTTTTCCTTATACTAATACTAATGCGAAATTAACGCCGAACCATATCCAATGACCGAACCCCCACTGTAGCCGTTACTGATTTTTCACAATCCATCATTTATGGCTAGGGTTCGGAGATTTTCCTTATACTAATACTAATGCGAAATTAACGCCGAACCATATCCATAACCGAACCACCACCGTAGCCGTTAATGAGTTTTCACAATCCATCATTTATGGCTAGGGTTCGGGAGATTTTTCCTTATACTAATACTAATGCGAAATTAACGCCGAACATATCCATAAACCGAACCACCACCGTAGCCGGTAATGATTTTTCACAATCCATCATTTATGGCTAGGGTTCGGGAGATTTTCCTTATACTAATACTAATGCGAAATTAACGCCGAACCATATCCATTAACCGAACCACCACCGTAGCCGAAAAAAATTTTGAGAATCCATCATTTATGGCTAGGGTTCGGAGATTTTTCCTTATACTAATACTAATGCGAAATTAACGCCGAACCATATCCATTAACCGAACCCCCACTGTAGCCGTTAATGATTTTTCACAATCCATCATTTATGGCTAGGGTTCGGAGATTTTTCCTTATACTAATACTAATGCAAATTAACGCCGAACCATATCCATTAACCGAACCCCCACCGTAGCCGTTAATGAGTTTTCACAATCCATCATTTATGGCTAGGGTTCGGGAGATTTTTTACTTATACTAATACTAATGCGAAATTAACGCCGAAACATATCCATTAACCGAACCACCACCGTAGCCGGTAATGATTTTTCACAATCCATCATTTATGGCTAGGGTTCGGGATTTTCCTTATACTAATACTAATGCGAAATTAACGCCGAACCATATCCAATTACCCACCACCGTAGCCGTTAATGATTTTTCACAATCCAATCATTTATGCTAGGGTTCGAATTTTTCCTTATATACTAATACTAATGCGAAATAACGCCGAACCATATCCATTAACCGAACCCACGTAGCCGTTAATGAGTTTTCACAATCCATCATTATGGCTAGGTTCGGAGATTTTTCCTTATACTAATACTAATGCGAAATTAACGCCGAAAATATCCATTAACCGAACCACCACCGTAGCCGGTAATGATTTTTCACAATCCATCATTTATGGCTAGGTTCGGTGATTTTCCTAATACTAATACTAATGCGAAATTAACGCCGAACCATATCCATGACCGAGACCACCACCGTAGCCGTTAATGAGTTTTTCACAATCCATCATTTATGGCTAGGGTTCGGGAGATTTTTCTTTATACTAATACTAATGCGAAATTAACGCCAAACCATATCCATTAACCGAACCACCACCTAGCCGAAAAGAATTTGAGAATCCATCATTTATGGCTAGGGTTCGGGAGATTTTTCCTTATACTAATACTAATGCAAAATTAACGCCGAACCATATCCAATGACCGAACCCCCACTGTAGCCGTTACTTGATTTTTCACAATCCATCATTTATGGCTAGGGTTCGGGAGATTTTTACTTATACTAATACTAAGCGAAATTAACTCTGAACCATATCCATTAACCGAACACACCGTAGCCGAAAATTTGGAAATCATCATTTATGGCTAGGGTTCGGGAGATTTTTCTTATACTAATATAATGCGAAAATTAACGCCGAACCATATCCATTAACCGAACCACCACCGTAAACATGAATGATTTTTCAGAATCAATCATTTATGGCTAGGTTCGGGAGATTTTTCCTTATACTAATACTAATGCGAAATTAACGCCGAACCATATCCATTAACCGAACCACCACCGTAGCCGTTAATGAGTTTTCACAATCCATCATTTATGGCTAGGGTTCGGGAGATTTTTCCTATACTAATACTAATGCGAAATTAACGCCGAAACCATATCCATTAACCGAACCACCACCGTAGCCGTTAATGATTTTTCACAATCCATCATTTATGGCTAGGGTTCGGGAGATTTTTCCTTATACTAATACTAATGCGAAATTAACGCCGAACCATATCCATTAACCGAACCACCACCGTACCAGCCCTTATGAATGAACCATATCCATTTGAATGATTTTTCAGAATCAATCATTTACGGCTAGGATTCGGGAGATTTTTCCTTATAATTATACCAATACGAAATTAATGCTGAACCATTGCCATCAACCTAATCACTACTGTAGCCGTGAATGATTTTTCAGAATCCACCATTTTCGGCTATTGTTCACGAGTCTTTTTCTTATACTAATAATAATACGAAATCACCGTAGCGGTAACTTATTTTAAAAAATTACCTATTAATTCAAGGTTTCGGGAGACCTATTCTAATATTAATACTCATGTGAAATTTATGCCGAACCACAGCCATAAACTGAACCCCTTAACCCTACCCTGACCCCGTAGCCGTAATTGATTGAAAGAGTTCACCTTTTCCGGCTAGGTCTCGTAACCGAACCCTGAACATAGTCATGAATGATTAATTTTAAAAAATTCGAAATTTAAGGAAATACCACAATTCTTCTTCTTCTTGTTCGCCTTCTCCTCCTCCTCACCCTTTTCCTCCTCCTCCTCCTTCTTTTTCTTCTTCTATTCAAGATAATGGTATTAAATGTTGCTACACATTTGAAGACTAGATAAGTGATAAATAAAACAATTGATAAAAAGAATAGATAAGTGATTATTTACTATTTTTAGTGACTATAAATTAATGATTACCACGCATAACTTGTTTTGGTAGATGCACGATTATTATGATTACTGACTGTCTCACAGAACAGATGAATTCATGCCTTTGTCAAGGGTATTATATATATACTCGTAGCGGCTACCCTGCAAAGCCCGGCTAGAGGAGATATAAACATGGTTTAATAATCGTTTGCCGATCTATTACCACTGAACAGCGAGTTCGGTCATCGCAGGATGACCCATAAATATCACCACGTCAAAAAATCTTAATTTAATCCGGCCTTTTTCGTCAGATTTGAGGGGATGACATCATATCGCTAAACTTGCAAACCGGTCGAAAAACTAAAACATATTACAGGGTGGCCCAGCAAAAACAGAACCAAAATTATTTATTTATTTTCCCATTAAACTAACCCTAAACCCCAACCCTAACCCTAACCCTAACCCTAAACTCTAACCCTAACCTTAAACCCCCCTAGTTAAAATGAACAGTTTTATTACAAAATTTGTGGTTCTGTTTTTCTAGGTCACTCTAATTTTCCGACCGATTTGCAAGTATATCCCATCACATAATGATATAGTAAGAAATTTTAATTCAATGATTAACTATATTTTAAAATAAAATATAAATGACGCGATTTGCTAAACTTCAAATTAATAATAGAAAAAAAAAGAATTAAATAAATTAATCAAATTTATGTAAAACAATAAATAATCTTTTTTAAAAATTAACATTATTAATTCAAATCGTAGCCGATCGAGTGTCAAATTATTATAGTAAGGTATACTATACTATAAATTTGATAACAATTTGAGTTTTCAGGTATTTCCGTGAAATGTATTAGGTAATCTAATGGTATTATCTCTTGCGCACTATTCTTCATTAGTATCATGATTTTATTTGTATTTCTAATATCAAAATAAATAAATTAACGCGATTATGAAAAAAAAGGCTTTGTTTACAATTGACGAACGACGGGAATTAATTAAAAAAAGTTGAGTTATCGTTAAATGTTTTCGTTTGATTTGTTATTTAATTCGCTGTAAAAATTAATTCCATTTATGAAAAGACATACTTATTACACATTTATAAATATTTTTTTCTAACCAAATAAATATTTTAAAGATAGGAACAGAAATATGCAATAAATAAGATTTGATTTTATGTTAAAAAAGTATACTACGAAAAATCATATTACGAAAAAATTATACTACGAATTCTAGGCTGACTGAAGCAAAATATTATTTTTTTAAGTCGTTGTAAAAAATAATTCAATGAATAAAAACTCAATCAAATTACATATTTACATATTTAGAAAGTTTTTTTTATTCTCTTTCTAACCATATAAATATCTTAAAGAAGAGTGAACCGTAAATAGTCGAGAAAAAAGAATTTGATTTTTCGTTAAAATTCAATCTTTAAAATAAATTATACATATCGGCTCTCCGAAGCCAATTTTTTTTTAACTCGCTGTAAAAAATAATTCAATTGATAAAAACGCATACGTTACATATTTAGAAAGATTATTTTATTTTCTTTCCAACCATATAAATATTTTTTAAGATTGGGCCGAAAATAGGCGATGAATTCCGAGCGGAACGGCTTACTGCGAAATTTATTCATTTAAATTAAACTTCGCTGCTGGTCTTGCGGTAAATCGCTGTTATAAAAAGTCAGACAAGGGACAATATCTTATTATCAGCAGGTGCTGGTATACGGACTGTTCCGCAAATTGGGTGATTTTGGCTTAATTAATTAATTATATCCCTTAATTAGTAAAAATCAATAACCAAATTTGGCGATTGATTTATATATATATATATATATATATATATATATATATATATATATATATTCAGTTGTACCTTGATTTACGAGTTTGCTTCCTTCCACTCAATTTCATCAACTTCCACAATTGAAATAAACTGAAATACCATTGATCCTTTCCAGAATCTACCTAAAACAACCTATATCCATCAGCTCTGTGAGGATTGTGGATGCCGGATGAAGGACATCCCGGGTCGATGGCTGATAGGAAGGTTTGTATAAAGAGATTTCTGGATATCCTTGCTGCCTGCACGACCTGATTATATATATATATATATATATATATATATATATATATAATTTCATTTATGGGTACTACTATGTGAACATAGCGTAAGTAGTTATCCAATAGGGCTCAAAGTTACAGCACACTACTACCCACGTAGGTCAAGATAGGAGGAGCTTAACCTCAACTACAAACTAGCAGCCCACTAAGATTTAATTTCAGGAAGAATTAAAGAAATATCAGTCCAGCTATATAAAGTAACCGAAAATATCCACTCAATCCCCCTGATGAAGGTGTTAGAGTAACACCGAAACCTCGGTCGGGAAATAACTTCTACGACTATATATATATATATATACACACACACACACACACACGCACATATATATATATATATATATATATATATATATATGTGTGTGTGTGTGTGTGTGTGTGTGTGTGTGTGTGTGTGTTAAAATATATTTGGGCAGCATCTTTTCATTTAAAACAATTTGGTTAAAAATAATTGAATCCTTATTGTTAGCAAAGAGTGAAATAAAATGTAATCAAAATTAGAATTGTTATTCTTGAAGACGAAATTATAATGAGCATTTAATAGAGTCTCAAACCTTGTATCCGACTGAATACTTAACCGCTGAGCCATATCAGCAAGTAGCTCCCATATAAATTTTAATCTTCATGTTACTTTATTTTTATTTTTTATTTTACCGGAAATAGCAGTATTATTTGTGACCTTCGATTATTGTCACTTCCTCCTCTCTGGTCTTGTTTAACAGCATTCTTTGATGTAATTCTTCGAAATACTTGCCTGTGTTGTTGGAGATTCATCGTGTTGTCATGAGAGATGGAGATAGCGGCAAATAGTTTAATATTTTATGCAGACGTACACGTCACGGTTGTCATATGGAATCACTCGAAAACGTCGATTCTGGCCTGCGCCCATGAAAGGAAGCGACAGTTACGAAAATAAAAACAGGATGTTTGAAGATGAAAGAAGAAATTTGAAGAAAAAAAAATGGGTTGAATAAATAAATCTTGGAATTTGGAGAGAGAAAAAAAATGTCAACAAATCATAGAGTTTGGAATCGAGGACAAATCTGAAAAGAGTAAGAAACCGGAAGTTAAGGTCATCTGAAGAAGTAATGCAAGAGTTGTTGAAACTTTTGGAAAAGAGGGTCAAAACTGAAACCTCACTACAAGTTGAAGTTTAGCGTCATACAAAGGACACTAGATTGGTAGATTTTTTTTATTGTTAGATTTTTCATTAATTTCATATGTATCAACAAATTAGTAAAAATAATTTGCATTCTCTTCTAAAAGTATTTACGTATCGAAGGGGCTTTTATTCCCCGTAGTCGCTGGCAAATTGTCGGACAAAGAAGAACAAACACAAAAGTAGAATGCAGACACTTGTATTACAAAATTTACAAGGTTACAAAGTACAAGGATTTACATAAAATGGTTTAACAACAAAAAGGTACAAGGATTTACATAAAATGGTTAACAACAAAAAGGGTTACAAGGATTTAAATAAAATGGTTGAACAACAAAAAGGGTTTGCAAATTAGATGGAATTCGCGACCAGACTTATCTGTTCTAAGAGTTCTTGGTGTCGTGGTGTTAGGTGTTCTTTCGTTGTAGGGAATGGCTCTAAGCGAGCTTCTCGGGTCGTTTCTTGTTTTAGTTCTCAGTTTGCTATTAAAACAGCCTTTACATTATGCTGGAATTAATGCCGTTGAAGATTAGTTGAAAGTTTAGGGAACGGTAATACCGCGACTACCCTTAATGCGTGGTTTGTGATAAGTAGGCCTGATTTTGGGCTAAGTGAGAGAGCGTGGTTTTAGACGCCTCTCTCCAATAACAGATCCTTGATAAGTCACGCAGGGTTTTGATTTTGGCGCCAATATGCCATTGGCGATTTGTCCCCCTAGTGGCAGGGGAAGATAATTCTCATAGAATTTCCGATACTTCATGTGTATCAATAAATTAGAAGAAGGGTAATTTCATGTCAAAACATCCATGTCATGTGACCCACCGTCATTTTTTGCTAACCCCACCAAATTTGGAGAGTAAAAAAATCAACATAACTCCGCCAATTTTTCGAATTGGAATATTTTGTGGAATGTCTAACTATAACATAGTTCACACTTTGAAAAAAATTCAGAAAATTTGAAGGGGGTGGATGACAATTTTTTTTTTTTCTGATGATTTGACATGGAATTACCCATAAATATCTTCATGTGTATTAATAAACGTGGTTGACACTAGGTTACCGCCTTCATGCACCCATATGATAAAAAGGGTTGGGTGTTTGCCAGAAAGTTGACATGAGCAGCCGATTGATCGGTTTGGACATACCCAATCGCACGTCTAGCCCGTGTAAGGGCTGAGGTGGAGTGTACATATCACAGGACCGGTTCACAGACTGCTCAGCCACCAAGATCTCGTTCTCAGGCATTATGGGTCGGCACCCACAGTCAACAGGTGGCCCCGTTACCCCTCTACAGACTTATTAAAACTGTTATAAAACAATAAACAAATTAAATGCAAATAAACAATAAATAATAAAATAATTATATATTGTAGCCGATAACTTTATGGCACTAATGAGAAGTGTGATAGTGAGATCTTGATTTCACTAAAGAAGCCAGGTCTGATTTGATGGCAGTGGTTGAAATCCGTAGATCTCTGCAAATCTCAGATTCACGAACGGTACCATCGTAAACAAGCCCCAAATGGATTTTGCTAGAATTATTGAATTTATCAGAATTGAAAATCTCCATAAAACATTGTTTATGTTTATATATCAGTTGGAAAGAAAGCAAAAAATGTAACGTCTTCAACTTTGCGTATTCTTGTCCAAATCGTCCGGGTCAAATCGGCACAGTGTCCTGTTTGACATTGCCGTGGATGTAGCGGGTCATAAATAATACATTATAAGACTGAAGCTGTGGGCCATAAGAACTCTTACCGTGGGTCATAATTAGTCCACGACCAGACTTTGGACATGCATAAAGTAATGGGACAGATTGTATTAAGAAATGCATTATCAGTGTAATTACCTATAAATTTTTATCTCTTTCAAAATAGTTGCCCGAGGAAACCACATAATGACGGAGACATTGTTCCCACTCCTGATGGCATCGGTTCCCACTAGATGAATTTAGTTAAGCAGTGACGAACCTGTTTAATACTTAGATGGGTGACCACTTACGTAACAACAGGAACTGTAAGAAACCGAATATGAAAATGACTTGATTCGGCATTAAATGACACGAAAAGGGTTGATATGCTGTAAAACAAAACAACCAACTAACCAACCAACCAATT
>CM042143.1:61409943-61417443 GCA_023376005.1 Doryteuthis pealeii | reverse complement strand
ACGAGTTTTTGTTCAATCCTTTCTAACTATCTGGCCATCTTTTTAATATCCGGGTGGAATTGGTGCAGCAATCCACCAAAGGTTCTTTCACGAGCGCTTTCTGCACGTCTTTGTGCCATCATCAGGTGTGAAACTGGTGGAATGTTTGCGTTGTCTCGCTTTTAAAACAAGCAGTAGGAATTAGTAGTAGGAGGGGCTCACAAGTTCTGTTTAAACGAACAGTGGCAGTAGGAGGGAGTCCTCAAAAGTTTGTAAGAATGTAAGGGGAATGGTGGAAGGAGGATTGGCGGGAAATTATAGGCATTTGAGGACTTGTTGACTGGTTTCAAAGTTTATCTTGTTTAACGTGGGTCTGTTTTGTTTGAAGTATTTGAAGTTTTTTTTCTTTGTGCAGTGTAATTGTATTTTCAGTTAAAATTTTCCAGTAGGGTAGAGGGGGCATGAATGTGATTTTAAGTATTGCATTATGGAGTTTGTATCAGTCAGGTGTAGTGTTAACCTGGGTGATAATCTGGTCGTCGTATGACCAATATACGTGCTTTCAACTTTGAAGAGGCAGTCTCCTACTGGGCATTTAAATTTATACACGAGATTGGTCTCATTAAGACGAGTAGTTTTGGGGGATGAGTTGTTGCATGTGACAAGATTGGCGGTTTTAAATTTTTGGTAATAGATAATTATCCTTACTTTGCTGTTAATATCGGTGGAAGAAACATTATTACGTATTAATTTATATATATATATATATATATATATATATATATATATATATATATATAAGTAAAAGTAAGTAAAGTCGACGGGCGGCCTAAAGACAGTATCAGCCAGTCAGCGAGGGAGTCTATCCCCTTTTCAATAGCGCTAGACCAAGGAGATTGTTTTTAGCATCTGAGGTGGAGCGCCACACCTACCATCAGCTCCTTACTTTACCGCACAGATCCCTGTGCTACTCATACGCTGAGTTGGCGAGGACCGGTATCGAACTAGGAACTTGTGGTTTCTAGCCGAACGTTCTACCGACTGAGCTAACCCGGCCCATATAACACCAAGACTGGTTTGATGACAATGACACCAGCATAAAAAAAAGTTACTTGGGCGAAAACAACTCGTCAACAGATCGATTTTGAACAACATCTTTATCGCTAAACAATCTGCAGCTCAATTAAAGCTGAAAACAGTAAAAGCCCATGTTTAGTGTTCAGAGACGTTTGAGGGAAATGCAAGATCAATGGAGGAAGGACAAATCTGCTGAAATCCAGCGTGCTGCTGATTCTTGGAACCGTAAAACTTTTTATAGTCTTCTGTCTAAAATCTATAGCCCGAGGTCATCCTCTATCACCCCATTCGCTCAAAGGATAGCCCTAGGCTGCTTTCCAAACCAGAAGATATTCGTGATCGCTGGAGAGAGCACTTTAATGAACTCCTGAATCGACCATTTAATATTGATAATGGCTTTATAGACCAACTCGATCAGTTCCCCATTACGAATAAGCTAGATAATCAACACTTTTTATAAATACTAAGATGTACTAAATTTATTAGACAGGTATGGATATTTCTTTGCAATTACTTTTTAATTAGCCAGGTATAGTGAACACTCGATAAATAGGGAGAGATAGACTGATAGATAGACAGATTAATAGATAAACATATAAAGATAGATAGAAAGATAGATAGATAGATAGACGGACAGAAAGATTGGTGGATACATACATACATTGGTAGATACATACATACATACATACATACATTGTCAACAATTTATATATTTACTAAGATGAAGTAAATTGATTAGACAGGTATGGATATTTCTTTGCAATTACTTTTTAATTAGCCAGGTATAGTGAACACTCGATAGATAGGGAGAGATAGACTGATAGACAGACAGATTAATAGATAAACATATAAAGATAGATAGATAGATAGAAAGAAAGAAAGAAAGAAAGAAAGAAAGAAATAAAAATTGGAAGATACATACATACATACATACATACATACATATATAGACAGTGAAGAAAAACATAAAATAGACAGTAGTTTCAAAAGAGCAAGAATAAAAAAGGCCACAACAAAATATTTTATAGCTCTTCAGACACAAGCTATAAATAGATACCCATAAAATATTTCTTCCTTTCATGACGAAAGATTAAAATTAGTCGCGTTATTTTTTGTTGTTGTTGTTGTTTTGTGTTTTTAATGCTTTTCTTTATTTACTTGCACTTCCATTACAATATGGCGAGGAATCAGAAGTTTGTAATGTGAAAAATAAAAAAAAGTGACAAATATTCGAGATTTCAAGATGTACAAAATAAGAGGGCGTGTGTTGATCAGCATGGGTCATGACTTGCATCTCTCTCTATATATACATGGTAAGAATAAACACACAACACACACACACACACACACACACACCACACACACATACCCAAACATATATATATACACTATGGTATTCGTAAACATATGCATATATATATATATATATATATATATATATAATACGTTGTGTAAACATACACACACATACACACAAACATATGTAATATGGTGTATGTGAACATACACACACGAACACACATATAAGTATACATATCATATGGTTTATGTACATACACGCCACACATATATGATATCGTGTGTGTACAAACACATGTACAAATATATATATAATATGGTATCCGTATGCACACACATATACATACACACACAAATATATATATATATATATATATATATATATGTATATATATATATATATATATATATATATATATATATATATATATATATATATATATATAATGGTATGAAAAACACATATGTTGTTAAATTGAATATATTTTACATCTTTTTCATTGCTGATATTGACAATATTTCGATTTATTAAAAAATAATCATCAAAATATTGTCAATATCAGCAATGAAAAAGATATATAATATATTCAATTTAATAACATATGTGTTTTTCATATCATTTTATCTATACATATACCGTCGGATTCATTTCCTTACTCTTAACTCATATATATATATATATATATATATATATATATATATATATATATATATATATATATGAATTTTCGCCTGTCAGGGTACTGAATACTGATTATGTGGTACATAAAGAAAAGACCATATCGTATGCACCACCTGAAAATAATCAATCGGCACTATTTTGATGGCCAAAAGAAAAAAATACAGAAATAGTTGCCTGAGTTAAATATACTAAAGTGCTCAATACACAAGGTAGAGGCAATAGATAATAAAGTAAGCCTAATGAGTCAGAGACTATCTACCTTGGTTTCTCCTAATATATCATCAGGATAATTCTGAGTCAGAATAATGGATCAGAATTATCCTGATAATCCGTTAGGAGAAACCTAGGTAGATAGTCTCTGACTCATTAGGCATACTTTAATATATATATATATATTATTATTTATATTTTGCTTGAAGGCAATTATAAATGCATGTATCGCATAAAATTCGATAATTATAGAAAATAATATTGACAAGTGAATCCCGGCAAAGGATGGCTCGTTTGCCGGCAAAGGATGGCTCCTTTGCCGGCAAAGGATGGCTCCTTTGCCGGGATTCACTTGTCAAGATTATTTCTATAATTATCGAATTTTATGCGATACATGCATTTATAATTGCCTTCAAGCAAAATATAAATAATAATTTATTCAACAATGCTTCTATAAAAACAAACATCCAAAAATCTTATATATATATATATATATGTGTGTGTGTGTGTGTGTGTGTGTGTGTGTGTGTGTACATTTTTATATAGATAGATATTTATTAAGACAAGTTTGGTTTAATCTACAAATCTTAAGGCATAGAGTGAGAATTTTCACTATAATAGTAATGGCTTTGCAGTCTAACTTGTAGATATTGCTACACAGAGAGACGTCAATGAGTTTGCATACAGTAAGCATTTTTTAATGACGCGCCCACAGAATATTCTTCCGTATGCAAATTTACTGATGCGTGCAAAATAGACATTTTCTGTTCGCATTAGATATCGAAGAATGAATAGTAAATTATTAGCTGCAAAGATGAGGGCGGTTGTCTTGGGCATCTAAGTCTTAGAAAATGACCAGATGTTGTTTACCTCGAAATAGTTGTGCAGGTCGTTCGCCGCACCCCCATATATATATATATATATATATATATATATATATATATATATATATATATATATGTGAAGATAGGGTGGATGTAGTAGAATCCGACAGTATGAGGTAGGTAAAAGGATAGTAAACAAGAAATGATAACTCAAAACAAATCTAAGAGTTGAAATATTTCGTCCGATTTATACGGACACCCTCAGTCGAAAGATTTTTATTGAAAGCAAAATTACGTGCATGTACATATGATTTGGTGAGGGGGTGAGTTAGTGGCAGAAGTGAAGGGTAGGGAGGATAGGGGCTGACATGAATGAAGTGTGGGATAGTTTACAGGAAGTAGAGAGTAGGTTCGGGGTATATATTATATATATATATATATATATATATATATATATATATATACATAAGTGGATGATATCAAGTGTTATTTTGCTAGGATTCAACCAAAATTGAGAACTCAAATGTACATATAAAGATTTGTGTATATATTTTTACATATACGGAGCATTGTAAATAGATAGATAAATAAAAGGATATATACCTTGTTTAGAATATATATTTATTTCGACATATTGTCTCTTCAGTTCGTTTTTTAATACTTTACTCTTGGTCTTTATTTTTTTGTTTTTTTCACTTTTTTTTCAAAATTCCGTGTTTGTTAGATACGCCAGTTCATGGGCACGCGCATATTCGATTTCTATAAACTCCATAGCTTGCTATGCTGTGATATATATTATATATATATATATATATATATATATATATATATACGAGGTATGGTAAAAAAGCAGAGTGTCTGCATCTTTAAGTTTTAAAATCTTCAAGTTAAGTGAAGATGTGCGCATAGTTGAGCAACGTATGTATCAATGTGGTAATGTCAAGACCAGTGTTTCTCAGCCTTTTTATGACCGTGCCCCCTTTAATCCGATGCGAGTTCTTTGTGCCCCCCCCCCATGCCAACTTGAGTTTTTATCCCCCCCCCTTCCGCTTAGCGCTCCGTCCGTCAACATAATACATCAAAGAAAGTAGGAATATTAAAGATTGTAGTTTGGATAGAACTATTGCACCAAAACACTAACTCCAGTTGTAAATCAAAGAATAATATTATTTAGTGAGATAATTCATTTGAATTAATTTATTTACAAAACAAAAAGGTAATTCATGAGGAAGTGCGTCCCGTTCTCCTGCCTCAAAAATTGCTACCCGGTGACTATTAAAATAACGACCCAGCTCAGTCTATTCAAAACTATCCATCTTCATATCTATCTATCCATCTCAATTTGTTCATATTTATCTATATTGCTTTAAATACTAAGATTTTTTTTTATTCATGTTTGTTTAATGTCTTGTTTTTAGTTTAAATAAACAAGAATAACGACAAAAAAAGAAGCGACCCCCCCCCCAATACATTTACTTGTCGAAAATATCTATCTATCTCCATTTGTTCATATCTATCTATATTATTTTGTTTGTTTATCTATCTATCTCAGTCTATTCCAAACAATATATCCATCTTCATATCTAAAGAATTACGACAAATTACGATAAATAAACAAGAATTACGAAAAAATTACGATAAATAAACAAGAATTACGACGAGCTGGGGTTGTTATTTTGATAGTCTCCGGGTAGCAATTTTTGAGGCAGGAGTCCGGGACACACTTCCTCATAAATTACGAAGAAAAAATAATATGCCATCAATAAATGTACCATAAATAAGTATCTATGTTAACAAAATGGTTTGGATTTATTTAATATTCTAACTAAATAATAAGTTTAATATCTTATTCTAAATAATAACCATTAATTACAAAATACACCATATATATATATATATATTGTGGGTCCTAAGTTTTCTGTGGTCCCTTTTAGCCTCTTGTCGCCCCCATTTTTCAAATTTAGCCTTGTGCACTCCCTCAAATCTCATGGCCATATGAACACTATTGAGAAACAAGAGCTGGGAACCTTTGCTTGTTTAAATTGATTGGTTGGTTTTAATGGCATGTCAAGACGTCTATGGTTATTTTATTCCTAGAGGTTAGGGAATCGCGTTCATTGTACGTTCATTGTTATATTTTTGGGTAGTTGTTTCTTAATCTGGGGTTTTCTCCTCCTCTCTGTCCATATAATTTGTTTTATTTTCGTAGTTTCATACTGACATACATCATTTCACAGTGGGGTAAATATTTGTTATAACTCTAAATTCTATACGCGTTGAATTTATTTTTCATTTTCATGGATTTTACTCTGATGTGAACCAAGGCATCAAGAATTGAACTGATGAGACTCTCTCTCTCTCTCTCTCTCTCTCTCTCTCTCTCTCTCTCTCTCTCTCTCTCTCTCTCTCTCACACACACAAGGACGCTCAATATCAAATTCCGACAGGATTTGCATTGTCATGATAATTTCTTTTTTTTTTTCTTTTTTCTTTGCTTTTTTTGGGGGGGAGGGAGATAATGTGTGAAGAAAAGAAAAGAAAGAAAAGAGTACCTGCTAGACGATCAATTGGGAGTCTATGGACGACCCACCTTTTATTCATTCGATCTCACATACGCACACGTGTACAGAAGAAGGGTTTAGATCTAAGCAGAATTATCACACATGCCACCCCCTCAAGGTCGGCTCAAGAGAAAGTGTCACCAATAGACACTTCCATGCATTTTTATCTTCAGGTTAACTTTGTTTCTTTTCGGTAAACCTGATGTATGGTTTCTACAAGTTCAACCAAAACCAAAACCTGTGACCGACTTCTTTTTTTAAAAGCAAAAACAAGGTGGAGAAAGGTGATTAGCCAATGAAACTGAACACAATTCAATCATTAAATTTTTTAATGATTGATTGATTGATTTTAACAGCATGTCAACTTGTCGGGGTAATTTTACGCCAAGAGGTTAGGGAATTGCATTCATTGTACATTCATATTTACAATGTAATTCGAATTTTTTGGGTACACGACTGGAAAAGTAAAGACAAACTCATAAATGGACTCCTACACATAGACACACTATGGTGATAATACCCCATATATTCAGCACAAGCAGTTGGTCTCAAAGAGGTTGAGTCTAGGACAGCGATAGGAGCAGTTGGATGTTGAAAAAAGAGATACCAGGCCAATCTGGGGGGGGGGGCTTTTCTCTTCACTGTCCACTATAGTTATGGTCTGCTCGACTTAGGCTAAAGAGCTAAGTGTCCCCAAACGCCACCCCAAGGTTGGTTCTAGAGGAAAAAAAAACAATAAAGACTTCCATACACTTTTATCCTCAGGTTAATTTTGTTTCTTTTGGGTAAACCTGACTGATGGTTTCTACAAGTTCAACCAAAACCAAAACCTGCGACCGCCCTCTTTAAAAAAAATCTCAACGTGGAG
>CM042143.1:61367443-61407443 GCA_023376005.1 Doryteuthis pealeii | reverse complement strand
ATATATATATATACTATCTGTAATTTCGCGACCTTGCATAAATTATATAGTATCCTGATAAATTTAAGTATACACTTAAAATCTATATTGCTCGCCATTGTACCTATCGTTTGATGTGCTTATTGAGAAAATTTTACAATGAACATTTGTGAAAGGGAACCGCCATTTACCAAGAACAACACTTTTTGAAGGCGAGTGGGAAGTAATATCAACAGAATTCTCGATTCCATTCAGTCTATTCATTTTCTCATACAAATTTTGTTCCTGGTGACCCCAAATGAATTCAGGGGTAAATATAAATGCCACCACTGGATCCCTCATAAAATTCTACCCAGGGAAATTTTTGTTTGATTTTGGTACTGGGTGTGTTTCAATTGCGTCCCCAGACTGAGATAAAGACACCAAAAATATTCAGGGTGGTCCGAAAGAGGTAAAGAATTTGGTTTAAATTGAACTTAACGGACCTAAATTCCACAATCGTATGTCACCCTGCCGAAAGAAAAAAATACAAAAAATCAGCGAATTAACCGATTTTAATGAAATTTTCAGTGTTGATATATTAATGAATAGAAATATAATGCACCAGTTATTTTATTTAAAAACGTTTACATTTTTTCACGTCAGTTAACTTTGAACCACGTATCTTTGAGGCGTAAAACAGATTCTCAAAGGTACGTGGTTCAAAGTTAACTGACCTGAAAAAATGTAAACGTTTTTAAATAAAAGAATAATTTTATTCATTAATATATCAACACTGACAATTTCATTAAATTCGGTTAATTCCCTGATTTTTTTAATTTTTTATTTTATTTCGGTGGAGTGACATACGATGGCGGAATTTAGGTCCGTTGACAAGACTTTCGGACCACCCTGAATATTTAGAGCACCAAGACCCTCAGCCACCGCCTTCTAGCGTATATATGGCAAAAAGGGTTGGGGTTTGCCATAAGGGTTATACACCCGGGACAATTATATAGGTGCTAGGACTGTTGTTTGTTCGTACCTCAAATTACAACACAATGCAAAGCAAAAAATAGACCAATTGACAGCTCATAATTAGGAAAACTCGTAAGTTAGGACACTCGTAGTCAAGGTACTATATATATATATATATTATATATATGTGTGTGTGTGTGTGTGTTGTGTGTGGTGTGTGTGTATTTCACCTGATGATGCACTAAAGTAGTGCAGAAAGTACTCGTGTCAGAACCTTCGTGGATTCATACACCAATTTCCACCCTGATATAAAAAAAGATGGACAGACAATTAGAAAGGGATAGAAAAGAAACTCGTCAGACATATATATATATATATATATATATATATTATATATAATGTGTGTGTGTTGTGTGTGTGTGTTGTGTGTGTGTATGTTATATATATGTGTGTGTGTGTGTGTGTGTGTGTATATATATTTTTTATTCTATTTATCTTACATATGTGACACGTGTTTTCTGATCTATTGTCTTCTTCAGGCATTAAGTTATTATTTGAGAATATGTCCGATATTTGATAGGTTGTGTGTGTTTCTGCAACTTTTCTATAATAATAATAGAAAAGTTGCCGAAACACGCACAACCTATCAAATATCGACATATTCTGTCAAAATAATAACTCAATGCCTGAAGAAGACAACAGATCAGAAACACGTGTCGCATATGTAATATAAAAAGAATTTTTAAAAATTTTTGAGAACATAATACATTTGCGGACCTTCATTTTTTAAAATATTAAATTTTCTCCGTTGGAACCAGAACAACATTAATATATATATATATATATATATAATATAATATGTGTGTGTGTGTGGTGTGTGTGTGTGTGTGGTGTGTGTATCATCATCGTGTCGCGCTAGTAGCACGGATATCCATGACAATATATCGCCACGCTCTCTATATATTATCCTCGGGGGGGGGGCTTCTGCGCTGCATCCAGTGTCCGTACAGAGCTGGTCCACGTAGCTATTTGTATATGTCATATAGAAATCAAATCTCACAGACAAGTTAAAGCGACAATTCTTCCAACTCGTAGTTGTATTGTGCTACTATATGGCGCACAACTTGGACCTTAAGAGAATAAGCTAGATGTGAGCTGCACAATAGCGCTGCGTGCTATATTAAACAAATCCTAGAAGCAACACCTCACAAGAAAGCAGCTGTACGGCCACTTGCTCCTTACCACACAAATAATCCGAGTGAGACGAGCAGGACGAGCAAGACATGCTGGTCACCACTGGAGAAGTGGGGACGAACTCATAAGCGACGTCTTCGTGACCAGCACGCAGGCGCACACACACACACACACCACCACACATAATATATATATATATATATATATATATATATATATATAATATATATATATATATATATATATATGTGTCGTTGTGACGTCACGTCTGGTTCTTTGTTGGTATGGTGAGTCTAGTTCTCAGTGTGAATATATTATATTTGTACATATGTATTTTATATATATCTATAATATTTATTTGGGGGGATTTTGTGTGAAGCATAGGCTATGAAATGAATAAGAAACTCAGTTGGTGTTTAAGTGTTAATTAAGTTTAAGTGTTCATTTTAACATATATTTCGGAAGTTCGACCTTCCTTTGTCAAGATAATCTAGACTGACTGTTTTTTGTTTAGTTTAGGCGCTTTTATTGCTGGGGATGGTGTATGTATATAATTTGTATGTATTTGTATTTCTATTACATATATAAAGGGCAGTTGTGTGTATGTGTATGTCCGGAGGAAACTACGAAAATACAACAATTAACGCCAAAGTAAATATATATAAATATACACATTAGATATCACCAGGTTTGGGATTTTAAGTAAAAATAATGAAGATTTGATTTATATTCGTGAAGATAATTTTTTAAAATATGATTTAAATGATAACAGCAAAGATTTTTGTTGCATTTAATATTGTAAATAATAGACATTAATTTTTCTATTTAGAGTGGCTGGATCAACGCAAGATCTTTTTTTTACGTGGGGATTTTAATGGGGCATCCTGTGAGGGTTCAACTCACGATTCAGTAATAATTTATTAGTAATAAATTATTGCTGAATCGTGAGTTGGATCACCCACAGGATACCCCATGGACCTGCGAGACTAACTTTTAAAAAATCCCCCTCTAACCAGGCGATGCCGGGTAGCCGCTTTTAGTAAGAAATAAGTGTTAAATGAAATCATGAAATACTGCAGTATCTTTATCTTTTAAAGATAGGACAAATTAACAAAATCTTTAGGAAAACCGTTAAAAAGCAACTAACAATACCAATGATATCAAGTTTTAACATATCAACGAGAAAAGAAACTAAGAACTTTTTTTTTTCTCGTGATGAATGAGCCACATCCTAAGTGTCAACTAGTAAGAATTGACATTTGCGATCTCAGCTCGTATCTGTCGAGTGATTTCAAGAATAAAATTACTGACACGCTGAAACGTTAGACCAAGTTTCAAATGAACAACCGTAGCTTTAATATACGATAAGCGGGACTTCTTTTTTTTAACAAATACATGCTACATTCTTTTCTTAGTTTCCTGCCATCCTCATTTAAATAAACTAAAGTGTGTGTGTATGTGATATATATATAATATATATATATATATATATATATATATATAGAGAGAGAGAGAGAGAGAGAGAGAGGGAGATAGTGTGTAAGTATCCAGTTATTTATCGTACTGAGACCTGTTACAAATGTTAATTTTTATAAAATTGTGTATATGCATGTGTATATGTATGGTCGTAAATGATAGTGAACCTTATTTAAATAAAACTAAAGTGTGTGTGTATGTGATATATATGTATATATATATATATATATATATAATATATATATATATATATGTTTGGTATTATATATATATATATATATATATATATATCTAGAGTCAGAGAGAGAGAGAGAGAGAGAGAGAGAGATAAAGATATATAGATATATAGAGAGAGGGTGAGATAGTGTGTAAGTATCTAGTTATTTATCGTACTGAAACCTTTTAAAAATGTTAATCTTTATAAAATTGTGTATATGTATATGTATGGTCGTTAATGATAGCCAACATCGTTTAAATAAAACTAAAGTGATATACATACATACATATATATACATATATATATATATATATATATAATATATGTGTGTGTGTGTGTGTGTATATAATATATATATATATATATATATATATATTATATATATTATAGAGAGAGAGAGAGAGAGAGAGAGAGAGAGATTTATTAAGTATCCGTGTGTAAGTATCCAGTTATTCATCGTACAGAGACCTTTTTAAAAAAAAATATTTTTATGAAATTGTGTATATGCATATGAATGGTCGTAAATGATAGCATTAATAATAACCTTATACTTTTATAATTAGATAAATATTTTTCTTTTAGTTTTTCTTTGTATGCTTTAGTCTACTCGGTTGGACACAAAACTAAAAAGCAATAAAGAATGGTCATTTAATTATCAAAGGCAATCTCGTGAATTTGAAAACCGCGAAAATTAATCCTCGGCTTTTATAAGTCTTTTCATGAACCAATTGTATATCATAGTTTGCAAGCCTGTCTTGTATATTTAATTATCACCCACCCCCGCACAAGTAGGATGTGACACAAGGTCAATTTCTTAAGCAGAGTTTTTCATTTTCTAGGACTCTAACCATTACTATAAGCACTTGTCTTGTATATCAGTTCTCATGTTCGAGCTTCATTTGGTGTCCATTATAATGGCCAAGCTAAGTAAACACTTTCCGCTCGTACGAGACATGCTTAGCAACTCCAATAGCGCTATTACGTTCACTTTCAGACTAATACCCTTGGGAAAGGTGTGAACCTCCTCATCCTCCCAACTATGGATTAAATAGTACCACTACTATTCTCCTCCAAGGATGATTCTGCCATTAAATAACCTAGGAAGGTTGATATGTAATTAAAAACAAAGAAACCAAAATTTATAATTTATATACAATTAAATGATTTCAAGTATTCATATTTAACAGTTATATGATTTCAAATATTCCCGTCTAATATTAATCATTCACAAACAGATGTATTTAACCTGTAGATAGAACCCTAACAGGTACATCCGCTCCGGGTCAGAGTTGTGGCAATGAAGGAGAGGCTCCGTATTCTCCAGAACTCTAGAACTAGAGCTTATTTACCGGGTTACTCAAGACATCTATTTTTAGGTTTCGTGTTTCTCTGTTGGGTGGTTGTATTCTAAGGCCCGTCGACGGGGGTGGGGTTTGGTTGGTTGGTTGGTTGGTTGGTTGGATTTTGCGGCATGTTAACCCTTAGGTTATCTTGTGCCGAATACGTTTTTGTTTTATTCATTAAACTCATTTTTAACTAATTTAAAAAATAATATCTAACCCCTGAATGGAGCCCTAACACTTACTTCCACTCCGGGTCAGAGTGGACGCGGAAATAATGGCAATGAAGGTGTACTCGACACTCCCCAGATGTCCAGAATGGAAATATCCCCACCAGATGTAGTATAACGTCATACCCAAGAAACGACAGGGCGGAAATGCCATTTATAAGAAACAGTGGCATGTATTCCTAAAAAGCGAGCTATGCATTGTTTACCTAACAAAGAGTATTTCGTCTAAAAGTAAAAATATATTTATTTACTAAGTTCAATATATCATTTAGTTCAGTTATATCGTACAACAGTCAGTAAGGTTATACCTATTATAATAAATAGTTGCTACTGTAAGGCTGCACCACTTGGACCCTAACGAGACGCCTAGAAAATAAGGTAGATGGGAGTTGCACAAGAATGCTGCTTGCGATCTTAAATAAAAAGACATTGCCATGGATATATTTGCTACTAGCGCGACGACACGATGATGATGATGATGAATGAATAAATGAATGAAACTTGTGGACCCTATTACCTTTAGACACCCCTTTTTGATCTCGATTAAGAAAGGACATGTTTTTTATTTACACCGTCAATATCCGGTTGTTTGTTAGGAATTAGGGTTAGGAGTTAGGGTTAGGGGTTAGGGTTAGGGTTAGGGTTAGGGTTACGGGTTAATCTTATAATTTAAAAAAACAATCTAAAAATCATCTGTTAAAACAACCGGATATTGACGGTGTAAATGAAAAACATGTCCTTTCTTAATCGAGATCAAAAAAGGGTGCCTAAATGTCATATGGTCCAAACTTGTAAATAAACATTCGCCTTTGAAATGTTATGCCTCTGCTACCTAAAATTCAATTTGCTTTAATCTCTTTCCCCAATAAAAACAATATAACTATCAAGACGAACCATTGGGTAAATTTGGGGAAAGAATAAAGTATAAAGAGCGCCCAGAATCAGCAGCTTCTCTAAGCGATTCGTTAGGGTCCAAGTGGTGCAACTGTACAGTAGCACTCATACGGCTTCGGCTCGGTAGAATTTTCGCTTTACCTTATCAGTGAGATCAGATTTCCAAATGATAGATAATCTGTTTTTAGCAGTGAATGCCTATCTTGCGCCTACATTTAAATCGCTTTCTGTTGATGAGATATTACTACCTAAGTACGTGAACTGGTCTATTAATGTTAAACGGTTACCATCCTATGTGGAGATAATGACTCAACCTAAAGAAGGACACTGCTCAGTCGTGGTAAAAACAATGAAGAATATTAAGAAAAACTAAAGTCTTCAATATGTAAACTGATCAAACTGCAGTCCTCCCTAAAAATGTCAATTATCATTTTGTCTTCGCTCTGTTACCAGATTTCACCGTTACAATATCAACAAGAAAGTTCGGAAATGATCTAGGCTCAACCAAATAGGAAATGGTCTGATAAACGTTCTTGCGAGCTTTGAGAACTAAGCACTAAAAGACACGATACACAATCGTTTCTAAATATTAACGAAATAATTCCGGGGCCGCACAATGATCTGTTCTGGTTTCAAATTATTGCTCGGAAAGGTATCAAGTTTTTGAAACCAAAATTACAAAGACTATTTGGCAGTACAGTCTTTTAATATGCTATTTTATAAGATGAGGCAAATTTCGACATAAAAAGAAAACATTCACTGACATACGCAATTTAAAAACATGATGAAATAATTCATCGTCAGTATTTCTTTTAACATATACACGCCTAGATTTTGATGACAGCAATTAAGTCTCGAAATATCAAAACTGACACTAAAATGTCTTCTGCAACATGTCATTCTAATATTTATGCATTTCAATAGACATAAGGTTATTCAAAATACTTTTCATTAAAAATCTATCAGCATTTATTAAAAATATATGTAGGTGTAAAGAATTATTTTTTCTTTTTTAAATTAAAGTTTACATGTTTGTCGTTCACATTTATTAGTACGTTAGTAAAATAGTATGCTAAAGTTTTAATTATGATTTGTATTTTTGATAAGTTTTGAAGTCTAAGAAATAAAGGTCACAGTTTTAATGAGGTTTGAAGTCTAAGAAACAAAAGTTTGATTTTTAATGAGGTTTGAACTCTAAGAAACAAAAGTTTCATTTTTAATGAGGTTTGAACTCTAAAAATCAACGGCTTACTACTTTGGCTCTCAAAGATTTTCTAGTATTATTTGGATTATTTGGACTATTGTCCTCATCTTTATTGTTATCTTTACAACGTCTCGGTCGATGTGCACTCTGGCCTTCTTCAGGTATTTCTTGTCGAGCTCGGGAGCCTTCTTTTCACACTCGGGAGCCTTCTTGTTGTAATTGGGAGCCATCGCGGAACTTTGAAAGCATCTTTTGTTCCTTATGGAGAAAAGAAGTTCCCATGTTCAGGGTATTCTGGTGAAAGGGGGATTTATACTCTGTTGTTATTTTGATATATAAGGTGTTTTGTGGTCCATTACTTAAACTTATAGACTCGGTGTGGTCATGTGGATTAAACTCAGCCAATCAACAGCTCGAATACGTGGTTAGTTAACTATTTAATCGCCGATATTGAAAGCCGTTCATTTGCACGTTATTCGACATTGACGAACGAACCTGCAACCAACGACTTTGTTCAACACAAGGATTTTACCTAACACTAAGGAACAACCAAAGGCTCATACCCAACACTAAGAGACACCAAGGAACAACCAAAGGTTTCTTTACTAAAGTTCGCGCTCTGCTTAACACAAGGGATCCTCACTGTAAATTTCTCTCACTAGAAGCCTAAAAATGGCCACAAAAATCGTGACACATATTATCAGAAGCATTTAAATCAAGGTGGATAACTTTTCTTGCTGTTACACAAATAGGTTCACGAAAAACAAACGATGTCTAGTCCACGTCGAGGACAGTTCATTACAGCCTGCTCTACTTTTATCATCATTGGGGCTTGGCTTCATGATAGAAGATTAAGGGGGTGGTCCACGTTGACTGCAGGCATGTTTGTGGTTGATATGGCCTATGCGAGACAGGCACGATTTCAGCGGCTGCAGTTAAAGGTCTGGTAAGGGTTTATTGGCATTTTAGGGTTCTTCCTTTTGTAACTGAGGATAGCCCTGCGGGTGTTTTCAAAGGAGACAGCATGGTTAGTGGTGAGACGCCAGACGTCACGGTTCTAATCTAGGATGGCGATGGTTAATGTGACAAGCACCAAAGGAATTTTACAAGTAATCCTTGTATCTACTTTTATAACAACTGTTGATTTACAGTCAAGTCACGGTTAAAGTATCAGTTCCAGCTAGAACACTGAAGTTAAGTAGCGATGAACATGTTGCTTACATATTTTGGGTGAACAACTAGGAACAGCAGGTAACGTAACCTGTGTGCTCTCTCGACCCTATCGATTGGGGCTGTCAAATATGTCATTGCACGTCTACGAAGGGGTAAGATCCCCATCAAGCGACGATCAGTAATGCTTGAAGAAGGGATCCCGGTTGCTGAGTGGTCTGTGACCCGGGTACTAAGCGATCAGGTGACCTGCAATACTCCACTTCGGCCCTTATTTGGGCTGGACGGGTGGTCGGAGAGGGCCGAACCGATCAATCGGCTGGTGATATCAAGCCCTAGTACCTATATGATTGTCCTAATCGTATTCTTCAAATTACTTTTATGGCATACAAGACCTCAACTCTTTTTTAGTGTATAGGTACTAGAAGGGGCAACAACGCATGAAATTATTTCTACCAGTTTATTAATACACATGAAGTTACTGAAAATTATTTCTACCAATATATCAATACACATGAAGTTAATAAGAAATATTTCTACCAATTTATTAGTGTACATGAAGTTATTGAAAATTATTTCTACCAGTTTAAAAAATCAAACTAAACAAAAGCATTTACCTACAAACTATTCTCTTACAAATCATATATACAAAAAAAAAAGATTTGACATTAAATGACCCACAAGGTTTGATATGCCATTAAACGAGATAATGACTGAACCTATAAATTATTTACTTACAAATCACATTTAAAAAAACAAGATTTGGAATTGAATAACCTACAAGGGTTGATATGACTTTGAACAAAATAACTAACTAAGTAAAAGCCAGCAATATCACATACTTTCTAAAGAAAACAGGACTATATAATAAATTATAATAGTAGTTACAAAATACTAAAATATTTAAACTATTCACTTTTTAAAAATGTTCGGTATGAGTTAATCCCATTACAAAACAGTCATAATTTTCATAAATTGTTTTCTTTTTTTCAACACAACATAACATGCTCTGATGAAGATTTTTAACAGATCGAAATATTGCAATATCAGCATAATAAACAATTTTACTTGACCAACATCTGTGTGTTTTTCATATTATTTTACGCTTATATACCGTCGGATTCATTTCATTACTTTTGGTTAATACAAAATACTAAAATAAAAGTCCTGTTTCCGCGTTAAAAGAAGTTTAGATGCTCTTAAAATTTTCAACGAGTTAAATAAGTTTAATTTCTTGAGCAAACGGAGAACTTTATCTTATTTTTAACCCTCATTATTTTTTTATGGGATCAGCCGACATCAATGATTATCTCTGACAGATCATTAAACAGACAGCGTCTTACAGCCAGTTGGATGTTACGTACGTCAGATAAACAAACACTATCCTGAAAATGACTAAGTCAAAAGACTATATACCCAATAACACCTACACACGCTTCCGTCAATCAACGATTAACGACTCATTAAAAAAGAGAGAGGTTCTTGATTTTCCTAAATTTGTTTTCCAGACCAGCAGATGAAAATCAACAAATGTCCTATCTTCTTGTTTTTCTATGTAAAATTCTACCCTCATATAATTACGACGGCGTGCTCATCCCCAAGGTAATGGTTAAGGTGTCTGTGTGGAACATGTTGCTCCATTGAGCCTTTAGAACATATGTTGCTCCATTGAATCTCTAGGGGACATCCTTTGAGCCTGTAAGGGCTATATTGTTCTATTGAGCTTGTAGGGGACTTGTTGCTACATTGAACGTGTAGGGATATTCTTTGAGCCTGTAAAGGGCCATGTTGTTCTATTGAGCTTGTAGGGGACTTGTTGCTACATTGAACGTGTAGGGATATTCTTTGAGCCTGTAAAGGGCCATGTCCTGTTGAGCCTGTAGGGGACATGTTGTTCCATTGAACCTGTAGGGGACATCCTTTGAGCCTGTAAGGGCCATATTGTTCTGTTGAAAGTTTGAAATAAATGAGAAACTGGGTTGGATGTTATGTGATTAGTTCCATTTTATTTCATCCAATATTTCGAGAGAATGATCCCTCTTTTATTATGTTTTTTTAGACCTTATTGTCTAAAAAATCTTTGTAAAAGAGGGATCATTTTTTAAAGTCTAAGTCTAAAAACGCTATTAAACTTTAGCATACATATTCTTTCTTTTAGATTTTGCGGTATATTTCTAAGATCAGTTGTAGAAATATTAAATCAAATTTACTGTATTTTATTATCCGTTAATCTTTGGTTATAAGACAACATTATTTTTTTAAATTTAGTTTAAATTTCTTATCAGTAACTTTTGCGTGTAGAGTGTATATATGTACCGCCAGAGGTAGTACAATCTTTGAGTGTAAAGTGTTATTCGCCCCCAGTGAAAAAATAGTGTCACTAGGTTGCTAGGCTTGTTTTTCAAATCGTCATGGGCTAGGACAATTTGTATTTGTCTTGTAACAAATGGTCAAAATCCTGTTTTTTTTTCTTTTGTGTTTGAACGTATACAACATGCGAGTGTTGACGGGAAATATGTAACTACGAGGGTGAGTAAAAAAGTAATGCCATTTTGTTTAGGACAGGTATAATTACAAACACAGGAACATGTATCATACATTAAAATGAAGCTGCTCCTCTGTGGATCACATCCCTACTTCTCCACATAGTCACCGTTTCTCTCAATAGCAATGTTCCACCTTCGAATGTATCCCTGTCCTGTAGAATTCTGTTGACTGTTCTTTGGGCCACTTCTTCACTACAGATTTTACTTCCTCGTCACTGGAATAATGTTTGCCTCTCAAACCATCTTTTATGGAGCCGAAGAGATAATAATCTGAAAGCGCTAAATCTGGTGAGTATGGATGTGGTGAAGCTGTCCACCAGAATCAGGCGATTGTCTCCCTTGTACTGTTGCTTGTGTGTGGTCCAGCATTGTCGTGCACAAGGAGGACATTGTCGATTGACATGTTGGGTCTTATTCGTCGGATTCTTGCTCTGAGCCTCGTTAGGGTTTCAATGTAGGCCTTAGTTTTATAAAAACAAAGACTTCACATGAAATAAGGACAATGGCATTACTTTTTGAATCACCCTCGTATTTTAAAAACGCGGCAGACTATCAGCTTTTGTCAGTATCAGCCAGACAGCGAGGGAGTATATCCTCTTTTCACTAACGCTAAACCAGAGACATTGTTTATTTTCTTTTTTGTGCATCTAAGATAGAGCGCCACACCAACCATCAGCTCCCCACATTACCGCGAAGATCAAAGCCATACTACTCATGCTCTGAGTTGATGAGGGCCAGTATTGAACCCGGAACCTTGTGGTTCCTAGGCAGATGCTCTACCGACTGAGCTAAACCATCCCCTCCATCTATCTATACGTATAGATGCAAACGTGTGCATGTGCATATATGTGTATGTCCGTGTGCATGTATCTTTTCATGACCGTGCGCTCGTGTGTGTGCATGTATCTATATATGTATGTATGTATGTATGTATGTATGTGTGTGTGTGTGTGTGTGTGTGTCTGTGTGTTTACCCAACACTTCTGCCACAAGCAAGATGCGACATAAGGTCAATTTCTTAAGTGGAGTTTAACAGGTTTGAATTCAGAGTTTTCCTTTCCCTATACGGGTTGCCAACCAAGGTTAAAGAGCCGATCCGATCTAATATTTACCCATAGCTTGAGGGATAAAAGTTGAATGCGTACCTTTCCCTCGGGTATTAGTGCTTTTTGAAATTCAAACCTTATACAGGATTTGAACTCGGGTCGTCGAGTTCATTTCCTTCGACGGTAACCATTACACGATGCGCCTCCTGTTTGCATGTATGTACGCGGATGTGTGTACGCGTATAATGTATGTGCGCGCGTGTGCAATTTTGATTGCCGCCTTTTAGTTTATATCAAATTTTCTTTAACGAACTCATTTTCTTTTCGTTCATTTCTTATTCGTTCTTTTTTCTTTTTCTTTTTCTTTTTAATTCATTCTTTTTCTACTTTACTTTTAGTCTTTCTTCTTCTCTCTATCTGATTTTTTGTAACGGTTTTGTATATCTTCTCCCTTTTTTGTTTAATCTTTCCTTCTTTCTTTCGTTCGTTCTCGCTTTCTTTCTCTTTATCTGATTTTTTTTGTAACGTTTTTATGGCTTCCTTTTTCTCTCACCTCTCTTTCTTTCTTTCTTTCTTTCTTTGACCGTTATCTTCCTGTTTATCATTTTTTGTCCGCTCGTCTAACTTTTTGTGTGTCTTTTCTTTTCGTTTAATCTTTCTTTCTTTCTTCTCTTTATCTAATTTTTGTAACATTTTTGTGTCTCTTCTCCCTTTCTTTCTTTCTTTCTTTCTTTCTTTCTTTCTTTCTTTCTTTGACCGTTATCTTCCCCTTTATCATTTTTGTCCGCTCGTGTAACTTTTGTGTGTTTTTTCTCTTTTCGTTTAGTCTTTTCTTTCTTCTTTCTTTCTTTCTTTTTCTTTTTTCTTTCTTTGTTCTCTCTATATCTAATTTTTGTAACATTTTTGTGTCTCTTCTCCCTTTCTTTCTTTCTTTCTTTCTTTCTTTCTTTCTTTTATTCTTTCTTCTCTTATCTAATTTTTGTAACATTTTGTTTTTCTTCTCCCTTTCTTCTTCTTTTCTTTTATTCTTCTTTCTCTTTCTAATTTTGTAACATTTTTGTGTCTCTTCTTTCTTTCTTTCTTTCTTTCTTTCTTTCTTTCTTTCTTTCTTTTTTATTCTTTTCTTTCTTTTATTTTTCTTCTCTCGATCTAATTTTTGTAACATTTTGTGTCTCTTCTCCCTTTCTTTCTTTCTTTCCTTCCTTCTTTCTTTCTTTCTTTTATTCTTTCTTCTCTTTATCTAATTTTTGTAACATTTTTGTGTCTCTTCTCCCTTTCTTTCTTTCTTTCTTTCCCTCTTTCTTTCTTTCTTTCTTTTATTCTTTCTTCTCTCGATCTAATTTTTGTAACATTTTTGTGTCTCTTCTCCCTTTCTTTTCTTTCTTTCTTTCTTTATTCTTTCTTCTCTTTATCTAATTTTGTGTAACATTTTGTGTTCTCTTCTCCCTTTCTTTCTTTCTATCTTTCTTTTATTCTTTGTTCTCTCTATCTAATTTTTGTAACATTTTGTGTTTCTTCTCCTTTCTTTCTTTTCTTTCTTTCCTTCCTTCTTTCTTTCTTTCTTTTATTCTTTCTTCTCTCGATCTAATTTTTGTAACATTTTTGTGTCTCTTCTCCCTTCTTTTCTTTCTTTCTTTCCTTCCTTCTTTCTTTCTTTCTTTATTCTTTCTTCTCTCGATCTAATTTTTGTAACATTTTTGTGTCTCTTCTCCCTTTCTTTCTTTCTTTCTTTCTTTCTTTCTTTTATTCTTTCTTCTCTTTATCTAATTTGTGTAACATTTTTGTGTTTCTTCTCCCTTTCTTTCTTTCTTTCTTTCTTTCTTTCTTTCTTTCTTTCTTTGACCGTTATCTTCCCCTTTATCATTTTTGTCCGCTCGTGTAACTTTTGTGTGTTTTTTTCTCTTTTCGTTTAGTCTTTCTTTCTTTCTTTCTTTCTTTCTTCTTTTCTTTCTTTCTTTGTTCTCTCTATCTAATTTTTGTAACATTTTGTGTCTTCTCCCTTTCTTTCTTTCTTTCTTTCTTTCTTTCTTTTTTTCTTCTTCTCTTTATCTAATTTTTGTAACATTTTTGTGTCTCTTCTCCCTTTCTTTCTTTCTTTCTTTCTTTCTTTCTTCTCTTTATCTAATTTTTGTAACATTTTTTGTGTCTCTTCTCCCTTTTCTTTCTTTCTTTCTTTCTTTCTTTCTTCTTCTCTTTATCTAATTTTTGTAACATTTTTGTTGTCTCTTCTCCCTTTCTTTCTTTCTTTCTCTTTCTTTTCTTTTATTCTTTCTTCTCTTTATCTAATTTTTGTAACATTTTTGTGTCTCTTCTCCCTTTCTTTCTTTCTTTCTTTCTTCTTTCTTTCTTCTCTTTATCTAATTTTTGTAACATTTTTGTGTCTCTCTCCCTTTCTTTCTTTCTTTTTCTTTCTTTCTCTCTTCTTTTTTGTAACATTTTGTGTATCTTCTCCCTTTCTTTCTTTCTTTCTTTCTTTCTTTTATTCTTTCTTCTCTTTATCTAATTTTTGTAACATTTTTGTGTTCTCTTCTCCCTTTCTTTCTTTCTTTCTTTCTTTCTTTCTTTTATTCTTTCTTCTCTTTATCTAATTTTGTAACATTTTTGTGTCTCTTCTCCCTTTCTTTCTTTCTTTCTTTCTTTCTTTCTTTCTTCTCTTTATCTAATTTTTGTAACATTTTTGTGTCTCTTCTCCCTTTCTTTCTTTTCTTTCTTCTTTTTCTTTCTTTTTATTCTTTCTTCTCTCGATCTAATTTTTGTAACATTTTTGTGTCTCTTCTCCCTTTCTTTCTCTTCTTTCTTTCTTTCTTTCTTTCTTTCTTTCTTTTATTCTTTCTTCTCTTTATCTAATTTTTGTAACATTTTTGTGTTTTCTTCTCCCTTTCTTTCTTTCTTTCTTTTTTTCTTTCTTTCTTTTATTCTTTCTTCTCTTTATCTAATTTTTGTAACATTTTTGTGTCTCTTCTCCCTTTCTCTTTTTCTTCTTTTCTTTTATTCTTTCTTCTCTTTATCTAATTTTGTAACATTTTTGTTTTTCTTCTCCTTTCTTTCTTTTTCTTTTTTCTTTCTTCTCTTTGTCTAATTTTTGTAACATTTTTGTGTCTCTTCTCCTTTTCTTTCTTTCTTTCTTTCTTTCTTTCTTCTTTCTTTTATTCTTTCTTTCTTTCTTTATTTTCTTCTCTCGATCTAATTTTTGTAACATTTTTGTGTCTCTTCTCCCTTTCTTTCTTCTTTCTTTCCTTCTTTCTTTCTTTCTTTTATTCTTTCTTCTCTTTATCTAATTTTTGTAACATTTTTGTGTCTCTTCTCCCTTTCTTCTTTCTCTTTCTCCTTCTTCTTTCTTTCTTTTATTCTTTCTTCTCTCGATCTAATTTTGTAACATTTTGTGTCTCTTCTCCCTTTCTTTCTTTCTTTCTTTCTTTTATTCTTTCTTCTCTTTATCTAATTTGTGTAACATTTTTGTGTCTCTTCTCCCTTTCTTTCTTTCTATCTTTCTTTATTCTTTCTTCCTCGATCTAATTTTTGTAACATTTTTGTGTTTCTTTCTCCCTTTCTTTCTTTCTTTCTTTCCTTCCTTCTTCTTTCTTTCTTTATTCTTTCTTCTCTCGATCTAATTTTTGTAACATTTTTGTGTCTCTTCTCCCTTTCTTTCTTTCTTTCTTTCCTTCCTTCTTTCTCTTTCTTTATTCTTCTTTCTCTCGATCTAATTTTTGTAACATTTTGTGTCTCTTCTCCCTTTCTTTCTTTCTTTCTTTCTTTTCTTTCTTTCTTTCTTTCTTTCTTTTATTCTTTCTTCTCTTTATCTAATTTGTGTAACATTTTTGTTTCTTCTCCCTTTCTCTTTCTTTCTTTCTTTCTTTCCTTCTTTCTTTCTTTCTTTTATTCTTTCTTCTCTCGATCTAATTTTTGTAACATTTTTGTGTCTCTTCTCCCTTTCTTTCTTTCTTTCTTTCTTTCTTTCTTTCTTTCTTTCTTTTTTTCCTTCTTTCTTTCTTTCTTTTTTCTTTGTTCTCTCTATCTAATTTTTGTAACATTTTTGTGTCTCTTCTCCCTTTCTTCCTTTCTTTCTTTCTTTCTTTCTTTCTTTCTTTCTTTCTTTTATTCTTTCTTCTTTTTATCTAATTTTTGTAACATTTTAGTATCTCTTCTTTCTTTCTTTCTTTCTTTCTTTCTTTCTTTCTTTGACCGTTATCTTCCCCTTTATCATTCTCTTTGTCCGCTCATAGTCATTTCTCGTCCTTGGGATTATTTCTTTCACTTCACTGTCTCATATTAAATAGAAAATGACGTAAGTCTAAGCAAATATTACGGAGAATCTTTTAGAGTTACGAAACACTTTTTTTTATGTGAGTTCCAGTCTTTGTTTGCATTTGATATTGTGTCCGGGTGATTATTTGATCGAAAAGAATTCGAAGAAGAAATAATCTCACCTGTCAGCGAAAAAAGACAATAGCTTCGAAGACCTGGTCCCAGTTCGGGCATAATTACGTCGTGCGTCACCGTCATTTTTTTTTGTAATACGCAACTGTTATTTGAGGAACAGATACCATAAAGTTTTTGGTAAGGTCATCTTACAAAATCAGTGCTCTCGTTTATGGTATTTTTTAAGGTATTAGTGCGTAGTATATAGTTCAAGGATTTTTCGTTATATAAAATCGCTATTTTATTCATAAACTTATGCAATAAAAATATTTTAATTTTCCGGACTGTTCTCCTCATCATGCTATATAGAAACACAACGTTTCAACCGTTGTACCCTCTGGCCTTCTTCAGGTACAACGACCAAAACGCTATGTTTCTATATATCACGATAAAGATGAGGACAACAGCTACAAAAATTATAATAGTACTACCAAGCCCTATCTCAAAAATTCAGAAAAATAAAAAAGAGTTGTTCAGAATGGTTGATTATAACGGTATATCAACCCGTCTGGTGTTATTTTATGTCCAGGAGTTAAGGAATTGCGTTAATTGTACGTTTATATTTACATTTTTGTATAGTTTCTTAAGCTTTTTGCAGACGATTATATTATACCAGGTATTCTTATCTTATCTATTAATAATGGAAATCGGCATCTATTTGTCTGTAACAGAAAATACGTCACTGCTTACGTCACATTACCCAAAATCGTCAATATATAGAATAAAGAACAACCTTACTCAAACTTTGAGTATGCAAACTAAGACTGTCCCTATTATTTTTTTAAAAACAAGTTTTAATAAATCCATGCCCGGCATTATTGATTTATATACAGTTTGTTTTATTTTTATATTTGAAGTTATTTAACGTAGAGGGTTTTACGAGAAAATCATTTGCAAACAAGAAATGGTCATTTTTTCAGTATCAAGAGGTTAACTAAAAAGTTTACAAATAAATACCTACAATTTTGTGTCAAATTTATGTGTAAAATATTCAAATTAATTATTTAATTAATAATTATTAGATGCATGATACATTTTATTTGTGAGGGGGGGGACCTAAGTTTCTATTTCAAATTGTTTTTTTGTTGTTTTTTCTTACTTCTTTAATACATTTGATGATTTTACTTACTTATGACACAAATCCTCTGACACTGAATTTTTAACTCCCAGCCTCCCAGGAAAAAAATTTCCAAAATTATTTTAATACCACCTGGGGGGGGGGTTCTTTTGTTTATTTATTTATTTATTTATTTATTTTTATTTATTTATTATTCTAAACCCCGCCGATAGGGCATATTTTTAAGCAGAAGTTGGTTTGAATTTAGAGTTTTCCTCTAAATTACCTGGGAGTCCCCGTGGTTGACGTACTGAGATGCTCCACCAGTAAACTACCTAGCTCCTGGAGATTTCAACTCTGATACAGAACCTCTTCACTGCATTGGTCTATGGCCAAATCCTGATAATTTTATTCTTTCAAATTGTAGATGTATTGAAAGTAACGTACCTCGGAACACAAAACGCGCGCGGACGAGTCTGGCTTGCATCGCAGGAAAGAAACATGGCTGCTGTAAGCACTACCTTTAATAATGGGCGATCTCGAACCGGCGAGAATAATATTGCACGTATGCAAATTCTCACGAGATCGGGTGTGTATAAAAACATACGGCGACGGAGAGACAGGGAGTCAAACGATTACGTACGACAACTGAGAAACAGCTAGCAGTATTATTTTGACTATTGCGACAGGTAGAGGCCTTTCGAGGATATATTTGACATCATTGCTAGTGTCATTGAGGAGCGAGTTCGATTCGCACTAGAAGCTATTTCGGCATTATGGTCTTCGACCCCAAGTTGATACCCCTTTTGACGGGACCGAGTCTGGGCAATCGGTAGTTGAATGGGTAGAGAAGGCGGAACTAGTGTGTCAGCTGAGCGACGTGAAGAGAATCGAGTGTGTGGTTCCGATGCGCCTTACAGGTGGTGCATATGCTGTTTACCAACAACTGAGCGACGAAAAGAGGGGCCAACTTCGCCTGTATAAAAGAAGCCTTATACACAGCGTTTGCCCTTAACTCTGTGACAGCTTACAAGCAGTTTGCGGCACGCCGCTTGCGTCCGGAGAAACGGTCGATGTTTTCTTGGCAGAGCTGCGCAAGCTTGCAGTTCTGTTCGGAGGTATGCCAGAGCGGGGTTTGATATGTGCGTTCATTGCCGGGTTGCCAGAACACGCAGAGGAACTTCTCCAGGCCACATCCCGGGTGGATGACCTGGCATATCAGAAATATTGGCCCGCGCCCGAGCAATATTAAAAGACAGCTCTGCAGGTATAGGGCTGGCAGCCGCAGCAACACATCCACCATGTTGTCAGGCAAAGGAAACTGCTGCCCAAACAAAGTGTTACGCATGTAACGGACCCAATCACCTGGCTCGTGATTGTCTCATGCGACGTGAAAGTCCCAGACCGCGAACAACCCTCACCTGTTACCGGTGCAAGCGACAGGGTCACATTGCTCGAAATTGTCCGGGAAACGGAAAAGGGGACGATTCTTCAGCGCCAGTCTCCTCCCCAAACCTCAACTGAGCGGCGCGCTGCCTGTGATCGCTGTACGGATCAATGGGAGGATGCGTACCGCCCTCGTGGACACTGGTTGTACGCAATCACTGATACGCATGGCATGCTGTCAGACGTGGCGAAAAGAGAAGGTGCAGGTACTAACAGTGGGTGGAAGGACACTCAGTTGCTGCGGAATTGGAATAGTCCAACTTGGCGTAAGCAACAGGAACCCCCTCGACATTAAAGTTCTCGTCGTGGATGGGGGGTTACTAGGATTTGACTTGTTGCTAGGATTGGACGCAATCAAGCAGCTGGGCGGAGTGATCATTACTAGCACCGGCGACGTCAAATTTCCCCAGTCTAGCGAACCGTTCTGCGCTGCCATCCGGATCAGTGAGCCTGACTTCTGTGCAGAGTATGATGCACGTGAAAGAATTTGGACTGCATCGTGGAAGTGGTCCGACAACCAGCCACCAGCCGCGTTGAAAAACAGGCTAGCAGGATATACCATCCCTATCCATCTCCAAGAGGAGTACAATCGCGAACTGCAGAGTTGATAGACAATGGCTGGCTGCTTCCGTACCCTGAAGACGAGCTTGGACCCCCAAGGGTCTGATTCCGTTGATGGCTGTAGTACAGGAGAATAAACACAAAGTTCGACCAGTCATGGACTATCGCGAGCTGAATGCGTATGTGCAGACGTTTGCGCCCAAAAGCTGAGGGAATGGCGACAGCAAGGGTCAAAGGTCGCAATAGTAGACCTGCGCCGTGCTTACCTGCAAATTCACGTTGACAAGTCTTTGTGGCCATTCCAAACGGTGAAGGTTAACGGGCAAAGGTATTGCCTTACCCGTTTGGGGTTCGGGCTGAACGTGGCTCCACAGATCATGCGATCCGTTGTCAAAGCTGTGATCGGGCAGGATGAAACAATCAACAGCGCTACCTCGTCATACATCGACGACATATTCGTCAACGAGAGTGTATGTCTGGCGGCTCATGTGAAGGCGCATCTTGAGCTGTTTGGGCTGACCTGTAAGGATCCGGAGCAACTGAGTAGTGGCGCTCGTGTGTTGGGCTTGCATGTCTGGGAGGAGCACGCAGACTCCAATGGCGACGAGACGGCGAGTACCCGACAGCTCCTGACGTACTTACACGTCGAAGCATCTTTTCAGTGTGTGGGCGGCTGACCGGGCATTTTCCAGTGTGCGGCTGGCTCCGTGTTGCAACAGCGTTCTTGAAACGGAGAGCGAACGCCGTAACAACAGGATGGGATGACGAAGTTGAAGACCCTCCACTGCGTCGGATGATGGAGGAGATTATTGTGAGGACGGCACAAATTGATCCGGCACACGGTGACTGGTGCGTGAACGGTCGGGATGTCACTGTGTGGGTAGACGCAAGTTCCTTGGCCACCGGAGTGGCTATTGAATATGGCGGAGCCATAGTTGAAGACGCAAGCTGGTTACGACCAATACACTCAGATCAGCACATAAATCTGGCAGAGCTTGATGCAGTGTTAAGGGGTGTTAACCTGGCATTACAATGGAAGGCGAGAGTGATTCACCTGCGGACGGACTCGGCCTGTGTGCAGAGATGGATTTTGGACACTCTGTCTGGGAAAACGAGGATACGGACTAAAGCAGCATCAGAGATGTTAATAAGACGCCGGCTGAGCACGCTCCATGAATTAGCTGCGGAGTATGGACTAACAATCGACGTGGTGCTCGTCAAATCTCACGCAAACCGAGCTGATCCACTTACCAGAGTGCCCCAGCGATGGTTGGATGCAATCCGTAAAGAAACGGAACCCACTGAGCCAGTATGCGCCGCGTCCATAGGAGAACTGGATCCCGGTCGCATTCGGACTATTCACCGATCTTGTGGACATCCCGGCGTAAAACGCACACTCTACTTCGCAAGGTTGGTTAGTCCCAAGGTCTCTAAGGCAGCTGTGCGGGAAGTAGTCAGGGACTGCGAGGAATGTCAATCCATAGATCCGGCTCCGGTAAGGTGGAGGACGGGTAGACTGGACGTATGTGAGAACTGGAGCAGGGTCGGGATGGACGTGACCCACCTTGAAGGTCGGCATTACCTAACGTTGATCGACTGCGGTCCCAGTCGATTTGCCATTTGGAGACAGTTACTGCGCCAGGACTCTGCCAGCATCATCCGGCAGCTAGAGACTATATTCTACGAAAGGGGGGCGCCTGCCGAATTACTCACGGACAACGCCACGGCCTTTTGTGGAGAGACATTCACTAACTTTGCCGAGCGCTGGGGTGTCCGGATGAGATTCCGATGTGCACACGTGCCGTCGGGTAACGGATTGCAGAGAGATCCCATCGTACGATCAAGCGCATTGTCACAAGAACCCGGTGTTCAGTGATGGAAGCAGTGTACTGGTATAATGTAACTCCCAAGGATGATACAACAATTTCAACTGCACCAGCTAATGCGATACATACATACACGGCCCGTATAAAGGGCATCGATGTCGCATCGATACCAGAAGACTCTGGTCCCAGCAATTACAAAGTGGGTGATATCGTCTGGGTCAAGATCCCGCATGGGCGATGTACAACTCAGTTTGGAAAGGGACGGATAACCAAGGTCTACAGCCCACATTCGGTCCTTGTCGACGGGACACCTCGCCACATAAAGGATGTTCGTCCTCTGCGTGGAGCAGACGCCACTAGTTGTCGCACCACCTCCTCTGACGATGAAGCACCGAGGCTGTATGAGGATTTGATGCAGGAGGATTCAGCAGCATCTGAAAGCGATCACGAGTGTGGCCAGAATGGGCCCAGAAATATATCCGATGTTACAACTGAGGACGGAGATACCACAGAGAGAGACACATCCGATGATACAACTGAGGATGAAGATACCACCGAGCGTGTCCCGCTTAGACGAAGTAGCAGACTAAAGAGACCTGCTCCGCACTGCACTTTGTGTGATCCTCAGATCAGGGAGGAGTGTAGATGTATTGAAAGTAACGTACCTCGGAACACAAAACGCGCGCGGACGAGTCTGGCTTGCATCGCAGGAAAGAAACATGGCTGCTGTAAGCACTACCTTTAATAATGGCGATCTCGAACCGGCGAGAATAATATTGCACGTATGCAAATTCTCACGAGATCGGGTGTGTATAAAAACATACGGCGACGGAGAGACAGGGAGTCAAACGATTACGTACGACAACTGAGAAACAGCTAGCAGTATTATTTTGACTATTGCGACAGGTAGAGGCCTTTCGAGGATATATTTGTGACATCATTGCTAGTGTCATTGAGGAGCGATTTAATTTAAATTTCTATTGAATACTTAATAATAATGGAGAAATACTGTGTAAACTTATCTATATTAATAATGGAGATTCGCTTCCGGTTTTTGTCTGTAACAAAAAACTACGTCATTGCTTACGTCACTATACACGAAATCGTCATAACAGAATAAATACACTCAAAATTCGATCATGCAACATTAGACAGTCCTCATTGTTTTTTTTAAATCAAGTTTTAATAGATACATCCCCGGTATCATATATTTATATATAGTTTGTTTTATTTTAATAGATATTCAAAGTTAATAGAACTTAGTTTCGATTTCAAATTGTTTTTTTTTTTTTTTTACTTCTTTAATAAATTTGATGATTTGATGATTTATGGTTCAAACTCTCCGACATTTAATTTTTAACTTCCACCTCCTCAAGCAATATCTTTGAGAAATGTATTTTTACATCGCCCGGAGGGTGTTTTTTATTTTGCTAGTCTTTATAATACATCTTTATATTTTCACAAATGTATCTTTATTACTAACCATAACCAAAGTAAAAGAAAAGTAGGCGGAGTAGCCTATTATCGGTATCAATCGGACAACGATGGAGTCTATCCCTTTTCACTAGCGCAAGACTAGGTAGATTTTTTGTGTCTGAGGTGGAGCGCCATACCGACCTTCAGCTCCCAACTTTAGCAAACAGATCCAAGCTAATTATGTGTTGACGTAAAAACAAGAATATATAAAGAATATAAGATAATAAAACAAATATATAGAAAAATAATTTTTATCTATTTATATATAAACATAAAGTTAAGCAGGGATGAGCGTGTTCGATATTTAATTGGGTGACCTCTTAAAGAACGTCAGGTACTTTAAGCAACCTGAGTCAAAATGAATTGATTCGACATTAAATCGCCGGAAAAGGGTTGATATGAAGTAAAACAAAACCAAACTAACCTATACTCAAAAAAAAGTTGGCCGAGTACTCTATTGCCGGTATCAGCCAGACAGCGAAGGAGTGGTTAGGGCTAGGGTTAGGGTTATGGCTAGGGTTAGGGTTATGGCTAGGGTTAGGGTTATGGCTAGGTTTAGGGTTATGGCTAGGGTTAACGTTAGTTATAGCTAACTAATGCCAAGTTTATGGATAGGGTTAGGGTTAGAGTTAATTTTAGGGTTATGGTTATGGTTCGAGTTAGGTTTTATCTAGGGCTAGGGTTATGGCTACAGTTACGGTTTAGAGTTAGGGTTATACCTAGGGTTAGAGTTATGACGAGGGTTAGGGTTAAAGTTAGGGTTGGTTTAGGGTTAGAGAGGGTTATTGCTAGGGTAGGATTAGGGCTATGGCTAGGATTAGGTTTAGGGTTATAGCTAGGGTTAGAGTTACGGTTAGTATTAGGGCTAGGCTCAGGGTTATGGCTTGGGTTAGGGTTATGGCTGGGGTTAGGTTTAGAGTTAGGTTAAGGTAGGGTTAGGGTTAGGGTTATGGGTAGGGTTAGAGTTATGGTTATGGTTAGCGTTATGGCTATGGTTATGGTTATGGTTAGGGCTATGGCTAGGGTTTGGACTAGCTTTAAGGCTAGTGATAGGGTTAGGGTTAGAGATAGGGTTAGAATTATGTCTAGGGTTAGGGTTATGGCTAGGGTTAGGTCTATGATTAGGGTTAAGTTTAGGATTATGTCTAGGGTAAGGCTTATGTATAGGGTTAGGGTTATGTCTAGGGTTAGGGTTAGAATTAGATTATGTTTAGGGCTAGGCTTTGGGTTAGTATTATGGCTAAGGTTAAGGTTAGGGCTAGGTTTATGGCTAGTGTTAAGTTTAGGGTTGGGTTTATGACTAGGGTTAGGGTTATTGCTAGTTACGGTTAGAGTTAGGTTATGACTAGGGTTAGGGTTAGATTTAGAGTTATGGCTAATGTATGGTTATGGCTAGAGTTAGGGTTAGGTCGACGGTTAGGGTTATGGCTCGTGTTAGGTTTATGGCTATGGTTAGAGTTAGGGTTAGTATTATGGCTACGGTTAGGGTTAGGGTTAGAGTTTTGGCTATGGTTAAGGTTATGGCTAGACTTAGGGATATTGTTAGGTTTATAGCTAGGGTTAGGCTTAGTGTTAGGGTTGTAGTTAGGGTTAGGATTAGGTTTATGGATAGGTTTAGGTTTAGAGTTAGGGTCATGGCTATGGTTAGGCTTAGACTTAGGGTTAGAATTATGACTAGGGTTAGGGTTAGGTTTAATCCTAAGGTTAGGGTTAATGTTGGGGTTATGACTAGGGTTAGGGTTATGGCTAGGGTAATGGCTAGGTTTATGGCTAGTTAGGGTTTGTCTTATGGTTATGGTTATGGTTAGGGGTAGGGGTAGAATTAGAGTTAAGGTTAGTGTTGGGCTTATGGCTAGGGTTAAGGTTATGTCTACTTTTAGGGTTATGGCTAGGGCTAGATTTAGGTTTATGGCTAGGATTAGGGTTAGGGTTATGGCTAGGGTTAGTGTCATTGTTAGGGTTAGGTTTATAGCTATGGTTAGTGTTAGGGCTAGGGTTAGGTTTATGGCTATGATTGGTGTTAGAGTTAGGCTTAGGGTTAGGCTTCGGGTTAGGGTTAGGGTTAGGGTTAGTGTTAAAGCTAGGGTTAGTGTTAGAGTCAGAGTTATGGCTATGGTTGTGTCTAGGATTATCTATCTCCATTTTGCTAGCTCTAGACTAGCGAGATTGTTTTTGCTGAGGTAGAGCTCTACATCTACCGTCAGCTTCCCACTTTACCGTACAGATCAGATTACATAATCTGTTCTACTAATGCGCTGAGTTCTCGGGGACTGGTATCATACCACGAACCTTGCGATTCTTAGATTTTTTTTAAATTTCGTGCGACGCCGGGTATCTCTGCTCATATATAAAAAGTGAGACAAGCAGTAGAAAATACCAAGTAATAAAGTGCAATTAATTAACGCCTACGTTATACTTGCACCAACAAATCATACGATATAATAACCATCTATCTTGATAGCAGCATATCATATATTGTTGAAAAATCTGACACTTCATTTAGTACAATCTAAATATGCTAGAGCTTTGACCGGAGCATATCCGGGTGTTGAGAACCTGTTGGACAGGCTCGAGATACCTTGACAACCGATATCCTTACTGCGCATGCGTTCAACAGACACTCTCAGTCACCATTGTGTACTGTGTGACCATCGTATTTACAATGATCAAGCGAGTGGATTCTTTACGTTTCTTACGGGATTTTTGGTCAGACATCGTACCTTCCCGCTATGTATTTACCCAACCCCTACTCCACGGTTAGAATGTGATATAAGGTCCATTTTGAAGCGGGGTACAGCTGGTTTGAATTCAGAGTTTTCCTTCTCCTAGACCGATTGCATAAGCAAGACTAGTCTGTCCTACTATTTACCCATGGCTGGTGACGGGATCGGATATATTCATTTCTTTACAAAAGCATTAGCGCAAACAGCCTTGTTCAGAGTTCGAACTCCTGTCGGCTGGAACTTTAGAATACCCCGACTGCTCCACAAGAGAGGGGTAAGACCTCCTCAATGGGACCACCTCTTAGCCGTGAGTGAAACCCTGGTGACTGAGCAGTCCATGACATGCAACACCTCCCCTTTGACCCTTACTAAGGCTACACGGGCGGTCGGAGAGGCCCCGATCAATCGGCTTGTCAGGTCAAGCATGTTGAGAGAATATAATTATTATTATTATTATTATTTATTATTGATTATTATATTATATTTAACTCTCTCCCATTCTATCTCTCTCTCTCTCTCCGTCTCTCTCTCTCTCTCTCTCCTCTCTCTCCTCTCTCTCTCTCTTGCAATCACGCATGCACATGTAAAATACACAATTTATTATTATTATTCAACTCTCTCTACTCTCTCTCTCGCCGCTCTCTCTCTCTCTCTCTCTTGCAATCACGCATGCACATGTCGTAAAATACACAGAATTATTATTATTATTCAACTTTCTCTTCTCTCTCTCTCTCTCCTCTCTCTCTCTCCTCAATCACGCATGCACATGTGAAATACACAGATTTATTATTATTATTCAAACGCTCTCCTCTCTCTCTCCCTCTCTATTCAATCTCTCTCTCCCTCTCTCTCTCTCTCTCTCTCTCTCGCCCTCTCTCTTGCAATCACGCATTAACATGTCTGAATACGTAGATTTATTATTATTATTCAACTCTCTTCTCTCTATCTATCTATTCTCTCTCTCCCCCCCTCTCTCTCTCTCTTTCTCTCTCTCTCTATCTCCCTATACTCTTGCAATCACGCATGCACATGTCGTGGAAATACGGAATTTATTATTATTATTCAACTCTCTCTCTTTCCTCTCTCTCTCCCGCTCTCTTTCTCGCCCCCTCTCTCTGTAATCACGCATGCACATGTCGCCTGAAAACACATTTATTATTATTATTCAAAACTCTTTCCTCCCGCTGCGTGGGGTGTTAGAATGCCTCTCTCATGAGGGTAAGACTCCCCAATGAGGCCGTCTGTTGGACGTGGGTAGCGACCTGTGATCGCTTAAGGATGAACCAGTGGATGAAGCAGTTCATGACATGCGATACTCATCTTTGGCCCTATCTAGGGCTAGACGGGGGTCGGCAGAGGCCCCCTCCGATATGCGCTGGTACACGTCAACGCCTATCACATATGATTTTCTCCAACCCTATTGCCCTTATGGAGCCCAACCGCTTTTATATATGGTGATAGTAGAGGCTGTGGCTGAGGGTCTAATGGTCCTGAGAAGGACGTTAAACTCTATATCTGATGGTGAGTTTCAGTTGTTGGAGGGTGGGGAATGTGGAGCACCCTTCATCACATTGCTCCCTGGTCCACTCTGACCGGAGTGTAGTACCTGTTTAGCGGTCCCGTCTATGGGTTAAATAGAAAAAGTATTATAAAAAATTGTATTACTGCCATTAAGAATTGATTATTTCAAAACTTTTCGCATTAAATGACCACTGAGGGTTGATATGCCATAAACAATAACAAACAAACAAACAAAACACAAACAAACAAATCAACTCTTCTCTCTCTCTCTCTCTCTCTCTCTCTCTTCTTCTCTTTCTCTCTCTCTCTCTCTCTCTCTCTCTCTCTCTCTATTCTCTTGCATCACGCATGCACATGTCGTAAATAATCGCAGATATTATTATTATTATTCAACTGTCTATTCTCTCCTACTATCTCTCTCTCACTCTCTCTCTTCTCTCTCTTCATCTCTCTCTCTCTCTCTCTCTCCTCTTATATGCTCTTTTCTTTCACCTTTCTCCTCTCGTTTTTTACCTCTTCTCTTCTTTCTTTTTCTTTTTCGGCTTTCCTTCCTTTTTATCTTTCTTTTACTTCTTTCTTCTTTCTTTCTTTTCTCCGCTCCACTTCTCTTCTAGATTCTTCTCTCCTTCGCCCCCCCACACTTTCATTTAATCACCTTCTTCCCCCTCTTTGTCTTCTCTCCTTTCTCTCTCGCAATCACACAAGCACATTATAGTGAAATATGCAATGATGTCATTATTATTCAAGCTCATTTTCAAAAAAAAATCTTTCGCCCTATTTTCTTTACACAAAGGTCAATAACGACCTCTCTTTTCTTTATTTTATTTAACGAAGGCTTTTTGAGGTGTGTCCCTTTTTACAATAATGAATGTCGCGAGTACCTAAAAGCTAAACAGAGTAAAATTCGTTTTCAGCAAAACTTGTGTTAGTCTTTTTAAGTCGATATTTAAATTATTTTAATAAAATCACCGATCGTTTATTTAGTCTTCTCTTCTTTTCGCTTCACAATTTCTTTCCAACTCCGCTTTTCGTTGTCGAATCGTTTGGGCCAGAGGCTAACTTATTTTCAAGTTACGCTTCTAGCAGGAAAAAGCGAACAGTTACCCCGCACCTGTCGGTGGGTGTAGAATACTCCCGATTGCACCTCTACAGAGGGTTGTAAATTCCTGTTGGACGTGGGCTGGTACCCGTCATGCTTAAGGATGAAATCCATGGATGAGCAGTCCTTGGACCGGCCAACACTTCACTTTGAACCCTTACAGGCTAGACGGAGCGTGGTGAAGATTGCCCCTCCGATCAATAGGCTGGCACTTCAACCTAGCACCTATATGATTGTCCTAACCCTATCCCTTATAGCAAACCACCAACCCTTTTTATCATATATGTGCTTAGAAGGCAGTGACTAGGGGTCTTTATGTACTTGATATGACGGTAAACTGCATCTAGCTGGTGAAGTCCCAATTTTGGACCTCTTGAAGAGTGGAGTACCCCTTCATCGCAATTACTCTCAGACCTCTCTGACCCGGAGTAATTTGTACTTGTTAGGGTCCCATCTATGGGTTAAATAGATTTAAAAAAAATGAGTTTTAAAAAGGTTTAAAATTTGAGTTAAAAAAAATCAACATGATTAAATGAAACAAAAATATCTTCGGCTTAAAATAACCTAAGGTAGACATGCCGTAAAATCCAACCAACAACCAACCAGCCAATGGATACAGTTTAATATCGTTTGAGGAAAAATAGGTATCACCAGAATATAAATTAAGTAATTTAAGTTCATGAAAGGAGATCACCAAATTGTTGTTTGTTTTTGTATTTTCTTTGTTTTGTTTGTTTTTTTATAAAGGTAATACTTAACTTCTAACGGTTTTTGTTATGTCGTAGTTAGGTACTTGTTAGTTCCCATTTATGGGTTAGATAGAAAATATGTGTTTAAAAAATTATGATCCCCAAAAGAATGACGTCTTCGCATAAAATAACCCAAACAAAGGTGGACATGCCGTAAAATCCAACCAACCAACCAAATCACTGACCTTGTCCTTCAATCATCTGGAAATGACTAATTTCTATATACGTTTCAAATCCGGTTATCAACGATATTACAAATCCAGAAGAGATTTACAACATGCGAGCTGCTAAATATCAAAACATGCCAAGATCAGTGTCAAAATATGTTGTTTTATAGAACTGTTTGCAATCTGTAAAAACAACCTTGGACATTCATACATAGAGAATTTGGCATTAAGGAATTTTCCTAAATATTGAGAATGCTTTAGCGGATGAGCTTGTGTTCGTCCTATCCAAGACATTTAGTTTGCTGAGGGCGAATATCATTAGTTCTCGTTAAAAACCAGTTTTGTGTCTTCTTGATATTGACTAAGCGAAATTTACTACGACATAAATCTAAAAGAGAAAAGATATGAATTAAAAGGTTGTTACGATTCTGTTACCATTTTAGGCTTTATTTAGTAAATCTAATGGTAGAAAAGAGTGTAGTTTCCATCGATACTCTTTGTAGCAGAAAAGTCTGTTGTATTTCTTGTAACCTTCTCTGTAGGGTCTATTCCAGAAAGTTCAATTTGAAATTGATTTCAGGACAAATACCAATCTCTATATAATTTTGATTGGCTATTTTTTAACGGAAATGCCTACTGCTGGCTATTTGGAAAGTCTATAAATATGAGTGGGGATTTTTGCGTACATCTTCTGCCACAAGATAATCCAACAAAAGGTCTGTGTATCATGTTGTCGTTCAAGTGAGAATTGCTTTGCTGCCGTGAAAAGCAGGCGTTTGAAATGTTGTTTTTTGCCAAGTTTCGATTATTGACTAATGGTAGCAGGTAAAGCATCCGACACGGTACCACGACACTTTTCAGGTTCAATACTGATCCTAACCAACTAGCGCCATGATCTGCTCGTAACATCTTAAGTTGGGAGTTGATGGTATTGTGGCGTTTCCATCTCAGAGGCAAAAAACAATCTTCCTGACGTGCGCTAGAAAAGGAGATAGACTCCTTCGCTGTCCGGCTTATACTGACAAAAAGTGACTCCGCCTACTTTAATTCATATCATGCGAAACAGAAAAAATACCCGAAATGAAAACGAATATACATATTCTCTTCGGAGAACATCGTTTAAAATTAACGAAAGAAATTGCCTACTTAGGGTAAATGGCGCTTCAGTCCTTTTCAAATTATTTCTCGTACTTTTCACTTTTCAAGACAGTCTGAAAAAATGATTATTTTCGAATAGCTATCAGTTGCTCTCACGTTCTTCTATAATCTTAGACACGGTCTGAAAATCTCGTCTCTTTCAACGACTGATTTTACCTTTGGAAAAAACTGGAAATGTAGCGAGCTAAATCTGGACGGTCTAGATTGATTGAGGTACTTGGAAGATGCACGATAGAACCGCTCTATCGTAACTGTTATCGTCATAGCAAGTTCGTTAGTTGATTAGTAGGGATTTTACGCATGTCAACCATTGTTGGGTTATTTTATTGCAGACAAATTTTTTTATTCAATCTTCATGGGTACTCAAATTTTTTTTAAATAATTCTTTTTAAACACATTTTTAAAACTCATTTTTTTCTTTCTAACCAATAGATGTTTACCCCTAACATATACTACGCACTCTGGATCAGAGTGACCTAGCAGAGCCCCTGAATTATATTAACGTCATACCCAGGCATTAAGACCCATCAATTGCCTTCTAGTCATACATATGATAAAAAAGGGTTGTGTTTTGCGCATAAGGCAATAGAGTTGGACAATAATATAAGTGCAAGANAATATATATTCTAAACAATGTATATATACTTTTATTTATCTATCTATTTACAATGCCTCCGCGCCCCCCCCCATATATGTAAAAATATATACACAAATCTTTATAGTACATTTGAGTTCTCAATTTGGTGAATCCTAGCAAAAATAACACTTTGATATCATCCAGCTTATATATTATATATATATATATATATTATATATATATATACCCCTAACTACTCTCTACTTTCTGTAAACCTTCCCCACACTTCATTCATGGTCAGCCCCTATCCTGCCCTACCCTTCACTCTGCTACTAACTACCCCCTCACCAAATCATATGTACATGCACGTAATTTTGCTTTCAATAAAAATCTTTCGACTGAGATGTCGTATAAATCGGACGAAATATTTAACTCTTAGATTTGTTGAGTTATCATTTCTTGTTTTACTATCCTTTTACCTACTCATACTGGTCGATTCTACTACATCCCACCCTATCTCCATATATATATATATATTATATATACTAATATATATTATATATATATATATATTTGGGGTGCGGCGAACGACCTAGCCACAACTATTTCGAGGTAAACAACAATCTGTCATTTTCTAAGGACTAGATGCCCAAGACAACGCCCTCATCTTGTGGCAGTAATAATTTACTATTCATTCTTCGATTCTAATGCGAACAGAAAATGTCTATTTGCAACGCATCAGGAAATTGCATACGAAGCAATATTCTGTGGCGCGTCATTAAAAAATGCTTACTATGCAAACTCCTTGACGTCTCTCTGTTGTAGCAATATCTACAAGTTAGACTGCAAAGTTATTACTATTATAGTGAAAATCCTCACTCTGTGTCTTAAGATTTGTAGATTAAAACCCAAACTTGTCTTAATTAAATATCTATCTATATAAAAATGTACACACACACACACACACACACACACACCACACATATATATTATATATTATATATAAGATTTTTGGTGTTGGTTCTATAGAAGCATTGTTGAATAAATTATTATTTATATTTTGCTTGAAGGCAATTATAAAATGCATGATCGCATAAAATTCGATAATATAGAAAAGTATCTTGACAAGTGAATCCCGCCAAAGAGCCATCCTTGCGGCAAAGGAGCCATCCTTGCCGGCCAAACGAGCCATCCTTGCCGGGATTCACTTGTCAATATTATTTTCCTATATTATCGAAATTTTGATGCGATACATGCATTTATAATTGCCTTTCAACGCAAAATATAAATAATAATATATTAATATATATTAAAGTATGCCTAATGAGTCAGAGACTATCTACCTAGGTTTCTCCTAACGATTATCAGGATAAATTCTGATTCCATGTATTCTGACTCAGAATTATCCTATGATATATTAGGAGAAACCAAGGTAGATAGTCTCTTGACTCATTAGGCCTTACATTTATAATCTATGGCTCTACCTTGGTGTATTGAGTACATTAGTATATTTAACTTAAGCAACTCTTCGGTATTTTTCTTTTGGCCATCAAATAGTGCCGATGCATATTTTCAGTCGGTACATATGATTTTGGTTTTTTTTTATGTACCAAACATCAGTATTTCAGTACCGCTGACAGGCAAAAATGTGTATATATATATATATATATAATATATATATATATTATATATATATATATATTATATATATATATGAGTAAGAGTAAGGAAAATGAATCCGACGGTATAGTATAGATAAAACGATATGAAAAACACATATGTTATTAGAATTGAATATATTTTATATCTTTTTCATTGCTGAATTGACAATATTTTTGAGGATGATTTTTAATAAATCTAAATATGTCAATATCAGCAATGAAAAGATGTAAAATATATTCAGTAACAACATATGGTTTTCATACCATTAATATTACATACATACATTACATACATATATATATATATATATAATATATATATGATGAAGGTCGATTCTTCTATGTGTGGAAATATTTTCACACACATAAAACTGATTGAAACCACATGTGTAAGTGATATCGATTAATGTGATATCGATTAAATTCATTTTATCCATCTACATTTCTTTTCTTTACTCATTTTTCCTCAATTATATATATATAGTATATATATATATATATATATATATGTATATTATATATATATATACATTGTAGTGTGTATGTTTGTGTGCTGTGTTGCATACGGAGACCAATTATATATATTTGTACATGGTTTGTACACACACCATATCATATATGTGTGGCGTGTATGTACATAAACCATATGATATATATACATATATGGTGTTTGTGTGTGTATGTTCACATACACCATTATTACATATGTTTGTGTGTATGTGTGTGTATTGTTTACACCAACATATTATATATATATGTATATATAATACACTATATATATATATAATACGTTTTCTGTGTGTTGCGCATATGTTTACACATACCATAGCGTATAAATATATATATATATAATTATATATGGGTATGTGTGTGTATGCATGTATGGTGTGCGTGTGTGTGTGTGGTGTGTGTTTGTTTATTTCTTACCATGTATATATAGAGAGAGATGAGTCACCCATGCTGATCAACACACGCCCTCTTATTTTGTACATCTTGAAATCTCGAATATTTGTCACTTTTTTTTAGTTTTCACATTACAAACTTCTGATTCCTCGCCCATATTGTAATGGAAGTGCAAGTAAATAAAGAAAAGCATTAAAAACACAAAACAACAACAACAACAAAAAAAACCCGACAATTTTAATCTTTCGTCATGAAAGGAAGAATATTTTATGGGTATCTATTATAGCTTGTGTCTGAAGAGCATAAAATATTTTGTTGTGCCTTTTTTTATTCTTGCTCTTTTGAAACTACTGTCTATTTTATGTTTTCTTCACTGTCTATATATGTATGTATGTATGTATGAAATGCAATCTACCAATTTTTCTTTTCTTTCTTTCTTTCTTTCTTTCTTTCTATCTATCTATCTATCTATCTATCTTTATATGTTTATCTATTAATCTGTCTGTCTATCAGTCTATCTCTCCCTATCTATCGAGTGTTCACTATACCTGGCTAATTAAAAAGTAATTGCAAAGAAATATCCATACCTGTCTAATCAATTAACTTCATCTTAGTAAATATATAAATTGTTGACAATGTATGTATGTATGTATGTATCTACCAATGTATGTATGTATGTATCTACCAATTTTTCTGTCTATCTATCTATCTATCTATCTATCTATCTATCTATCTTTATATGTTTATCTATTAATCTGTCTGTCTATCAGTCCATCTCTCCCTATTTATCGAGTGTTCACCCTATACCTGGCTAATTAAAAAGTAATTGGCAAAGAATATCCATACCTGTCTAATCAATTTAGTACATCTAGTATTTATAAAAAAAAGTGTTGATTATCTAGCTTATTCGTAATGCGAAACTTGCATCGATTGGTCTATAAAGCCATTATCAATATTAGATGGTCGATTCAGGAGTTCACCTCTCTCAGCGATCACGAATATCTTCTGGTTTGGAAAGCAGGCCTAGGGCCATCCTTTGAGCGAATGGGGTGATAGAGGATGACCCGCTATAGATTTTAGACAGAGAGACTATAAAAAGTTTTACGGTTCCAAGAATCAGCAGCACGCTGAATTTCAGCTGATTTGTTCCTCCTCATTGATCTTGCATTTCCCTCAAACGTCTCTGAACACTAAACATGGACTTTTACTGTTTTTCAGCTTTAATTGAGCTGCAGATTGTTTAGCGATAAAGATGTTGTTCAAGATCGATCTGTTGACGAGTTGTTTTCGCCCAAGTAACTTTTTTTTATGCTGGGTTTGTGGTTGTCATTCATCAAACAGTCTTGGTGTTATATGGGCCGGGTTAGCTCAGTCGGTAGAAACGTTCGGCTAGAACCAAAACAAACAAGTTCCTTTAAGTTCGAGACGGTCCTCGCCAACTCAGCATATGAGTAGCACAGGAATCTGTGCGGTAAAGTAAGGAGCTGATGGTAGGTTGTGGCGCTCCACCTCAGATGCTAAAACCAATCTCCTTGGTCTAGCGCTATTGAAAAGGGGATAGGACTCCCTCGCTGACTGCGCTGATACTGACTTAGGCCGCCCGTCGACTTACTTACTTTTTACTTATATATATATATATAATATATTATATATATATATATATATAATATATAAATAAATTAATCGTAATAATGTTTCTTCCACCGATATTAACAGCAAAGTAAGGAGAATTATCTATTACCAAAAATTGAAAACCGCCAATCTTGTCACATGCAACAACTCATCCCCAAAACTACTCGTCTTAATGCAGACCAATCTCGTGTATAAATTTTAAATGCCCAGTAGGAGACTGCCTCTTCAAAGTTGAAAACACGTATATGGTCACACACGACCACATTATCACCCAGGTTAACACTACACCTGACTGATACAAACTCCATAATGCAATACTTAAATCACATTCATGCCCCCTCTACCCTACTGGAAAATTTAACTGAAAAATACAATTACACTGCACAAAGAAAAAAAAGTTCAAATACTCGAAGCCTTATATATCAAACAAAACAAACCCACCTTAAACAAGATAAACTTTGAAACCAGTCAACATGTCCTCAAATGCCTATAATTTCCCGCCAATCCTTCCACCATTGCCCTTACATTCTTACACACTTTTGAGGACCCCCTCCTACAAATTTCTACTGCCACTGTTCGTTTAAACGGAACTTGTGAGCCCCTCCTACTACTAATTCCTACTGCTTGTTTTAAAAGCGAAACAACGCAAACATTCCACCAGTTTCACACCTGATGATGACACAAAGACGTGCAGAAAGCGCTCGTGAAAGAACCTTTGGTGGATTGCTACACCAATTCCACCCAGATATCAAAAAGATGGCCAGACAGTTAGAAAGGATCGAACAAAAACTCGTCCGACAAGAATTGTCAGTAGAGTTCAACAAAACATGTTTAAAAACACACCACACACACACACACACACAATATATATATAGATATATATATTATATATATATGGTGTGTCTCTCTCTCTCTCTCTCTTCTCTCTCTCTTCGTCTCTCTCTCTCTGTGTGTTGTGGTGTCGTCGTCCGCTGTCTCTTTAAACCGTATGTACATACACATGAGTTCAGTCGCCTCGAAATACAAGCATACTCCCTACCATTATATTGTTTCATGATTTCTGTTTCTTTATCACAACCCGTCCCTATCTGTTATCCCTCCTAGCAAGTGCCCAGCACGGCATCCAATATCTATACAGAGCTGATGAATGTGTCCATATGTAGGTGCCCATTAGAGAACGTCAATTATGCGCTCGTCATTGCTTCTACAACAGTGTCCAACATTTCTTGTTCGTCTTAGCCGGATGTTTTGTGTGATAGGAGGCAAGTGGCCGTACAGCTGCTCTTATGCTTCCAGGATTTGTTCAAAACGGCAGTTCCCATCAAGTGGTGCAACCATACAGTAGCATTGACACGGCTACACCCTGAAAGAATTTTCACTTTATATTATCAGACCAGAAAGGGCATGAATACATCTCCTCTTCTCCATCCGCGTTATTTTAGCAATCAGTATAGGAGAACGAAAACTCTGAAAGGAAACCAGATTTACTCCGCTTTAAAAATTGACCTTGTCACCACGACCCTACTCGATGCGGAGGATTGGGTAAATACATATTCAGGAAGCCTGGAAATATTGTCTTCAGAAGTGGATTAAGCATAAGGCCTTATATGGAGAGTACCCCAGGTTTACCCCATGGTTATTCGAGGAGGTGGCCACGCGACATTGATTCCAAATCATGGACGCAGGCTGATTGCATTTCACATATTGCTAATACCCATGCGAAAGGTATTGAAACAAATTATTCTGCCTTCAGCTATAGACAAATAGTTGGATGGACTGGGCTGTTAACATCGGTAGCAACTTGTCTTGGAGAAGGAAAACTGAATTCAAAACCTGTAAATCAGCCTTAAAACGATGACCTTGTTGTTAAGGAGTTGCGTAAATATGTGTATGGAAACATAATTTAGTAGTGTATTATATCATTTCAATAAAGGTTTTTTTTCTGATTTCCTACCGAACTTTTATGTTAGGATGTATGCGCATGTGAGATAGATAGAGAGAGAGAGAGAGAGAGAGAGAGAGAGAGAGAGAGAGACGAGAGAGAGAGAGGGGCAGAGACAGAAGTGTTCGAGTGGCTGTTAATAAACAGAGATAGGCAGATAGATATGCAAAAAAAGTGAATGTGTGAAGATGAGATAGAAAAGAGAAAGTTGAAAAGGGAAATAATATAATGATTGGGGGGTTGCTTGTAGTTCGACGCAGAAAACGCCCTCCTTTTGTACTCGGCCTATTCTTTTTGGCATTTCACATTCACTGATTTTTGCAAATCCTTCTGCTTTGAGTAACCCGGATGTGGCGGGAATTCGCAAAATCTCTTGGAAGGATGAAAAAGAGAATTCAATTGATTAGCAAGGCATTTTACTGCGTTATTTCTCGATTTGCGCCCCCCCTCTCTCTCTCTCTCTTCTCTCTCTCTCTCTCTCGCTCTCTCTCCTCTCTCTCTTAATCTATCTCACATGCGCATAACATCCTACACATAAAAAGTTCCGTAGAAATCAGAAAAAAAACCCTTTATTGAAAATGATATAATAACTACTAAATTTATGTTTCCATTACCACATATTTACCAACTCCTTAACACCAAAGGTTCATTTAGCTGAGTTTAACAGGTTGAATTTCAGTTTCCTTCATCCAAGACAAGTTGCCGAACCGATGTTAAACAGCCAAGTCCATCCAACTATTTACTGTCTATAGCTGAGGCAGAATAATTTGTTGTCTCATACCTGCCCATGGGTATTAGCACTATTGAAATGCATCAGCCTCGTCCTATGATTTGAACTATGTCGCCCGTGCGCCACTCCTACGAAGCATAACCATGGCGGTACCTGGGTACCTCCTTCCATATAAGGCCTAATCTTAATCCACTTCTTGAAGACAATATTTCCAGGCTTTGAATTATGTATTTACTCCATCCTCCGCATACGAACAATAGAGATAAGATAGGAATACAAAAAAAAACACAGCGATCACCATATATTCCACAGGAAAGATATACTAAGAATTATACCTAAATATACTAACGAAGATATATATCAGATATACAAATACATTACACTCACATACCTAAATACACATACAACAACTACACAAAGACAGAGACACATGATATATCAATACAACATATACATAGGAAATAAGATACCATAACCCAGTGCCCATTCACATTCAGAAAGAGAATGTAGCCGTGTCCAACATAGCTACTGTCCTGTTGAGACCCCACACTTGCTGGGAACTAATGCCGATTATTGCCACACCCAATCCTGGCCCGCCATACACAAGCCGCCGCCTGTACCGGCCACTTGCCTCCTATCCCAACAACCACCCTCCGCAGACTCCAGCGCCCCCCGCCCCTGTTGAACCCTGTAAATGTCAGCCACCACCTGACCGCGAACGCAAATCCTTGACACGTATCTCATCACTGAGACACACACACATACATACCAACATACACTCACAAGCATCATGATATCGATACTGAGCTAGCCAGTGAACTGGGCCCTATGCATCGACGACCTCCCGCTAACGGGACCAAGGAGTATAGCCTTCCCGGAGACCCGCCACTCACTGCCCCCCAATATCTGAATCAGGGAATCTGAACTATGAACTTTTTCGCGGCAAACTGACCCATCATGATGTCCCTGTACCATTCCAGCGATAAGAAAATTTCCACGCCAGCACCGCGGCCACACCCCCACCACCACGCGCAGAGCGCCGCAGCAACAAAGCGCCGCAAGCGCGCGGCGGCGCGCGCGCGCGCCCCCCCACATCTTCTCTTCTCATAATCTCCTCATCTCTCATACTCCTCTGAGTGATGTGTGCTGATATGTGTTAGTAGTTTTCCCCTTTTGTGCACCACTCATACCTGACCCCTTCTAATGCATCGGACCAGCGTTTTTGTTACGCTACCTTTACTCCCTGATCTAGGCACACTCTTTTTGCTCATCTGGGTTGAACATTGAGAAATAGATACAGCAACTACACACAATATACTATAAATCAGACACAGCACAGCATATATACTAGCCGTCATTTGTGATCCTCTCCGGTAGTGCACACTGTTGGCCTGTTGCGATTGCATATCAATGTTTCCGCTTATATTTTCACCCACCAACACGCCAGTAAGCATATCTCGCTCCGGCGGGCTACCCCAATTACCGTATACAACAACGCCCCGTGGCAGTCGCACCTTATGAGAGGGCGGGGTCCCCACCAGATGTGTACCGCCTGTCCGGGCACATCTGGTGCCCAAGGAAATTGCGCACATATAATCACACAATATAAGACAACATAGAAATTAGCCACTAGATATAATACCAGATATACATCAATCAATATAATACAGAGAAGATCATATGATATAATATAACTAACTAACAATCCTCAACTATACACAGATAATATACACACACTAATATCATAATATCAAATATAGTAGCCGAAATAGTAACACATAGTACTTTTCCGTTCCCCTTTTCCATTTCGAGTCGCGGGGGGATGCCTGTAGCTTGTGCTTCTTGCCTTCTGGCGTTTGTCTCCGTTCCGGTATGTACAGATATACACACAACTGGTGCTACCTGTGGTCGTGTGTGCCCCGACTTTCTCCGTGGCGTTATATACACACACATATAATGACAACCGCAGGCCAGTACTCATCCATAGGGCCATTTCCCAATAATAATCTCCACAGACGCCATTAGTCTAATCAACTAATCAGAAAGAACGCGTAATTATAAAAAATAATAATTGAAGGGACATCAGTTGTTGCCTGTGCC
>CM042143.1:61354943-61362443 GCA_023376005.1 Doryteuthis pealeii | reverse complement strand
CCCCTCCCCCATGCCAACTTCAGTTTTTATCCCCCCCCCTTCCGCTTAGCGCTCCGTCCGTCAACATAATACATCAAAGAAAGTAGGAATGTTAAAGATTGTAGTTTGGATAGAACTATTGCATCAAAACACTAACTCCAGTTGTAAATCAAAGAATAATATTATTTAGAGAGATAATTCATTTGAATTAATTTATTTACAAAACAAAAATGTAATTTATGAGGAAGTGCGTCCCGGTCTCCTGCCTCAAAAATTGCTACCCGGTGACTATTAAAATAACGACCCAGCTCAGTCTATTCAAAACTATCCATCTTCATATCTATCTATCCATCTCAATTTGTTCATATTTATCTATATTACTTTAAATACTAAGATTTTTTTTATTCATGTTTGTTTAATGTCTTGTTTTTAGTTTAAATAAACAAGAATAACGACAAAAAAAGAAGCGACCCCCCACCAAAATACATTTACTTGTCGAAAATATCTATCTATCTCCATTTTTTCATATCTATCTATATTATTTTGTTTGTTTATCTATCTATCTATCTATCTATCTATCTATCTCAGTCTATTCCAAACTATATATCCATCTTCATATCTAAACAAGAATTACGACAAATTACGATAAATAAACAAGAATTACGACGAGCTGGGGTTGTTATTTTGATAGTCACCGGGTAGCAATTTTTGAGGCAGGAGACCGGGACGCACTTCCTCATAAATTACCAACAAAAAATAATATGCCATCAATAAATGTACCATAAATAAGTATCTATGTTAACAAAATAGTTTGGATTTATTTAATATTTTAACTAAATAATAAGTTTAATATCTTATTCTAAATAATAACCATTAATTACAAAATGCACCATATATATATATTGTGGGTCCTAAGTTTTCTGTGCTCCCTTTTGGCCTCTTGTCGCCCCCATTTTTCAAATTTAGCCTTGTGCACCCCCTCAAATCTCATGGCCATATGAACACTATTGAGAAACAAGAGCTGGGAACCTTTGCTTGTTTAAATTGATTGGTTGGTTTTAATGGCATGTCAAGACGTCTATGGTTATTTTATTCCTAGAGGTTAGGGAATCGCGTTCATTGTACGTTCATTGTTATATTTTTGGGTAGTTGTTTCTTAATCTGGGGTTTTCTCCTCCTCTCTGTCCATATAATTTGTTTTATTTTCGTAGTTTCATACTGACATACATCATTTCACAGTGGGGTAAATATTTGTTATAACTCTAAATTCTATACGCGTTGAATTTATTTTTCATTTTCATGGATTTTACTCTGATGTGAACCAAGGCATCAAGAATTGAACTGATGAGACTCTCTCTCTCTCTCTCTCTCTCTCTCTCTCTCTCTCTCTCTCTCTCTCTCTCTCTCTCTCTCTCTCTTCTCTCTCTCCACACACACAAGGACGCTCAATATCAAATTCCGACAGGATTTGCATTGTCATGATAATTTCTTTTTTTTTCTTTTTTCTTTGCTTTTTTTTTTTGGGGGGGGAGGGAGATAATGTGTGAAGAAAAGAAAGAAAAGAAAGAGTACCTGCTAGACGATCAACTGGGAGTCTATGGACGACCCACCTTTATTCATTCGATCTCACATACGCACACATGTACAGAAGAAAGGTTTAGATCTAAGTAGAATTATCACACATGCCACCCCCTCAAGGTTGGCTCAAGAGAAATTGTCACCAATAGACACTTCCATGCATTTTTATCTTCAGGTTAACGTTGTTTCTTTTGGGTAAATCTGACTGATGGTTTCTACAAGTTCAACCAAAACAAAAACCTGTGACCAACTTCATTTTTTTAAAGTAAACACAAGGTGGAGAAAGGTGGTTAGCCAATGAAACTGAACGCAATTCAATCATTAAATTTTTTAATGATTGATTGATTGATTTTAACAGCATGTCAAATTGTCGGGGTAATTTTACGCCAAGAGGTTAGGGAATTGCATTCATTGTATATTCATATTTACAATATAATTCGAGTTTTTTGGGGTACACGGTTGGAAAAGTAAAGACAAACTCATAAGTGATGTTCTCCTATGGACTCCTACACAGAGACACACCATGGTGATAACACCCCACATATTCAGCACAAGCAGTGGGTCTCAAAGAGGTTGAGTCTAGGACAGCGATAGAAGCAGTTGGATGTTGAAAAAGAGATACCAGGCCAATCTGGCGGGGGGGTCTTTTCTCTTCATTCTGTCCACTATAGTCAGGGTCTGCTCGACTTAGGCTAAAGAGCTAAGTGTCCCACACGCCACCCCAAGGTTGGTTCTAGAGAAAATATAACCAATAAAGACTTCCATACACTTTTATCCCCAGGTTAATTTTGTTTCTTTTGAGTAAACCTGACTGATGATTTCAATAAGTTAAACCAAAACCAAAACCTGCGACCGTCCTCTTTTTTTAAAAAAAATCTCAACGTGGGGAAAGGCGGTTATCCAGTGATACTGAACACACGGATCTTCAATTATTAATTTTTTTATTGATCTATTTTAACGGCATGTCAACCTGGGGTACTTTTATGCCAAAAGGTTAAGGAATCGCGTTCATTGTTCGTTCATATTTACATCTTTGTGTATTTGTTTCTTAAGAGTTCTTTTCTTTTACTCACAATCCTATCGAATACGAATACTTTTTAACAGATCTATTTGACCACTAGAACTGATCCTAACAGGTACTATGACTCCATGTAACAGTGGACCTGAAATTAATACCAATAAAAGGGTAGTCCATATATTTCATAATTCATGGATAGCCTATGAATTATGTAAGCACTGTAGCTAGAGAAATTTTGAATCATAGTTCGTTAGATTCAAAATAACTGAGGTTGAGTGGAAAACTACGTTAACCATTATGGTTATAATTGACTTGTGGTGACATTCAGCTTGACCCCTCGAAAAACGCGTCAGTAGGAGCGTGAGACAGAAGTTTTAGTTTTAGTTTTAGTTCAGTTGCGACCAGTTACTCGCCGAGAAAGGATGTCCTCTCAAGAATCGCTTCTCACTGCGCGGTTTCTAGAATTTTTGGGCTGTGGTTGTTTCAATAAAAGCTGAAAGAAAAACAACAACGTCTTCTTAATTCATTAAAACAAGAGATGACCAGCCCAAACAATAAATAGAATCAACCCGGAGAAACAGCCCGAAAAAAAAAACAAGAAAAGACGGCAGCTGACAAATTAGCAGCAGGAACAAGTAGACAGAGAAAACAAGTAAGAACCCCTCATCCTCTCCTCATACTCTGTCTCTGTCTCTGTCTCCCTCTCTGTCCCCCTGTCTCTGTCTCTGTCTGTCTGTCTCTGTCTCTGTCTGCAATTATATACCCGAGATGTGAATATATATCACACATTCCTTAGATCTTCGACTGGAGCCTCGCCATCAGATGCAGTTTAATGTTATACCCATGACATCCCTTTGTGGTGGTGTTGTTGTTGTTGTTGGTGGTGGTATCTTACCCCTCATCAGGGGATGCAGTCAGCTTATTCTAAGCCTCACTGACTGAGCATTTTCCATGTTTAAAATTGTTGGACTATCTGGGTATAAAATGTATGCAAAATTTACACTCATATTTATGAACTTTCCCAACATCAGCAGCATCCATTTCCAGTAAAAATTAGCCAATCAGAAATTATATAGAATCCATTTAAGGTCGATGGTATTTGTTCTGAAATCAATTTGCAAATTGGACTTCCTGAAATCAAGACACACAGAGGAGGATTTCAAGGAATACAAGAAGTATCTACTTAAACTAAACTCTTTTCTTCCTTGGATTTCAAGGAATACAACAGACTTTCTACGACAAGAAGTATCGACTGAAACTACTCTCTTTTCTATCTAGGATTACAAGGAATACAACAGACTTTCTACGACAAGAAGTATCGACTGAAACTACTCTCTTTTCTACCTAGGATTCCAATGAATACAACAGACTTTCTACAACAAGAAGTATCGACTGAAACTACTCTCTTTTCTACCTAGGATTACAAGGAATACAACGGACTTTCTACGACAGGAAGTATCGACTGAAACTATTCTCTTTTCTATCTAGGATTACAAGGAATACAACAGACTTTCTACGACAAGAAGTATCGACTGAAACTACTCTCTTTTCTACCTAGGATTACAAGGAATACAACAGACTTTCTACGACAGGAAGTATCGACTGAAACTAAACTCTTTTCTACCTAGGATTCCAATGAATACAACAGACTTTCTACAACAAGAAGTATCGACTGAAACTACTCTCTTTTCTACCTAGGATTACAAGGAATACAACGGACTTTCTACGACAGGAAGTATCGACTGAAACTACTCTCTTTTCTACCTAGGATTACAAGGAATACAACAGACTTTCTACGACAAGAAGTATCGACTGAAACTAAACTCTTTTCTACCTAGGATTACAAGGAATACAACAGACTTTCTACGACAAGAAGTATCGACTGAAACTAAACTCTTTTCTACCTAGGATTACAAGGAATACAGACTTTCTACGACAAGAAGTATCGACTGAAACTACTCTCTTTCTACCTAGGATTACAAGGAATACAACAGACTTTCTACGACAAGAAGTATCGACTGAAACTAAACTCTTTTCTACCTAGGATTCCAATGAATACAACAGACTTTCTACAACAAGAAGTATCGACTGAAACTACTCTCTTTTCTACCTAGGATTACAAGGAATACAACGGACTTTCTACGACAGGAAGTATCGACTGAAACTACTCTCTTTTCTACCTAGGATTACAAGGAATACAACAGACTTTCTACGACAAGAAGTATCGACTGAAACTAAACTCTTTTCTACCTAGGATTCCAATGAATACAACAGACTTTCTACAACAAGAAGTATCGACTGAAACTACTCTCTTTTCTACCTAGGATTACAAGGAATACAACGGACTTTCTACGACAGGAAGTATCGACTGAAACTACTCTCTTTTCTACCTAGGATTACAAGGAATACAACAGACTTTCTACGACAAGAAGTATCGACTGAAACTACACTCTTTTCTACCTAGGATTACGAGACTTTCTGCCACAAAGGAACCGAACTAGGGATTTACCAACAGTCCCCTGTTGGTAAATCCCTAAAAGCCTAAAATGGCGACCAGAATCGTAATAAAAATTCATTTTGAATTTTGTTGCCCCCTAAATAGGGCCGTACTTCACCCAATCATTTTTTTACCGTTTACAACAAAATCGAAAAAATTTTAAAACTTTTTAGTTAACAGCTGAGTTCAAATGTACCTAATATATTCTACTTAAAAGAAATGAGAAACTTTACAAAACATTTAATGGCTTTTTTTAGATTGCTTTTTGCGAGAAAGCATTGGGATATCAGGTTGTAAAGTTGAGGTGCGCAATTTTAATTCGTCTTTCAACAAGGACGTGGAAGGCTGCACATGGCCTTAAGGTCACAGGTTCCCCACCCCTGCTCTAAACGTTTAGACTGCTATCTTAACGAAACAATGTCAATTTTTAAAAAAATGCTTTTGAAAAATTATTTTTTGGTGAAATACAAAGAGAGAAAGACAGAGGGAGACAGAGACAGAGACAGAGACAGAGAGACAGAGGGACGGGTAGACAAAGGCAGAGAGAGAGAGAGAGAGAGAGAGATAGAGAGAGAGGGAGAGAGAGAAAGGCACAGAGAAACAGACAGATAGAAATAGACAGATAGACACACACAATTACACATACACACACACAGAAAACACAGAGAAACAGACAGATAGACACACACACATACACGGAAACAAAGAGATATACAGACACACACACACACACACACACACACACACACACACACACACACACACACACTCGCGTGCGCGCAGAGAAACAGACATATACAGACAGACATACAGACATACAGAGAGAGGGTGGTAAGAAAAACAGGCAGATAGACAGTCTCACACACACCCACGGTAAGAAAAACAGACACAACACACACACACACACACACACATATATATATATATATATATATATATATATATATATATATATATATATATATATACTATCTATAATTTCGCGACCTTGCATAAATTATATAGTATCCTGATAAATTTAAGTATACACTTAAAATCTCATATTGCTCGCCATTGTATAGCAGTACCTATCGTTTTATGTGTTTATTGAGAAAATTTTACAATGAACATTTGTGAAAGGGAACCGCCATTCACCAAGAACAACACTTTTTGAAATTCAACAGAATTCTCGATATGGAAATTCATTAGATTTTCAAATCTATCGGAATTATTCCATTTAGTCTATTTATTCCCCCGCCCCCGTTTTCTCATACAAATTTTGTTCCTGGTGACCCCAAATGAATTCAGGGGTAAATATAAATGCCACCACTGGATCCCTCATAAAATTCTACCCGGGGAATTTTTTGTTTGATTTTGATACTGTGTGTGTTTCAATTGCGTCCCCAGACTGAGATAAAGACACCAAAAATATTCAGGGTGGTCCGAAAGAGGTAAAGAATTTGGTTTAAATTGAACTTAACGGACCTAAATTCCACCATCGTATGTCACCCTGCCGAAAGAAAAAAAATACAAAAAATCAGCGAATTAACTGATTTTAATGAAATTTTCAGTGTTGATATATTAATGAATAGAAATATAATGCACCAGTTATTTCATTTAAAAACGTTTACATTTTTTCACGTCAGTTAACTTTGAACCACGTATCTTTGAGGCGTAAAACAGATTCTCAAAGATACGTGGTTCAAAGTTAACTGACCTGAAAAAATGTGAACGTTTTTAAATAAAAGAATAATTTTATTCATTAATATATCAACACTGAAAATTTCATTAAATTCGGTTAATTCCTGATTTTTTGTATTTTTATTTTATTTCGGTGGAGTGACATACGATGGTGGAATTTAGGTCCGTCGTTTGGGTGACAAGACTTTCGGACCACCCTGAATATTTAGAGCACCAAGACCCTCAGCCACCGCCTTCTAGCGTATATATGGCAAAAAGGGTTGGGGTTTGCCATAAGGGTTATACACCCGGGACAATTATATAGGTGCTAGGACTGTTGTTTATTCGTACCTCAAATTATAACACACAATGCAAAGCAAAAAATAGACCAATTGACAACTCATAATTCGGAAAACACGTAAGTTAGGATACTCGTAAGTCAAGGTACTATATATATATATATATATATATATATATTATATGTATGTATGTATTTCACCTGATGATGGCACTAAGTAGTGCAGAAAGTACTCGTGTCAAAACTCGTCAGACATATATATATATATATATATATATATATATATATATATATATGTGTGTGTGTGTGTGTGTGTGTGTGTGTATGTATATATATATATATATATATATATATATATGTGTGTGTGTGTGTGTATATTTTTTTTATTCTATTTATCTTACATATGTGACACGTGTTTCTGATCTGTTGTCTTCTTCAGGCATTAAGTTATTATTTTGGCAGAATATGTCC
>CM042143.1:61317443-61349943 GCA_023376005.1 Doryteuthis pealeii | reverse complement strand
ACCCCTTTTTGATCTCGATTAAGAAAGGACATGTTTTTTATTTACACCGTCAATATCCGGTTGTTTGTTAGGAGTTATGGTTAGGAGTTAGGGTTACGGGTTAGAGTTAGGGTTAGGGTTACGGGTTAGTTTTATAATTTTTTTTTAAATCTAAAAATCGTCTGTTAAAACAACCGGATATTGACGGTGTAAATGAAAAACATGTCCTTTCTTAATTGAGATCAAAAAAGGGTGCCTAAAGGTCATATGGTCCAAACTTGTAAATAGACATTCGCCTTTGAAATGTTAAGCCTCTGCTACCCAAAATTCAATTTGCTTTAATCTCTTTCCCCAATAAAATTAATATAACTATCAAGACGAACCATTGGGTAAATTTGGGGAAAGAAAAAGGAAGTATAAAGAGCGCCCAGAATCAGCAGCTTCTCTAAGCGTTTCGTTAGGGTCCAAGTGGTGCAGCCGTACAGTAGCACCGATACGGCTTCGTCTCGGTAGAATTTTCGCTTTACCTTATCAGTGAGATCAGATTTCCATATGATAGATAATCTATTTTTAGCAGTGAATGCTATCTTGCGCCTACATTGAAATCGCTTTCTGTTGATGAGATGTTACTACCTAAGTATGTGAACTGGTCTATTAATGTTAAAGGGTTACCATCCTATGTGGAGATAATGACTCAACCTAAAGAAGGACACTGCTCAGTCGTGGTAAAAACAATGAGGAATATTAAGAAAAACTAAAGTCTTCAATATGTAAACTGATCAAACTGCAGTCCTCCCTAAAAATGACAATTATCATTTCGTCTTCGCTCTGTTACCAGATTTCACCGTTACAATATCAACAAGAAAGTTCGGAAATGATCTAGGCTCAACCAAATAGGAAATGGTCTGATAAACGTTCTTGCGAGCTTTGAGAACTAAGCACTAAAAGACACGATACACAATCGTTTCTAAATATTAACGAAATAATTCCGGGGCAGCACAATGATCTGTTCTGGTTTCAAATTATTGCTCGGAAAGGTATCAAGTTTTTGAAACCAAAATTACAAAGACTATTTGTCGGTACAGTCTTTTAATATGTTATTTTATAAGATGAGGCAAATTTCGACATAAAAAGAAAACATTCACTGACATACGCAATTTAAAAACATGATGAAATAATTCATCGTCAGTATTTCTTTTAACATATACACGCCTAGATTTTGATGACAGCAATTAAGTCTCGAAATATCAAAACTGACACTAAAATGTCTTCTGCAAGATGTCATTCTAATATTTATGCATTTCAATAGACATAAGGTTATTCAAAATACTTTTCATTAAAAATCTATCAGCATTTATTAAAAATATATGTAGGTGTAAAGAATTATTTTTTCTTTTTTAAATTAAAGTTTACATGTTTGTCGTTCACATTTATTAGTACGTTAGTAAAATAGTATGCTAAAGTTTTAATTATGATTTGTATTTTTGATAAGTTTTGAAGTCTAAGAATAAAGGTCACAGTCACTGAAGTCTAAGTTAATGAGAAGTCTAAGAAGTTTCTGAAGTCTGAAAGTTAATGAGGTTTGAAGTCTGAATGAAAGTCTGAAACTCTAAGAAACAAAAGTTTCAAGTTTTTCATTTTAATGAGGTTTGAAGTCTAAGATACAAAAGTTTCAATGAGGTTTGAAGTCTAAAAATCAACGGCTTACTACTTTGGCTCTCAAAGATTTTTTAGTATTATTTGGATTATTTGGACTATTGTCCTCATCTTTATTGTTATCTTTACAACGTCTCGGTCGATGTGCACTCCGGCCTTCTTCAGGTATTTCTTGTCGAGCTCGGGAGCCTTCTTTTCACACTCGGGAGCCTTCTTGTTGTAATTGGGAGCCATCGCGGAACTTTGAAAGCATCTTTTGTTCCTTATGGAGAAAAGAAGTTCCCATGTTCAGGGTATTCTGGTGAAAGGGGGATTTATACTCTGTTGTTATTTTGATATATAAGGTGTTTTGTGGTCCATTACTTAAACTTATAGACTCGGTGTGGTCATGTGGATTAAACTCAGCCAATCAACAGCTCGAATACGTGGTTAGTTAACTATTTAATCGCCGATATTGAAAGCCGTTCATTTGCACGTTATTCGATATTGACGAACGAACCTGCAACCAACGACTTTGTTCAACACAAGGATTTTACCTAACACTAAGGAACAACCAAAGGATCATATCCAATACTAAGGGGCACCAAGGAATAACCAAAGGATCATGCCCAACACTAAGAGACAGCAAAAAACAACCAAAGGTTTCTTCACTAAAGATCACACTCTGCTTAACACAAGGGATCCTCACTGTAAATTGCTTTCACTTGAAGCCTAAAAATGACCACAAAAATCGTGACACATATTATCAGAAGCATTTAAATCAAAGTGGATAACTTTTCGTGCTGTTACACAAATAGGTTCACGAAAAACAAACTATGTCTAGTCCACGTCGAGGACAGTTCATTACAACCTGTGGTCCACGTTGACTGCAGGCATGTTTGTGGTTGATATGGCCTATGTGAGACAGGCACGATTGCAGCGGCTGTAGTTAAAGGTCTGGTAAGGGTTTATTGGCATTTTAGGTTTCTTCCTCCAGTGCCTTTTGTAACTGAGGATAGCCCTGCGGGTGTTTTCAAAGGAGACAGCATGGTTAGTGGTGAGACGCCAGACGTCATGGTTCTAATCTAGGGTGGCGATGGTTAATGTGACAGGCACCAAGGGATTTTACAAGTAGTCCTTGTATCTACTTTTATAACAACTGTCGATTTACAGTCAAGTCACGGTTAAAGTATCAGTTTCAGCTAGAACACTGAAGTTAAGTAGCGATGAACATGCTGCTTACATATTTTGGGTGAACAACTAGGAACAGCAGGTAACGTAACCTGTGTGCTCTCTCGACCCTATCGACTGGGGCTGTCAAATATGTCATTGCACGTCTACAAAGGGGTAAGATCCCCATCAGGCGACGATCAGTAATGCTTGAAGAAGGGATCCCGGTTGCTGAGCGGTCTGTGACCCGGGTACTAAGCGATCACGTGACCTGCAATACTCTACTGCGGCCCTTATTTGGACAGGACGGGTGGTCGGAGAGGGCCGAACCGATCAATCGGCTGGTGATATCAAGCCCTAGTACCTATATGATTGTCATAATCGTATTCTTCAAATTACTTTTATGGCATACAAGACCTCAACTCTTTTTTAGTTTAGAGGTACTAGAAGGGGCAACAACCAGTTTATTAATACGCATGAAATTATTTCTACCAGTTTATTAATACACATGAAGTTACTGAAAATTATTTCTACCAATATATCAATACACATGAAGTTAATAAGAAATATTTCTACCAATTTATTAGTGTACATGAAGTTATTGAAAATTATTTCTAATAGTTTTAAAAAAAACTAAACAAAAGCATTTACCTACAAAATATTCGCTTACAAATCATATATACAAAAAAAAAAAAGATTTGACATTAAATGACCCACAAGGTTTGATATGCCATTAAACGAAATAACCACTGAACCTATAAATCATTTACTTACAAATCACATTAAAAAAAACAAGATTTGGAATTGAATAACCCACAAGGGTTGATATGCCATTGAACAAAATAACTTACTAAATAAAAGCCAGCAATATCACATACTTTCTAAAGAAAACAGGACTATACAATAAATTATAATAATATATACAAAATACTAAAATATTTAAACTATTCACTTTTTTTTAAATATTCGGTATGAGTTAATCCCATTACAAAACAGTCATAATTTTCATAAATTGTTTTCTTTTTTTCAACACAACATAACATGATATGATGAAGATTTTTAACAGATCGAAATATTGCAATATCAGCATGATAAACAACTTTACTTGAACAACATCTGTGTGTTTTTCATATTATCTTACGCTTATATACCGTCGGATTTATTTCATTACTTTTGGTTAATACAAAATACTAAAATAAAAGTCCTTTTTCAGCATTAGAATAAGTTTAGATGCTCTTAAAATTTTCAACGAGTTAAATTAGTTTAATTTCTTGAGCAAACGGAGAACTTTATCTTATTTTTAACCCTCATTATTTTTTTATGGGATAAGCCGACATCAATGATTATCTCTGACAGATCATTAAACAGACAGCGTCTTACTGCCAGTTGGATGTTACGTACGTCAGATAAACAAACACTATCCTGAAAATGACTAAGTCAAAAGACTATATACCCAATAACACCTACACACGCTTCCGTCAATCAACGATTAACGATTAAAAGAGAGGTTCTTGATTTTCCTAAATTTGTTTTCCAGACCAGCAGATGAAAATCAACAAATGTCCTATCTTCTTGTTTTTCTATGTAAAATTCTACCCTCATATAATTACGAAGGCGTGCTCATCCCAAGGTAATGGTTAAGGAGTCTGTGTTGAACATGTTACTCCATTTAGCCTTTAGAAGACACGTTGCTCCATTGAACCTGTAGGGGACATCCTTTGAGTCTGTAAGGGCTATATTGTTCTATTGAGCTTGTAGGGGACTTGTTGCTACATTGAACGTGTAGGGATATTCTTTGAGCCTGTAAAGGGCCATGTCCTGTTGAGCCTGTAGGGGACATGTTGTTCCATTGAACCTGTAGGGGACATCCTTTGAGCCTGTAGGGGCCATGTTGTTCTGTTGAAAGTTTGAAATAAATGAGAAACTGGGTTGGATGTTATGTGCTTAGTTCCATTTTATTTCATCCAATATATCGAGAGAATGATCCCTCTTTTACACGAATGTTTTTTAGACCTTAGGTCTAAAAAATCTTTGTGAAAGAGGGATCATTTTTGTTATGTCTAAGTTTAAAAACGCTATTAAACTTTAGCATACATATTCTTTCTTTTAGATTTTGCGGTATATTTCTAAGATCAGTTGTAGAAATATTAAATCAAATTTACAGAATCTTATTATCCGCTAAACTCTGGTTAAAAAGCAACATTATTTTTTAAAATTTAGTTTAAATTTCTTATCAGTAACTTTTGCGTGTAGAGTGTATATATGTACCGCCAGAGGTAGTACAATCTTTGAGTGTAAAGTGTTATTCGCCCCCAGTGAAAAAAGAGTGTTACTAGGTTGCTAGGCTTGTTTTTCAAATCGTCATGGGCTAGGACAATTTGTATTTGTCTTGTAACAAATGGTCAAAATCCTGTTTTTTTTTTCTTTTGTGTTTGAACGTATACAACATGCGAGTGTTGACGGGAAATATGTAACTACGAGGGTGAGTAAAAAAGTAATGCCATTTTGTTTAGGACAGGTATAATTACCAACACAGGAACATGTATCATACATTAAAATGAAGCTGCTCCTCTATGGATCACATCCCTACTTCTCCACATAGTCACCGTTTCTCTCAATAGCAATGTTCCACCTTCGAATGTATCCCTGTCCTGTAGAATTCTGTTGGCTGTTCTTTGAGCCACTTCTTCACTACAGATTTTACTTCCTCGTCACTGGAATAATGTTTGCCTCTCAAACCATCTTTTATAGGGCTGAAGAGATAATAATATGAAATGCTAAATCTGGTGAGTATGGAGGATGTGGTAAAGCTGTCCACCCGAATGAGGCGATTGTCTCCCTTGTACTGTTGCTTGTGTGTGGTCCAGCATTGTCGTGCACAAGGAGAACATTGTCGATTGATATGTTGGGTCTTACTCTTCGGATTCTTGATCTGAGCCTCGTTAGGGTTTCAATGTAGGCCTTAGTTTTATAAAAACAAAGACTTCACATGAAGTAAAGACAATGGCATAACTTTTTGAATCACCCTCGTATTTTAAAAACGAGGCAGACTATCAGCTTTTGTCAGTATCAGCCAGACAGCGAGGGAGTCTATCCTCTTTTCACTAACGCTAGACCAGAAACATTGTTTTCTTTCTTTTTTTGCATCTGAGATGGAGCACCACACCAAACATCAGCTCCCCACTTTACCGCGCAGATCAAAGCCATACTACTCATGCTCTGAGTTGATGAGGGCCAGTACTGAACCTGGAACCTTGTGGTTCCTGGGTAGATGCTCTACCGACTGAGCTAAACTAGCCCCTCCATCTATCTATACATATATATGCAAACGTGTGCATGCGTGTATATGTGTATGTGCGTGTGCAAGTATCTTTTTGTGCCCGTGCGCTCGTGTGTGTGTGTTTGCGTGTATCTATATATGTGTGTATGTATGTATGTATGTATGTGTGTGTGCGTGTGCGCGTGTGTGTGTGTGTGTATTTACCCAACCCTTCTGCCACAAGTAAGATGCGCCATAAGGTCAATTTCTTAAGCGGAGTTTAACAGGTTTGAATTCAGATTTTTCCTTTCCCTAAGCGGGTTGCCTAGTCGACGGGGCGGCCTAAAGTCGATATCAGCCAGTCAGCGAGGGAGTCTATCCCCTTTTCAATAGCGCTAGACCAAGGAGATTGTTTTAGCATCTGAGGTGGAGCGCCACACCTACCATCAGCTCCTTACTTTACCGCACAGATCCCTGTGCTACTCATACGCTGAGTTGGCGAGGACCGGTATCGAACTAGGAACCTTGTGGTTTCTAGCCGAACGCTCTACCGACTGAGCTAACCCGGCCCCTTTGCCTAACCAAGGTTAAAGAGCCCATCCGCTCTAATATTTACCCATAGCTTGAGGGATAAAAGTTGAATGCGTACCTTTCCGTAGGGTATTAGCGCTTTATGAAATTCAAACCTTATACAGGATTTAAACTCGGGTCGTCGAGTCCATTTCCTTCGACGGTAACCATTACACGATGCGCCTCTTGTCTGCATGTATGTATGCGTATGTGTGTACGCGTATAATGTATGTGCGCACGTGTGCAATTTTGATTGCCGCCTTTTAGTTTATATCAAATTTTCTTTTAACGAACTCATTTTCTTTTCGTTCATTTCTTATTCGTTCTTTTTTCTTTTTCTTTTTAATTCATTCTTTTGCTACTTTACTTTTAGTCTTTCTTCTTCTCTCTATTTGATTTTTTGTAACGGTTTTATATGTCTTCTCCCTTTTCTGTTTAATCTTTCCTTCTTTCTTTCGTTCGTTCTCTCTTTCTTTCTCTTTATCTGATTTTTTTTGTAACGTTTTTATGGCTTCCTTTTTCTCTCACCTCTCTTTCTTTCTTTCTTTCTTTCTCTTCTTTCTTTCTTTCTTTGACCGTTATTCTTCCTGTTTATCATTTTTTGTCCGCTCGTCTAACTTTTTGTGTGTCTTTTCTTTTCGTTTAATCTTTCTTTTCTTTCTTCTCCCTATCTAATTTTGTAACATTTTAGTGTCTTCTTTCTTTCTTCTTTCTTTCTTTCTTTCTTTGACCGTTATCTTCACCTTTAATTTTTGTCCGCTCGTGTAACTTTTTGTGTGTTTTTTTTTCTCTTTTCGTTCAGTCTTTCTTTCTTTCTTTCTTTCTTTCTTGTTTCTCTCTATTTAATTTTGTAACTTTTAAGTGTCGTCTTTCTTTCTTTCTCTTTCTTTCTTTCTTCTTCTCTTTATCTAATTTTGTAACATTTTTTGTGTCTCTTTCTCCCTTTTTTCCTTCTTTCTTTCTTTTATTCTTTCTTCTCTTTATCTAATTTTTGTAACATTTTTGTGTCTCTTCTCCCTTTTCTTTCTTTCTTTCTTTCTTTTATTCTTTCTTCTCTTTATCTAATTTTTGTAACATTTTTGTTTCTTCTCCCTTTCTTTCTTTTTCTTTCTTTCTTCTTATTCTTTCTCTCTTTAACTAATTTGTGTAACATTTTTGTGTTTCTTCTCCCTTTCTTTCTTCTTTCTTTTTCTTTCTTTTATTCTTTCTTCTCTTATCTATTTTGGTGTAACATTTTTGTGTTTCTTCTCCCTTCTTTCTTTCTTTCCTTTCTTTCTTTTATCTCTTTCTTCTCTTTATCTAATTTTATAACATTTTTGTGTCCTTCTCGCCTTTCTTTCTTTCTTTCTTTCTTCCTTCTTTACTTCTTTCTTTTATTCTTCTTCTCTCGATCTAATTTTTGTAACATTTTTGTGTCTCTTCTCCCTTCTTCTTTCTTTCTTTCTTTCCTTCTTTCTTTCTTCCTTTATTCTTTCTTCTCTTATCTAAATTTTGTAACATTTTGTGTCTCTTCTCCCTTTCTTTCTTTCTTTCTTCTTTCTTTTCTTTCTTTCTTTCTCTCTCTATCTAAATTTTGTAAATTTAGTTTCTCTTTCTTTCTTTTTTTCTTTCTTCTTCTTTCTTTCTTTCTTTGACGTTATCTTCCCCTTTATCATTCTCTTTGTTCGCTCATAGCATTTCTCGTCCTTGGGATTTATTTCTTTCACTTCACTGTTTCATATTAAATAGAAAAGACGTAAGTCCTAAGCAAATATTTACAGAGAATCTTTTAGAGTTACGAAACACTTTTTTTTATGTGAGTTCCAGTCTTGTTTTGCATTGATACTGTGTGTCGGGTGATTATTTGATCGAAAAGAATTCGAAGAAGAAATAATCTCACCTGTCAGCGAAAAAAAGACAATAGCTTCGAAGACCTGGTCCCAGTTCGGGCATAATTACGTCGTGCGTCACCGTTCATTTTTTTTTTGTAATACGCAACTGTTTTGAGGAACAGATACCATAAAGTTTTGGTAAGGTCATCTTACAAAATCAGTGCTCTCGTTTATGGTATTTTTTAAAGTATTAGTTGCGTAGTATATAGTTCAAGGATTTTTCGTTATAATAAAATCGCTATTTTATTCATAAACTTAGCAATAAAAATATTTTAATTTTCCCGACTGTTCTCATCATCTTTATCATGATATATAGAAACACAAACGTTTCAACTTTTGTACCCTCCGGCCTTCTTCAGGATACAACGACCAAAACGCCTGTGTCTCTATATATCACGATAAAGATGAGACAACAGCTAAAAAAAATTATAATAGTACTACCAAGCCCTATCTCAAAAAATTCAGAAAAATAAAAAGAGAGTTGTTCAGAATGGTTGATTATATTGCAACCCGTCTGGGGTTATTTTATGTCCAGGAGTTAAGGAATTGCGTTTAATTGTACGTTTATATTACATTTTTGTATAGTTTCTTAAGTTTTTGCAGCGATTATATTATACCAGTATTCTTATCTTATCTATTAATAATGGAAATCGGCATCTATTTGTCTGTAACAAAAAAATACGTCACTGCTTACGTCACATACCCAAAATCGTCAAATATAGAATAAAGAACAACCTTACTCAAACTTTGAGTATGCAAAACTAAGACTGTCCTATTATTTTTTTAAAAACAAGTTTAATAAATCCATGCCCGGCATATTATTATTTTATATACAGTTTGTTTTATTTTTATTTTAAAGTTATTAACGTAGAGGTTTACGAGAAAATCATTTGCAAACAAGAAATGGTCATTTTTTCAGTATCAAGAGGTTAACTAAAAAGTTTACAAATAAATACCTACAATTTTGTGTCAAATTTATGTGTAAAATATTCAAATTAATTAATATTATTTAATTAATAATTAATAGAATGCATGATACATTTATTTGTTGAGGGGGGGGGGCTAAGTTTTCATTTCAAATTGTTTTTTTGTTGTTTTTTCTTACTTCTTTTATACATTTGATGATTTTACTTACTTATGACACAATCCTCTGACACTGAAATTTTAACTCCCAGCCTCCCAGGAAAAAATTTCCAAAATATTTTAATACCACCTGGGGGGGGGGGTCTTTTAATTTATTTATTATTTATTTTATTTATTTATATTATTTATTTATTTATTTAATGGCTAGTACAAATAATTTGCAAATATATCCATTTGAGACCTAACATTTTCAGATCAAAGTGGACCTAGGAATAATGGAAATGAAAGGGTACTCCATACTCCTCAGATCTCTATAACTGGGGCCTCTCAGATGCAGGACACCCATTTTTTGTGGGGGAGGGGTTCTTACCACCTGTAAGGGATGCACTGTATTCTAAACCCCGCCGATAAGGCATATTTTTAAGCAGAAGTTGGTTTGAATTTAGAGTTTTCCTCTAAATTACCTGGGAGTCCCCGTGGTTGACGTACTGAGATGCTCCACCAGTAAACTACCTAGCTCCTGGAGATTTCAACTACCTCTTCACTGCATTGGTCTATGGCCAAATCCTGATAATTTATTCTTTCAAATATAAAGACATCCATTTAAATTTCTATTGAATACTTAATAATAATGGAGAAATACTGTGTAAACTTATCTATTAATAATGGAGATTCGCTTCCGGTTTTTGTCTGTAACAAAAAACTACGTCACTGCTTACGTCACTATACCCCGAAATCGTCATAACAGAATAAATACACTCAAATTCGATCATGCAACATTAGACAGTCTCATTGTTTTTTTAAAAATCAAGTTTTAATAGATACATCCCCGTATCATATATTTATATAATAGTTTGTTTTATTTTAATAGATATTCAAAGTTAATAGAACTTAGTTTCGATTTCAAATTGTTTTTTTGTTTTTTTCTTACTTCTTTAATAAATTTGATGATTTGATGATTTATGGTTCAAACTCTCCGACATTTAATTTTAACTTCCACCTCCTCAAGCAATATCTTGAGAAATGTATTTTTTACATCGCCCGAGAGGTTTTTTTTATTTTGCTAGTCTTTATAATACATCTTTATATTTTCACAAATGTATCTTTATTACTAACCATAACCAAAGTAAAAGGAAAGTAGGCGGAATGGCCTATTATCGGTATCAGTCGGACAACGAGGGAGTCTATCCCTTTTCACTAGCGCTAGACTAGGTAGATTTTGTTATTTTTTTTATTTTGTGTCTGAGGTGGAGCGCCATACCGACCTTCAGCTCCCAACTTTAGCAAACAGATCCAAGCTGTGCTAATTATGTGTTGACGTAAAAACAAGAATATGTAAAAAATAAAAGATAATAAAACAAATATATTGAAAAATAATGTTTATCAATTTATATATAAACATAAAATTAAACAGGGATGAGCATGTTCGATATTTAATTGGATGACCCCATAAAGAACGTCAGGTACTTTAAACAACCTGAGTCAAAATGAATTGATTGGACATTAAATCGCCGGAAAAGGGTTGATATGAAGTAAAACAAAACCAAACTAACCTATACTCAAAAAAAGTTGACCGAGTACCCTATTGCCGGAATCAGCCAGACAGCGAAGGAGTGGTTAGGGTTAGGGTTAAGTTTATGGCTAGGGTAAGGGTTATGGCTAAGGTTAGGGTTATGGCCAGGGTTATGGCTAGGGTTAGGGTTATGGCTAGGGTTAAGGTTAGTTATAGCTAACTAATACCAAGTTATGGATAGGGTTAGGGTTAGAGTTAAGTTAAGGTTATGTTATGGTTCGGGTTAGGTTTTGTCTAGGGCTAGGGTTATGGCTACAGTTACCGTTTAGGCTTAGGGTTAGGGTTATACCTAGGGTTAGAGTTATTGCTAGGGTTAGTGTTAGGATTATGGTTAGGGTTATGGCTAGGGTTATGGTTAAAGTTAGGGTTGGTTTAGGGTTAGAGAGGGTTATTGCTAGGGTAGGGTTAGGGTTAGTGCTATGGCTAGGATTAGGGTTAGTGTTATGGCTAGGGTTAGTGTTATGGCTGGGGTTAAGTTTAGAGTTAGGTTAAGCTAGGGTTTGGGTTATGGGTAGGGTTAGAGTTATGGTTATGGTTAGCGTTATGGCTAAGGTTATGGTTATGGTTATGGTTATGGCTAGGATTAGGGCTAGTTTTAAGGCTAGGTCTAGTGATAGGGTTAGGGTTAGAGATAGGGTTAGAGTTATGTCTAGGGTTAGGGCAATGTCTCAGGTTACGTTTAGTGTTATGGCTAGGGTAAGGCTTATGTATAGAGTTACGGTTATGTCTAGGGTCAAGGTTATGTCTAGAGTTAGGGTTAGAGTTAGATTATGTTTAGGGTTAGGCTTTGGGTTAGGGTTATGGCTAAGATTAAGGTTAGGGTTAGTGGTATTGCTAGGGTTAAGTTTAGGGTTGGGTTTATGGCTAGGTTTAGGGTTATTGCTAGTTACGGTTAGAGTTAGGTTATGACTAGGGTTAGGGTTAGATTTAGAGTTATGGCTAATGTATGGTTATGGCTAGAGTTAAGGTTAGGTCGAGGGTTAGGGTTATAGCTCGTGTTAGGTTTATGGCTATAGTTAGAGTTAGGGTTAGTATTATGGCTACGGTTAGGGTTAGGGTTAGAGTTTTGGCTATGGTTAAGGTTATGGCTAGATTTAGGGATATTGTTAGGTTTATAGCTAGGGTTAGGTTTAGTGTTTGACTTATAGTTAGGGTTAGGGTTAGGTTTATGGCTAGGTTTAGGTTTAGAGTTAGGGTCATGGCTATGGTTAGGCTTAGGCTTAGGCTTAGAATTATGACTAGGATTAGGGTTAGGTTTAATCCTAAGGTTAGGGTTAATGTTGGGGTTATGGCTAGGGTTAGGGTTAGGGTTATGGCTAGGGTAATGGCTAGTTAGGGTTTGTCTTATGGTTATGGTTATGGTTAGGGGTAGGGTTAGAGTCAGAATTAAGGTTAGTGTTTGGCTTATAGCTAGGGTTAGGGTTATGTCTACGTTTAGGGTTATGGATAAGGTTAGGGTTAGGTTTATGGCTAGGATTAGGGTTAGGGTTATGGCTAGGGTTAGTGTCATGGTTAGGGTTAGGTTTATAGCTATGGTTAGTGTTAGGGCTAGGGTTATGGTTATGGCTATGATTAGTGTTAGAGTTAGGCTTAGGGTTAGGCTTCGGGTTAGGGTTAGGGTTAGGGTTATAGCTAGGGTTAGGGTTAGGGTTAGGGTTAAAGCTAGGGTTAGTGTTAGAGTCAGAGTTATGGCTATGGTTGTGTCTAGGGTTATCTATTTTCCATTTTGCTAGCTCTAGACTAGCGAGATTTTTTTTTGCTGATGTAGAGCTCTACATCTACCGTCAGCTTCCCACTTTACCGTACAGATCAGATTACCCAATCTGTTCTACTAATGCGCTGAGTTCTCGGGGACTGGTATCATACCACGAACCTTGCGATTCTTAGATTTTTTTAAAATTTCGTGCGACGCCGGGTAGCTCTGCTCATATATAAAAAGTGAGACAAGCAGTAGAAAATACCAAGTAATAAAGTGCAATTAATTAACGCCTACGTTATACTTGCTCCAACAAATCATACGATATAATAACCATCTATCTTGATAGCAGCATATCATAAATTGTTGAAAAATCTGACACTTCATTTAGTACAATCTAAATATGCTAGAGCTTTGACCAGAGCATATCCGGGTGTTGAGAACCTGTTGGACAGGCTCGAGATACCTTGACAACCGATATCCTTAATGCGCATGCGTTCAACAGACACTCTCAGTCACCATTGTGTACTGTGTGACCATTGTATTTACAATGATCAAGCGAGTGGATTCTTTACGTTTCTTACGGGATTTTTGGTCAGACATCGTACCTTCCCGCTATTTATTTACCCAACCCCTACTCCACGGTTAGAATGTGATATAAGGTCCATTTTGAAGCGGGGTACAGCTGGTTTGAATTCAGAGTTTTCCTTCTCCTAGACCGATTGCCTAATCAAGACTAGTCTGTCCTACTATTTACCCATAGCTGGCGGCGGGATCGGATATATTCATTTCTTTACCAAAAGCATTAGCGCAAACAGCCTTGTTCAGGGTTCGAATTCGGGTCGCCGATTCTACTTCCTATGACCAGCCCTGTCGGCTGGAACTTTAGAATACCCTGACTGCTCCACAAGAGAGGGGTAAGACCTCCTCAATGGGACCACCTCTTAGCCGTGAGTGAAACCCTGGTGACTGAGCAGTCCATGACATGCAACACTCCACTTTGACCCTTACTAAGGCTAGATGGGAGGTCGGAGAGGCCCCCGATCAATCGGCTTGTCAGGTCAAGCTCTAACACCTATATTGTTGTTCCAATCCTATTGCCATTATGGCAAACCCCAACCCTTTTTATCATATATATGCTAGAAGGCAGTTGATGGGGTCTTAATGCCCTGGGTATGACGTTAATATAATTCAGGGGCTCTGCTAGGTCCACTCTGATCCAGAGTGGTAGTATATGTTAGGGTAACATCTATTGGTTATAAAGAAAAAAATGAGTTTTAAAAATGAGTTTTAAAAATTTGAGTACCCATGAAGATTGAATAAAACAAAATATCTGCATAAAATAATCCAATAAATGTTGACATGCCGTAAAATCCCTACTAATCAACTAACGAACTTGCTATGACAATAACAGTTACGGTAAGAGCGGTTCCTATCGTGCATCTTCCAAGTACCTCAATCAATCTACCGTCCAGATTTAGCTCGCTACAATTTCCAGTTTTTTCAAAAGCTAAAATCGTCGTTGAAAGGGAATAGATTTTCAGACCGTGCCTAAGATTAAGAAGAACGTGATGAGGCAATTGATAGCTATTCCGAAAATATAATTTTTTCAGACTGTCTTGAAAAGTGAAAAGTACGAGAAATAATTTGAAAAGTACTGAAGCGCCATTACCCTAAGTAGGCAATTTCTTTCGTTAATTTTAAACGGATGTTCTCCGAAGAGAATATGTATATTCGTTTTCATTTCGGGTTATTTTCTTTTTCCATGATATGAATAAAGTAGGCGGAGTCACCTTCTGTCAGTATAAGCCGGACAGCGAAGGAGTCTATCTCCTTTTCCCTAGAGCTACGTTAGGAAGATTGTTTTTGCGTCTGAGGTGGAAACGCCACAACTACCATCAACCCCCAACTTATGATGTTACCGCACAGATCATGCGCTGAGTTGGTGAGGGTCAGTATTGAACCCAAAATGTTGTGGTACCGTGTCGGATGCTTTACCGACTACCATTATTCGATAATCGAAACTTGGCAAAAAACAAAATTTCAATGGCTGCTTTTCACGGCAGGCAAGCAATCTCTACTTGAAGGACCAATGATACACAGATCTTTGTTGGATTATCTTGTGGTAGAAGATGTACGCAAAATTCCCACTCATATCTATAGACTTTCCCGAATAGCAGCAGCAGCAAGCATTTCCGTTAAAAAAAATAGCCAATCAGAAATTATATAGAATGCATTTAAGATCGTTGGTATTTGTCCTGAAATCAATTTCAAATTGAACTTTCTGAAATAAAGACCCACAGAGAAGGGTTACAAGAAATACAACAGACTTTCTGCTACAAAGAGTATCGATGGAAACTACACTCTTTTCTACCATTAGATTTACCAAATAAACGCCTCAAATGGCGACCAGAATCGTAACAACATTTTGATCCATATCTTTCTCATTTAGATTTATATCGTAGTAAATTTCGCTTAGTCAATATCAAGAAGACACAAAACTGTTTTTTAAACGAGAACTAATGATATTCGCCCTCACGCAAAGTAAATGTCCTTGGATAGACGAACACCAGCTCATCCTCTAAAGCATTCTCAATATTTAGGAAAATTCCTTAATGCCAAATTCTCTATGTATGAATGTCCAAGTTGTTTTTACAGATTGCAACAGTTCTTAAAAACAACAATATTTTGACACTGATCTTGGCATGTTTTGATATTTAGCAGCTCGCATGTTGTAAATCCTCTTCTGGATTTGTAATATCGTTGAAACCGGATTTGGAACGTCATGGCCGGTTCGCTTATCTAGAAATTAGTCATTTCCAGATGATTGAAGGACAAGGTCAGTGATTTGGTTGGTTGGTTGGATTTTACGGCATGTCCACCCTTGTTGGGTTATTTTATGCCGAAGACGTCATTCTTTTGGGGTATCTAATTTTTTAAACACATATTTTCTATGTAACCCATAAATGGGAAACTAACAAGTACTACCACTACGACATAACAAAAACCCGTTAGAAGTTAATAGTTACCTTTATCAAAAAACACAACAAAACAAAGAAAATACAAAAACAAACAACAATTTGGTGATCTCCTTTCCATGAACTTAAATTACTTAATTTATATTCTGGTGATACCTATTTTTCTCAAACGATATTAAACTGTATCCAATTGGCTGGTTGGTTGGTTGGTTGGATTTTACGGCATGTCTACCCTTAGGTTATTTTAAGCCGAAGATATTTTTGTTTCATTTAATCATGTTGATTTTTTTTAACTCAAATTTTTAAACACTTTTTAAAACTCATTTTTTAAAAATCTATTTAACCCATAGATGGGACCCTAACAAGTACAAATACTCCGGGTCAGAGGAGGTCTGAGAGTAATTGCGATGAAGGGGTACTCCACTCTTCCAAGAGGTCCAAAATTGGGACTTCACCACTAGATGCAGTTTACCGTCATATCTAGGACATAAAGACCCTTAGTCACTGCCTTCTAAGCACATATATGATAAAAAGGGTTGGTGGTTTGCCATAAGGGCAATAGGGTTAGGACAATCATATAGGTGCTAGGGCTTGATTGATCGGAGGGGCAATCTTCACCCGCCCGTCTAGCCTGTAAGGGTCAAAGTGGAGTGTTGCCGGTCATGGACTGCTCATCCATGGGGATTCCATCCTTAAGCATGACGGGTCACCACCCACGTCCAACATAATTTTACCCCTCTGTAGAGGTGCAATCGGAGTATTTTACGGCCCCAGCCGACAGGGCGGGGTGACCTGTCGCTTTTTCCTGCTAGAAGCGTAACTTGAAAAGAAGTTAGCTCTGCCCAAACGATTCGACAACGAAAAAGGCGGAGTTGGGAAGAGAAATTGTGAAGCGAAAAGAAGAGAAGACTAAATAAACGATCGGTGATTTTATTAAAATGATAAATATCGACTTAAAAGACTAACAAGTTTGCTGAAAACGAATTTTTACTGATGTTTAACTTTTATGTACTCGGCGACATTCTTATTGTCAAAGGGGACACACCTCAAAAGCCGTTCGTACAAATAAAATAAAGAAAAGAGGGAGGTTGTTATTGACTTTGTGTAAAGAAAATAGTGGCGAAGAGATTTTTTTTGAAAATGAGTTGAATAATAATGAATTCATGCATTTCACTATATGTGGTTGTGTAATTGCGAGAGAGAAAGGGAGAAAGACAAAAGAGGGGAAGAAGTGATAGAGATGAAAGTGTGTGGGGGGGGCGAAAAGGAGGAGGAAGAATCTAGAGATGAGAGTGGGGGAGAAAAGAAAGAAAGAAGAAAGGAAGTAAGAAGAAAGAAAAAGGAAGGAAGCGAAAAAGAGAAAGAAAGAAGAGAAAGGAGGTAAGAAACGAGAGGAAAAGGTGAAAGAAAGAGCATAAGAGAGGAGAGAGAGAGAGAGAGAAGAGAGAGAGAGAGAGAGAGAGAGAGAGAGAGAGATAGTAGGAGAGAGAGAAGAGAGAGTTGAATAATAATAATAAATCTGTGTATTTCACATGTGCATGCGTGATTGCAAGAGAGAGAGAGAGAGAGAGAGAGAGAGAGAGAGAGAGAGAGAGAGAGAGAGAGTTGAATAATAATAATAAATCTGTGTATTTTACGACATGTGCATGCGTGATTGCAAGAGAGAAAGAGAGATAGATAGATAGATAGATAGAGAGAGAGAGAGAGAGAGAGAGAGAGAGAGAGAGAGAGAGAGAGAGAGAGAGATAAATAATAATAATAATAATAATAATAATAATAATAATAATAATAAATCTATGTATTTCACAACTGCGAAAGAATATTACCCACTACCATGATCGTTTCCATTGTTTGGTTTCCGTAAATATCCAATGAGTGTCTATAAATTGCGAGGAGGATTTCAGGGACTCATCTCTGCTTTCATGTCGGACGCCTTTTAGCTGGACTGGCACCCAGCTAGCACATGTAACAAAGCAATATATATATAATATATATATATATATATATATATATATATATATATATATATATATATATTCAATAAGAAAGAAAAACTCAACAAACTATCATTTAGCTATCATAAGTTTATTTCGGTCGGTAAGTCCATAAAGGAGCACAGCCTCATCAGATAGCCATCACAAAATGAAGAATAAAATATACTAAAGTGGAGAAAAACCCCGAAAACAGCCTTTTTTCTTTTTTTCCAGTACTCTTCCTCATTGAAAAGCAAACCCATATATATATATATATATATATATATATATATATATATATATATATATATATATATATATGATTATAAAACAAAAAATAATGAAACAATTAGACAATAAGTAAGTAAATATATAAACAGGAAATTAAAATTTGAATTTGAATTTAGTGACAGTCATAAACAGGATGTATGCAATGTTTTGAAACAATATGTCTACATATTTGGGTTGTATTCAAAATCAACAATATATATATATATATAATATATATATATATATATATAATATATACAAGGTGTGTAAAAAGTATAGAGAATTTTTGTACTTTTCGGCACACGTTGTGTTCTGAAAAGAAATAACGTTCCATTCTTTAATTTTTTTCAAAACACAAGTTTAAAGCTGTATTTACCAAGATATAAATGAAGAATGAATGGAACTTTTTTGTCAGAATACGAGGTGTATCAAAAAGTACAAAAAATCTCGATACTTTTTTGACACACCTTATATATATATATATATATAATATATATATTATATGTGTGTGTGTGTGTGTGTGTGTGTGTGTGTATGTAATGTGACCTTAGGTTTATCATCGACTACCATATCAGCAACATCCGGTTTTGATGCTGGAGGCATTACTTTCAGGGCAATCCTCGGAAGAGCACAACTTGCTGGAAAAATGCATAGTTAATGGTGTTGACTATGGAAAAAAAGGAATGTTTTAGAGCTGAAAATGTGTTGCACCCAACGGTTGTAGTGTACTTCCTATATCTGTTGTAATTTTCATGGAAATAAATAGAAGGCATTATTTTCGGAAACAAAAAGAATGTTTTAGAGCTGAAAATGTGTTGCACCCAACGGTTGTTGTGTACTTCCTATATCTATTGTAGCTTTCATGGAAATAAATAGGAGGCATTATTTTCGGATCGTCCTTAGTATAATCCATTTTTGACATCTTTTACTTTCTTGGTTTCTAGTAATTAAATCCGACCACCGGGTCTGGGTAGGGGACCCATTTAATATTTCAACGTTGTGCATAATCATTTGTTCTGGAAAAACAGATTTTCTTGAAATCCCGTAGTCAACCATCTATTATTCATAGAGATTCGGCCTCTATTTGTCTGTAACCAAAACTACGCCACTGCTTACGTCACATTACTCAAAATCGTCAATACATAGAATAAAGAACAACATTGTTTTAATTAATTTGAATTTAACTGTGAGAAACTTGATTTTATTAGAAAGAAAACTTATTCCTTTGAATTTTGACAGGAAAAATATTTCTTATGTATATTATCAAAAAAATATAGGATTTCAAAGATCTGTTTGCTTTTTTTTTTAAAGGGCGAGGTAAAAATCCATTTACGTACTCATGGACGTCGATAAAATCGAGATAAAATTTTTTTTAAATAATCTTTTTACACTAAAATTAAAATATTCGTTCAATTTTAATAAAATTTTGTAGAATTATGTAAAATAGAGTGTATTAAAAAAAAGCATTGTCGTAAAACAAAACAAACTCCCACCCCCTTAGGCAATATCTTTCAAAAATTAATTTTTACACCGATCGGAGGGTGTTTTTGTTTTGCTAGTCTATATAATAACATGCCTACATGTGTCGAATCCTGTCATCTCCTCAGATACATAATGAATTATTTCGTTTTTATTCATAAGATATAAATGCATGTGGTCAAATGTGATACCCTTTCATCACCTCAGATAAATAATGAACCGTATCGTTGTAATTTTGAGGAAATAAAGGGAAGAAAAAGAACGTACTTCACGTTAGAGGAAAAAGAAAACTGAAAAAGAAAGAAAGAAAGAAGAAAGAAGAAAGAAAGAAAGAAAGAAAGGACAGAGATAGGAAGCGATAACATTTATCGTCTGTTTTAATGATACTGAAAAAAAACAGAAAGAAAGAAAGAAAGAACGGAAAGAAGAGAAAAAAAAAAGAGATAGGAAGCAATCACAATAACGTCTGTTTTAATGAAATTGAGAAAAATAACAGAAAAGAAAGAAAGAAAAAGAAAGAAAGAAAGAAAGTAAGAAAGAAAGAAAGAAAGAAAGAAAAGAAAAAAGATAGGAAGCGATACTACTTATCGTCTGTTTTAATTATATTGAAAAAAAAAACCAGAAAAGAAAGAAAGAAAAAGAAAAAAAAGAAAGAAAAAAAGTAATAGAAGGGGAAAAAGAAGAGAAAAAAGAAAGAATTTCGCCAAAGATTATTATACTTTTTACATATTGAACTATAGCAATAGCTCTTAAGAAAACATATCAAACGTTGTAACAGTTCAATTATCATACTGTGGTATATTCACAGTTCCTGTTAGTATTTATTAAACTAAAGATACAGTGTCAACATTGTTTCTGCTAACGCCACCCATATCGCATTTCTATCGGTTTGTCTCTCCATATTTCTTGATATGTAATAAAGGAAAAAAAATTGCAACACTCAAAAGAACGAAGAGGATTTTGATTTCAATATAAACGCGCTTAGGAATAGATCTTTCAGTCTTTCATCATCTTGCAACAAGGCAAGAGTACAGCATCATCATCATTATCATCGCCATCATCATCATTATCATGTCACGCTAGTAGCACAGATATCCATGACAATCTCTCGCCGACCGTCCCTATCATTCATTGCCCTCGGGAGATCATCTACGCAGCATCCAATATCTGAACAGAGCTGGTCAATGTAGGTTTTTGCTGAATGGCCAGTACTGGCATTTCCATATGCTGGTTTCCACAAGAGGACGTCACTTATTAGTTCGTCTTTACTTCTCCAACAGTGTCCAGCATGTTCGTCTCACTCGGATGGTTTGTGTGATAGAGGTCAAGTGCTTTCTTGTGTGGTGTTCTCTATACGATTTGTTTAAGATCGCACGCAGAATTCTTGACCAGCTCCCATCTAGCTTATTCTCTAGCCGCTTCTTTAGAGTCCAAATGGTGTAGCCATACAATAGTACTGATACAACTATGGTTTGGAAGAATTGTCGCTTTAACTTGTCAGTGAGATCAGAATTCTATATGACTGATATTCTTTTTATAGAATATGCCTTCCCTATGCGAGCAATAGCATTGCTTTCTGTGGATGAGATATTACTACCGAGGTACCTAAGACTTCCAATGAGTACACACATTGTATTAATATGGTGTCTAATATTGATACTCCCTTATTTTGGAACCTGTCCATCTGATTTGTATACGTGATTGTTCACTTTCATCCAGCTATATTACCTGGTGTAGGCGGTAAGATCAGATAGAGTCATGTTTTTCCCAAGGGCATTAGCGCGAAGTGAAATACAAACGACCTCGTCCAGGATTTGAACTTGGGTCGCCGATTCTATTTTTTTTACGACGATAACCGTTACGATAAGCACGATTCTCTCTCTCTCTCTCTCTCTCTCCTCTCTCTCTCTCTCTCTCTCTCTCTCTCTCTCTCTCTCTCTTTTCTCTCTCTCTCTCTCTCTCTATATATATATATATATATATACATATATATATATATATACTCTCTCTGTCTCTCTCTCTCTCTCTCTCTCTCTCTATATATATATATATATATATATATATATATATATATATATATATATCTCTCTCTCTCTCTCTCTCTCTCTATATATATATATATATATATATATATATATATATATATTAGAGAGAGAGAGAGAGAGAGAGAGAGAGAGAGTATGTTTGAATGTGTGAAGGGGTGCATTCATTATACTGATAGACCCCAGTACGTCTAAAACGGTGACAAATTCCATGGATTTTTTACAACGAATTTCATGGTGGTACCTAAAAAAAACAAAAGACTAAAAAAAGAAAAGAAAAAGAAAAAAATGACAAAACAAAGCCAACAACTTTGAATTCTATTCTTAAAATAAATCTATTCTTTAAATAAAAACCACGCATTAAATGAAATCTATTCTTAAAATAAAATCCATGAATTAAAATATCTTACTTATTTTAAATTTTTCTTTAGTTACAGGCGTGGTGTTTTTAGTACTTCTTGAGTACCCTTATGGAAATATTTCCACAAATAAAAATACAATAGACACTGACAACAATAGCAGTCAAAAAAAGTATCTACCAAAAGTATTAGGATCAAAATGCAACATTTATAAGATGGAATAAAACTAGCAGTTGATTATTATGAGTTTTTCATACCTGTCGTAGCTGATGGTTTACTGGAGGCAGAGTGACAGCAAGTCTCCCCAGGTCTCCAGGACTCTTCTGAGTATTCTAGCCGATCCCAACAGTGCTGTAGTTTAGATGGTCCAGATTCTTCTTCTGATTTCCAATTCACCCAAATTCTTTTCCAGACTTTTGGGGACTGTTCCAAGGGCATCAATCACAATTGGTCCAACCTTTACCTTCATGTTCCAAAGTTTCCTCAGTTTTCTGGCAAGGTCTAAGTATTTGTCTATCTTTTCGCTTTATTTCATTTTCAATCGGTGGTCGGCCGGGACAGCAAAATCCACGAGATGACATGTTCTCTTTTTCTTGTCAATGAATTTTTAGGAGTAAGAAAGCTGTAGAACTCATTTATAGACAAAAATATATTACAAAAGGTCACCGTTTTTCGCGACCCCCTCAAATTTGGAGAGCTGAATATCGACATAACTCCGCCAATTTTTGGAATTGGAAACTCAAATTTTGGACCTAACGTTAACATAGTCCATACCTGTACAAAATTCCAGAAAAATTGTAGGGGTGGGTGATACTTTTAGTTTTTTCTGGAGGATTTGACGTGGAATTGCCCACACACACACATACACACACACACACACACATATATATATATATATATATATATATATATATATGAAATATATATATATATGAAATCTAAATGAACTGGGGTGGCCCATTTAGTTGAAATCTGGAATAGATTGATTTAACAGAAATTCCTGACAAATTACTGACAAGTAGTCAGATATCTTTTTTATTACCCTACAGCTGAGCGAGACAGGACAATATAAAATTTTTTTTTTTTAAATCTGTTTTCAAATGCCTTAAAAGTAATAAAGAATTCATCATTCGCATCTGATGAGCTGGGAGAATTAGACACTTTGTCTAAGCTCCCCGAAATAGACTATAAATCAAAATCTCTAAGTCTTTTGTTATTTCTTTACTTATATATCTATATATATATATATATATATATATGTGTGAAAAGTATCAAATTGACAAGTATGTTGGTGATGAATGTATTTGGGATTATCAATATCCTCTGTACACCCACAATGCATGCCCATACTGATGCACACCTATAGATTTATGCAAGGATTATTTCAAATCCTCAAGGTACTTCAATGTAAAATAATTAATAATATATACAGAGCATTTTTTTACAATTTCAATAAGAAAGAAAAACTTTAAAAACAGTCATTTAGCTATTCCAAATTTATTTTGACCGGTAACTCAATAAATGAACCCAACTTCCTCAGACAGCCAATTACATAACTAAGAAAGTTTTCTCTTAGTTATTATGTAATTCACTCTCTGATACATAATAACTGAGAAAAAACATTTTCTTAATTATTATCCAATTCTTATAATAGCCAAATAACAGTTTATGTCTTTCTTTTTTATTAAAGTCTCTCTCTCTCTCTCTCTCTCTCTCTCTCTCTCTCTCTCTCTCTCTCTCTCTCTCTCTCTCTCAATATATATATATATATATTTGGGAGAATATGTGCTTAATTGAAGTCGTACCTAATTCTGAAAGTTAATTGATTAATAATTAATTAATTAATTAGGCGGGCATAATTAATTAATTATTAATTAATTAACTTTTAGAATTAGGTACGACTTCAATTAAGCACATATTCTCCCGAAAATTGTCGGCTAAAAAAAGCCATATCAAAACACATCGCTTGTGTATTTACTTCTCATATATATATATATATATATATATATATATATATATTATATATATGGCACAGTGAATCAGAAAGAAGAAATGGCGGTATCATTACAGTTGTAATCAACCTAATCATAGGGGGAGGGGTTGCATGACCCGATAATAAAGGTTGCAACCTTGAGAGAGGGCCCCTGTTGTGTGTTATGTCACATCGAATTTTATTAGAGGTTACTTATTTATTTTTGGGATTTCTTACTGTTTGTTATAACTGTCGTAGAGTTGATCGGCCCCTATATCGTGATTAAATAGCAGCAATAACAGGATAGAGGAAAACTAGTATTTCAAAAAGAATAGTAAAAAATTCTTCCACTAAAAACAAAAAAATAAAAATGAAAATATACCAATCACCACATGTTCATATAAATATAAATAAGGAGGCGCTCGGCATGTAATGGTTATTCTCGTGGGAAATATGAACGACTGCCCGACTTTATATCCTGGACGAGGCTGTTTGCATTCCACGATGCGCTGATACTATTAGGAAAGGTAGGATGTTCCATCGTGGTGTCATGGTTAGCAAGCTAGTATCGTAAGTTCATTACTACTGAAAAGCGAGTTTGATCCACACTGGATGCCCCATATTTGCAACCGAATCCTATCCTCTGCGTGGTGAACGGGTTAGATAAATTCCTACTCTTGGGAAAAGTGTGTATACAACTATTCTATGGATAGATAGTAGGGCAGACTGGGCTCTTTAACCTTGGCATTTCAAACGGTGTAGGTGAAGAAAAACTCTGAATTCAAACCTGTTAAACTTTGCTTATAAATTGACCTAATATTGTTATATACTCATTCAACATCGGGTATATGAACGGGGTGAGAGAGACAGATAGATAATAGATGATAGTAGTTGATTGTCCTACTTGCGACACTTCTGCTAACTGGTTCTTCGTCTAACACATCGCCATGTTTTTCTTGTCGATCTTACTTCTCTTCAGGGCTTCTGCTGGGGTTCATTCTTCTTTGTGCTGGGCTAGGTATTGTCTTTAATATTTAATTAACAAAACAAGACTTGTTTGTTTCTTGATCAAGCTTTTATTCGCAACCTAGCCCATATTGATTCAGCCGCAGGTGAGTTGCGACCCCTAAGAGATAGGGTGCCGGCTCGCATCTAAACTAAAACTAATTCCCACATGTCTAAACCGTCTATCAGAAGGTTAGTTGGAATGTCACTGTTGTCACTCATCGGCCCCAGTAACTCTCCACGGACCCCGTCATTTTAATCTAACAGATCTTATTTAAATATTCTAACTACAGCTACGCACATAATTTATAAGCTACTTATAAATTATGTAACAATATCGTATCCTGCTTATGTCGGAGGGGTTGGGTCAATACATATAAATGTAAATATTTTTCTAAGAAGTTAGGGAAGTTGTTTCAACGAAATGTGTGGTAAGTCGGTGGTCGCAAAGCAATTAACAGTGGCCAACACCAGCCCAACTTGTTCGAATGACGTCATTTCATTCTTTTCAGAGCTTCCACATTTTCTTCTATTGTCATTTCTGTTTTTCAACATTTCATCCAACATTTTGGGGATTAATTGAGTGCTATTAAATCGCAATAAATCAACAAACTGTGAAATCTGTCCAAGTTAAATTATAAGCGAGCAACGATGTGGTGTCATTTTGGGTTTGTTCGCCACTTGAACTCAATAAAGATCAAAAGACACTCCATGACGAATAAAACACCCAAGATAAATTCGTCACATAAAGATGTCTTTCCGCGATAAAAAAAATAGAATAAAATAAAATAGTTTCCGCTAGGAGCCTCTTTAAAAGGGACATTAGAAACTTATTGTTATTGTGAATTAATTGCCCAAGGCCAGAAATTGTGACATGTTTTTTTGTGGAAAAAGTCGTATTTTTAGGCGTTTCCAATGCCACAAATATGTAATCGTTATGAGGCTGTTTACAAGTTTTGCAACTTTGAAGTCATATCATAAAATAATACCGTTTCTATCATAATTCATTTATTTACTTTTTTTTACTTAATTATTATAAATATATAGGATAATTTGTAACACCACTAATTTGCGGAAAGCGGTGCAAAGGTGGCTTCTGGGTAAACTAAAATGAAACTGGAATCGGTGTGACGAGTTCAAATTCTGAGTGAGACTATTTTTTTTTTTTTTTTTTTTCACATCGCAAAAAGCGCATTCCTGAAATGCACGAACCGTCGAGAAATATAATGAAACGTGGTACCGCGATGATGTCATGAGATAATTTAAAGGTTTGATTGTTCGGTTGGTTGGCTGAGGTTTTGTTGCTTGCATGAATTATTGGTCAAAATATTTAGAAATTAATAAAAATAATTAATTAATTCCCTTTTTATTATTTTTTTTTAGGTCAAGTTCATGTTCTTAAAAATCGAAGTTACCCGCGCACATTTTATATACATATATATATATATATATATATATATATATATATATATATATATATATATATATATTAGTGTCCACGCCAGAAGTTTTAAGACAATCTGCGGTATTATTATTGGTATATTATTAAGAAATAAATGAATAAAACGAAAATGGATTATTTCCTTTTAGTTTAAACTAACGATCCTTTCTAATTAACATGTATATACAATTAAAAGAAATCTGCATATGCGCTATTTAAAAAAGAAAGTAAAATAACGAGGGAAGAATAAAAAGAGAGGGAAACATTATTTTCAATTTATTCTTGGTCGATTTGCGATTTCTATATTAACTTTTTTGTGATCAAGACCTTTCCTCTTTTTTTTTTCTTTTTTTTTTCTTTCTTTCTTTCTTTTTTTTCTTTTTTTTTTTTCCTTTTCTTTTCATTGTAGGAAAGAAAGCAAGCAACAAAACCTCAGCTGACCTTAAGGAACTGTCGAATAGATAATTAATGTTTTTTGTTTTGTTTTGATTTTTTTCTCTCTCTGTCATTTTCCTTTCTGACAATCATATTCTATGCCGAAGACGTCTTTGTTTTATTTATTCTTTGTTGATTACGGTTGTTACTTGTTCAGGTGTAAAGTAAAGTAAAGTCGACGGGGCGGCCTAAAGTCGGTATCAGCCAGTCAGCGAGGGAGTCTATCCCCTTTTCAATAGCGCTAGACCAAGGAGATTGTTTTTAGCATCTGAGGTGGGGCGCCACACCTACCATCAGCTCCTTACTTTACCGCACAGATCCCTGTGCTACTCATACGCTTAGTTAGCGGGGACCAGTATCGAACTAAGAACCTTGTGGTTTCTAGCCGAACGCTCTACCGACTGAGCTAACCCGGCCCCTGTTCAGGTGTAGTCGGATCTAATTAACCCACAGATGAGTTGATTGTTTGGTTGGTTGGTTGGCTGGCTGGCTGGTTGGTTGGATTTTACAGCATGGCTGGATTTTATGGCCTGGTTGGATATTACGGCATATTCTATACCGAAGACGTCTTTGTTTTATTTATTCTTTGTTGATTACGGTTGTTACTTGTTCAGGTGTAATTGGATCTAATTAACCCACAGATGAGTTGATTGTTTGTTTGTTTGTTTGTTTGGTTGGTTGGTTGGTTGGATGGCTGGTTGGTTGGATTTTAAAGCATGTCAACCGCTGGGTTACTTTATGTTAGAGACGTTTTTGTTTTATTCTTTCTTGTTTCTTTCTTGTTGGGTATTACATTAAAAAAATCATTTTTAAACTCATTGTTGATCTATCTAATCCATAGATTGAACCATAAACACTCCGGATGAGGATGAGAGTGGACCTGGGAGTAATGTCAATGAAGGGATACTTCACACTCCCCTCCAGCACTAGAACCGAAACCTCACACTAGATGCAGTTAAAAAGTTTTGAATACCTAACAAGAAGGAATAAAACAAACATATTCGGCATAAAATAACCCAAGGATTGACTGACCGTAAAATCCGACCAACAAATAAACAAACACATACCTCCGTCTCTCTATCTCTCTGTCTTTGTTTCTGTCTGTCTGTCTGTCTGTGTGTGTGTGTGTGTGTGTGTGTGTGTGTGTGTGTGTGTGTGTGTGTGTTATAGTTAACTTTGTTTAATTACGTATCTATATCTTTCTTCCTTTGCTCGCCTCATTTCACAACATCTAAATTCAAAACAATTTCTATCGTTTATTTTTTCTACCTGAACTTTTCGACCACTTTTTCCTTCTTTTGGGATTTCCGTTAGGAAACACGTCATTGAAAATATTTTGATAAACCTGATTTTCATAAACTGCAATGTCACTTTTAAATAATGTTTATCATATTTTATACAGTATTATCTCTCAGATTGTTTCTTCTTATCCCATTCATATATATATATATATATATATATATATATATATATATGTGTGTGTGTGTGTGTGTGTGTGTGTGTGTGTAAAATGACCGCTTTTATGCACCTATCTACACCACTGTGCTATGTTCCTGCCTTTGTGGTTTTACAGTGTCCATGCTTCAGTAAATCTGATATTTTCCTCCCTTGGGATTTCCAGAAGGAAACCCGTCCCTTAAAATATTTTGATAAACCTGATTTTCATAAAATGCAATGTCACTTTTGAATGATGTTTATCATCTTTTATACTGTATTATCTCTCAGATGTTTTCTTCTTCTCCCATATATATATATATATATATATATATATATATAATGACCGCTTTTCTGCACCAATCCACACCATTGTGCCACGTTCCTGCCTTTTTTTCGTTTTTCATTGTCCATGCTTCAGTGAATCTGATATTTGAATATTCAATTACCGTTCGGTGATAGATATCCTGCTACGAAACGTTAAGGTTAAGCAAGAAATGTTAATAAAAATCCACTCCTGTAAATTCTTCTGATGAAAAAAACCTGCAAACGTTTTAATCAGACTAAGTTACCAAGTGCAAAAGTAGAACAATTTTTCCCAAAATCCCAGGTTCGTAATTTTATGACAAAAGAAAATTAGATATCATCAGCATCTATTCGTGCTGACAGTAGGGGTTCCCATCTCTGTCTCTCTCTGTCTCTGTCTCTGTCTCTCTCTCTCTCTATCTCTCTCTCTCTCTCTATATATATATATATATATATATATATATATATATAGGGAATGACGGTTTGTTAAGTTTTTTCTTTCTTTGAAAGTTAAATATTTCTCTGTATTTAATCTAATTTATTGATTATTATACATTGAGCTCTCTTTAGGGATTCATAAAAATCCTTGTATGAATATATGTTTGCACCTACAGGAGCATACAGTATGGTTATACAGTGAGATTTTGAGGATCCCAACTGGAATCATCCCTTACTACCAGTCATTTGAATACCTTATATATATATATATAATCTTTACATGGAATTGCGTAAACACCATCCTATAAAATCCGAGGCTGGTGTTTATGCAATTCCATGTAAAGATTGCGACAAAAAATACATTGGGGAAACCGCCAGAACTCTCAAGCAGCGTTTATATGAGCACAAACGTGATATTAAATTGGGCAATTTTCAGAACACCCTCGTCCAACATATGTTTGAAACTGATCATAACTTTAGTTTCAGTGATGCCACAATATTAGCTCATATTCACAACAAAAGACTACAACAGATTTTTGAAGCTTGTGCAATTTCGCTTTTGCCCTCCCTTAATAATCGACATGGATTTTTTGACATATCACCGTTTCTTGTTAAAATAGTTTTAAATAACTACAAAATACCAGGCATTATTTAATTATTTAATTATCATTCCCACATTATTCCCTTTGTTCTCATAAAATAAGTCCATTAATACTTTTTTTGTCTTTTGTTGAATGCATTTATTCGAGTTACCTCACGCGTCATGACATCTTCGCGTGTGCGGATCGCGACTCGTTTTTCAAAAATATAACGCTGAACAAATACAGTTACACAACAAAAAAATTTTTATAAAGATTTTTTATTTCCTGTCATCTACAAAACATCCAACAATTTTCCCCCCTTGATACATCCTGATGAAGGTTTAAAGAAACCGAAACGTTTAAGCATCGATGAATAAATTCTTTTAATTTTGGAACACTTGTTTTTTTTTTCAAATTTCTTAATATAAATATATATATATATATATATATATATATATATATATATATATATATATATATATATGAGGAAATGAATCCGACAATATGTGAATAAAATGTTTTCAAAAATATAACAGACACCAGATGTTATTTTCGATTTCGATAATGCGTATATGTTGGCTTATAGCCATAACAAAAGACTTATATATATATATATATATATATATATATATGTGTGTGTGTGTGTGTGTGTGTATGGTTATATATTGATCTGCGTATATATGGATATATATGTGCTTATGTATTGTTTTGTCTGTATAATATATATATATATATATTAAACGTTTTATTGTTATCAATTTTCTTATTTTCTAAACATTAATATCCATATAAAATACATCATATCAATGTTAACATTTCCTCGCGGCCTATTCACGTTCTACCTGCGTCATCTTATGATCTTCATTTTCCGTTTTTTCACATGCAATGATCACGTCATCAGCTTTCATATATAAAATAACAGTAAATAACATTATATTCACACATTCACCATACACTTAACATTTTTCATTTTTCACCCTTACAAAATTTATTTTGCATTGTCCTGATGAAGGTTTATCATAAACCGAAATACTTAAGTATAGACATATAAAATTTTTCCTTTGATCGTAACATCTTGTGTCTGTTATATTTTTGAAAACATTTTCTTCATATATATATATATATATATATATATATATATACATATATATATATATATATATATATATATATATATATATATAATGGGCTCCGATATTATTTATTTTATATATATATATATATATATATATATATATATATATATATATATATATATATATATATATATATATATATATATAAAGGCCGGTTTAGCTCAGTCGGTAGAGCATCCAGCTAGGAACCACAAGGTTTCTAGTTCGATACTGGCCCTCGTCAACTCAGCGTACGAGTAGCTCGGGAATTTGTGCGGTAAAGTAAGAAGCTGGCGGTAGGTGTGGCGCTTCACCTCAGACGCAAAAACAACCTCCTTATCTAGCGCTAGTGAAAAGGGATAGACTCTCTCGCTGTCTGGCTGATACCGACTTTAGGCCACCGACGACTTTTTTTTTTTTTTTTACTTACATATACATATATATATATATGTGTGTGTGTGTGTGTGTGTGTGTGTGTGTAAATACGTATATGTGAGCTTGGAGTTAATTATTCCATGTGTTTAGATTGGCAATTTGGTAATATCATAAAAGGGAGATAATCATGAGAAGAATTCAAGTGAGATGCATTTGTGTAGGTTGTGCAGCCTGAGCAGTTCCTCGGTATTTCTTGTCTTTGAATTGCTTTATGAAATTCCCTAAACAAGAACCAGAATCTCAACCACATAAATCAAGGCGTGTACCCACTTCATAATTCCATATCCTGTTTACCGCAAATCTTCCAGTCTTGAAGCTGACGTTAGTATTTTAAAAACTGGCCAACCAAATCAGCAGATTTTCTTTGTGGCAGTGTGAACGGGCTGAAACTAATTAATGAATAACAGAGAAGCCGCCTTTTGACCATTTCTAACATAACGAGTGGAAAATAGTTTTTGCGCGCCTTTTGCTTTTCCTTTTAATGGATTCTTCTTCTCTGGGTTTTTGTCAGTACATTATATTATGTATTTTAAAGACGTACTTGAGAATTCTCCAGCCACAGTTACTTAGGTAAAACGGGCAGTCGAAGAGAGATACGATCAATCGGCTGGTCACGTCATGTCCTAGCACCAATATGATTGTCCCGACCCTATTGCCCTTATGGCAATACTCAGCCCTTTTATCATACACGTGCTAGAATGCGGTAGCTAAGGGTCTTAATGTCCTGGTATGATGTTAAACTGTATCTGATGGTGAAGTTCCGATTCTGGAGTTCTGAGGAATGTGGAGTACCCCTTCGTCACCATTGCTATAAGCTCTACTCTGACCCGGATTGGCAGTACCGGTTAGGGTCCCATCTACGGGTTAAATAGAAATCAAATGAGTTTTAAAATGTGTTTTAAAAATTTGATTTTTTAAAAATTGAATACCCACCAAGAATGAACAAAACAAAATGTCTTCAGCATAAAATAACCCAACAAAAGTTGACATGCCGTAAAATCTAACCAACCAACAAATTAAAATGATAAGGGATTGGTTATTTACTGAGCTAGCTGGTACTAACACACCGGGTCAGTGTAATGTGTTTTTAAAACATTGAGCATCCATGAAGAATTAATAAAACAATGACTTCGGCATAAAATAACCCAACAAGGGTTGACATGCCGTAAAATCCACCAATTTGCTAACATAGGTACGCACGCATTCCGGAAATGGAGCCGCAGTTTACGAGAGTATCGATGTAAGAAGTTATCCAAACATTAACACCCGAACAAATTGGAATCAGCGTACCGAGTTCAAATTCTGTCGAAGACAACTTGTGCATACACTGTACTTTATCAAAAGAATGGACACTTTTCAAATTTTGAAAGAAGAAGAAGAAGAAGAAGAAGAAGAAGAAGA
>CM042143.1:61312443-61314943 GCA_023376005.1 Doryteuthis pealeii | reverse complement strand
CGTAGAGTTGATCGGCCCCTATATCGTGATAAAATAGCAGCAATAACGGAATAGAGGAAAACTAGTATTTCAAAATGAATAGTAAAAATTCTTCCACTAAAAACAAAAAAAATAAAATGAAAATATACCAATCACCACATGTTCATATAAATATAAATAAGGAGGCGCTCGGCAATGTAATGTTATTCTCGTGGGAAATATGAACGACTGCCGACTTTATATCTGGACGAAGGCTGTTTGCATTCCACGATGCGCTGATACTATTAGAAAGGTAGGATGTTCCATCGTGGTGTCATGGTTGCAAGCTAGTATCGTAAGTTCATTACTACTGAAAAGCGAGTTGATCCACACTGGATGCCCCATATTTGCAACGAATCCTATCCTCTGCGTTGGTGAACGGGTTGATAAAATTCCTACTCTTGGGAAAAGTGTGTATACAACTATTCTATGGATAGATAGTAGGCAGACTGGGCTCTTTAACCTTGGCATTTCAAACGTGTAGGTGAAGAAAAACTCTGAATTCAAACCTGTTAAACTTTGCTATAAATTGACCTAATATTGTTATATACTCATTAACATCGGGTATATGAACGGGTAGAAGACAGATAGATAATAGATGATAGTAGTTGATTGTCCTACTGCGACACTTCTGCTAACTGGTTCTTCGTCTAACACATCGCCATGTTTTTTTGTCGATCTTACTTCTCTTCAGGGCTTCTGCTGGGTTCATTCTTCTTTGTGCTGGGCTAGGTATTGTCTTTAATATTTAATTAACAAAACAAGACTTGTTTGTTTTCTTGATCAAGCTTTTATTCGCAACCTATCGCCCAGCCCTATTGATTCAGCCGCAGTGAGTTGCGACCCCTAAGAGATAGGGTGCCGGCTCGCATCTAAACTAAAACTAATTTCCCACATGTCTAAACCGTCTATCAGAAGGTTAGTTGGAATGTCACTGTTGTCACTCATCGGGCCCCAGTAACTCTCCACGGACCCCGTCATTTAATCTAACAGATCTTATTTAAATATTCTAACTACAGCTACGCACATAATTTATAAGCTACTTATAAATTATGTAACAATATCGTATCCTGCTTATGTCGGAGGGGTTGGGTCAATACATATAAATGTAAATATTTTTCTAAGAAGTTAGGGAAGTTGTTTCAACGAAATGTGTGGTAAGTCGGTGGTCGCAAAGCAATTAACAGTGGCCAACACCAGCCCAACTTGTTCGAATGACGTCATTCATTCTTTTCAGAGCTTCCACATTTCTTCTATTGTCATTTCTGTTTTTCAACATTTCATCCAACATTTTGGGGATAATTGAGTGCTATTAAATCCAATAAATCAACAAACTGTGAAATCTGTCCAAGTTAAATTATAAGCGAGCAACGATGTGGTGTCATTTTGGGTTTGTTCGCCACTTGAACTCAATAAAGATCAAAAGACACTCCATGACGAATAAAACACCCAAGATAAATTCGTCACATAAAGATGTCTTTCCGCGATAAAAAAAATAGAATAAAATAAAATAGTTTCGCTAGGAGCCTCTTTTAAAAGGGACATTAGAAACTTATTGTTATTGTGAATTAATTGCCCAAAGGCCAGAAATTGTGACATGTTTTTTTGTGGAAAAAGTCGTATTTTTAGGCGTTTCCAATGCCACAAATATGTAATCGTTATGAGGCTGTTTACAAGTTTTGCAACTTTGAAGTCATATCATAAAATATACCGTTTCTATCATAATTCATTTATTTACTTTTTTTTACTTAATTATTATAAATATATAGGATATTTGTAACACCACTAATTTGCGGAAAGGCGGTGCAAAGGTGGCTTCTGGGTAAACTAAAATGAAACTGGAATGGTGTGACGAGTTCAATTCTGAGTGAGACTATTTTTTTTTTTTTTTTTTTCACATCGCAAAAAGCGGCATTTCCTGAAATGCACGAACCGTCGAGAAATATAATGAAACGTGGTACGCGATGATGTCATGAGATATTTAAAGGTTATTGTCGGTTGGTTGGCTGAGGTTTTGTTGCTTGCATGAATTATTGGTCAAAATATTTAGAAATTTAATAAAATTAAATTTAATTCCCTTTTATTATTTTTTTTAGGTCAATTCATGTTCTTAAAAATCGAAGTTACCGCGCACATTTTATATACATATATATTATATATATTATTAATATATATAATTATATATATATATATATTATATATTAGTGTCCACGCCAGAAGTTTTAAGACAATCTGCGGTATTATTATTGGTATATTATTAAGAAATAAATGAATAAAACGAAATGGATTATTTCCTTTTAGTTTAAACTAACGATCCTTTCTAATTAACATGTATATACAATTAAAAGAAATCTGCATATGCGCTATTTAAAAAAGAAAGTAAAATAACGAGGGAAGAATAAAAAGAGAGGGAACATTATTTTCAATTTATTCTTGGTCGATTTGCGATTTCTATATTAACTTTTTGTGATCAAGACCTTTC
>CM042143.1:61302443-61307443 GCA_023376005.1 Doryteuthis pealeii | reverse complement strand
GTCTCACTCGGATGGTTTGTGTGATAGAGGTCAAGTGCTTTCTTGTGTGGTGTTCTCTATACGATTTGTTTAAAATCGCACGCAGAATTCTTGACCAGCTCCCATCTAGCTTATTCTCTAGCCGCTTCTTTAGAGTCCAAATGGTGTAGCCATACAATAGTACTGATACAACTATGGTTTGGAAGAATTGTCGCTTTAACTTGTCAGTGAGATCAGATTTCTATATGACTGATATTCTTTTTATAGAATATGCCTTCCCTATGCGAGCAATAGCATTGCTTTCTGTGGAGGAGATATTACTACCGAGGTACCTAAGACTACCAATGAGTACACACATTGTATTAATATGGTGTCTAATATTGATACTCCCTTATTTTGGAACCTGTCCATCTGATTTGTATACGTGATTGTTCACTTTCATCCAGCTATATTACCTGGTGTAGGCGGCATGTGGTGTAATGGTTAGAGTCGTACTATTTACTCGTAGCTAGCGGAAGATCAGATAGAGTCATGTTTTTCCCAAGGGTATTAGCGCGAAGTGAAATACAAACGACCTCGTCCAGGATTTGAACTTGGGTCGCCGATTCTATTTTTTACGACGATAACCATTACGATAAGCACGATTCTCTCTCTCTCTCTTTCTCTCTCTCTCTCTCTCTCTCTCTCTCTCTCTCTATATATATATATATATATATATATATATATATATCTCTTCTCTCTCTCTCTCTCCTCTCTGTCTCTCTCTCTCTAATATATTATATATATATATATATATATATTCTCTCTCTCTCTCTCTCTCTCTCTCTCTCTCTCTATATATATATATATATATATATATATATATATATATATATAGAGAGAGAGAGAGAGAGAGAGAGTATGTTTTAATGTGTGAAGGGGGGCGCATTCATTATACTGATAGACCCCAGTACGTCTAAAACGGTGACAAATTCCATGGATTTTTTACAACGAAGTTTCATGGTGGTACCTTAAAAAAAACAAAAGACTAAAAAAAGAAAAGAAAAAGAAAAAAAATGACAAAACAAAGCCAACAACTTTGAATTCTATTCTTAAAATAAATCTATTCTTTAAATAAAAACCACGCATTAAATGAAATCTATTCTTAAAATAAAATCCATGAATTAAAATATCTTACTTATTTTAAATTTTCTTTAGTTACAGGCGTGGTTTTTTAGTACTTCTTGAGTACCCTTATGGAAATATTTCCACAAATAAAAATACAATAGACACTGACAACAATAGCAGTCAAAAAAAGTATCTACCAAAAGTATTAGGATCAAAATGCAACATTTTATAAGATGGAGTAAAACTAGCAGTTGATTATTATGAGTTTTTCATACCTGTCGTAGCTGATGGTTTACTGGAGCTGAGTGACAGCAAGTCTCCCCAGGTCTCCAGGACTCTTCTGAGTATTCTAGCCGATCCCAACAGTGCTGTAGTTTGGATGGTCCAGATTCTTCTTCTGATTTCCAAATTCACCCAAAATTCTTTCCAGACTTTTGGGGACTGTTCCAAGGGCATCAATCACAATTGGTCCAACCTTTACCTTCATGTTCCAAAGTTTCCTCAGTTTTCTGGCAAGGTCTAAGTATTTGTCTATCTTTTCTCTTTTATTTCATTTTCACTCGGTGGTCGGCCGGGACAGCAAAATCCACGAGATGACATATTCTCTTTTCTTGTCAATCAAATTTTTAGGAGTAAGGAAGCTATAGAACACATTTTATAGACAAAAAATATATATTATATTAAAAGGTCACCGTTTTTCGCGACCCCCTCAAATTTGGAGAGCTGAATATCGACATAACTCCGCCAATTTTTGGAATTGGAAACTCAAATTTTAGGAATTGTCTAATGTAACATAGTCCACACCTGTACAAAATTTCAGAAAAATTGAAGGGGTGGCTGACACTTTTACTTTTTCTGGGTGATTTGACATGGAATTGCCCATATATATATATATATATATATATATATATATATGAAATCTAAATGAACTGGGGTGCCCATTTAGTTGAAATCTGGAATAGATTGATTTAACAGAAATCCTAACAAATTACTGACAAGTGGTCAGATATCTTTTTTATTACCCTACAGCTGAGCGAGACAGGACAATATAAAAAAAAATCTGTTTTCAAATGTCTTAAAAGTAATAAAGAATTCATCATTCGCATCTGATGAGCTGGGAGAATTAGATACTTTGTCTAAGCTCCCGAAATAGGCTATAATGCCAAAATCTCTAAGTCTTTTGTTATTCTTTACTTATATATATTATATATATATATAATATATATATATATATATATATATATATGAAAAGTATCTAATTGACAAGTATGTTGGTGATGATTGTATTTGGGATCATCAATATCCTCTGTACATCCACAATGCATGCCCATACTGATGCACACCTATAGATTTATGCAAGGATTATTTCAAATCCTCAAGGTACCTCAATGTAAAATAATTAATAAAATGATTATATACAGAGCATTTTTTTACAATTTCAATAAGAAAGAAAAACTTTAAAAACCGTCATTTAGCTATTCCAAATCTATTTTGACTGGTAACTCAATAAATGAACCCAACTTCCTCAGACAGCCAATTACATAACTAAGAAATTTTTCTCTTAGTTATTATGTAATTGACTGTTTGATTCATAATATCTGAGAAAAAACATTTTTCTTAGTTATTCAATTCTTATAATAGCCAAATAACAGTTTAAGTCTTTCTTTTTTATTAAAGCTCTCTCTCTCTCTCTTCTCTCTCTCTCTCTCTCTCTCTCTCTCTCTCTCTCCTCTCATATATATATATAATATATATATAATATATATATATATATATTTGGAGAATATGTGCTTAATTGAAGTCGTACCTAATTCTGAAAGTTAAATTAATTATTAATTAATTAACTTTTAGAATTAGGTACGACTTCAATTAAGCACATATTCTCCCAAAAATTGTCGACTAAAAAAAAGCCATATCAAAACACATCGCTTTGTGTATTTACTTCTCAAATATATATATATATATATATATATATATATATATATATATATATATATATATGGCCACAGTGAATCAGAAAGAGAAATGGCGGTATCATTACAGATGTAATCTACCTAATCATAGGGGTGGTGCATGACCTGATAATAAAGGCTGCAACCTTGAGAGAGGGCCCCTGTTGTGTGTTATGTCACATCGAATTTTATTAGAGGTTACTTATTTATTTTTGGGATTTCTTAATGTTTGTTATAACGGTCGTAGAGTTGATCGGCCCCTATATCGTGATTAAATAGCAACAATAACAGGATAGAGGAAAACTAGTATTTCAAAAATAATAGTGAAAATTCTTCCACTAAAAACAAAAAAATAAAAATGAAAATATACCAATCACCACATGTTCATATAAATACAATTAAGGAGGCGCTCGGCATGTAATGGTTATTGTCGTAGGAAATAGGCACGACTGTCCGACTTTATATCCTGGACGAGGCTGTTTGCATTTCACGATGCGCTGATACTATTATGAAAGGTAGGATGTTCCATCATGGTGTCATGGTTAGCAAGCTAGTATCGTAAGTTCATTACTACTGAAAAGCGAGTTTGATCCACACTGGATGCCCCATATTTGCGACCTCGTGTCATATCCTCTCCGTGTTGAACGGGTTAGATAAATTCCTACTCTTGGGAAAAGTGTGTATACAACTATTCTCCTTCCAGCTATGGATAGATAGTAGGGCAGACTGGGCTCTTTAACCTTGGCATTTCAAACGGTGTAGGTGAAGAAAAACTCTGAATTCAAACCTGTTAAACTTTGCTTATAAATTGACCTAATATTGTTATATACTCATTCAACATCGGGCATATGAACGGGGTGAGAGAGACAGATAGATAATAGATGATAGTAGTTGATTGTCTTACTTGCGACACTTCTGCTAACTGGTTCTTCGTCTAACACATTGCCATGTTCTTCTTGTTGATCTTACTTCTCTTCAGGGCTTCTGCTGGGGTTCATTCTTCTTTGTGCTGGGCTAGGTATTGTCTTTAATATTTAATTAACAAAACAAGACTTGGTTGTTTCTTGATCAAGCTTTTATTCGCAACCTTGCCCATATTGATTCCGCCGCAGGTGAGTTGCGACCCCTAAGAGATAGGGTGCCGGCTCGCATCTAAACCATAACTAATTCCCACATGTCTAAACCGTCTATCAGAAGGTTAGTTGGAATGTCACTGTTGTCACTCATCGGCCCCAGTAACTCTCCACGGACCCCGTCATTTTTAATCTAACAGACCTTATTTAAATATTCTAACTACAGGTACGCACATAATTTATAAGCTACTTATAAATTATGTAACAATATCGTATCCTGCTTTTGTCGGAGAGGTTGGGTCAATACATATAAATGTAAATATTTTTCTAAGAAGTTAGGGAAGTTGTTTCAACGAAATGTGTGGTAAGTCGGTGGTCGCAAAGCAATTAACAGTGGCCAACACCAGCCCAACTTGTTCGAATGACGTCATTTCATTCTTTTCAGAGCTTCCACATTTTCTTCTATTGTCATTTCTTTTTTCAACATTTCATCCAACATTTTGGGGAATAATTGAGTGCTATTAAATCGCAATAAATCAACAAACTGTGAAATCTGTCCAAGTTAAATTATAAGCGAGCAACGATGTGGTGTCATTTTGGGTTTGTTCGCCACTTGAACTCAATAAAGATCAAAAGACACTCCATGACGAATAAAACACCCAAGATAAATTTCGTCACATAAAGATGTCTTTCCGCGATAAAAAAAATAGAAAAAATAAAATAGTTTTCGCTAGGATCCTCTTTTAAAAGGGACATTAGAAACTTATTGTTATTGTGAATTAATTGCCCAAGGCCAGAAATTGTGACATGTTTTTTTGTGGAAAAAGTCGTATTTTTAGGCGTTTCCAATGCCACAAATATGTAATCGTTATGAGGCTGTTTACAAGTT
>CM042143.1:61294943-61297443 GCA_023376005.1 Doryteuthis pealeii | reverse complement strand
GTGAGCTTGGAGTTAATTATTCCATGTGTTTAGATTGGCAATTTGGTAATATCATAAAAGGAGATAATCAGAGAAGAATTCAAGTGAGATGCATTTTGTGTAGGTTGTGCAGCCTGAGCAGTTCCTCGGTATTTCTTGTCTTTGAATTGCTTTATGAAATTCCCTAAACAAGAACCAGAATCTCAACCACATAAATCAAGGCGTGTACCCACTTCATAATTCCATATCCTGTTTACCGCAAATCTTCCAGTCTTGAAGCTGACGTTAGTATTTTAAAAACTGGCCAACCAAATCAGCAGATTTTCTTTGTGGCAGTGTGAACGGGCTGAAACTAATTAATGAATAACAGAGAAGCCGCCTTTTGACCATTTCTAACATAACGAGTGGAAAATAGTTTTTGCGCGCCTTTTGCTTTTCCTTTTAATGGATTCTTCTTCTCTGGGTTTTTGTCAGTACATTATATTATGTATTTTAAAGACGTACTTGGAGATTCTCCAGCCACAGTTACTTAGGTAAAACGGGCAGTCGAAGAGAGATACGATCAATCGGCTGGTCACGTCATGTCCTAGCACCAATATGATTGTCCCGACCCTATTGCCCTTATGGCAATACTCAGCCCTTTTTATCATACACGTGCTAGAATGCGGTAGCTAAGGGTCTTAATGTCCTGGGTATGATGTTAAACTGTATCTGATGGTGAAGTTCCGATTCTGGAGTTCTGAGGAATGTGGAGTACCCCTTCGTCACCATTGCTATAAGCTCTACTCTGACCCGGATTGGCAGTACCGGTTAGGGTCCCATCTACGGGTTAAATAGAAATCAAATGAGTTTTAAAATGTGTTTTAAAAATTTGATTTTTTAAAAATTGAATACCCACCAAGAATGAACAAAACAAAATGTCTTCAGCATAAAATAACCCAACAAAAGTTGACATGCCGTAAAATCTAACCAACCAACAAATTAAAATGATAAGGGATTGGTTATTTACTGAGCTAGCTGGTACTAACACACCGGGTCAGTGTAATGTGTTTTTAAAACATTGAGCATCCATGAAGAATTAATAAAACAATGACTTCGGCATAAAATAACCCAACAAGGGTTGACATGCCGTAAAATCCAACCAATTTGCTAACATAGGTACGCACGCATTTCCGGAAATGGAGCCGCAGTTTACGAGAGTATCGATGTAAGAAGTTATCCAAACATTAACACCCGAACAAATTGGAATCAGCGTACCGAGTTCAAATTCTGTCGAAGACAACTTGTGCATACACTGTACTTTATCAAAAGAATGGACACTTTTCAAATTTTGAAAGAAGAAGAAGAAGAAGAAGAAGAGAAGAAGAAGAAGAAGAATCGTATAGGCGAAAAACTGTCCATAACCAAGTGCCGTTGACTTCATGTCCACGTTACACGAACGTATATATATATATATATATATATATATATATATATATATATATATATATATATATATATATATATTAAAGAAAAAAGCTTTTCTTGAGTAATTATATTGCTCTGTTTATAAAAAAATTAAACATCGAGCTCTTAAATCGGACCTGAACTCTTTAACATTTTACTGTTGGAAGAAAGGACCGGCTTAGAATCATCCTAATACCAAATTACTGGTAACCCACCTACGAATAAGTACACACACACACACACACACACACACACATACACACACACACACACACACACACACACATATATATATATATATATATATATATATATATATATAGTAATTGCCGCTTCTTGACAGAATAAGGCCATTTCTACAAGTGGTCCAGATGTGAGCAGTTGTGAGCACGCAGATGGCCCACGGATCCAGCTTGTTTTTTATGTACCCTATCACACATATGAAATCCTCGACATACAGGCACTGCCACACAGGTCAGACTTCAATGTAGGAAATGTTTCCATGGCGTCCGTCATGTGTCGCTTCAGAATGGAGGGCTCGAGTCACCTTACCTCAAACTTCTTACAGCTATCATCGTTCTATCTTTCCATGAGGATGTGTATCCAGACCTCCTTCTGTCAATTGGACCTTATAGCTGAAGCTGATTTCCGCAAGAGCATCGGTGTCTTCCCTTATCGAGCTACTTCCCTGTCACGATGCCAATATATAGTTTGGGGTTTCCCAATCTCTCAAGATTGTGAGGTGTCCAGACATTCCAGGTGGCTATTCTTAGCCTTGTTTTATGTTGTAGTATTTTCTAGTTTTCGCCCAGCTAATGTGGACAACCGTCGAAATGTTGGTTTCTGGCCAGCTTGATAAGTGAACCGGCATTTGTTTAGGTCACTTTTTCTAGACACTTCCCAAATGGCTGGGTGAACAGTGTTAACCAAGGGGCTGCTCATTCAGCCACAACCTCGCCGAGGCACGTTGATGTTCAATCAGCAAATCGGTGACGTTAAGTGCGCCACGAATCACGCCGTATGTAGATTCACATCTGCATGCTTCCATCCCGTCAGGCCTGCATACCACACCATT
>CM042143.1:61272443-61289943 GCA_023376005.1 Doryteuthis pealeii | reverse complement strand
GCTTGCCAGTTGTTTCTAATAGAACTCTGACGCTACTGCCAAGTGTGAAGTTCGCGCAGTTATTCTAAAAGTCATTAAACTGATTGAAATGTATCGCCAATTAACGGAAGTGTATGGCGAGCCGTGCATAGATGTCAAAAACGTCCGCAAGTGGTACATGGAATTTGCAACGACGATGAGGTTCAACGCTTTCTCAACGACATGGCGTGGAGCTGGTATGACATGGACATACAAAAATTGCCACAGCCTCTACAAAAAATATACAAATTTTGTACAAATTTTTAAATGGTGTAAAGATCATCGACAATAAACAACAAACGTTTCTATGATTTCTAGATATTTTGGAGACTTTTAGTATTCCTTATTAGTATATAATTTTCCAAATATCTTTTAACATATAAACCATCAACTACAAAAAATAACGTTTGCCTTAACCGGCAATATAACAATTAGTATAAATCTCCCAAATTCAATATCGCTTACAATACCAATTCTACCACGACTGGTAAGTCATTTATACTTTTTAATCATTAATCTAGTTTGAAAACATATACTCACAGTTATCAATGCTAAAAAACAGTATCTTAATTTTTTAATCTTTATATATATATATATATATATATATATATATATATATATATATATATATATATATTAAGATTACAAAATAAAGAAATTGTATATAATTATTATATTATATATATATATATTATATTATATAACATATTACAAAGTGTAAAGACGTTGATTTTCGCGACTTTAACAAGGAAAATATTCTATCAACGACATTAACGAAATCTATTTTGAATAATTCAAACTAGACTGACCGAACGAACGAGAATTTTCTTGCTAAAAATTGTTGACCAAAGCATTACAATCATTTTCTACGGCGACGAGTATACAGACCGAAAGATAGCCAAAAGAATGAAATAACAAGCCAAAATGTCAGTAAAAAGGAAGCCATGGGTAGCAGCGTGGTGGATGTGAGAAACGGCAGATGATCCCATACTGGGACAATGGCGGGGCTCATATGATGCTGGGCAGAGGAACCCTAAACGGGTCAATGGCCAGGATCAAACAGTTCAGTTAGGAAACTACTGCTCCTCATCTCTAAGACTAGCGCCTATTGATGAATAAACAACCACCGATAGATATCCATGACATCTGTCATGGATATCCGCGCTGAAAGCGCGACATGATGATGATGATGATGATGATGATGATGATATAATTAGAGTGAATTAAAGTTGCTGGTATCATGTAACCTAGTACAACATTAAATATGGAACATCAAATATGGAAAAATTAGAGTAAGTAAAGTTGGCGCAGTGGCCTATTGTCGGTATCAGTCGGACAGTAGGGAAGTCTATCCCCTTTTCACTTGCGCTAGACCAAGGAAATTGTTTTTACTGTGGTGGAGCGCCACACCTACCGTAAGATTCCCACTTTACCGCACAGATCAGATTACCCAATGTGTGCCACTCATGCGCTGAGTTGGCGGTGGCCGGTAACGAACCAGGAACTTTGCGATTCATATGCGGGTGCTCTACCAACAGAGCTAATAGCTAAGAGAAAACTATGAATGACCCAACATTTTATCGCAAGGATCTATAAGTCGTAGAAAAATTAATCTTCTTAAAAAAATTTCCTCTAATACCGTGTAATTTCATTTTTTTTTTCTACTTCTTCTTTTCTTATTTCCGTTCTTCGTCCAAAAAAATGATTACGATTTGTCAAGAGAAAAGGACGTTTGTTATTTATTCTTGTTCAAGAAAACAATAAGACGTAGTATAAAATATTTAAAGCGCATTTTATAATGTTTTGTACAAACATGTCAACATAGTTTATACAACGGAGTAATCATTTTGATATATAGAAATATTTTAAAGATAACTCTATTATATTTATTATACACATGTTTACTAGTAATTAGACCATATTAAAACCTATAAATCATTACTAGAATAAATTTTAAAACGGGTATATATATATATATATATATATATATATATATATATGTGTGTGTGTTGTGTGTGTGTGTGTGTGTGTGTGTAAAGTGAAATAGCATTCTCATTTCCATACATGTGAAATCGGACCATCCCTTGACGCATATTCAAAAATCAGGTGCTTGTAAACTGATCACTAACTCGGGCAATGCTTCAATTTTTTATTAATGCTACAATGTGCAGAAGGAGGTCCTTATAAAAAAAAAGTAGATATTTAACTGTAGTTCAGCAATTTTAAAAATAAAAAAGCGAAAAAGAGGTAGAATCATCATTATCATCATCATCATCATCGTCGTCGTCGTCGTCATCATGTCACATCGGCAACACGGATTCCCATCTACCCCCTCTCTCTCTCTCTCTCTCTCTCTCTCTCTCTCTCTCTCTCTCTCTCTCTCTACATGTCATTATCGGCCATCGCCTCTTCACATCTGAACAGAAAGCTATGTCGATATACGCATCTGTGTAGATACTGAATGTCGTGAATAGGACTTACCAGGACCGATTACCGATAGGGACGGATAGAGAGAAAGGGAGAGAGGGAGAGAGAGACAGAGACAGAGAGAAGAGAGAGTGTGTGTGTGTGTGTGTGTGTGTGGTGAGAGAGAGAGAGAGAGAGAGAGAGAGAGAGAGAGAGACATAGGAATCTGTGTTGACAGTGTGACAAGATGCTGATGATGATCATGTAGGTATTGTAATGGGGGGTAAATGGCCGTACTGCTGCGTTTTTGTTGAGTGCTTCTTCGAGGATTCCTTCTAGCTTATTTGCAATCATTTCGTTAAAGTCCAAGTCGTGTAGCCATACAGTAGCACTGACACGGCTTCAGACTGGAAGAATTCTCGCTTTATCTTATTAGAGAAATCAGATTTCCATATCGCCGATAATCTGTTTATAGCATTCCATGTCTTTCCTATATGACATCACGTTCTGTGGATGAGATATTACTACCAATGTATGTCAATTGGATTGACATCCTGGGTGAAGATGTCTCGATCTTCTTTACAAGACGAAAGATAATCTGGTTTAATCTTCCTTACAACCAAAATGTGAAAACAAATGTGACAAGGATGTTCTTAAAATCAGTTAAAAAGCAATTGCTGGATCCAGATTTTTCATGTTGGTTCGGTTGGTTTGATTTTACAGCATGTCTACCCGTGTTGCGTTATTTTATGCCGAAGTCGTTTTGTTTTATTTATTCTTGATGGTATTCAATTTTTTTTTCAAACTGAATTTTTAAAACACATTTTTAAACTCATTTTTTTCTATTTGACCCATAGATGGGACCTTACGCGTACTACCACTCCGAGTCATAGTGGACCATGGAGTAATAGCGATGAAGAAGTATTCCACACTCCTCGTAGCTCCTGAATTAGAACTTCATCATGATGTAGTTTAACGTTATACACAGGACACTAAAATGATCAGTCACCGCCTTCTAGCACATATATGATTAAAAAAAGGGTGGGAATTGTCATAAGGGTTGTGACGATCAGATAAGTGCTAGGGCTTGACGTGACCAGCCGATTGATCATTTAGACCATCCGTTTAGTCAAAGTAAGAGCCAAAGTGGAGAGCTACATGTCATGGACTGTTCAGCCACCAGGATTCCGTCCTAAAGCAAGACCCCCAAACCTTAATAGACAAAGACACAACTTGTCTAGTGCATCATTGTGGATAGCAGATGAGAGACAGATAGCTTCCCGGGCCGAATTTAAATAGCCAGGTAGTAATGCTATCAAGCGGCAATTCCTGGTGACAAGGGAAGATGAATAATTTACTTGGTTTGAAAATCGTAGAGGCTAGAAACTAACAGTTACCAAGCACTGTTGATTTTATGTCTTCGGTACGGTAAATATATATGCTCTATCAATGATATTGAACATTCTTTACTTATAGATATAGCTAACTTTACACACAACACACACACCACACACACACATATATATATATATATATATATATATATATATATTATATAAATCGTATAACTATACTGATGAGAGGTGAAACCTCGAAACATGTGTCTATAGTTTACCCTATTATACGCTCCCAATTTCGGTTGAGCACTCTATTTAGGAGGTATATAATTGCAAAAATTCACTGTATTCGGCTCAGACAAATCTCACTTTGTTTACAAAGTTTAAGAACTCTAGGTGAAGGCCATTTCCGCTTAGAAATATAGCGATTAAATAGCCTGCTATACTTGGCGACTGACTGTGGATGTGTGGGTAAGAGGCTTGGCGAGCGTAAGTTCGTTCGGGTCTCGAACCCAGCCAGAGGCAGCTGCTAAAAATCGTATAACTATACGATGTACAAGTCCTTGCAACAGAGGGTGACATAGACAGACTCTATGCGACAATAAAATAAAAAGTGTCACGGGTAGAAAGAGAAGAAAATAAAGAAAAGGGATCGTAAAATGAGGGAAGAGGGAAAGAAAATATAAGGTTGAAGAAGAAATAACGAAAATGGAAGAAGAAGAAGAAGAAGAAGAAGAAGAAGAAGAAGAAGAAGAAGAAGAAGAAGGGTCACGGGTAAAAAGATAAGAACAAAGAAAAGGAATAGTAAAAGGAGGGCAGTGGAAAAGAAAATGTTGGGTGATGAAATAACACGAGAGTAGAATAAATATAAGTAAGAGAAGGAGACAGTAAAAAAGGGAGGGCATAGGAATGGAAGACACAGGGAAGAAGATGAAAGTATTGAAGAAGTCAACAGGTTGGTGATGGGTAAGAAAAATATTAAAGGAAGAAGAGAAAGAAAAGAGATGGTAGTGGTGAAAGAAGAAGAAGAAGAAGAAGAAGAAGAAGAAGAAGAAGAAGAAGAAGGGTCACGAGAAGAAAATAAAGAAAAGGAATCGTAAAATGAGGGAAGGGGAAAAGAAAATGTAAGGTTGAAGAAGAAGAAATAACGAAAGCAGAAGAAGAAGAAGAAGAAGAAGAAGAAGAAGAAGAAGAAGAGAACTTGCGTTTAAGAATCGCATAGTCGAGAAATCATCCATAACCAAGCGCCGTTGACTTCATGTCCACGCTACCCCTAACTTATATATATTTTTTTACCCTATAATTATATATATATATATATATATATATATATATATATAGGGTACTATGTTTAGAATTGAAGAGTTGGAAGTGAAGAAGAAGAAGAAGAAGAAGAAGAAGAAGAAGAAGGTGGTGTGTTCAAAGTGGAGAAGATTAAAAGGGAGACACGGTTATGGGGTTGGATGAGAAGAAGGCCTGGGGTATGGGTCGAAGAAAAGATGAAAGCCAAACGGGAAGACGAGTAGTAACAATAACAAAAGAGAACGTAGAACCACCACGACAACAACAACACCAGCAACAGCAACAGCAACAACAACAACAATAATAATAATAATAATAATAATAATCTGAAAGGGATTTTCTCTTGGCGTCGTTGCCTCCCACGCATTCCCAGGTTCCCCTGCACGAGGGTCGTCTTCTTCCGACAAACAACTGGGAGGAAAAAAATTATAGGCTTAATTTGCAACACAGTGAACATTGCCAAGTGATAAAATGTTTTTAATGGGTTTCTCTTCTTCTGTTATTTTGCTTTTAAGATATTCTCTCTTCTTACATCCAGGATGATTGAAAAGAAACTCCCTATTTTAAACTATTTATAATTATACTAGCAGGACCTGTGGATATATCACTGCATGATGAATAAATTACTACAATGTTTGATGTGTTTACTTTAGATCTATTGCGAAATAGTTCAATACGTAAAAAGTATAATAATCGCCATTTAATTCTTTCACTCTTTTTTTCTTCTCTTTCTTTCCTTCTTTTCATCTTTTATTATGTACGATTAAAACAGGTTAGCGTTATCGCTTCTGCGAGCTCACCTCCTTTCACTCTCTTTCCCCAACTCTATTTCTTTCTTTCTTTCTTTCTTATTATATTTTTTCTTAGTAGTATTTCTATTTTCTTCTCTTTCTTTCTTGATAATAAAAGCGGAATGGTCTATCATTTAGCTGAGGTGACGACACTCATAAGAAATAAGATTTCGGTGGATAAGCAATACTAGATTATCAGGATTTACATTTTTGCATTTCATCGTGGATGATTTGGACCCTCGCGTTTTTAACCAGAGGGTGTTGCAAGATGAAAACGGTCGCACAGTTAAGGAACACGAGTATTAATATATAGACTTGCAGTTACATGTTTCATTATGGCTTCCTTTTTTTTGTCCAAGAGGGTGATCCTCCACATTTTGCTATTGTTGTTCGTGAATGGTTGAATCGTCATTTTCCTGGGAGATGGATGGGTAGACGTGGTTCATATGAATAGCTGGCCAGAAGCCATGATTAAATACCCCTCGACTTTTTTCTTTGGGTTGGTTGAAGGAACAAGTCTAAAAAACCAGCGACTTTGGAAGAACTTGAAGGAAGAATATGAGAATTTATTTCTGCCATTCCACAAGAGTTCCTGGGAAGATCAGTTGATGCGATTCCTGAGCGGTTTGAGAGGCTGGAGGCGAATGCTGGTGTCGATATAGAACTTTTAATAAAACTCCATGTAAGGTGTATTCTACTCATATTCATTTTTTTGTAAAAATAATGATTATTATATTTTTAGAATAGGGCGTTACGTTACAATCACCCTGTATATAAAGGATTTAGTGTGAACATGGTTGAGTACTTTGGGGTCGTGACGAAATGAGATTGCCTGGTTAGATGCAGACCGGACACCTGTCTTAGGATAAAATTGCATTATTTAGATGTATCTTGTTCTCGTCTTTGTTGTTATATACACGACGTTTTGACCGATATGCCCTCCGGTCTTCTTCAGGTGTTTCTTGTCGAACTCATGAAGAAGGCCGGAGGGCACATCAGCCGAAACGTTTGCTGTTCATTGTTACACAACTTCGACACCGCCATGTCCCCAAGATTTAGAATACGTTGACTATATCCCCCCATTCGCAAAAAGGTGTTCTGCGTATGGTGCTAACTGCATCTAGTGGTGAGGCCCCAGTTCCGGAGCTTTGAGTACGCCTGCATTGCCAAATTGTAATCTTTAGAAAAATGTTTGGGTTGGTTTTATAAACTGGTTGATTAAAATTTTCATTAACTTCATGTGTATCAATAAATTGGCTGAACTAATTTTAATTAACTTGCAAACATTTTTACTAGACCCATAAACGGGGCCTTAAGAGGTTACCATTATTTAAAAAATATATATAAAATACAGCTATGCCTGTATCTTTCTGATGCTTCTTGTTTGATGCAATAGTTTTTGAGCAAATCATTATTAAGGATTTTCTCTTTCACTGGGTGCCACTAAATTCAACATAGGAGACCTTTGGAGGCGCGGCTATTGTAACGGTTATCGTTGATTAGCGCTCAAATCCTGGACGAGACTTTTAACAATCTCCCACTTAATATATATATATATATATAATTTGCATTCCTATCATGAAATCTTCTGCGCATGTCATTTTATTTTGTTAAAATAAATAGTGCTTAATCATAACAAATCAAGCAGAGAATAACTTCTAAGCATAAAGTGCATATCTCTAATATATATATATATATATATATATTATATATATATATATATATATGTGTGTGTGTTGTGTGTGTGTGTGTGTGTGTGTGTGTGTGTGTTGTCGAATGTTAGGCAACAATTTAAAACCATAATTTAAAAAAAATCATTGCCCAACATTCGACTATCAAGTTGCTCTATCCTGGATATTGAACACTGCCACTAAAACAACGTGAATTTTTGTTATATATATATAATTGCAAGGTTCTCCTATAAAAAGGTTGGAGCTCTCTGGAGCTCTCTCTCTTATATACATATACATATGCATGTATTTATCAGTTAAATTCTCCATGTCTTTTGTAGATGTGCTGATAGCCTATGGTTAGGAACTCTGGCTGGAGGTAACCTGCTAAGTCTAGCGACACTGAAGAGACATGATACGTCGAAAATCGGTATCTGTGGATGACTAAATATATGCCCACAACCTCTGGTAGGCTGAGCTGTCGAGGGAAATTCACGGACGGCTGCCGATTACACTTGCTCTCCTATAAATCGGATGGAGCTCACTGGCGGCCTTTATATATATATATATATATATATATATATATATATATATATCAGTTAAATTCTCAGCATTGTTGAGATCAGTTAGAATACTCAGATGAGTCCTGGAGACTTGAGGACACTTGCTGTCACTCAGACTCCAGTAAAAGATAGCCAGCTTGTGCTGGTGTGAAAAGCTCACAAGAACTGAAATAATAATAATAATAATAATAATAATAATAATAATAATAATAATAATAAGGGCGTCAACATTTCCTGCCAAATATTTGACGTCAGCTTATAGATGGCGCCAAGTTGTCCAATAAGTACAAGGTGCCCCCCCCCCCAAAGCAAATGAAAGCACGGTGGTTATTGTTAGACGGGCGGGAACTAAAATAAAGAATTTGGAAAAGGTTATTCCAAGTTTTCGTGTTGACAAGAAACGAAACGGTTGTACCATTTATGTTATTACATAACATCGAGGGAGGAGTTTGAGGTAGATCAGTGGTTCGATGTGTGGGTTGGGGTCGAGATCTGGAATCATGGAATGCGTCTTCTGTGGTGAATTCCCTGGGGAGAAGTCTCGGCAGATGGCACTGAAACGGGGGTAATAGTTTGGCCATAGCAGGGAAAGGTTGTTGGGAAGTGTCGGACGAATAGAAGAAAAACAAGGACTGAATTTTTTGTGACAGTTCACATGGTGGTGGGGGTGAAAGAAGAAGAAGAAGAAGAAGAAGAAGAAGAAGAAGAAGAAGAAGAAGAAGAAGGTGGGATGAGAGACGAAAAAACAAAGAAATTATAAAAATGAGGTGGGTAGAGAAGTAAGGGACAGAGATGAAGAAGAAGATTGGGAAGCAGAAAATGCTGATCAAGGTAAAGAAGAAGAAAAGAAGAAGAAAGAAGAAGAAGAAGAAGAAGAAAAGAAGAAGAAGAAGAATGAAAGGAGGGGAAGAAGGAAGAGGAGAAAACAGATTAAAGGTCATGGATAAAAAGAAAGAAAAAGAAGAGGAAAATGAGGGAAGAGGAAAAGAAAATATAAGAATGGTTGAAGAAGAAGAAGAAGAAGAAGAAGAAGAAGAAGAAGAAGAAGAAGAAGAAGTAAACGTACGCATGCGTAGTAGCACAAATTTTGACAAAAATTTAACTCACAAATTCATACACTGACTGACATATCTGCGGGTACAGACCAATCGTCAACGAGAGAATTAATATTCTAAGCTAATGAAACGTTACTAAACTATGCGCATGCACACTCAATTAAACAAGTTGATACACCAACTTGATACAAGTTGATAAACGCAAAAACGAATTCAATGCAATAAAAAATACAGTAAGAAATGAACTTGGCGATCCGAGTTCAAATCCTGGACGATGCTATTTGCATTTCACTTATCGGTAATACCCTTTGAAAAGGCATGAAACGCCTACTCTCTCTTGCTGTGGCTAAATAGTAGGACAGACCGGGCTCTTAAACCTTGGCTATGAAACCATCCTAAGAGAACGAAAACCTAATTCAAATCTGTTAAACACCACTTAAGAAATTCACCAAGTATAACATTCTAAGCGCGCGGAGAAGTCCGTACGTTTAAAATGTTAAGATTAATATTTTAACCGTTAAATTGCAAGTACGCATAAAACTGTAGATACGGGATATTATATCCTCAGTCGGTAGAGCGTTCGGCTAGGACTCACAAGGTTCCTGGTTCGATACCAGCCCTCGCCAACTCAGCATATGAGTAGCACAGGGATCTGTGTGATAAAGTAAGGAGCTGATGGTAGGTTTGGCGCTCCACCTCATACGCTAAATTAATCTCATTGGTCTAGCGCTAGTGAAAAGGGGTAGACTCCCTCGCTATCTGTCTGATACCGAAATTAGGCCGACTCGAGGACTTTACTTACTTTACTATTTAACCTTTGATTTTAAACCTTCTCTGCTATTTTAGTATTGAGCGCCTTCATATGCTAATACTTTTTACATTCATTTTCCATTATATATATATATATATATATATATATATATATATATATATATATATATATATATATATTAACAATGGGGGACGAGAGTTCAAATCATAGAAGCGGCAAATTGCATTTCTTTTTACTGTTAGAAATGGAATGAAGGAAGTAGTGACCCGTAATGCTTATGGAAGGAACCCTGCTAGCTGAGCAGTCCATGATATACATTACTCCACCTTGGCTAGACGGGCGGTCAGAAAGTCCCCATACGATCAATCGGCTGGTCATGTTAAGCCCTAGCAACTACATAATTGTCCCAACCCTATTGCCCTTATAGCAAGTCCCAACCCTTTTTATCATATATGTGCTAGAAGGCGGTAGCTGAGGCTCTTAATGTCCTGGGTATGACATTAAACTCTATTTAATTACCAATCAAGAATTAATAAAACAAAACGTCTTCGGCATAAAATGACCCATTAGCAGAGAAATAATAGGAAGGAACACAACAAATATCAGATAGGGAAAAAGGTTTACTAAGCAAACATACATGGTTAACAGAGTAATTAGCAATTGCTAGGTTGAATTAATAAGTCCCGTGAGGTTTCGTCAGACATTATCCATAAGAAAAAAATAGACGATTCCATTCTCATTATTTAGATGGTACAGGGTGATTGAAAATTAACTCCCTATCTTAAACCATTTATAATTTTTTTTATATGCAGTTACATTTTCTCAACTCTTTAATGTATGTTCCTTGATATATAGCAATTAAATTGTGTTGTTTTTCTTTTCAGATTGATTATTTTGTTTCAAAATTCGAAGTCCTATAAAGATGTCTGGATGTTTAACTCTAAAAGAGCGTGCCCTCGAAAAGCTGGAGGCGAATATTCGTGCCCATATAGAATTTCAAATGAAACCCCATGATATGTGTGTTTTTTCCATTATCGTTTTTTATAAAAATAATGATTCAGAAATAAATTATAAGATTTTTAAAATATGGAAGGGAGTGTTTTTATCTGTATATGACAATTTCATAGATTCTTCAAACTTCACTTTTATTAAACACATTATTGTCGATATATAAACACACCACACACACACACACACACACACACACACATATATATATATATATATATATATATATACATATGTGTGTGTGTGTGTGTGTGAGGTATCCAAAACTTGCTAGTAAGGGATGATTCTATATGTGATTTCTAAGATACCCTGTATTATTATTGTATGATCCAGTATGTATAAATACAGCAAATCTTTAAATCACTAAAAAGAGCTCAATGTATAATAAACTTTTTAGATTATATACAGAGCAATATTTATCTTAGAAAGGACGGAAAAACTCAACACCATAATTCCATAATAAATTTATTTCGACCAAAATTGGGGCCTTTATAAATCTATTATTAAATTTATTATGGAATTACAGTGTTGAGTTTTTCCTTCCTTTCTAAGATATATATATATAATATATATATATATATATATATATATATATATATATATATATAATGGAGAATGAATGTGAAAAGTATTAGCATATGAAGGTGCCCAATGCTAAAATATCAGAGCATGTTTAAAATCATAGATTAAATATTATGGTGTTAATATTCCGTAACTGCAGTTTCATGCATATCATGCAATCTTCAAACGGTAAAAAATATTAATATATTAAAATATTTTTTAAAAAGTCACCGTTTTAATATTTTAATATTTTTGATCGTCTGAAGATTGTATGATATGCATGAAACTGCAGTTACGGAATATTAACTCCATAATATTGAATCTATGAATTATATATATATATATATTGAGCTTTCGGTAAGAGATTACAGTTTTCCGTTATTTTCATCTTTTTTCCCTTGAGTAATTCCTTAAACTTTTGAATTTTAAGCTTTACCTTTTCTTCTTAGTCTTACACAGATAGAAAGGTATCCGAAAAGACAAAGAAGAAAAAAAGACTCAATATTATATATATCAATACTCGTGTTCCTTAATTGCACGACCATTATTATTTTGCAACACACTCTGGCTAAAAATGAGACCGTCCAAATGAAATGTAAAAATGTAAGTCCTTATTATCTGGTGTTATTTTTAGTTCTTATGAGTGTCGTACTTCAGCTAAATAATGGACTATTCTGTTTTTATCATTACGAAAGAAAGAGACAAAAAAACATGCTATACAGAAAAATATACTAATAAAGAAAGTAAGAGTGTACGGGAAAGATAGAGAGAGGGTGTGAGCATGCGGAAGCGATAACGCTAATCTGTTTCAATCGAACATATTGAAAAGATGAAAAGGAGGAAAGAAAGAAAAAAGTAAGAGAGAGAGAGAAAGAGCGAGCGAGCGAGCGAGAGAGAGAGAGAGAAAGAGAGAGAGAGAGAGAGAGAGAGAGAGAGAGAGTTAAATCAAGATTATTATACTTTTTACATATTGAAGTCACGTCAAGCCCAAGCAACTATATGATTGTCCCAACCCTATTGCCTTATAGCAAGCCCCAATCCTTTTTATCATATACATGCTAGAAGGCAGTAGTTGGGGCTCTTATTTTCCTGGGTATGCTGGTTGGTTAGTCGTTTGGGTTTTACGGCATGTCAACCCTTGTTGGGTCATTTTATGCCGAAGACGTTTTGTCTTATTTATAGCAATAGCTCTTAAGTAAACATATCAAACGTTGTAATAGTTAAATCATCATACTGTGGTATCTACACAGGTCTGGCTAGTTATCAAATAAATTGTACCTTGACTTACGAGGGACAAATTAAACTCGTTAGTCAAGGCACCATTGTATACGTATTTACTCATCTAAGAGACATTAGTTGTAAATAGAATGTTGCCGGGAAATTGAGCTCCAAAAGTCTAAAAATAAAGATGTCTCCACTTGTAGACGTTACACATGAGTTAGAATAATAGCTTATGAAGTAAGGTGCCCTGCAGAGGATGCAGAGGCGTAATTGTTATTCCTCACTTTTATTTCAGAATAAATACAAAAAATAAAAGAATATATATATATATATATATATATATATATATATATATATATATATATATATACATATATATAGTGGAATGTCTTTTCTGTGTTTTGACGGGAACAACTGGACCATCTGTCATTCAGATGTTCAAGAAAATAAACACTACAACAAAAATCGGAAAGGAATGACAATTTGTGGATGTTTACTACAATCAAATACACTGGTTCCCATGACAGTATGATATAGTTCAACGTTAAATACCCAACTCCCAAAGCCACCAAACACAACTCACCTGTAGACTGTCCTAGGACGTGCCTGGATAGATATACCCACGCAACGACTCTTGCACTCCATCCCCAAATCGTGTAGCCGCCGTTTTTCAGGCAGAGGAAGGAGCTACACATTATCAGACCGTAAATATTTCCAGTTTTTGTCACTTCGATTTATATATACTCAGAGATGCTGATAGGTATGCATCCTGCGTCCTTGATTCATAATAATCTAAAAGGACGCAGTAAATCATATCTATGCGTTCCAGTTTTTTTTCTTTTTCCTTCCCTTAGCATTTCAAGCTAACTGTAAATACATTTCAATAGTTTCTTAGAAACGAATTACACATGATAGTTGAGGGTAGGAGTTAGACGGCTTTAATTGTTTCCCCAGATCATTAATAAAAACCGTACAATCTATTAAGAAACTTTAGTTGGGACCCATCAAATTTCCTGGTCTTGTTCAAAGCAAATATGGGCGTCTTAGGATGCACTAAATCAAAAATCTATCAGCATCACTGTATACTGGGTTACGTTTAAAGTTATCAGGTGAATATCAGATTTATACCTAAAGAAGGCCGAATAACACATCGGCCGAAAGGTTAAGAGTTAAAGAAGTAAAGATAAAGATACTCATTGATTGATTCATTGAATAATGATAATTGGTTGGTTGGTTAGTCGTTTGGATTTTATGGCATGTCAACCCTTGTTGGGTCATTTTATGCCGAAGACGTTTTCTTTTATCCATTCTCGATAGTACTCAATATTTAAACACATTTTTTAAATTCATTTTTTCTATTCAAACCATAGATGGGACTCTAACAGGTACTACCACTCCGTGTCAGAGTGAACCTGTTAGCAATATGAAGGGGTATTCGACATTCCACATTCCCCGAGGTCCAAAACTGGAACTTCACCATCAGATAGAATTTAACGTCATATCCAGGACAATAAGACCCTCAGCGACCGCCTTCTAGCACCCATATGATAAAATGGGTTGGCGCTTACCATAAGAGCAATAGGTTTGGGACAATCATATAGGTGCTATGGCTCGACGTGACCAACTGACCATCCATCTAGCCTAAGTAAGGGTCAAAGTGGAGTTTTGCATGTTATGAACTGCTCAACCACCAGGATTTCTTTCATAAGCATTACAGGTCGCCACCACTACCAGCCGGTGGCTTCATGTATAGGGATGTTACTCCTCTGCAGAGATGCAGTCGGTGTATTCTAATGCCCAGCCGATAGGGATGAAAGGTGAAAAGAAAAAAGGAAAAAAAAAAGAGCGAGAGAGAGTTAAATCAAGACTATTATACTTTTTACATATTGAACTATTCGCAATAGCTCTTAAGGAAACATATCAAACGTTCTAATAATCAAATTATCATACTGTGGTATATCCACAGGTCCTGCTAGTATTGAACTTGCAATAGTTATTAAGTAAACATATCAAACGTTGTAATAATTAGATTATCACGCAGGGATATATCCACAGATCCTGCTAGTATTGAACTATTTGGAAATAGCTCTATTGAAACATTGTAATAATCAAATTATCATACAGTGGTATATCCACAGGTCATTCTAGTATACCTTAAATTTGTAATAGTATTAACTAACTTTTAAAAAGTGAATGTTTGAGACATTGCAAGTTTTCTTTCATTGTCAAAAGACGGTAATCGAGTTCTGATAAAGGTCAATATTCCATACTAGATTAAATTAAAGGAACATGTAGGGTCACCGCCCTGCTAGAATTCAGAAATATATATATATATACCCTGCAACCTACAGATGATTGTCACTTAGGACTGTATTAACTCAACCCATATATCCGTTACGCCACGTGTCCAAACCTGAGTTCGACAAAAAAACATCTGTCGAACTCAGGTTGGACACGTGGCGTAACGGATATAATTGAATTAACACAGTTCTAAGTGACAATCTAAGTGAAGAAAGCTGGAGCGCACATCGGCCGAAACGTTATATATATAACAATAAAGATGAGAATAACAGCCCGAAAAAAAAAATAATACAAATTATCAAGTCTTGTTAATTGTTAATTATTTTTAACCGGCTAAATAATCTATTAAAATATAATGCATAAACAATTGCAGGAAAAGGACACATTCACTCCGCTTACTAAGATACACGACAAAAACTGAAACAAGACCTGGACCACATGCGCCATGAGTAGGTGAGGAAAACTATAGTCCAGCCTTGCTCCCATTCTTGCACACAGGTTTACTGCAAACATCCATCTTCTGTTGAATGTTATGAGAACCAGGCCTTTCCTGTCACATCTGATTTTACTTTGTCATGGTTCATAAGCTGTAGATTCTTGTTAGACCAAGTTTGGAAGAACAAAGAAAAAAGGGATCGTATTCTAAAAATAGATAAAGCCAGACTGACCGACGCCAAAAGTTCAAAATTCCCGCCAACTAACGGACATCTAAGAGCGGGGGAAATGAAAATTCTAATAGTATAATAGAACCAGCAGAAAAGTAGTAGCCAGCGAACAGGCAAGTCACGAAATAACAATCCTCCTCGAATCAGGTGAACAAATACAAGTAAGCCTCAACACTAATAAGAATTTGTAAAAAGGAAAATTCATTAAGCAAACCGCATCTTTGTAATTTGTTGTTCATTTGTTACAATTTATAATACACATATAAAGGACAATTTTTAAATGTTACATTTCACATAAACATTACCTCTAACCAACACACAACAGCGGTGACTTTGGCGTAAGGAATCAGATCAGATCGTGATGAGAAAAAAAATCATAATCATACAATCCCTTCAGTCGCATTGTCGAAATCTCCATTCTAACCACGGCTAGGATCGCCAGAAACACCATCCGTTACATAATTATTCACGGAGGAGAAACCTTGTCTATCACATACATTACCCCCAGTTACACGAGCGGAACGGCCTGTATAGCTCAGTCATTAGGGCATCAGACTTTTTAAGGATATCATACGGGCGGCTTGGGATCGATGCGAGCCGTGACTTTATAGACGTAGTCCCAAAGCGGGCGAACCTTTTGACAATAGAAGTCTCGACCATCTCCTTCAAACTACTATCGTAACAGGTTCAATCGGGCATATCTATCAGGCCCACCTTGAAGGAAAAGTCAGCGAGTAGTAACGCGTTCAGAGTAATACTCCAGATAAGAGAGAACTCAGTTATTGAAATAGCGCCCAATCACGAATCTTCTCCACCGACAAGCCGAGTAATTCCTCGAGCGGGTCCGAAGTGAAACCTTCCATTAACTCCTGATATATATATATATATTTACCCTCCCTCCTCATGAGTTGGATGTGACACAGGGTCAATTTCTTGAGCGGAGTTTAACAAATTTTAATTCAAAATTTTCTTTCTTCTATACTGGTTGCCATAGCAAGGTTAAAGAGTCCAGACTGCCTTATTATTTACCCGTAGTTGGGGGAGAGAAATAGTTGGATTCATACTTTTCCCAATGGTATTAGCGCTATGTGAAATTCAAACAGCCTTGTCCAGGATTTGAACTCGTCTCGCCAATATAGGAGTTTTAGAGTTCGTGAAAGGTCAATGGACTGAAGAGGTCTACGGGGGCCATCTACATTTAGTGTTGAACAGCGATTCTTTCTTGACTTATGATGGCTCTCGGCCAAGGGATCGGGCGTTGACTTAGGGAAGGTAGTCCTATTCTTTGGTAGCCATGCTGTATCATCTGCCGAAGTCTGCTTCAAAAACGCCAGCTTTTGGTATCCCTAAGCCTCCATTACAGGGGCGTTAGGTACAGACCTGTCTGCGAACCATTGGTTTGTCCTTCTTTTACAAGAAGAAAAATGGGAACTGTCCCTGTGCAAATAACCGAGTGGCATTCAGGGGAGGTACAGACAACGAGTAAAGGATCAGAAAGAAGGAATCAGATGAGTAAAGAAAATTAGATTTTCGTGTCTTTTTTCGTGTCTTTTTATATATGTCTCTTGGAAACGCCATCCAGCGGTCAATAGCAGAAATTATTTGTCAAACAGGAGAGTTAATTCCACAAACACACACATACACACACACACACGCGCGCATATACATGTGTGTGTGTGTGTGTGTGTGTGTGTGTGTGTGTATGCGTGTGTGTGTGCGTATGTGTAGTCGCGTGGTGTTGTGTAATGGTTACCGTCGTGATAAATTGACACGGTGAGACCAGTTAAATCCTAAACGAGGCTGTTTGCATTTCACATAGATCTAATACCC
>CM042143.1:61264943-61269943 GCA_023376005.1 Doryteuthis pealeii | reverse complement strand
TAAAAAAAAATCTCTAGCCAAATTATCTGATTTGAGATCAGAGAAAAAATCTGCGATTCCACATGCCAAGCTCGAATAATATTTTAGCTAGTTTTTTTGTTTTTTTTGTTGTTTTTTTGTTTTTTTTGTTTTTTTTTTGCTTTTTTTTTTTTTTTTTTTGCTTGTTTTTAAGAAAAGGCATGAAACTGAATTCTTTGGACATGTTGTAATGCAAACAGTCTCGTCCAGGATTTGAACTCGGATAACCGAATCCCTTTCTTACGTCGATAACCGTTACGCTATATGTACCTCTGAATGTCTCTTATGCTGAAATTCTTGTTGCAGCTAGACCTCAGCGAAACTTAAAGTAATCAAAGCTACATATCCCGCACTTTATCAAGCTTTGATCCCCGAAGAGGATTATCATCATATTTTAAAACTAGAAAAATCTTAATAAACCTGTGGTAATCAAACAAAAGTTACTAATTAGAAATAACCAAACGGAGGCTGGAAATAAATTTGAGTTTTTATAACATTAACAAAATACAATACTCACCAGAGGTGTGAATAAGATAAACCACTGCTAGTGGTATAAGACTACTCAGTCAGCATAACTCTCCCGTATCTATGAGGATTGGGACATATCTATTATAAGTGGAATCTTTATAACATTAACGAAATACAATACTCACCATCGACGGGAATAAGATAAACCATTGCTACTTGTATAAACTACTCAGTCAACATAATACTCCCGTATTTATGAGGATTGACATGCCCATTAATGTTCATAGGTAGGGATAGAACAATCAGACATGAGTCAATTAATAAGGAAACAAACAAAATTCTCTGTGGATCTCAAGTAGATTTCTGTTGAAAGTATATAATTATCCGACCCCTCCCATGGTCAATTTATGACACAAGGCCAAATCTTAAATGGAGTACAGTTGGTTTAAATTCAGAGTTTTCCTTCTCCTTGACTGGTTACCTAACTAAAGCTAGAGAACTCGGTCTGTCCTACTATTTACCCATAGCTAGAGGGAAAACAGATGGGCTCATGTCTTTCGCAAGGGCCTTAGCGCAAAGTGTAATGCAAACAGTCTCGTCCAGGTTTTGAACTCGGATAACCGAATCCTTTCTTACGTCGATAACCATTACGCTATATGTGCCTCTGAATGTCTTTTATGCTGAAATAGTGGCATCTAGAGAGAAACAAAATCACTAGCTTGTTAACTATTACACCACACAAGGTGCTCGGGAAGCCACAGAATTTGCTGTTATTCATGCATATTTTTTGAATAATTGTAATTACTTAAATTTACATTTTCCAATAACAGCAATGAGGAGACGTTTCTTTTCAGAGCGACTGGGTCAATGCAAGGTCTTTTTTTTTACATGGGAATTTTAATGGGACATCCTACGAGGATCGAACTCACGGTTCAGTAATATTGGATCTGCGGGACTAACTTTAACAAATCCCCGTCTACCCTGGCGATGCCGGGTAGCCACTTCTAGTTCTACGTATGATTTAACACAATGACCTAAGCGACTCACTGTTAGTCTATTTGTCTATATATCTCATTCTCTTCATATCTTTCTACATATCTATTGAGATATAGGGCACCTCACGTGGTGTAATGGTTAGTAAGCTCGCTTCACAGACCATTGTTTGTGAGTTCGATCCTCACTGGGTGCCCCATACTTCTGACCTTGAGCCACATATAAGCTAAGCTTAGTAAATAACTATCTATTGAGATATGGGCACCTACATGGCGTAATGGTTAGCAAGCTAGATTTGCAGACCATTAGTTAGTGAGTTCGATTCTCATTGGGTGCCCCATACTTCTGCCTTGGCCACATCTAAACTAAGCTCAATAAATAACTATTGAGATATAGGGCACTCACGTGGGGTAATGGTTAGTAAGCTCGCTTCGCAGACCATTGTTTGTGAGTTCGATCCTCACTTGGGCACCCAATACTTCTGGCCTTGAGCCACATATAAGCTAAGCTTAGTAAATAACTATCTATTAAGATATGGGCACCTTAGATAGTGTAATGGTTCGATTCTCATTGGGTGCCCCATACTTCTGACCTTGTGCGACATCTAGGCTAAGCTTAGTAAATAACTGTTTATTGAGATACTAAGCTAAACTATTCAGGCCCTTGTTTACTATGCCAAGTTTAATTAATATCTATGAAGAGACAGATAATTTATCAAGCTTGGATTAGTAATTGTATCTGAATAGTGTAAATAATATAAATAACAATCTTACCTCCATTTAACCTTATGCTATATCAAATAATCTACGCCATATCAAAATACTAAAAGTAGAAATATTCACGTAGCTATGAATTTTTCTATGGCAATCAAGTAAGAGAAAAAAAAACTCTACATTTGACAGTGTCGTTAAATATTCACGGTTGACCTGACGTGAGCGATTTTAAATGTGGCAACACTTATGCCACGTTTCTCCTTAATAGGTTTAATGAATGAACACAGTAGTTACTAGAAAATATGTATATTTTATATGATAAATTTATAGATATGATTGTTTACTAAGGATTATTATTATTAGTTACTTGAAACCATATAACTGTGTGCAAATTATTTGTAGTTAAGAATAGTTAGTTGAAGATATAATTGTTTACTAAGGATTTTATTATTATAGTTACTTGAACCATATAACTGTGTGCAAATTATTTGTATAAAGAATAGTTAGTTGAAGATATAATTGTTTACTAAGGATTATTATTATTAGTTACTTGAAACCATATAACTGTGTGCAAATTATTTGTATTAAGAATAGTTAGTTGAAGATATAATTGTTTTACTAAGGATTATATTATTAGTTACTTGAAACCATATAACTGTGTGCAAATTATTTGTAGTAAGAATAGTTAGTTGAAGATATAATTGTTTACTAAGGATATATATTATTAGTTACTTGAAACCATATAACTGTGTGCAATTATTTGTATTAAGAATAGTTAGTTGAAGATATAATGTTTACTAAGTATTATTATTATTAGTTACTTGAAACCATATAACTGTGTGCAAATTATTTGTAGTAAGAATAGTTAGTTGAAGATATAATTGTTTACTAAGGATTATTATTATTAGTTACTTGAAACCATATAACTGTGTGCAAATTATTTGTATTAAGAATAGTTAGTTGAAGATATAATTGTTTACTAAGGATTATTATTATTAGTTACTTGAAACCATATAACTGTGTGCAAATTATTTGTAGTAAGAATAGTTAGTTGAAGATATAATTGTTTACTAAGGATTATTATTATTAGTTACTTGAAACCATATAACTGTGTGCAAATTATTTGTATTAAGAATAGTTAGTTGAAGATATAATTGTTTACTAAGGATTATTATTATTAGTTACTTGAAACCATATAACTGTGTGCAAATTATTTGTAGTAAGAATAGTTAGTTGAAGATATAATTGTTTACTAAGGATAATTATTAGTTACTAGAAACCATATAACTGTGTGCAAATTATTTGTATTAAGAATAGTTAGTTGAAGATATAATGTTTTCTAAGGATTATTATTATTAGTTACTTGAAACCATATAACTGTGTGCAAATTATTTGTATTAAGAATAGTTAGTTGAAGATATAATTGTTTTCTAAGGATTATTATTATTAGTTACTTGAAACCATATAACTGTGTGCAAATTATTTTAGTAAGAATAGTTAGTTGAAGATATAATTGTTTACTAAGGATAATTATTAGTTACTAGAAACCATATAACTGTGTGCAAATTATTTGTAGTAAGAATAGTTAGTTGAAGATATAATTGTTTACTAAGGATAATTATTAGTTACTAGAAACAATATAACTGTGTGCAAATTATTTGTAGTAAGAATAGTTAGTTGAAGATATAATTGTTTACTAAGGATAATTATTAGTTACTAGAAACCATATAACTGTGTGCAAATTATTTGTAGTAAGAATAGTTAGTTGAAGATATAATTGTTTACTAAGGATAATTATTAGTTACTAGAAACAATATAACTGTGTAAACAAATTTATTATTATTAAACTTAGTTACTTCAAAATATATAATTGCATAAATTATATAGAATTTAATCGTTATATTTATTCATTTGTTATGAATTACTCAAAATAAAGCATAATCATTTACTATTTCTTTAATTTTTGATAGAATTCCTTTACTTTTTTTCACTAATAAGTGAAAAATATTAAAAGATTTTTTCTGTGGAATGGCTATCGAGGTCCACAAAAAAAAAAATTAAGAGGAAAAGGGGTCTATGGGTTTAAAAAAAAGAGTTGAGAGCCAGTTCTAAAGCAGGGTTTCTCGATGGGGGGGCATATGGCTCCCTTGAGAGCCATGAGATTTTCGGGGTCCACAGGGCCAAATTTGAAAAGAGGGGGCTACAGAAGGACCTACAAAATATATATATATGGAGGATTTGTTATTAATAATTATTGTTGAAAATAAGATATTAAACATATTATTTACTTTGAATTTTAAATAAATCTAAGGCATTTTGTTAACAGAAATATTTATTTATCATATTCTAAATATGATCTATGCAAAGTAGCTGTTTTTAGTTTTCAATTTCTTAAAATTTAAAATTCCTAATTTATTCTTTAAATCAGATTTTCTTAACGGGGTCCAAATGGACTCCTCGGGGGCGACGAGATTGGAGGGGTGGCACAAATTTGTCGGGGGCCAAGGCCAAAAAGAGGTTGAGAAACACTGCTCTTAAAAATGTTGGCGGAGTGGCCTATTGTCGATATCAGCCGGGCAACGAGGGAGTCTATCCCCTTTTCGCTAATGCTAGACCAGGGAGTTGTTTTGCTACTGTCATATCACCACTTTACCGCAAAGATTAGATTACCCCATCTGTGGTACTCATGCACTGAGTTGGCGGGGACAGGTATCGAACCCAGTACCTTGCAATTCCTAGAAAAAAAGGGCGTTTCTTTTCTCCACGATTAAGATTTGGTAATGAGCCTCACCAAACTGGCTCTTTAGT
>CM042143.1:61242443-61262443 GCA_023376005.1 Doryteuthis pealeii | reverse complement strand
GTATCAGACTTTGCAAAGATTTGTAAAAAAAAAAAAAAAAAAAAAAAAAAAAACAAAAAAGAAATAAAGACATTAAGAACGAAATATTTTTGAAAAGTGTATTTTCTTTTGTAGATTCCATGTAGATAATTAGCTGTATTCAGTTTATCTATACATATAAAAGGAAAGTTAATGTGTATGTATGTATGTATGTATGTCCGGGTGAAACTACGAAAATAAAACAATTAACGACAAAGTATATATATATATATAATATATATATATATATATAATTATACCAAGGCGTGTTGGTAGATCCTTGCGGAGAGAAAAAACCCGGCAGAGAGTTGATTGTAAAAATATACTACCAAACATCAACCAGGAAGAAAAAAAAAATGTTTGAAAAAAAGAAAAGACCAAGATATCGTACCAACGCCAAAGAAAAAAACAATTTATATGCATATTCATATAACGGAGAAGAAAAGTGCTCGATACCAAAGTAGAGCCAAGTAATAAGGATATCTACTGAGTCAGACGAACCTACTGTTAGTTTCATAAAGCTTTATGCGAAACTAACAGTAGGTTCGTCTGACTCAGTAGATATCCTATTATATATATATATATATATATATATATATATATTTGTGCAAAATTATGAAGATTTGATTTATATTCGAAAAATTAAAATAAACATAGAAATAGCATTGAAATTCTACTTAAAAATGACCGCCAATTGTGAATCTCAAAAGTAAATAAATCAATACACTAGGTATTTTTGGCTTCCCCACTCTACCCAGGCGTCGCAGGGTAGCCGCTTCTAGTACAGAATAAAACTGACATAAGAATTATAAACGAATGCATAGTTTTGTTACGTAGTCCGAAGTCAGAATCCAAAGTCTGAACGTTTGCCTGGCGCCTGTACACAACACGTACAGTGGCGCATCAGTTATCACATTCCACCCAACCAGGCTAGAGAGTTGAATCAGCAGACAACTGCAAGGGTCAAAAACAGCTCAGATGTGTAAGCACTGCACGTTAATTTCAATTTGAAGCATACCACAAAATAGTGTGTGTTCGTATGTGTGTATGAGGTGGGGGCGCTACGAATCTATTGGAAAGCCAATGGGAGTGGGGGGTCTAGCCTGAAAAAGTGTGGGAACCACTGGTGTAGTCTTACGAGTTATTACTCGTGAAAACAAACAAAACATCACGGATTCATAGAGTTTCTATGAAAATGGTTTTCTTCAGAAAACATGTTACCCTAAAACGGCATTTCATCTTACTGACTAATTAGATCAAGTTGCGTGACCCATAAATGTATTGACATATAGTCACACGTACACGTACAGAGAGAAGAGAGAGAGAGAGAGAGAGAGAGGGAGAGGAGCGAGGGGGAAGAGGGGAAGAGTGAGGGTGAGAGAGGAATGCTCACACACACACGCACACACACACACACACACACATACACACATGCGCACTGGAGGGATCGATTCTAAGCTTAGTAATTATATATACTACATGTGTATGTAAACCTTGATATTATAAATAGGATTTATTAAACAAATACGTCTAAATTGTCATTCGCATCACGTATATAGTGACTCAGCAAATATCAGCGATGAGGATAAAAAATAAAGGTTAACTTTACTCACTTTCTGCTCTAACAAACGAAATATTTTATAAGTATGGAGGCGCGTGGTCTAATGGTTAGAGTCGTAGGAAATGGAGCCGTCGAGTTCAAATCCTGGACAAGGCTGTTTACGTAGTGCTAAAACCCTTTGTTAAATCCAACTACGCTCCCTCCAGATATGGGTAAATTGTACGGCATACTGATCTCTTTAGCCTTGATTAGGCAACTAGTCTAGGAGAAGGAAAACTCTGAATTCAAACCTGTTAAAACTCCGCATGGAGTTGTCACTACCAGAATAGGCTAAGTCCTAATTAGTGATCTATTTCACTAATAATGAGAATGAAAAATGCGAGAATAATGCCCTTACTCACACGGACACTGACCCGGAGTGGTAGTACCAGCTAGCTCTGTAAATAACCACTCCATTATCATTTTTAAGTTGTTGGTTGGTTAGATTTTACGGCATATCAACCCTTGTTGGGTTTATTTATGCTGAAGACATTTTGTTTTATTCATTCTTGATGGGTATTCACATTTTTTTTAACTCAAATTTTTAAAACACATTTTCAAACTAATTTTCTTTTCAATTTAACCCATATATATATATATATATATATATATATATATATATATATGGGGGGGTAAATTGAAATAAATCCGACGATATGTAGAAATAGCAATTATTTCAAAATATAAATTTATTTGTAGACGGTGAATTACTTCCAGGACAACCCTGACCCGGAGTTGTAGTACCTGTATAGTATATATATATATATATATATATATATATATATATATATATATATCCACAGACATGTGTTTCGACATAAAGTCTCTTCAGTGTGGCTAGACATGAGCTACCTACAGCCGGTATAGAAACCCGATCGATTCAGCTTCAGTCGCTTAACGGCTCAGCTATGGTCACCCACAGAATGCGAAGGGGACTTTAATTGTTTTAATACACACATTTGTATGTATGTAAAGGTCGCCATAGAGCGCTCCATCCCTTTTATAGGAGAGCGTTGTGTTTACGCTTTAGTTGGCGGTCGTCAGCGAAATCTCCTCTAAAGTGCTCAACCCCAGGTGGATGGGGAGCATATATATATATATATATATATATATATATATATCCGATATACACCTATCCGATACGAGTTCTATTAATCAACACCTTAAAACGCATTCATGTCCCTCCTCTACCTACCGCAAAATTTTAACAGAAAATACACTCACACTACATAAAGAAAAAAACAAACAAAAACTTCAAATAATCGAAGCTCTATATATCAAACAAAAAAACTCACCTTAAACAAAATAAACTTCGAAACAAGTCAACATGTCCTCAAATGCCTATAATTTCCCACCTATCCTCCTTCCACTATTCCCCTTTCCTTCTCACAAACTTGTGATCCCCCCTCCCACAAGATCTCTACTGTTAGAACTACTACCAATTCTACTACCAGTTGTTACTACCTCCCACTACCAATTTCTACACTACTGCTCGTTTTCTTTAAAAACGAGACACCACGAAACATACCACCAGTTTGCAACCTGAAGATGGCAGATCGACATGCCGAAAGCGCTCGTAGAGACACCTTTGGTGGATTGCTACACCAGTTCCACCCTGGCACCAAAAAGATGGCCAGACACCTTGAAAGGATTGAACAGAAACTTGTACGACAGGAATTGTCACCAAACATGTTTAAAAGAGAAAATGCTGCCAAAATACACTTATATATATATATATATATATATATATATATATTATATATATATATATATATATATGGATCCGTGGATTAAAGATTCCTCTAACGAAGAGACTGCGTCTATATAATGCAACATGTGTGTCTTTGATTATATACAATTTGAACAGCTGGGTAGCTCAAAGGATAAGCTCGATGCCTTCTACCGCAAACATCTGAGAACTATCACAAGACACCAATGGCCAAATAGCCAAATCTCCAACAAGTCTCTGTGCAAGATGTGCAACACCATCCCACTATCAACAAGGGTGGCACCATTACGGTGGTCCATGTTTTGTTAAGTGCTACGGATGCCCGAAGAAGCACCTACACAAGAATCTTTGGAATTTGCTATGAAAGAGTCAAACAACTACGAGGGGTCGCCACTGCACAAAATTGCTTGGTAAGCTGCGGGCGGACCTCCAAAATACAGGACTGGGGGCAGGAAGAAAGAGACTGAATGCTTCTTTACGATTTTTCAAACTACAACTGCGACAGAATACAGTAAATCATTATCATCTTCATCACAAACACACACACAGAAACACGCAATATATATATATATATATATATATATATAATATATATATATATAAAAATGGAATGGAATTGAATCCGACGATATGAGGCAGAATGAATAAAGAAAAGAAAGTACAGAATGGATAAAAAGAGGAATTTAATCAATATCCCTTACACATGTGTTTCGGTCATTATATATATATATATATATATATATATATATATATATATATATTATATATTAAATATATATATTAATATAATATATATATATTTACATATATATTATATATATAATATGTATAATATATATAATATAATATATATATATATATATATATATATATATATATAATATGCAGGGTGTTCGGGAAAAATTTGACAGTTTCATAAGGCAAAAGAAAAGTGGTTGGTAACTACAAAATTTAATGGATTGTAAAGAGATTCATCGGGCACGGAAATTTCACTACTGTCAACAAGTTTCACTCAAAATAACCACCATTAGCGTCGATCATAGCCTCAATCCTGCTCCGGAACCTGGAGCAAGCTGATGTTACAGTTTCCCTGGGAAGGGTCTCAAAAAATACCTCAATTCTGTCGATTAACTGGGCTTTTGTAGTACTGTCACGGCGATTGCAGTCTTTCTCAACAGCTCCACATACATAATAATCGATGGGGTTAAGATCTGGGGAGTTCGGAAGTCAAACATTGGGACTGGTGTAGTCGTAAAAATTCGCCGACAACCATTTTTGACTTATCTCAGAGTTGTGACAGGGGGCCGAATCCTGCTGCCATACATATGGTCTACCATTGGCTACCCTTGTTATCAAGGGCGTGACTACAGTGTTTAGAAACTCCACGTAGGCATCTGAGGGTCCTCCAACACATTTTTCTGCAGATTTTCGAGGAATTCTGCTGTACGAACGTAATCAGATCGTCTGTTATGTTGCTTTCTTCTAGCCACAGCCTAGTAGTCTCCATTGCAATTCTCCAGTTCATGCCTGATTGGTTTTACAGTGTTCAGGGAGCATTGGACAACAACCATAATCTCCTTATTTTGATGGTCAGTGCAGATAATCATGATACAAGTTATTCTCTTCCATGATTCAGGTGGGTTCCAGTCATCCATTCTATCTGTCATCACGTATATGAATGAAGAAGGGTCCAAGCTTTTAAATGATGTGTAGTGTGCCTCAATACCTCCAACCTACGGAGAAAAATAACCAAATATAAATATGTAAAATATCCCGATATTATATATAATACATATATAACATGTATATTATATATACAATATATACATATATAATATATAATGCATATATAATATATACACATGATATATATAATACATATGCATAATATATATAACATATAATATATATACATAATATATATGATATAATATATATATTATATAAAAAATAATATATATATATATATATATATATATATATATATATATATGAATGATATAATATAATATATATATTATATAAAAAAAACTTTAGCGGTATAACATTCCATCGCGTGAACATGCTTCACGTTTATATAAACGCTAAACGAGCCACCGTTTTTTAAAATCTTAACATTTTGACCGTCTTGTTTGATGATTGCAGTAAGCATGAAACTTTAGTAACAGCATAATTGATATTTGATTATATATATATATATATATATATATATATATATATATAAACAATAATATATCTATGCGTGATGTAATGGATAACAAACTAGTCGGACGGACCTTTGTTAGTGAGTTGTTCGATGCTCATTGAGGAACCCATACTTTTGTGTGGTTTAGTTTAGTTTCTTGGGCTATTTTATACAAAATTCCTCTTTGTAGAGTGACAGTAGTGGTACTATTTAACCCATAACTGTGGATATGAGAGGGTTCATACCTTTCCCAAGAGTATTAGTCCGAAAGTGGACGTAATAGCGCGACTGGTGTTCGAACTCGCTTTCTACGATGTTGCAGTCCAGCACATTAGCCACAACACCACGAAGACCCCTCCAGTACATCCGGCGTTGTGCCAAGCTTTGTAAATGACTAAGAGCACTTCGTCGTGAGGCAATGTTTAGAAAGCTAGTCTTTAAACTTAATTATAACTAAGTAGTGAGTTAAATCCTCACTGGGTGGCTTATACTTGCGCTAAATCTAAGCTACGGTTATTCTTATTAAAGCGTTAATTAGGGATTTTCTCATGAGTAGCTCCATACATCTGACCTTGTGCCAAACTAAGTAAAACTTAGTAAATAACATCTGTATTAAAATAAAATATAATCCAGCACTTAAAACGTGCAACTCCAATGAAAATGAAAACATGGACCGAGTAGTCATGCAAGATAAATGTCTACCAGTTATGTAAACAATATTATAGTTTCCACGTTTTATATATATATATATATATATATATATATATATATATATATATATATATTAAAAAGCATGTGTATTGAGTGTGACAGTTTCAAGCATTAAAAAAATAAGTGTCATATTTATAAGCAAGCTAGGCTTCTTAATGGTAGGATAATTTCTACTCACGTAATGACGTCAGAAATTCAAAATTAGAATACCCGTTTATCGAAAACTCTAGACTAGGAGTTGGAAACATTATGCCTTAAAGCCAAATGTGGTCTTTTACACTATCAAGTGCGGTTTTCCACAGCCTTGTCAAACAACCAATTCAAATTATACTCCCTGTTTTCGAAACTGATTTTAATTATTTCTTATCAAAATTAACTTCAAAATGTAAAAGCTAAGTTGTATATTTTTTTAAAATTGAACTTAATCATTAACTAAACATTTGAACTTCAGATTTTCCTCTAAATATAGTAGAAATTTATAGAATGAGGTCTTATAATAATCTCTCTCTCTCTCTCTCTATATATATATATATATATATATATATACGGTTTTAAAAGCGAATGTTATAAAATATTCCGACTGCAGTTTTTTGTCGTACCAATTCTTCAGGGAATTCCCTGAAGAATTGCTACGGCAAGAAACTGCAGTCGGAATGTTTTATAACATTCGCTTTTAAAACCGTATATTTAGCTCTTTTTATTGAGCACTTTTTAAATCGATTTTTATTAATCCAGAAGTAAATTTGTTTGCTTCGTGGATTAGCAAAGATCTGTGATATATATATATATATATATATATATATATATATATATATATATATATATATATATGATAAGTATGTAAACAGGATGTGTTTGGATATGGCTTTTTGCCGACAATTTTGGGAGAATATGTGCTTAATTGAAGTCGTGTCTAATTTTAAAAATTAATTACTTAATAATTAATTAATTAGGCGGGAATGCCTATTTAAATGTAAGGCTAAACAAATCGAGAAAAATCAATCACTGTGTGTACATTTCGGCTGATGAGGCCTAATAGGCCGAAATGTACATACAGAGATTGATTTTTCTCGATTTGTTTAGCCTTACATTTAGATAGGCATTCCCGCCTAATTAATTAATTATTAAGTAATTAATTTTCAAAATTAGGTACGACTTCAATTAAGCACATATTCTCCCATATATATATATATATATATATATATATATATATATATATAAAAGAAAGATTCTGTGTATATGTCTGTCTGTCTGTATGTTTGATTGCATATAAATGGGAGTGAGAGGTATCCCGCAATTGGAGTTAAATGAATTATACAATATCTAACCAGAGAATGGACCGAAATATCAAAGCTTTCAATTTTATTCACTTATCTTATTGACAACAATAATTGAATAATAATTAGATTATCATACAGTGGTACATCCACAGGTCCTGTTAGTATTTTTTTATTATTGCAACGATTATTCTCACTAGATGTTCCTTTTGCTGACTCATCATAATTAATCTCTCACTCTGAATCGTCATATCAAATCTCACATTACGTAGAAGCGAAGATTACGCAAGAGAGAAATATTTGAAAACCAGTCATCCAAAAATATTTGGCTTCGCTTCCTTGACCATTGGACGTAAATACCAAGAAAGAAATATGTAAAAATTATTTATAGATACATTGTGACTAATCATTTTTTTATATTCCTTTCATTGTATTTTTTTTTTCGATTCTTTCTGAATGAAGGATGAAACTCTGGTGGCTGAGCAGTCCATGACATGCAACACCTCACTTTTGCCGTTACTTAGGCAAGACAGGAGATCGTAGAGGCACTAACACATAATAAAACAAGAAGCGGCTACCCAGTGTTGCCTGGGTAGAGGCTGGAAAAAAACTCAAACTGGTGTATTGATTTATTTACTTTAGAGATTTACAAATACTGGACAATTTTTAAGTAGAATTTCAATGCTATTTCTATGTATATTTTAATTTTTAGATATTTTGAAATATGAATCAAATTTTCATAAAACCTTGTTCCAAATCCTACCAGTAGGAAAAACAATTTTGGTAAAAATACAGAATAGCGCGCAAGAGATAATATCATTAGAATCGCATTTTACATATAAATAGCATTAAATTACGGAAACTTCCAAAGTAGCCTAACCCTAACCCTAACACTAACCCTAATCCTAAAACTGACCCTAACACTAACCCTAACATTAACCCTAGCCCTAAAACTAACCTTGACCCTTACCCTAAGCCTAATCCTAGTCTGCCAAAGGTTTCGGGTATTTCCGTGAAATGTTATGCTTTTTGTACGTAATCTAATGATATAATCTCTTGCTCGCTATTCTTCATAAGTAACAAATTGTATTCTTATCTAATTCATTACAGTTATCTGAACGAGCTGTTCTTCTGCTTTCTTGAGGTTACTCTATCCTTTGCAGAGTCCAGTATTTGAACCCAAACACATACACGCAGAGGCTATCTATCTATCTATCTATCTATATATCTCTCTCTTTCTCTCTCTCTTTCTCTCTCTCTCTCTCTCTCTCTCTCTCTCTCTCTCTATATATATATATATATATATATATAATATATATATATATATATATATATTGGTCTGGTGGTCGCTCATTCTGCTGTCTGCTTTCATTGAATAGACATTACCATACAAGCATACAGCAGAATGAGCAGATTTTAGTGACAATTAACAGGTCCCCCCCTGCCCTCCAAGGCTAGGTGCTTTAAGAAATCTTCTGACAAAGGTATTAATATATTTCATCCCAAAATATCAAGAGAATAAATCAAAGTTACATCTATTTTCTTTACACTTGCATTGTGATAGCATTCAAAACGTCCCGGCAAACCAATATAAACACAATTCTTCAAGCAAATTATAAAACTCTTATATATATATATATATATATGTGTGTGTGTGTGTCTGTGTGTGTGTGTGTGTGTGTGTGTGAAGATTATAAAGTTTTTCCGTCATAAGATTCAACCAAATTTGAGAACTCAAACGTATATATAAAGATTTATACATAATATATCAGTGTATGTCATATGTTTTACATATACGGAGTATAGTATAAATAAACATATGAAAACCTTAATTTAGCAAGAATAAATCTATAAGTAGCTGAAATTTATCTGTGAGAAATTAAGGTTTACACACACAAACACACACACACACACAACACACACACACACATATATATATATATATATGTGTATGTGTGTGTGTGTGTGTGTGTGTGTGTGTGTGTGTGTCTGTGTGTGTGTCTGTGTGTGTGTGTAGCCACACTGAAGTGGCGTAAAACGCCGAAACACGTGTCTGTGGATGACTTATTAATAATTTATATATATGTATGTATATATATATATATATATATATATATATATATATATAATAAATAAGTAAGTTAAAAGGGGGGACGTAAACTTATAATGAAAAACTATATCAACTTGTACAGCCGGTTCAGGCAAACGAACCAGTGCCAAAAGTTACCTATCTAGGTTTCCCCGAGAAGGGTCATCAGGATCATTAGTTAGAGCCCAAGTGTTAAAACCGTACAGTAGCACTGACATGGCTACGGTTGGAAGAAATCTCGCTTTATCTTATCAGAGAGATCAGATTTCCATATAATCAATAATCTGTCTATAACATTTCATACCTTTCATATGATTTATGTAGACATATTATTACCTATACCTATGAATTGGTCTACGAATTTTAGAGACTTACCATCGATTGTTGAGATGGCTCCATTTTTGGGCCTGTCTGTTTAATGTCGCGCTATATAATACATCTTTCTTTGATATTTTCCCATCTGACCCATGTGCTATGTTTCCATTGTCCAAGAACCGTAGTCCCTATTTTTAGGAAAAGCAAACAATAAAAACAAATAAAACCACAATGAAGGGAGAAGTGATATAAAGAAGTTAAACTTTCTAAAATAAGCATCATATAACATCAAATTATAATGTAATGTATTAAAAATTCAGTCAGAAAAGGTATTAATCTAAGATCTTTACTTATTTTTGTATTTTTTGTATTTTTATCTTTTTTTATAGTGTGTGTGTGGGGGGGGGGGCTTAGAATACGCTGACTGTATTACATAACTTACAAACTAACCATTTTGAAGAAGAAATATATATATATATATATATATATATATATATATATATATATATATATATATATAGAGAGAGAGAGAGGAGAGAGAGAGAGAGAGGGGGGGGAGTTAAAACAAGATTATCATACTTTTTACATATTGAATTATTTTGCAATAGGTCTTAAGTATACATATCAAATATTGTAATAGTTCTATCAGCCTATTTTTTTCTCTTTCTAGTGGACAACTCTTTGGACTACCAAAATTTTGGATGAAAACTTACACCGGGTCTGCCAGTTGCCACAGCACTAACCACTTCCTTCATTTTAAAAAATAATTCTACATTTTCTATAACATTTTCCATTTCCAACCGGTTATGGCGGAAGTTTGGGATCCTTTTATGAGTGCGTCTTGGGAGTCGTAAAGCATTTTTTTTAAATGTCGGATCATACTAACCTTATACTCAAGTGACATTGGGGACCATTTCAGATTTGATATCAAGGAAATAAACACTCCTAAACATTCTTTCAGATACTAATTGTTCAACGCTCCATTGTTTCAACTCATTGTAAGTGATATCACATACACATGCAATGGCCGTGCTATTCTTGGAATTAAGCCAAACTAAACACATCACAATTTATCTTTGGCAATGAGATCACACTTAACAATAGATCTGAAGTCATCTCTCCGTTGGCTCACGACATCTTTCCAGCGATGCTGAGTTAGAGAGTATCAATTTTAAAAATTAACGCTTCTTTCAGGTATTTCGTTTACTTTGATGAGAATTTTATTTTCCTTTATTAAATACTAAAAGCGGCTACCAGCGTCGTCTGGGTAGAGGTGTGGGAAACCTGGTGTATTGATTTGTTTATTTTTGAGATATACAAATGCTAGACATTTTTAAGTAAAATTTCAATACTATTTCTATGTTTATTTCAATTTTTAAATATCTTCGAATATAAATTAAATCTTCATAATTATTTCCACAAAAAACAAGAACTAGTGATATTTAATGTGTGTATATATTTACTTTGTCGTTAATTATTGTATTTTCGTAATTTCATCCGGACATATATACATACACACCAACTGCCGTTTATATATGTATAGATAGTCGGAGGCGCGTGATGTAATGGTTAGAGTCGTAGGAAATGGACTCCCCGACCCGAGTTCAAATCCTGGGCGAGGCTGCTCGTATTTTACATAGCGCTATTATCCTTGGGAAAGTTATGCATTCAACTCCTCCCTCCAACTATGGGTAAATAATAAGGCGGACTGGACTCTTTAACCGTAGCTATGTAACCAATCTAGGAGAAGGAAAACTCTGAATTCAAACCTGTTAAATCCCGCTTAAGAAATTGACCATGTGTCGTCCTGCTCGTGCGGAGGGGTTGGTAAATATATGTATAGATAAACCGGGACATTCAGAGGGTTTTCGATTTAGAAACGAGCATGATGCAACCCCTAAAATTCTTTACTGGCAGGACAATATCCTGGAAGGATATTGTGCACCGTATTACGTAATATCATTTCCATTAATCATACGAAAAGCAACATAGAAATTACACATCCTATCATAATACTGATATCTCAATTTGGCTATCTAGGGAAATATCTCATATTGGAAAATCTCAAATATGTACATTTCAACGACGCCTGGTTACTGATAGTTTCTCGTCTGTTCGATCTTCAGAAGATCACCAGAAGATCGCATAGGCGAGAAACTGTCAGTAACCAGGCGTTGTAGACTCCATGGGCTCGCTACATTAATAAAAATATAAATGCTCTATCAATTACATTGAGCACTGTTTACTTATAAATATGATATTTACTCATATTATCTATAATATGTGTGTGCGCATGTGTGTGTGTGTCGTCGGGTGGCCTAAAGCCGTTATCAACCAGACTACGAGGGAGTCTATCCCCTTTTCACTAACGCTAGATCAGGGAGATTGTTTTTGCGTCTAAGGTGGGGCGCCATATATATATATATATATATATATATATATATATTATTTGTGTGTGTGTGTGTGTGTGTGTGTGTGTGTGTGTGTGTGCAAACATTTGTCCATTCAAACTTGAATATCAAAATTACCCTAATATTTTGACTGCATCAAATGAAACTTTCTGTAAAATCTTTTAAAACATTAAGTGCGAACAAAGTTAAAAGAAAATAAAGCAGTTTAATAATAAAACAAACGTATAATATCACAGCTAAATAAATGAACACAACAGGTTAGCGGCTATTTTTAACGATTCGATGATAGTCTAAATAAGAAAGAATGTCTAAAAATAACCGAAAGTAGTGACCATATTCCTTTTCTCTTACATTCTATACTTTCTTTTGCTCTGTATTTCCATTAGTCAGCATTCAAAGTTGTTTTAGAGTCTTTCTTAAAATAGCAACACATCTGTGATAAGAAGATTAAAATGAGGTGAGGCTCATTTGTTTTTTAAAGTATATAAAACGATGAGTGTTTTTCGCATTGAAATGTTTCGTTTAAAATTAAATAAAAACAAATAAAAACATCAAATGATTTCCAAAAGCAAACAGAGAAATATTTTAATGTTTAAGGGTTGGGCTGGCAGCCTCTACCAAAAATATATACATTGGTGTAACCACAACTACCCTTTCTAGAAGACTTACAATGCACCTTACAGACAATAGCTCAATAGCCCAACACCTAAAATCACACTCATGTCCCAACAATAAATTCCGGAAAATACTTAATGATAACACTACCATTATAGAACACAATCATGTAAACAACGATTAAAAATCTTAGAAGCACTTCATATTAGACACAAAAATCCAAAACTAAACAAAATAAACTTTGATAATAGCACCAACATTCTAAAATGCCTATAATTACTATAAAATTAAAATAGCAAAAAATAATAATAATAATAATAATGACAATAATAATAATAAAACTAATAATAACAACAACAACAATAATAAACACAACCTATATAAATGGTAAATGGAATATCCCATTGTTGTACGGTTAAAAATACCTTGAAGATGGCCCACGATAGGGCAGAAAGTACTCGGTCTATGACATATGGCGAATACATCAGCCAATTCTCGCCAGATATTAAAACAATAATCCGGCAATATGAAAAAACAAAGGATAAGACTTGCAGACAGAAAATGGCTGCTTTATTTAACATATAATCCAAAAGTCCAAACGACATATTTAAAAACAAGCATGAGAGCTCAATGTGTGCTCTTATTGTTAGAGTCACAGAGGACTTATAGATCTTGCATTATAGACTATTCAGGGAGCTTAGACAAAAATGTCTAATTCTCTCATCAGATGCCGCATTTGAAAACAGAAAAAATGCCTTAAAAATAAAGGGATAAAGGTTTTCAAATGATAAAGCGCATCTGATGAGTCTAGACATAAGGAAATAGTCTATAATATCTATAAGTCAATATATATATATATATATATATATATATATATATATATATATATATATATATAACAATAACATATACACGTGATGTAATTGTTAAAAAGCTAGACGGACGAACCATTGTTAGTGAGTTTGATTCTCATTGATGGACCATACTTCTGGTTTGGTTTGGTTTGGTTTGGTTTCTTGTGTTTAGTGGCATATCAACCTTCGTGGGCTATTTAATGTCAAATTCATCCTTGTTGAAGGACAGTAGTGGTTCTATTTAATCCATAGCCTGGGGATGAGGGGTTTCATACCTTTACCAAGGGTATTAGTCCAAAAGTCAACGCAATGACTAGAGTTTGAGCTCTCTCACTACGATATCACTAACTACGTTAGCCACTACACCACGGAGATTCACCCACGAGTATCTAGAGTACTTTTACACAATACTATATATTTTACATAATCTATGAGGTCCTCGAAGTGTCATACCAAGTAATGTCCCTTCATATAATCTCACAAGGCAAAAGTGGTAACTTGGTGGTGCCTGTCTCCTCATCATATACTTCTTCGTAATCGGTATCTCTTCACCGTTTGATTTTCGTAGAATGATACCATGACCCCGATTGTCAATCAAAGTCCCAGTTGTCCCTCTGTATCCTGTGGGTGTTAATGTAAATGACTGGAACAAAATGAAATCTATGAAGCTATGACAGGCAGCGCTTAATTATCTAAAGCTGACGCCTAGGAGCCCGCCAATAGGGGCCACCAAAAACAAGGGCCATACAACTTATTTCGTTTAGTTTTAAATGTTAGCACTATAGATACTACAAAAGCATCTTGCACACCACTAAAATTAATTCATAGGATTTCTCTTTGACACGAGAGATGCTAAGGGTGTGTTAAACTATATCTAAAAATAGTAGGCAGAGTGGCCTATTGTCGGTATCAGCCGTCAACGAGGTCTATACCCTTTTCGCTAGAGCTAGACTAAGGAGATCGTTTTGCGTCTGAGGAGGAGCCATACACCTACCATTAGCACTTTTCTACACAGATCCAAGCCATGCTACGCATGTCTGAGTTCACGAGGGCCGGTATCCAACCCAGAACCCTGTGGTTCCGAAACTGAGCTAAACCAAAAGAAATTATGACTCGATTTATGTGAAATATATATATAAGTTAGGGTAACGAACACATAAAGACAACGGCAATTGGTAACTGTTAGTTTCTCGCCTATGGTTTGAAATCTCATGGGCGAGAAACTGACTGTTACTAAGCAGTGTTGACTTTATGTCTTCGTTACCCTAACTTATATATATATGTTCTATCAATTGTATTGAGCTCCTTTTATTATAAATAAATCAAACTATATTATCAATACTAGAAAAATATGCAGTGCAAGTATTTAAGTTTTAATGTACTAGAATATTATAGTAAATTAGAAAGGCTAATGAATACATAGGGCATTATATATATATATATATATTATATAATATATATATATATATACTCACCATATATACTCACATTATATATATATATATATATATATATATATATATATATATATATATATTATATGGTACACAGTATTAACCTACTCCATAAGGATCTTCAGGGTTAAATCCACTGAATTAATCAAGTACAGTCGATTGCATAATATATATATATATATATATATATATATATATATATATATATGATCAGAGTATATGATCAGTATATATATATATATATATTATATATATATATATATATAATCCAAAAGTCCAGAGAAGAAATCTTCCTTACGACACAAGAGTTTTATCTAAAAAATCTGTCGCAGTTAGAGAGCTCAATGTGTGCTCTTAATGTTAGAGTCACAGAGCAAATATATAAGTAAAGAAATAACAAAAGACTTAGAGATTTAGCATTATAGCATTAAGCTCCCTGAAATAGACTATATTGCTAAATCTCTAAGTCTTTTGTTATTTCTTTATATATATATATATATATATATATATATATTATATATATATATATATATATATATATATATATCATAACAGAATTCAAAATATATATTATATATATATATATATATATATATATATATATATATATATATATATATATATGATCAGTGACAAAGAATTCAAATAATTATGACACCTACCACAAACTCTCGTTGTGCACTGTATATCAGATATTTTATGAACTTCTCTCCCACGCCTTTTTTTTCTTTGTGGTACGTACGCCATTTTGCCTGCACTCTCATCACTGCTTAGTAACATTTGCGTTAAAAGAATCTTTCCAAATTTTTCTCTTTCTTCCATTGTTTATTTCTCTTCTGAGTGCTTTCTTGCTCACCTAACAGTTATTTTCATTCATGTATTATTTCACTCTCTGACATCGCAAACGTCTTACTAATTAAACCTAAAACACCGTTTTCACTAAAAAAAGAGACATGAGCTAAGCTAAAAACCATTCATAGAAGGCAGGGTCTTATTCATTTGAAAGGCATTTAACATTTTTGGTTCAGCCAGATGAAAATGGTTCTAGAATATTTTTTAACAAAGGTCTTTGTTTATATACATTCATAGCATCGTTATTCTGTCATCAAAATACAAGGGATTCTCCAGAAATAAAACCTCCCGTTTATCATTTCTCTGGGTTTTTTTAGATGAGGCTTGATAATTAGTATCATTAGGATTATTCGGAACAGGATATCCCTGTGGAATGAATAAAGGGTTGGGTTCAAAGTTCCGTGATGGCTTCTGATTACAAGAAGGTTCCCGGTTACAAGAAGATTCCCGAGTTCGGAAAGAAGTTTCCCGAGTTCGAGAAGGTTCGCGAGTCCTAAAAGAAATACCTGAAGAAGACCGGAGAGCATATCGGCCGAAACGTTGTACAGATAACAATAAAGATGATGACAATAGTCCGAATAATCCAAATGATACTCCCGTTTATTTCTACATACACTACAATAGATAAAAGTATGATTCCACCATTGCGTAAAGTAATTTTTAGCTACAGAACACTGTTTTTTTTTGCTTTTGTTTTTTTTCCGTTTTTTTTTTTCAACAATGCTTGATATGCATAAACAAGCGCAATTACAATATATATATATATATATATATATATATATATATATATATATGAAGAAATAAATGTATATAAAACCTGACAATGTAAATATGTATAAAGTTTTTTTTTTAAATAAGAAAATATGTCAAAGGTTGACATTTAGAAAGCCGACGCCAAAGCGTTTCGGTTTTAATTAAACCATCAACAGGGCTTAACTGGACTAATGATTATAAATCATATGCTTTTCATATGATTTATAATTATTAGCCCAGTTGACCCGGCTTTCTAAATGTCAATCTTTGACATATTTTCTTGTTTTTTCAAAAACTTTATATATATATATATATATATATATATATATATATATATATATAATATATATATTAAGCACGTTTTGTTAAACATCACGAAATATTTCTTCTTTATGAATTTCAAGTGTAGACATTCAAGTCTTCATGTTATTTTCCGTATATATGGTAGAGAAAGTGTCCCATATTTTTAATATAACCTCCTAACAGAATAAACCAACAAAAAAATGCAATAAACCCTTCCAAACAAATAAAATACGCACCAAACAAACAATCGCTATCACTAATAATCCCCCTGAGGACAACTAGTCACATGGTTGAAAGCACTTGGGTAAAAAATGTGGGACACTTGCTCTACCATCTGGATACCTATAAACGAAAAATAACAGGAAGATAAAAATCGATAAGACACAACATAACATCAAATGTAGGTTGTGTGGAGATAGAGATGAGAAGATCTACCATATATTAAGCGAATACAACAAACTAGCACAATGAAAATACAAGGCAAAGCATGACTGGGTTGGAAAGGTGATCCACTGCGAATTGTGTCTGAAACTAAATTTTGACCATACAACAAAATGGTAAATGCATCAACCAGAATCTGTCTTAAGAATAAAATTCTCTGGGACTTTGAGATAAAAACGGATCACCTTATCCTAGCCAGAAGACAAGACCTATTATTCATTAACAAGAAATAAAAAGAACTTATCAATTGGCAAATTTTGCAGTACCAGCAGGGTGAAGATGAAAGAAAACGAAAAGATAGACAAATACCCAGATCTTGCCTGAGAATTGAAAAAAAAAACCTGGAATACGAGGTTGAAAATAATACCTATTTTTCTTTGTACTCTTGGAACGGTCCCCAAAAGTTTAGAAAATAGACGAGGAACTGGAAATCAGAGGAAGAATTGAGACCATCCAAAAAACAACATTGTTGAGATCGGCTAGAATACTCAGAAGAGTCCTGGATACCCGAGGAGAACAGTTGTCACTCCGACTCCATTGAAAGACCATCAGTTTACACTCGTGTGAAAAACTCACATGGAGTAAAATAATAATAATATGACTGGGTGTGAAAAGTTGGCCTTTCGTGATTGTACAAAAGACTAAAAGTTGGCTTTGCTGAAAAATAATATATGCACAAACCAGAATATGTTCTAGAAAATGATTTAATTTGATTGGTTGAATTTTACCGCATGCCAACCTTTGTTGGGTTAATTTATGCCAAAGACATTGTTTTATTCATACTTGGTAGGTATGGACATTTTTAAACACTTTTAAAACTCATTTTTCAATCTAACCCATAGATGGGACTCTAGCAGTACTACCACTCAGTGTCAGAGTGGACCTGGGAGTAATAGCTATAAAGGGATACTTCACACTCCCCAGAACTCCAGAATTCGAACTTCACCTTGATGTTGTTTAATGTCTACAAAATGAGACGCTTAAAATTCTCAGGGGCGTTATGGTACAAACAGATCCTTAATTCCTTGGCATAAGGCCAGACCTAGTTTTAATTAACAAGAATAAAAGAACTTGTCATCTAGTGGGTTTCTAGCAAGTGAAAATAAAAGAAAATGAAAAGATAGAAAAATACGGGGATGTTGTCAGAGAGATGAAAAAGATGTGGAACATGAAGGTGACAGTGATGCCAATTGTAGTTGGTGCACTTGGAATAGTCCCCAAAGGCATGGAAAAGAGACAGGAGGAAATTGGTGGTCAAAGGAAGAATAGGAGTCATCCGGACCATAGCACAGTTAAGATCAGGTAGAATACTTAGAAGAGTCCTAGAGACCTCAAGAGACTTGTTGTCACTCAGACAATATATATATATATATATATATATATATATATATATATATATGTGTGTGTGTGTGTGTGTGTGTGTGAATGTATATTTATAGTCCGGTGATACATTCTTTAAATGCATGGAAAAGAGACAGGAGGAAATTGGTGGTCAAAGGAAGAATAGGGGTCATCCGGACCATAGCACAGTTCAGATCAGGTAGAATACTTAGAAGAGTCCTAGAGACATCAAGAGACTTGTTGTCACTCAGACAATATATATATATATATATATATATGTGTGTGTGTGTTGTGGTTGTGTGAGAGAGAGAGAGAGAGAGAGAGAGAGAGAGAGAGAGAGAGAGAGAGTGTGTTGTGTGTGTGTGTGCATGTATATTTATAGTCCGGTGATACATTCTTTAAATGCTTAAAGGAAGGTCAAGAGTGATACATTATTATCATTGCCAATTTCGGGTTCCTTTACGCATTTAAAGAATGCGTCATCAGACTATACATATATATAAATATATATATATATATATGTGTGTGTGTGTGTGTGTGTGTGTGTGTTAAGGTAGCGTGGATATGGAGTCAACGGCGCTTGGTTATTGACAATTTCTTGCCTATACGATTATCCAAATCATCACTTGGTTTATAAAGATTAACAAAGATGATGAGACAAATAAAAATATTTATTTTGGGTTATCTAATTCTTAATTGTCCTCAACTAAGTTCGATTTTAGGGAAAATAATTCAACTGTATTTCATGGTGCAGTTCCAATTCTGGAGTTACGGGGAATGCGGAGTGCCCCTTCATCACCATTACTCCTAAGTTCACAAAGGCCTGGAGTGGCAGTGCTATTTAGTGTTCCATCTATGTGTTTAATAGAACAAAAATGTGTTTAAAAAATCGAGTTAATTTTTTTTTCGATACCCATCAAGAATGAATAAAACAAAATGTCTTCGGCATAAAATAACCCAACAAGGGTTGACATGCCGTAAAATGTAACCAACCAGCAAATACGAATATTTATTTTGGGTTCAGTCGGTAGAGCATCAGACTAGGAACCACA
>CM042143.1:61184943-61237443 GCA_023376005.1 Doryteuthis pealeii | reverse complement strand
CGAATACGTGGCTGGTCAAGTACTTAATCGCTGATACTGAGAGACATCTTTTTGCAATCATTGACGAAGAACTTGCAAGACTGAGGAGCTCCAAGGAACAACCAAAGGATTCTTTAGCAAGGTTCGCGTTTTGCTTAACACAAAGGATCTCCATTGGGCAAGTGCTCTTGCTTGAAGCCTTGAGGATGGCCACTAAACTCGTAACACACCAACACACAAAAGAACACGATTAATAGTTAATTCTTACTGATATAACAATTAACTTATCGTTCAAGAGTTGTGATATAAGTGCAAACTATGTAGAAGAATTGATTTTTGAAAAAAAAAAAGCAAATTGAACTTTAATTCATTAGACTTAGAGGAGAGGAATGATTTAAGATTGAACCAGACGGCGTCTTCGTAGCGGTCAGGGGTTAATCAGCGCGTCAGTAAGATCTTTTGGGGCTGTGTATTTTGTGACTTACTCAACCATACCGATGCTGGTGACAATATATTCTCCGTTATGGTCTGTTGCCTCGTAAAACAACAAAAGGACGGTTCACAAAACACACACACACACACACACACACACACACACACACATTATATATATATATATATATATATAATATAATATATATATATATATTACTCACACACACGCTAGGCGTGTCAAAAAGGTGTCGAGATTGATACTATTTACCAAGATAGAAATGAAGAATGAATGGAACGTTAATTTTTTTTCAAAAAATAGAAATGAAGAATGAATGGAACGTTAATTTTTTTCAAAAAGTACAAAAAATCTCGATACTTTTATATATATATATATATATATATATATATATATATATATATAAATTAGTATAATTTTTTGAGAAAGTGATTGCCCAAAATGTATAAGATTTGTTTTAGTGCTCGATACTCTTTATAGAGACGTTTTAAAAATATCAAAATGTTCCCAATTTAGAATCCGGTCAAGACTCTGAGTTTTTAAACACTAAATTGCATCTGGTGGGAGCTCCAAATATGGGAATTTGGGAGTGTTGAATATCTCTTCGCTAGTACTGCCGGGTCCACTCTGACCCGAAGTGGTATGACCTGTTAGGGTCCCATATACTTTGTTTAAAAATTATTCGTATTCCATAAGACCGTGTGCAAAAAAGAATCTTAAGAAACATTTACACAAAAAAAGTAAATATATACGGACAATGAATGCGATTCCCTAACCTCTTGGCATAAAATAACCTGAGACGAGATGATACGTCATTAAAGTCAATCTGCCAATCATTCAATCTCATTTTAACTTTCTTGGTTTTCCTAGGATTTCTTTCTTTCTTCTTAATTATGTTTCAGTGAATGTTTTAAATTGATTTCAGTTAACTTATGCTCTGCGTTCTCAACTTACCAACACAACTTATTTCACCCTTTCGACAACCCTAAGAAAAGTGAGGTGAGTGATTTAAATTGATTTCATTTGACTTATGCTTCTGCGTTCTCAACTTGCCAACACAACTTATTTCACCCTTTCGACGACCCTTAAGAGAGTGAGGTGAGTGATATAAATGGATGTCTGACCTATGCTTCTGCGTTCTCAACTTGCCAACACAACTTATTTCACCCTTTCGACGACCCTAAGGAAAGTGAGGTGAATGATTTAAATTGATTTCAGTTAACCTATGCTTCTGCGTTCTCAACTTGCCAACACAACTTATTTCACCCTTTCGACGACCCTAAAGAAAAGCTAAGCGCCGATCAATCATTTATGACGGGAACTATGCTTAGATAAATAATAAAATTCCTGATAATGCGAATATATGAATGTACAAAATTCATTTCCGGTTTTTCTCAATGCCCAAGAACATATACAACTACATGTTTACATTTTGGGTGTAGAAGCACATTGTACAAGTGGGCACATATTTCATTCTTATTTATTATAAATGGAATGTGTTATGTCCTCTCCATAAAAGAAGGAAGAACTAATGGATCAACACAAGCAGAAGAGGCGCAGTTATTGGCATTGTTCCTCTTGATAAGATTACAGAAATTTAGTTGGGCGTGAAGGGATAATGTTCTCCTCATATCTGAAAGCCAACGAAGGTGACTTTCTTTTTTTGTGGTCAAAATCAAGGAGAGTCTTAGTTCTGAAAAATAGTTCAACTATTTTCAGCTCCATTTGTCCCTTTTGCAATCCTCAGTATTTCTGCCACATTTGCAATAAATACATAATCACTCAATCACAGATATTGAACACTCTCCTAATAATACTGTACGTATTGGGTTACTACTGCCTCATCAAGTGAGATAGTATTAACCATACACTGTGGTAATATATACAGGGTGTTCGGGATAAATTTGACAGTTTCATAAGGAAAATTAAAAAATGCTTGGTAAATACAAAATTAAATTGTTTTACGCAGTGTTGGTCAATGTAGATATTTGCAGGGCGGCCCGCACTGACGAGCCAGGTGCTAGTTTTCACAGGAGGGCTTTGCTTATGAGTTCGTCCTTTTCTTCAACAGTGTCTAGCATGTTCTCACTCGACTTTTTTGTGATAGGGGATATTTGTCTCATACCCCACTTGTATAGACTGGGCACAAGGCCTCGTTCTCATGGGCTGGGAAGAACAAAATTGCGTCGTGCTGGGGGATAGGTGGATCGACGCTATTATTTTTACTTTTGAATCCAGTCTGGACCCCCGCCTCGAAGGACGAGTATGCAATGGGTTCCTAAAACTTTTTTTGTGATAGGGCTCAAGTGGCCACAGAGCTGCTTCCTCGTGGAGTTTTGTTTCCACGATTTGTTTAAGATTGCACACAGCATCCTTGTGCAGCTCCCATCTAGCTTATTCTCTCTGCGATTCGTTAGGATCCAAGTAGTGCAGACATACAGTAACAATGATACAACTACGGCTTGGTTAGTCTGGCACAAGGTCACATGAGTGTGGCACCAAGTGTTACGATTTTTGTGGTCATCCTTTAGGCTTCAAGCAAGTTCCTTCGTCAATGATTGTAAATTGGACGTCTGTCAGTATCACCGATTAAGTAGCCAACCAACCACGTATTCGGGCTGTTGATTGGCTGAGGTTTAAACCACATGACGTCGCTTAGTCTATGAATTTAAGTGGTGGTTTGCAGCACGGCTTATATACTAAAATATTCCAACACCAAGTGAGTATTAAGCCGCAACAGAAGTAATGGTCTGTAAGGCAAACTTCTCAGCCATTACACCATAGTGAAGTATCCTATCTATTTCTTTTTTATCATTTGAAAGTTAAACTTTCAGAAAAGACCGAATAACAATTACTTATCTACAATCGTAGCATATCGCCACATTTTTTTTAAAGATTTTCTCTTTACACAAGCATTGGTAATCTATGTTAGAAATTCACTTTAAAACACCAAAGGAATCCGCTCTCTTTTGCACCCGAAGAATGCAGTCGATCTGCTTTTGATAGAGAGATTATGTATTTAAAAAAAACACTGTAGTTTTATTTATTTGAGGATTCCTTGACAAAGAAACACTTTTTCAAGATAGCAGGAGGTGGGGTTGTAACGGTAAATAAGATGTGAATGCAACGTATGCACTTGTAGGTTTTGTAATTGATATCATGAAAATAAAAGGAGGGTCAGTATATATTTATATATTTGTCTTACAAAATCGCACGCTTAATCATTCACACACACACAAACACACACACATACATTATATATATATATATATATAAATATATATATATATTATATATATATATATATATATATAAAGTCGTCGGGGAGGCCTAAAGTCGGTATCAGCCAATCCGCGAGGTAGTCTATCCCCTTTTCATTAGCGCTAGACCAAGGAGATTGTTTTTGCGTCTGATGTGGAGCGCCACACCTACCATCAGCTCCTTACTTTACCGCACAACTCCTGTGCTACTCATACGCTGAGTTAGCGAGGGCCGATATCGAACTAGGAACCTTATTATATATATATAATATATATATATATATATATATATATAAGGTGTGTCAAAAAGTATCGAGATTTTTGGTACATTCTGTCACACCTTGTATTCTGAAAAAATAACGTCCCATTCATTGTTCATTTCTATCTTGATAAATACAACTTCAAACTCGGCACGTTTATGACACACCTATATATTATTATATATATATATATATATATAATATATATATTATATAATATATATATATATTAGTTTGGTTTAATTACGCTAAAAACAAAACACTTGACAGCCATTAATAGTCAAGTTACTATATAAACTCAATTCAGTATCTGAGTCAAAAGAAATTGCGATATGTTGGATCAAAAGTCATGTTGGAATAACGGGAAGTGACAAAGCCGATTCAGCTGCAAAATATGTCATGAATAAAGAAATTGATGAAAACTTCAAGAACCTACATATAGATCTAAAGAACCAAAGAAATATACATTTAATAACGGACTGCAAATAAGAAAAGTGTATACATAAAGAAAGTGCTCAACACACACACACACACACACACACACACACACACACAACTTCGGAAAAAAACCCACATTATATATAAGAACATTTTTAAAAACAAATTCAACTCAGAAGTTTCAAGCAATTTCAACTAAGAAGTTTTTATCATTGAATAGATAGACTCACCACTTCTAATACACTTCTGTGCCCGAATTATAGTGACCTATCAAACACTTGAAAAAATCTTTTAATTTTTTAAACTCTCTAAAAACAATTTCTTCAACAATAAATTTTCTCCTGATGATGACCTAAGGTCAAAACTAGTTGAGAATAATAAACAACATGAAAGAAATATTCCTGTTTGTCTCATCATTTTTTGTTCATATTTATATATATGTGTGGAGAAAGGTAGACAAGCACTGGATGTTATGGAAACTGGATATTTAGTTTCGGTCTTTTAGACCTTCTTCAGGACTTGGATATCGTTCTTGCTTCAGTGATGGACATTCTCAAAATGGTGAAACAGGAGGTCGTCAGTAGGGGGAGGGGTGGTTGGGGTGGTAGTGGATTTTCTTCTCTTGGATAGGGAGTTATCAGAAATGCGTAATTGGTACTGCAGGTGTTAGTCTAGTATATTATTAGATTGTAAGTATTGGTTAAGAATATGTTCTATGCGTATGTGTGTGTGTGGTCTGTTTATTGTTGGTTTTTTGTTTGTTTTTTCTAAATTAAATTTTTTTTTATATATATTGTATTGGGGAACTGGATTTGTCATTAAGTTTATAGTGTGTGGTATATATATATATATATATATATATATATATATTATATAATATATATATATAATCAATGGTAATATTATGGATTTCACGCTCATTTACTTAAAGTTTCATGGTAATCCAATCATCAGATGAGATCAATGGTTGAGAAGTTAAAACCAGTCGTGAAATGGTTGAGATGTTAAAAACCAAATTTTCTAGCGTTTATATATTATAATAATATATATATATATTATAATATATATATATATATACCCTATATATATATATATATACACCCTAAGCAATAGACAAGCTGTGTTGTCACAGAGAGATTGGAATAATCTTATACTATACAACTCTTGTCTGGTGGACTTTCTCCACCAGACAAGAGGAAATACATAAAAAAAAAGATCGGACCATATGACCTTCATGCACCCCTTTGCTTTGCTGATTCATAAGTACATTTTTTTCATGCACGGTCAACATCTGGTTGTTGGTTTAGGTTAGCGTTGTTTTATAATTTAAAAAAAAAAAAAAAATTATGAATATGGACACTATATTTCCGTTACTCAAGTTTCATGTATACAACAAATCCTTATTTTTTACTGTTACTTTATTACCGTTACCTTAAGTTTTTCATGGTATAACACAATCAAAGGAAAACAGTCAAAAAATAAGGATTTTGTTTGTATACATGAAACTTGATAACGCGAAATATAGTGTCCATAATCTCATAATTTTTTTTTTTTTTAAATTATAAAACTACGCCTAACCTAAACCAACAACCAAGATGTTGACCGTGTCAATGAAAAAAATGTACTTATGAATCAGCAAAGCAAAAGGAGGTGCTGAAGGTCATTATGGTCGATTCTTTTTTTATGTATTTCCTCTTGTTGGTGGAGAAAGTCACCAGACAGATTTATAGTATAAGATTATTTCCAAATTCTCTGTGACAACACAGTTGTCTATTGCTTAGGGTTGTATATATTATATATATATAGGGTATATAAGGGTATAATATATATATAATATATATATATATATATATATATATAACGCTAGAAAATTTGGTTTTAACATCTCAACCATTCACGCACTTGGTCTTTAACTTCTCAACCATTGATCTCATCTTGATGATTGGATTACCATGAACTTTAGTTATGAGCGTGAAATCATAATATACCATTTGATTATAATATATATATATATATATATATTATATATATATATATATATATATTATAACCACACACTATAACTTAATGACAAATCCAGTTCCCCCATAATATATATAAAAAAAAATTTAATTAGAAAACAAAACCAAAAAAAAACAAAAATAACAGGACACACCACACACACATACGCATAGACATATTATCTTAACAATACTTACAATCTAATAATACTAGACTACACCTGCAGTACCATTACCATTTCTGATACACTCCCTATCCAGAGAGAAGGAAAATCCACGTACCCACCCAAACCACCCCTCCCCCTACTGACGACCTCCTGTTTCACCATTTTGAGAATGTCCATCACTGAAGCAAGAACGATATCCAAGTCCTTGAGAAGTCTAAAGACCGAAAACTAAATATCCATTTCCATTAACATCCAGTGCTTGTCTACCTTTCTCCACACATATATAAAATATGAACAAAAAATTGATGTTGAGACAAACAGGATATTTCTTTCATGTTGTTTATTTATTATTCTCAACTAGTTTTGACCTTAGGTCATCATCAGAGAAAATTTATTGTTGAAGAAATTTTTTTAGAGAGTTTAAAAAATTAAAAGATTTTTTCAAGTGTTTTGATAGGTCACTATAATTCGGGCACAGAAGGTATTAGAATGTGGGAGTCTATCTATTCAATGAAAAAAATTCTTAGTTGAATAGCTTGAAACTTCTGAGTTGAATTTTGTTTGTTGAAATGTCTTATATATAATGTGGGGTATTTCCGAAGATTGTGTGTGTGTGTGTGTGTGTGTGTGTTGTGTATGTGTGTTGAGCACTTTCTTATATGTATACACTTTTCTTATTTGCAGTCCGTTATTAAATGTATATTTCTTTGTTCTTAGATCTATATGTAGGTTCTTGAAGTTTTTCATCAATTTCTTTATTCATGACATATTTTGCAGTTGATCGGTTTGTCATTCCCGTTATTCCAACATGACTTTTGATCCAACATATCGCAAATTTCTTTTGACTTCAGATACTGAATGAGTTATATAGTACTTGACTATTAATGGCTGTCAAGTGTTTTGTTTTTAGCCGTAATTAAACAAAACTAATAATATATATATATATATATATAATATAATATATATATATATATATATATATATATATATATATAGGATGTGTCATTAAACGTGCGAGTTTGAAGTTGTATTATCAAGATAGAAATGAAACAATGAATGGGACGTTATTTTTTCAGATACAAGGTTGTGACAGAATGTACCAAAAATCTCGATACTTTTTGCACCACCTTAATTATATTATATATATATATATATATATATATATATATAAGGTTCCTAGTTTCGATACGGCCCTCGCTAACTCAGCTATGAGTAGCACAGGAGTTGTGCGGTTAAAGTAGGAAGTGAATGTAGGTGTGGCGGCTCCACATCAGACGCCAAAAACAATCTCCTTGGTCTAGCGCTAATGGAAAAGGATAGACTACCTCGCGGATTTGGCTGATACCGACTTTAGGCCTCCCCGACGACTTTATATATATATATATATATATAATATATATATATATATTTATATTATATATATATTTATAGTATGTGTGTGTTTGTGGTGTGTGAATGAATTAAGCTGACGATTTTGTAGAACAAATATATAAATATATACTGCACCCTCCTTTATTTTCATTTTGATATCAATTACAAAACCTACAAGTGCATACGTTGCATTCACATCTTATTTACCCGTACAAACCCACCTCCTGCTATTCTTGAAAAAGTGTTTTCTTTGTTCAAGGAATCCTCAAAATAAATAAAACTACAGTGTTTTTTTTAAATAATAAATACTCTCTATCAAAAGCAGAATCGACTGTATCTCTTCGGGTTGCAAAAGAGAGCGGATTCCTTGGTGTTTTAAAGTGAATTTCTAACATAATTACCATGTTGTGTAAAGAAGAATTCTTTAAAAAAAATGTGGCGATATGCACGATTGATAGATAAAGTTAATTGTTATTCGCTTTTCTGAAAGTTTAAATTTCAATGATAAAAAAGAAATAGATGGATACTTCACTATGGTGTAATGGCTGAGAAGTTTGCTTACAGACCATTATTCTTGTTGCGCTTATACTCACTTGGGTTGGAAATTTTCAGTATATAGGCCGTGCTGCAAACCACCACTTAAATTCAATAAGTACTAAGCGACTGTCAGATGTTTAAACCTAGCCAATTCAACAGCCCGAATACGTGGTTGCGTTGGCTAGCTTAATCGGTGATATGACGACGTCAAATTTACACATCATTGACGAAGGAAATGCTTTGAAGCCCTAAGGATAATTGACCACAAAATAAATCGTAAACACTTGGGTGCCACACTCATTTGCCTTGTGCCAGCCTGCTAACCGACCGTAGTCTGGTATCATTGTTTACTGTAGTCTGCATACTTGCGATCCATAACGAAATCGCCGATCAGGAATAAGCTAGATGGTAGATGCACAAGGATGCTGTGTGCAATCTTAAACAAATGCGTGGAAAACAAAACTCCACGAGGAAGCAAGCTTGTGGCTCCACTTGAGCCCTATCACAAAAACAGTTTTTAGAACCCATTGCATACTCTCCCTTCGACGGCGGGGAGGACCAGTGTGCTTCCGGCCACTGGATCAGGGTAAGTACAAATAATATGCGTCGATCCAGCGGCTATCCCCCCAGGCAACGACGCCAATTTTTCCTTCTTTCCCATCCCATGAGCTTCGGCTTGTGGTGGGCCCCATTTTTAAAACGCACAAGCCTTGTGCCCAGTCTATACAAGTGGGTATGAGACAAATATCCCCTACTCACAAAAAAGTCCGAAGTGAGACATGCTAGACACTGTTGAAGAAAAGTTACGAATCATAAGCGAACGCCCTCCTGTGAAAACTAGCACCTGGCTCGTCATGCGGGCCGCCCTGCAAATATCTACATTGACCAAACTGCGCGTTAATTTTTTCTTTACAATTCCATTAAATTTGTATTTACCAGCATTTTTTAATTTTCCTTATGAAAACTGTCAAAATTTATCCCCAACACCCTGTATATATACCACATGTATGTTAAATTACTATTCTCATTTTGATGAGCAGTAGTAAACCAATATGTACAATATTATAGGAGAGTGTTCAATATCTGTGACTTGTAGTGATTATGTCATTTAATTGCAAATGTGCAGAAATTACTGAGGATGCAAAAGGGACAAAGAGTGAAAATAGTTGAACTATTTTCAGAACTAAAGACCTCTCCTTGATTTTGACCACAAAAAAAAAGAAAGTCCACCTTCGTGGCTTCAGATATGGAGGAGGAACATTATCCCTTCACGCCCAAAACTAAAATTTCTGTAATCTTATCAAGGAGGAACAATGCCAATAACTGCGCCCTTTCTGCTTGTGTTGATCCATTAGTTTCTTCCTTCTTTTATGGAGAGGACATAACAACATTCCATTTATACAAAATAAGAAATGAAATATGTGTCCCACTTGTTACATGTCTTCTACACCCAAAATGTAAACATTAGGATTGTATATGTCTGGCATTGAGAAAAACCGGAAAATGAATTCTTGTACATTCATATATGCGCATTATGCAGGAATTTTATATTTACTAAGCATAGTTCCCGTCATAATGATTGATCGGCGCTCTAGCTTTCTCTTTAGGGTCCGTCGAAAGGGTGGAAATAAGTTGTGTTGCTAAGTTGAGACGCAGCAACAGCATTAGGTTAACTGAAATCAATTAAATCCATCACCTCACTTTCCTTTGGGTCGCCGAAAGGGTGAAATAAGTTGTTAGTTGGCAAGTTGAGAACGCAGAAGCAGTAGGTACAACGACATCCATTATGATCACTCACCCTCACTCTCTTTAGGGTCGTCGAAAGGGTGAACATAAGTTGTGTTGGCAAGTGAGAACGCAGAAGCACTAAGTCAAATGAAATCATTTAAATCACTCACCTCATTTTTCTTAGGGTCGTCGAAAGGGTGAATTAAGTTGTGTTGTAAGTTTTTGAGAACGCAGGAGCATAAGTTAATAGAAATCAATTTAAACTCACTGCAAACATAATTAGAAGAAAAAGAAAGGAATCCTAGGGAAAACCAAGAAAGTAAAATTGAAGATTGAATGATTGCAGATTGACTTTAATGACGTATCATCTCGTCTCAGTATTATCGCCAAGAGGTTAGAATCGCATTTTCATTGTCCGTATATATTTACATTTTTGTGTAGATGTTTCTTAAGATCCTTTTTTGCACATGGTCTTATGGAATACGAATAATTTTTAAGCATAAAGTATATGGGACCCTAATAGGTCATACCACTACGGGTCAGAGTGGACCCGGAGTTCTAGCAACGAAGGCATATTCAACACTCTCCAAATTCCCATATTTGGAGCCTCGCCACCAGATGAAAATTTAGGTTTAAAATCAGAGTCTTGACTGAGTTCTAACATTGGGAACATTTTGATATTTTTAAAACGTCTCATAAATAGATCGAGCACTAACAAATCTTATACCATTTTGGGCAATCACTTTCTCAAAAAAATTCATACTAATTGTATATATATATATATATATATATATATGTATACTTTATTCATATATATAAAAAGCTATCGAGATTTTTTGTTACTTTTTGAAACAAAAATAACGTTCCATTCATTACTTCATTTTTATTTTATTGAAAAAAAAATTAACGTCCATCATTCTTCATATATCTATCTTTGGTAAATTAGTATGCAATCTCGACACCTTTTTGACACGCCTAGCGTGTGTGTGAGTATATCTATATTATATATATATATATATTATATCTATATAATAATATGTGTGTGTGTGTGGTGTGTGTGTGTATGTCGTGGTGTGTGTGGTGTCTCTTTGTGAACCGTCCTTTTGTTGTTTTACGAGCAACAGACCAGAACGGAGAATATATTCACCAGCATCGGTATGCGTTGAGTAAACGTTCACAAAATACACAGCGCCCCAAAAAGATCTTACTGACGCGGCTGATTAACCCTGACCGCACGAAGAACGCCATCTGGTTCAATCTAAAATCATTCCTCTCCTCTAAGTCTAATGAATTAAGATTCATTTTCTTTTTTTTTCAAAAATCAATTCTCTCTACATGTTGCACTTACTATCGCAACTCTGTACGATAAGTTAATTGTTATATTCAGTAAGAATTAACTATTAATCGTATTCTTGGTGTGTTGGTGTGTGTTACGAGTTTAGCTAGTGGCCATCCTCAAGGCTCAAGCAAGAGCGCTGCCCACGTGGAGATCCTTTAGTGTAAGCAAAACGCCGATCCTTGGAAGATCCTTTGGTTGTTCCTTTGGTGCTCCTCAGTCTTGCAGTCTTACGTCATGATTGCTAAATGACGTATTCTCCATATCAGCGATTGTTGATTGGCTGAATATTCCAGCAATATTTCAACATGCGTAACCGTTCTCTCCGTTCTCTCTCAACCCTCCTCTCTTTTTCACCTGTCTCTCACTCTCATTTCTCTCTGTCCTTTCGGCCTCTTTCTTCTCTTCGTCAATGACTGCAAAAAGATGTCTCAGTATCAGCGATTAAGTACTTGACCAGCCCACGTATTCGGGTGTTGATGGCGAGTTTTAACACCACGTGAGCCTCGCTAGTCTATGAAATTCAAGTAGTGTATTTGTAGCACAACCTTATATACCCAAAAATATGGTGTGGTGGTGTGGTATTCTTTTCTTCTTCTTCTTCTTTTCATCTTCTTCTTCTTCTCACACGACCAAACCCAACCAATTAGAGCAACTGCTAAGTCTTGTCAAGTCTTGTCTACTCAAATTACTAACGATTTTTCTATGACTCTTCTAACGAATTACCAGCTTAACTTTCGAATCAAATTTCTAAATTACAAAATGATTAGGCCACCTATTTATTGTTGTAAAAACATACCCGGGGAGAGTCACACGTGTGTGTATTCTGCGGATCGTAGTAAGCAAGTTCGAACTTCACCAGTCGCGACAATTACCATAAACTTTCGGACACTAATACCTTGGGAGTTTGTGAGGTTTTTAAGGGCCAAATAAAGAACAAAACGACGGGTAACAAAGTATAGAAACAATGTATTAACAAAAAATAGACAAATACATAGAGAGATGTGGAAATTTACCAAAACGAACCAGAGTTATGGCTATCGCATTGGCTTACTGCTCAAGCCACCCATTGTCCGTGTTGACTTATAGTAACACTGTCGGCGCATTCCATTGGTCATAGGGTATATCACCTATAATAGAGAATGATGCCCTCCTAACTTTTCCAGCTCTGGCTCAAATGTACTACTATGGATATTTTACAAGGATCGCTTTGGCCAAAATAAACCTACGAAGGTTAATAATACCTTAAAGAAGAAACAAAACCAAACATCATCTGTACGAATCAATTCAGACATATACAGTAAGATTCAAGTAATTCCATCTGTATAGATAATTTATATACAGTAGGATTCAAGTATTCCTATCCATCACGAATAAATCTCATCTATATATAGGATTTCAAGTATTTACTATTAGGTCGAAAATTTTACTATACAGTTAAGATTTCAAGATATCTACCGTATCTGGTATAAATATTTATATACAGTACAAAAATTTCAAGCTTCCTATCCGTCGAATAATTCGATTTTTACGTAGGATTTCAAGTATTACTCGATTAGGTACGAACTATTTAATATACAGTAGGATTTCAAGTATTCCCGGTCAGGTTCGCAACCAATCTATATTAATAGTAATATGAGTTTGCAAGTTTTTCTGGTACGATTAATCAACCCAGCGTAGGATTTCAGTTTCCTTCCTATCCGGTAGAATAGTTTAATGCGTACAGTAGGATTTCAAGATCGTATTCCTACATGGTAGAATGATTGATATGCAGTAGGATTTCAAGTATTCTTATATAGTTTACGAATAATTGATATACAGTAGGATTTCAAGTTCCTATCTGGCTCCGAATAATTTATATACAGTTAGGATTTCAAGTATCTATCTGGTACGATTAATTCAACTAGGAATTTCCAAGTCTTCTATCCGGTAAGAATAATTTATGTAGCAGTAGGATTTCATGTATTCATACATGGTACGAATAATTGATATTATCAGTATGATTTCAGGTTAACGTCTTAATAACGCGACGTTTGGGCTTTATTTTATATCTTACACTCATCAAAGAATTTTCTGAGAGATACGCAAAGACCACATCAGGAAGAAGAATGTCTTTTTTTGCAGGAACAAGAATTAATTCCGTTTAAATGCAAGAGTGACGCAGGTGTTGCTAACCTGTTGTGTTCTAAACAATCTTGTGCTGGTTATACGGTCAAAGTGGTGCATTTGTGCATTTCATTTCGGTAAGCAGACAGTTGATAGCAGTACACTTTATGACCAAGTTCTGATTTAAATCAACAGAGAGAGAGAGAGAGAGATGAGAGAGAGGGAGAGAGGAGAGAGAGAGAGAGAGAGTATATGTGTGTGAGAGAGAGACGAGAGTATGTATCGTGGCATTTGTGAGAAAGATAGGAGAGATATGTGTGTGTGTGAGGAGATAGAGAGTATGTTCGTGTTGTTGTGAGAGAGAGAGATGTGTTATGTGTGCATTTTGAGAGAGAGAGAGTATATGTGTGTGAGAAGAGAGAGAAGAGAGATGAGGAGAGAGAGAGAGAGAGAGAGTATGTGATATGTATGCATTTGTGTGTGAGAGCAGTAGATGTGTTGTATGTGTGAGAGAAGAGAGAGAGAGAGAGTGTATGTGTGTGGGAGAGAGAGTATTGTGTTATGTGTTCATTTGTGGAGAGAGATAGAGAGTATGTGTGTACTGTGTGATAGAGAGAGAGAGAGAGAGAGAAGGAGAGAAGAGAGAGAGAGAGAGTAGATGTGTGTGTGTGAGAGAGGAAGTATGTGTATGTAATGCATCTGTGAGGAGATTAGAGATATGAGTATGTGTGTGAGAGAGACGTGGGTAGTTGTATGTGTGCTTTTGTCGGTGTGAGAGGTTGTGTGTGTGTGATGAGAGATAGTATGTGTGTGTAGGAGAGAGAGTATGTGTATGGTGCATTTGTGTGTGTGTGATTGTTGAGAGAGAAGAGAGACGTCTGGTGTGTGTGTGTGTGCCCGTGAGTGAGAGCAGAGTATGTGTGGTGTGTGTGTGAGAGAGTAGACGAGCAGTCTGTGTCTTGTCGATGACAGAGAGAGAGAGAGAGATCAGAGATCGAAGAGAGTATATGTGTGTGAGAGAGAGAGTATGTCTATGCATATGCATTTGTGAGAGAGATAGAGAGTATGTGTATGTGCTGTGAGAGAGAACGGGGGTATGTGTATGTGTTGACATTTGCCTGTGAGAGAGAAGAGTATGTAGTATGTGTGCATATGTGTGTGTCGTGTGAGAGAAGCAGCAGACGAGAGATATGTGTGTGTGTGTGTGTGTGTGCTTGTGAGAGAGAGTATTGTATGTGATGTGTCGTGCATTCAGCGCGACTTACACGCACTCACACCGCTCAACTGCTATGAGAGAGAGAGAGAGTTGTGCTGCATTTTGAGAGAGATAAGAGAGTATGTGTATGTCTGTCCTGTTGTGATAGAGAGAGAACGAGAGAGAGACGAGAGAAACAGACGAGAGAGACTGAGCAATGAAGCGAAGAGAGAGAAGATGCGTATCGTTATGTGTGCACTTTGTAGAGAGAAGTAGAGCGTCATGTGGTGTATGGTGTGATAGAGACAGAAGAGAGAGAGAAGAGATCGAATGAAGAGAGAAGAGAGAGACGAGAGAGAGAGATGAAGAGACCAGAGAAGCAGAGAGAGAGAATCCTGATATTTCTGGACGCTTGGCTCCTTTTGAGAGAGTTCCAGTTCTGAGAGAACGGGTCTTGAAAGACTTGTGTGCTAACGCCAATTCATTAATTTAGGAAAGGCTATTACCCTTACCAAAAATCTGCAGTTCAAGTTCTGACTTCTAGGACAGACTTCTCATACAATTTTTAAGAATCCCATGAATGTACATTTCGAACACATCGTGTATCGAATTTATAATCTACCAAAAGTGCGAATATATATATATATTTAAATATATAAATACTATATATTGAAGTAACAAACAATGTGTTTGAAATAGCGTAGGCCTCTTAGACCTAATTTATTGGGAAAGATTAATGTTGGCTTAATTCAAAAGTACTATCATCTACTCTCGCTATCTAAATGAGTAATTAAATAAAACGCAATTTCAAGGCGCGCAAGTGTCATACTTAAAACTGCACGTAAAGAGTAAACAATCAAAAAAGTCGCATCTCTGTATGTACATTTCAGCCTATTAGGCCTCATCAGCAGAGCTATAGACAGGGGGCAGGGCTTTGTGCGTGATTCGAACCTTACCTGTCATGCTAACAGGCGGACACTCTAACTATTACACTAGCAGGCTTCCCCAGAATTTCTCGTGAGAAATTCTGGGAAGATACAGAGATCGACTTTTTTCTCGATTTGTTTACGCTTTACATTTAAAAACTTGATATTGAAACGCCTAATCATTAATTATAATTTAATTAATTAACAAATTAGTATGACTTTAATTAAGCACATAATCTTCCCAAATTTATATATATATATATATATATATATATATATATATATATATATATTGAGCCACTGCTAGGCAAATGACTTTCCAATTTTTCAAGGTCAATTTGGGATCATCTATATCCTCCATATATCCACATGCATGTCATGCAGATGTACACCTATAGATTTATTTCAAAAATCCCTAAGAGAGCTCAATGTAAGACAATTCATAAAATTATATTTCAGACCAATATTTACACTTTCAATGAGAAGAAAAACTTAAACATCATTTCGCTATTATAAATTTATTTCTGCCGGTAACTCAATAAATGAGCCCACTCTTCATCAGAAGCCATTAAGATTACACACCACACAAACACACACACACACACACACACCACACACCTATATTAAATATATTATAAATTTAAAAAGGGAAGTTCACAATTGATTTTAATAAGGTAAGAAATTAAAACCGATTAAAAATAAATTAATGTTTTAGGAATTCGTTTTTCACACACACACACACAACCACCACACCACACAACATAGAATACGGCTTTCGTAAAAAAATCCGGAACTCATATAGTTATAAATCATTCACCTGTGTGAAATTTATTAACCACATCAAAGAAGCCACCAGCATGTTGTGATTATGACTAGCGTTGTGCTATTGAACAGCCATCTGGCTTCTTTCCCAACATCTTCTCTCGTCAAAAATTAGTTCTGATAAGTTAATGGTCCTAACAAGGACATATTCATTAACGGACAAACAACTCTATCGTCGTGTGCTCGCCGGATCTCAACATGCTTTTTCGTATATATTGAACCAGAGCGTGCGTTCGTGTTCGAACCCAATTGAAATTAAACATTCCAGCATAGTGGTGTCATTTCTCTCCAAGAACAATCCAAATGCATTCACTTTTCTATGGTATATAAAATTGGAAAAGAGCTAACTCTCTCTATAACGAATGTGGACATGACACATATAGTTCATTTTTTTGTCCGCTTCTCTTATATGATTATCAACTCTTTTAAAAACTCTGAAACTGAATTTTTCTAAACACTCTTCTCCACACATGAGACAAATAAATCCTTAATCGAAACTATTTGTTACATTTTACAAATTAAACTAGAGTAATATAAACGCTCCGGGTCTGCTACGAGAGTCGGTATCAGCCAGATAGCGAGGCAGTGTTATTCCATCAGTCGATCGTTAGAGTTAAGGAGATTCGTTTTGACGTCTGAGGCTATTTCGAGCCCTACCAGTCAACCGCTCAGCACAACATTAATACACGCAACATTATACCTCTGCTCTCATACGACTTCCTGAGTTGGCGAGCCGGTATCGAAACCCGGACGATATGCTGAGAGTTTGAGTTACGCAATCTATCGAACCTCCAGAAATAAATATTCGTATTTGTGTAGGTGGAGTGGTCACCTACTCGCCCCAGGTACGAGCATGTCAACCTTGTTGGTTATTTTATGCCGAAGACATTTTGTTTTATCATTCTTGATGGTATCGAAAAAAAAATTAACGATTTTAAACACCATTTTTGTTCTATTAAAGCACATTGAGGAACACTAAATAGCACTGGCCACTCCAGGCCTTTGTGAACTTAGGAGTAATGTATGAAGGCTGCACTCCGCATTCCCCGTAACTCCCAGAAATTGGAAACTGCCACCATAACAGTTGAATTATTTTCCCTAAAATCGACTTAGTTGAGGAACAATTAAGAATTAAGATAACCCAAAAATAAATATTTTTATTTGTCTCTCATCTTTGTTAATCTTTATAAACCAAAAGTGATGATTTGGATAATCGTATAGGCAAGAAATTGTCAAACCCAAGCTCGCTTGACTCCATATCCAGCTACCTTAACACACACAGCACACACACACACACACACACATAATTAATATATATTTATTATATATGTATAGTCTGATGACGCTCTTTAAATGCGTAAAGAGAACCCCGGAAAATGGCAATTGATAATAATGTATCACTCTGACCTTCCTTTAAGCATTTAAAGAATGTATCACCGGACTATAAATATACATGCACACACACACACCACACACCTCTCTCTTCTCTCCTCTCCTTCCTCTCTCTCTCTCTCTTCTCTCTTCACCACACACACACACACACACACATATATATACTTATATAATATATATATTGTCTGAGTGAACAACAGTCTCTTGATGTCTCAGACTCTTCTAAGTAATTCTACCTGATCTTGAAACTTGCTATGGTCCGGATGACCCCTATCTTCCTTTGACCACCAATTTCCTCCTGTTCTTTTCCATGCATTTAAAATGTATCACCGGACTAAATAACATTCACACACACACACACACAAACACATATATATATATATATAATAATATAATATATATATATATTGTCGAGTTGACCAACAAGTCTCTTGAGTCTCTAGGACTCTTCTAAGTATTCTACCTGATCTTTAACCTGTTGCTATGCGTTCCGGATGACTCCTATTCTTCCTTTGACCACCAATTTCCTCCTGTCTCTTTCCATGCCTTGGGGACTATTCCAAGTGCACAACTACAATTGCATCACTGTCACCTTTTTTCATGTTCCACATCTTTTTCATCTCATCTGACAACATTCCGTATTTTTCTATCTTTCATTTTCTTTATTTTCACTTGCTAGAAACCCCAACTAGATGACAAAGTTCTTTTATCTTGTTAATAAAACTAGGCTCGCCTTATGCCAAGGAATTAAGGATCTGTTTTACCATAACGCCCCGAGGAATTTTAAGCGTCCTCATTTTAGACATTAAACAACATCAAGGTTGAAGTTTCGAATTCTGGAGTTCTGGGGAGTGTGAAGTATCCCTTTATACTATTACTCCAGGTCCACTCTGACACTGAGTGGTAGTGTACTGCTAGAGTCCCATCTATGGTTAGATTGAAAAATGAGTTTTAAAAGGTTTAAAAATGTCCATACCTACCAAGATGAATAAAACAAATGTCTTTGTCATAAATTAACCCAAAAAGGTATCATGCAGTAAAATTCAACCAATCAAATTAAATCATTTTCTAGACATATTCTGGGTTTGTGCATATATTATTTTTCAGCAAAGCCAACTTTTAGTCTTTGTACAATCACGAAAGGCCAACTTTTCACNACGATTTTTTGCTGGTTATCGTTTTAGGCTCAAGACCGCTTGCCCAGCGAGATCTTTTGTGTCTTAAACAGAAGCGCGATTCCTTAGTGAAGAATCCTTGGTTATTCCTTGGTGCTCCTAAGTTCTTGGCAGTTCCTTCGTCAATGATTGGTAAATGGACGTCTGTCATGTATCACCGATTAAGTAGCAACAGCCACGTATTCGGAGTTGTTGATGCGTTTAAAACACGTGACGTCGCTTTTCTATGAATTTAATGTGTTTGCAGCACAGGGCTTATATACTAAAAATATTCCAACACCAAGTGAGTATTTAAGCCGCACAGAAGTAAATGGTCTTTAAGGCAAACTTCTCAGCCATACACCATAGTGAAGTATCCATAATCTATTCTTTTTTATCATTAAGTTAAATTTCAGGAAAAGGATGAAAAACAATTACTTATTCTACATCGTTAGCATATCGCCACAGTTTTTAAAAGATTTCTCTCTTTTACACAAGCATGTAATCTATGTTAGAAATTTACTTTAAAACACCAAAGGAATCCGCTCTCTTTTGCACCCGAACGAATGCGTCGATTCGTGCTTTTTGATAGAGAGATTATGTATTAAAAAAAAAAACACATGTAGTGTTTATTTATTGAGGATTCCTTGACAAAAGAAACACTTTTTTCAAGATAGATCAGCAAGGAGATGGGGTTGTAACGCGGATCAAGGGTAAATAAGATGTGAATGCAAACGTATGCACTTGTAGGCATGTAATCTGATTATCATGAAAATAAAAAGGGAGGGTCAGTATATATCTTATATATTTGTCTTCAAGCTTAATTCTACACACACACACACACACACACACACACACACACATTATAATTAATTATATATTATATATATATATTATATATAGTATATAATATATAAAGGTCGTTCGGAGCCTAAAGTGCGGGTATCAGCCAATCAGCGAGCGGTCTACCCCTCTTTCATTTAGCGCAGCCAAGGAGATTGTTTTTGCGTCTGATGTGGAGCGCCACACCTACCATCAGCTCCTACTTTACCGACACTAATTCCTGTGCTACTCATACGCTGAGGTTGGCGAGGCCAATATCGAATAGGAACACTTTATATATATATTTATATTATATGATATATATTATTATATACTATAATTATATTATGATAAGGTGTGTCAAAAAGTAATCGAGATTTTTGGGTACATTCTCCATGTCACCCCTTGTATTCTGAAAAATAACGTCCCATTCATTGTTCATTTCTATCTTGATAACTACAACTTCCAAACTCGTCACGTTATATGACACACCTTAGAATTATATATATAATATAAATTATATATATATATATTTATATATATTATGTTAATTACGCTAAAAACAAAACACTTGAAGCCATTTAATATCATTCTATATAAAACTCAATCACTATCTGAGTCAAAAGAAATGCGGATATGTGGATCAAAAGTTCATTTGGAAGTAACGGAAAGTGACAAGCCGATTCAGCTGCAAATATCATGAATAAAGAATGATGAACTCAAGAACCTATATATAGATCTAAAGAACCAAAGAAATATACATTTAATACGCGATGCAAATAAGAAAAATTGTATACATAAGAAACAGTGCTCAATACACACACACACACAACAACTTTCGGGAAAAAAACCACATTTTATATAAGAACATTTTTAAAAAATTCAACTTCAGAAGTTTCAAGCAATTTCAACTAAAGAGTTTTTATCATTGAATAGATTAGACTCACCACTTCTAATACACTTCTGTGCCCGAATTATAGTGGCCTATCAAACACTTGAAAAATCTTTTTAAATTTTTATAAACTCTCTAAAACCAATTTCTTCAACAAGAATTTACTCCTGATGATGACCTATGGTCAAAACTAGTTGAGATAATAAACAACTTGAAAGAATATTCCTGTTTGTCTTATCATTTTGTTCATATTTATATATATGTGTGCAGAAAGGTAGACAAACACGGGATGTTATGGAAACTGGATGTTTGTTGTCGGCGATGCAACGTTTCGGTCTTTTATACCTTCTTCAGGACTTGGATATAGTTCTTGCTTCAGTGATGGACATTCTCAAAATGGTGAAACAGGAGGTCGTCAGTAGGGGGAGGGGTGGTTAGGGTGGGTAGTGGATTTTCTTCTCTCTGGATAGGGAGTGTATCAGAATGGTAATGGTACTGCAGGTGTTAGTCTAGTATATATTAGATTGTAAGTATTGGTTAAGATATATGTCTATGCGTATGTGTGTGTGTGTCTATTTATTTGTTGTTTTTTGGGGTTTGTTTTCCTAAATTAAAATTTTTTTTTTTTATATATATGTATTGGGGAACTGGATTTGTCATTAAGTTATAGTGTGTGGTTATATATATATATATATATATAATATATATATATATATATATATATATATATATATATATATATATATAATCAATGGTAATATTATGATTTCACCTCATAACTTAAGTTTCATGGTAATCCAATCATCAGATTGAGATCAATGGTTGAGAAGTTAAAACCAGTCGTGAAATGGTTGAGATGTTAAAAAATAAATTTTTAGCGTTTATATATATATATATATATAATATATATATATATATATATATATATATATATATATATATACCTACAATAGACAAGCTGTGTTGTCACAGAGAGATTGAATAATCTTCTCCTATACAACTCTTGTCTGGTGGACTTTCTCCACCAGACAAGAGGAAATACATAAGAAAGATCGGACCATATGACCTTTAGGCACCCCTTTTGCTTTGCTGATTAATAAGTACATTTTTTTCATTTACACGGTCAACATCTGGTTGTTGGTTTAGGTTAGGGGTTAGTTTTCATTTAAAAAAAACTAAAATTATGAGATTATGGACACTATATTTCCGTTACTCAAGTTTCATGTATATAACAAAATCCTTATTTTTTACTGTTTTCCTTTGATTGTGTTATACGCATGAAACTTAGGTAACGGTAATAAAGTATATAGTATAGTTGTCCTGATGATAAGCGGCCAATACACTACTTTGCAAAACAATGGTAACAATCGCACCTTAAATGTAACTTACTCTATAAGATATATATATATATATATAATATATATTATATATTATATAATGGAGAATGAATGTGAAAAGTATTTGCATATGAAGGTACGCAATGCTAAATAGCAGAGCAGCTTTAAAATCAGAGATTAAATATTATGGATTTAATATCCCGTTAAAATACATATTTAATCTCTGATTTTATATATATATATATATATATATATATATATATATGTGTGTGTGTGTGTGTGGTGTGTGTGTGTGTGCAAGAGCCGCAACGATTAGACATGGTCAGGTTGGCCTAAAAGCGTGGATTCCGAGACCGTGCTCCAGGCTATAGAGGCAAATCGAAAAGTATCATACGAGCTATTATCTATAAATTCATTTTTCAATTTAATTGTTTTTACTTTCATACATTTATAAAAAATCAAAATTAAAAATTATATATATATATATATATATATATATATATATATATATATATATATATCGGTGTGTTGACTTACGAGTTTAATTCGTTCCGATCCTAACCCAATTTTCTCCTATATAAAACCAACTTCCCCCATTGAAATAAAATGAAATGCCATTAATCCGTTTCAGCCTATTTTTGTTACATTTCTTTAAATAAGAAAAATAGCACTGCATTGTAATAAAAACATTGATAAAATACAATGTAATGAATTATGTACTATGATATATTGTAATGTTTATATTTTCATACATTATATTTCTTTGTACAATGAATATATATTATATATATAATATATATATATATTTATATATAATATATATATATATATTATGGTGCGTACGTGCATTTAGGCAGCAAATTTTCTAGTATGCATATTTGATTAAAGAGGACAGACAAGGATTTAGGGCTGATTATTTTATTAACCATTTCATGTACGCTAGCAAGATGTCGCAAATGAGGATGAAGGCTGTACAATAATTCTACAAAATCACTCCGAGTACATGTACTTTCGACTATCGTTGTTCATTGTCGAGGAGATTGGTCATTATTGAGGACGTTGGTACGACCACCATCGTATGATATTATGTGATCATCGAGTGTTTTGAATGAGAAAATTCGTCGTGTGTAGTTGACGTCTTGTCCGTTGAAACTAGTTTGAATGCATAGATATCTCAGACCAGGAACAGGCGACTATCACTGAAGTTGTAGAATTATTCACCTATGTCCGATACATTTAAGTATTATAGATCCTTAATTGAAATAGATTTTATTAATTGAGGATTTTTTTATAAGTGTGGCTTCTAGTATTTGAAGTCTTGTTTTACAGTTTATAGTATGTAAGATTTTTGTGTTATCTATGTATTAATACTGGTGTATACGACCATTATCACCATGCAACACCCTCTGGTTAAAAATGAGACCGTCCAAATATATATATATATATATATATATATATATATATATATATATATATAAGGTGTTTTAAAAAAGTATTGAGATTTTCGGTGCTTTTTGACAGACATTGTATTCTGAAAAATTAACGTCCATTCATTCTTTCTTTCTATCTTGGTAAATACAGCTTTAAAATGTACTTTTTGACACACCTTGTATTCTGAAAAATTAACGTTCCATTCGAACTAGAGGCGCCGATTCCATCTCCTACGATGATAACCATTACACAACGAACGACACCAGTTGTACCAGTAACATTTTGCACTTCTTCTTCCTTTTGACAGGTTCATTAAGAGAAATTTTGAATTGAATATTTCCGGTGTTACAGGAAGCAACGTTATTATTATATTTTATACATTCTGAATTAATTTTCTTGTTCTTAAATGTATTTTTATTTAATTATTCATTATTGTCGTCTGTTTTGATTTCTCTAAGGCTGTTCAGATTCCTGAATATATAAGAAATAATAAGATAAAGAAATTTAATCAAAAATACCTGAGACCATAGATATATACCTTTTAATAATGATAATAAAAAATGTCTGAAACCAAAGATATAAACGTTTTAATAATGAATGTAAAAAATGTTTAAAACTAAAGATATAGACCTTTTAACAAAAAATGTCTAAAAAACAAAGATGTAGACATTTCCATAAAAATGTCTAAAACCAATGATATAGCCATTTTAATACAATTTAACTAAACCAAAGATATAGACTCCTAATAAAATGTCAAAAAACTAAAGATATAACATTTTAATAAAAATGTCTAAAACCAAAGATTAGCCCTCTTAATAGAATTTAATTAAACCAAAGATATAGACCTCCTAATAAAATGTCTAAAAACTAAAGATATAAACATTTTAATACAAATGTCTAAAACCAAGATATAGCCTCTTAATAAAATTTAATTAAACAAAGATATAGACCTCCTAATAAAATGTCTAAAAACTAAAGATATAAACATTTAATAAAAATGTCTAAAACCAAAGATACAGCCATTTTAATACAATTTAACTAAACCAAAGATATAGACCTTTTAATAAAATGTCTAAAAACTAAAGATATAATCATTTTAATAAAAAAAGATTATAAAATCAAATATATAAAAATGTATAAAAACACAGATATAGACCTTTTAATAAAAATGGCTAATAGCAATGATATATATATTTTAACAAAAATGCATAAAGCCAAAGATATAAATCTTTTAATATAAGTTTCTAAAACAAAAGATATAGACATTTTACTAAAAATGTCTAAAAACAACAATATAAAATTTTAATTACAAAATGTCTAAAAAAAAAAGATATAGTTTTTAATAAAAATATCTAATAACAAATTATCTATCTATATCTATATATATATAATATATTTATAGGAGAGAGCTTTGTCAGAGTCTATAAAATCTTAGATAATAAACTTCAGCTGATATCGAGAGAAATGTTTATAGTCTTACAATTAGATAAGTTTTTTTTAAATACTTTGCTGAGTAATCACACTTTATGGTGAAAGAATGACAAGTCAAGTGAATCTTGCTGGAAAATAGATCAGATTGTAAGATTTAAAGTGTATTATAATAAGATGGAAGGCTCAGGGTAGCCTTCCAACGTGGGTATATATAAGTACAAGAAATATTCCGACAAAGTTATAAAATAATAACAGACTTTATTCCGTTAGCAACGGAGAAACACATACAAGACAAAAATACATAGTTAACAAGTATACAAACGTGTATAAAGAAAGTAGGACTTCGTCCTAAAGAAGTGCTAAAGAGTTCCTGAAAGAATGTCACTTACTGCTGGCTGACTGGGGACAAAGGCCCCCACTTAAATGTAGAAACAAAAGCGTCTAACCCATGTATATGTTTGACTTTCCCAGAGAAAGAGAACTCAAAATTGCTGACTAAATACTCAGGTCCCTTATCGACAGAAACTTGCAACAAGGGAAGATAACTCTTCTAAGTCCCCATCAATCCAAACAGGGGCAGACAATTGCTACAAGATAAAGAAAGAAAAACAAATAGAACTGGATATTTATCTTCCTGGCAATTTCGTGTCGAATTTTGTTAAGTTATTAGTTGAAATCTAATTCCAAGATTACTTCTTTAAATGTTGGTTTGGTGCTAGGCAACAACAATAATAATAATAATAATAATAATAATAATAATAATAATAATAATAATAATAATAAAAGAAGGTAGAATCCGATTTATACAAGATATTCCTATTTAGATAAATGTTTAGTTAATATGTTATTTTCTCCCCTTTTTACTGCCTGTTTGGAATGCTTCCAACTTTGTACAATTTCCGACACACCTTACCGAGAGATTTTAACCGCTGGTGTACCGCTGTGCTGTTCAGCACCTTTTTCAGTTGCACTGGCTACCATCAACCATTGCCTGATTGGCGGTCAGTGAGACCCCCTCCGATCAATCGGCTGGTCACATCAAGCCCCATCACCTATATGATTGTCCCAACTCTAATGCTCTTATGGCAAACTCCTAATCCTTTTTATCATATGGGTGCTAGAAGGCGGTGGATGGGGGTCTTAATGTTCTGGGTATGACGTTAGACTCTATTATGTGAGGAAGTTCCTGTTCCAGAGCTCTGGAGAAAGTGGAGTACCTTGTCATCGCCATTACTTCCAGGTCCACTATGACCTGGAATGGTAGAACCTATTAGGGTCCCGTCTATGGGTTAGATAGAAGAAAGTTTGAAAAAATGTGTTTGAAAAAAATTGGGTCTAAAAAATTTGAGAACCCATCAAGAATGAATAAAACAAAACGTCTTCAGCAAAAAATAACCCAACAAGGGTTGACATGCCGTAAAATCCAACCAATCCAAATTTGTACAATTTGCGAAACGCCTTACCGAGAAATTTCAACCGCTGGTGTACCGCTTAGCAGCTCAGCATTTTTTTCAGTTGCACTTGCTACCATTAACCATATACAAAAAAAAAACACTCTCAGCCTTTGTCAACCATGAAGTGTGGTCAATTGCTCAGATATTATTTCAAAGGATTGCTTCAAAGATATTTTCGTGATGCCCACTTGTTGAAATCTCTCATCAACTTCAAAGTTTTTCTCATTGTTTTTTTTTTTGTTTTTTTTTTTTTTTTTTTTCTGTATGCAATTCTGTCTCGAGATGCAGAGATATTACCATATCCACAACAGGAAACTTAGAACAAATCTAGTTTCAAACAAAGACTAATAGATTTCTGTTATATAAATATTGTTACATACTGAGGTTTTCACGGTACCAAATCGATATAATGTTGTATACCCTTTTCTTACTTCTTACTTCTAGTCGTCTTCTCTTCTGGTCGGCTTTGGTTCTATCTTCTAACATCTTACGTCTGGAGTTGTCGTGGGGACTTCGGTCTGGTTTTCTGTTAGGGATTTCTCTTTATCAGAAGCCCGTGTCATTGTTAGTTTTTAGGTAATAAACACAAGACTTCGATTTACGTTGATGTTACTTTATTTCCAAATCCCCAACCCATACACCTGCGCAGTGAGACTTACATCTTTCAAGCTCGGCTTCTAACTTCTAACTCTGACTGAGTTACTTAGTATCCTTAAACCGGAAGACAGGGTCCTCTATGCCTTCCGGTTCTGACGATTTATCCCCGGAAGGCAAGGTAAGAGTGAGGTCAAGCGTTGTCACTCATCCTTCAAGGCCGTGGGCTGCACTAATCGCCATTATGTTTCTACACTACCTTAAAAAAGTATTAGGGATCCAATAATTATGTAACAATATAAAATTAAACTATTTCTCTTTCTTCCGCCCTGTCGGTTGGGGCAGTAGAATATGTTGACTCCACCTTCTGCAGAGGGGTAAAATCCCACCAATGGGACCACCTGTTGGCCGTGGGTGGCGATCTGTGATACTTAAGGACGGAATCCTAGTGAATGAGCAGTCCATGATAAGCAATACTCCACTTTTACTCTTACTTAGGCTCGACGGGCGGTCGGAGAGGGTCCTTCCGATCAATCGGCAGGTCACGTCAAGCCCTAGTACCTATATGACTGTCCCAACCCTGTTGTCCTTATAGCAAACCCCCAACCCTTTTCATCATATATATGCTAGACGACGGTGGCTTAGTGTCCTGGGTATGACGTTAAACTGCATCTAGTGGTGAAGTTCCAGTTCTGGAAATCTGGGGAGTGTGGAGTACCCCTTCATCACCATTATACCCAGGTCCACTGTTACTCGAAGTGGCAGTACCTGTTAGGTTCCCATCATCTGGGTTATAATCTAAATAGAAAGAAAAAGTGTAAAAGAAATGTGTTAAAAAATTGAGTTTAAAAAAAGGTTTTGAATACCCATCAAGTGTGAATCAAACAAAATGTTTTCGGCATAAAATAACCCAACAAGGGTTAGCATAAAACCCAAGAAATTAAACCAGACTCTCTCTCTCTCTCTCTCTCTCTCTATATATATTATATATATAATATATATATATATATAATAATAAAGATTTTATTTTATATTATACATCTAATTATAAGGGTACCCTAACTTTCTTTTTATAAAATTGTTTCCATCGCTTTTATGATGAATTCGCTTTTACGTGTCCTAATATATATATATATTATATATATTATATATATATATATATTATATATATATACTGCCCATACTAACCCATACCACCCTGTCGGTGAGTCTTAGAATAGCTGACAGAGAGGTAATACTCCACAAAAAAGGTTTCCTGAGTATAACACTAAACTGCATCTGATGCTGAGACTCCAGTTCTAGAGCTCTGAGGTGCCATTAATCCCATGTCCACTCTAATTCGGAGTGGTACTTACATAAATTATTAGTTACTTGAAACTGTATAATTGCATTTAAGGTATTACTATTAGAGAGGAATACTTGAAATCAGACAAATAATCTCTCCTCTCTCTCTCTCTCTCTCTCTCTCTCTCTCTCTCTCTCTCTCTCTCTCTCTCTCTCTCTTGTCGAATCTCATTTGAGACCTTATTTATGGAAGAAAGATTGACTTTAGAAAGCTCTCTCTCTCTCTCTCTCTCTCTCTCTCTCTCTCCTCTCTCTCTCTCTCTCTCCCTCTCTCTCTCCTCTCTCTCTTTCTGTCTAATCTCGTTCAAGACTCTTATTTATGGAAGAAAGATAGACTTTAGAAAGCTCTCTCTCTCTCTCTCTCTCTCTCTCTCTCTCTCTCTCTCTCTCTCTCTCTCTCTCTCTCGAATCTCGTTCAAGACTCTTATTTATGGAAGAAAGATAGACTTTAGAAAGATTTTTTCACACCAGACTGATTGAGCATTAGAAAATTACCGAAACTTTTTTAGTCAGTTAAATTGTGCCCTTTTTTTCTGATTCAAATCCCTGAATTGCAGCATCTACACAGACAACAAGGTTTAACGATTCAGTCTCCATACTTTTTATGACACAGCTAAGTATAGTGTCCAAGGCATGGCACTAAATTGCATCCGGTTGATGGGGTTGTAATTCTGTAGCTCTAGGGGGTGTGGGGTCACCCCATTCGTTGACATTACTCCTAGATCTACTGTGACCAGAAGTAATAATGTTACATAATGAATATGTGGCCTATCTATTATGCAACGTAAGCGTAGAATTCAAAAGTTAACTGGTAATTCGTTATAAGAAGAGTCATGGAAAATAACCAGTAATATGATTGATCTTTGACTAACCTTTTTAACGGTTTTCTGATTGGTTGCTTCGATCGTGAGAACAGTTTAATTAGATGATGTCTGCTTAATGGTCGTAGAGTGTACAAACGACCTGACAATTGCAACAAAAAGCCACGGAAATAAAACCTCTGAATATTTATAAAAAATGCTTTATCTAATACATTTGGACTACTTAAATAGACTATTGTGGAAATTAATTGAAACAAAACGAATCATTCCGTTATTATTATAATATCCGTGATCTCTGTGTAAGGTTTGCCAGTGTGTTTGTGCATCGTTATAATTTTCGTATGCTTCCTTGGAGTAATGTCCATCGCAGACAATGGCCATAGGACAACTGATCCACAGTCGAGACAATAGCGTCTGGGTGTCATAAAAATCTGATGGAATTACTGATGGCGCAATATCTTTCAAGGCCAAACAAATTTACTCGTACACCCCGAAAATAGATTCATATTACTGCATACTACTGCAAATGACCTAGTCTGAGTAAAAAAATAGAAATCGATTACACCCTGTCACTGCAGTGGGTCTAAAATTGACCGTATAGTGAAAGAAAGGAAACATAACGGTTGTTTCAAATAATTTGCACAAGGGTGTAGATATGAACTGGTGAATATAGATAGATATGAATAAACTGAGCTTGATAGGCAGGAACAGACTAAGTCAGAATTTAACAGATTAATTATATATAAACTAAAGCGAAAGTAAACTAAAAAGGTTGCTTGAATTAAGATGAGGACAAATGTCTGAAAATATCTTATTATAATGGAGATTATGTTACTGTCTGTAACCAAAACTACGTCACCATTGACATCACGATTTCCTCAGTTATTTAAGTTATATTCTCAACTATTTGGAAATAGTCATTATTTAATCTTATTTAGCATCTTATTTATTAACAATATATCTATTAAAGTCTAGTTGAGTTAGATTTGCTGCAAAACTGCCCATATTATTAATGCATCTAAAATCCTGAAATATGTGTTATATATCTCTAAATAAAGATTTACATAGTATATAGTGGCAGTTAATTTGCACACGGGAGTAATTTATTCTTCTATTTCTTTTCTTTTTCTTTCCCTCTGATTAAATTGCAATCCCCGGGCTAAAATAAATAATTCGGTAAAGAATGAAAATGATAATTTTTAAATTGTCCTTTCTCGTATACCTTGTAAATGTGTCGTTGATGTGAGGGGTGGGGGGTTGGCTAGTTCAAACAAGTTGAATATTCATTGAAACATTTCTGCTCATTGAATTGCAAAGCGGGGGGTGGGGATCTTGTTGACAATCGAGTTGAGGTTAAAACGCTAACGGCCATCTCCTTCATCCTCCTCCTTCCCCCTCCTCCTTCCTCTTCCTCCTCTTCAATATCATTTTTTTTCAAATCAAAGATGCTTATCTCTGAGAAATTTGAAATTTGTTTTCTGATGAATATTTTATTTATATCGCGGGAAATGTTTGTAACTAGAAGGAATGGACTGATTTTTTGTTATCTCTTATCTTGATCTGGTGACACATTTATAAATGATAATTGTCATAATGAATTGGTTTGTTTGTTTGTTTGTTTTGTTTTACGGCATATCAACCTCAGTGGGTCATTTAATGCCGATAAAGTTTTGAAATAAATCAATTCTTAATGGATAATACATTTTTTTTACGAATACATTTTTTCTATTTAACCCATACATGGGACCCTAACAGGTACTACCACTCAGGGTCAGAGTGGACCAGGGAGCAATGGTGATGAAGGGGTGCTCCACATTCCCCAAACCTCCAAAACTGGAACCTCACCATTAGATAGAGTTTAACGTCATTCCCAGGACATGTAGACCCGCAGCCACCGCATTCTAGCACCCATATGATAAAAAGGGGTTGGGGCTTGCCATAAGGATAATGAATTGTGTTTAGTGCTAAAATCACAGCCACGAGCAAGATGATAATCTCTGAACTTTTCTTTACTCACATACAAAATTAGCTGTAATTTTGAGATAAAACGAAACACCCAATAAACATACAGACATACAGAATCTTTCTTATAGATATATAGTCAGATTCTTGCCCCGATGAGCTACTAAGCGAAACTATGAGTAGGTATTTCTGACTCATTAGGTTTAATTTTATTATTTGCTCTATTTAGGTATCGACCACATTTACATTTTAACTTTAGACAATCCTAGCGGTTTATATATATATATATATATATATATTATATATATATATATATATATATATGTGTGTGGGGTGGGGGGGTGGGGGGTGTATGTGTGTGTGTGTGTGAGAGAGAGAGAGTAATTCTTTTCTTTTGACGCAATTCGATTATTTTCGTTAATGCAACCTTCTTGGTCTTTTCTTTTTCGATTTTCCCCAGGTGAAGTTTGGTAGTATAATTTTTACTAACAAACTATTTACCCGCCGCATTTTTTTCTTACCGCAATGGTTTATATATATTATATATATATATTATATATAATTTATATATATATATATATATATATATATATATATATATATATATATATATATATATAGGTGGATGATATCCAGTGTTTTCCTTTAAAAACTCAAACGTATAACGATTTGCATATATATTTTACATAAAAGGAATATTATATATATATATATATATATATATATATATATATATATATATTTATATATATATAAACAAATTTTTTGGTACAGCTAAACTGTATAAGATTTTGAAAAAATAACGACATACATTATTGATCAGCAAATTTTTTATTTTTCGAAAGAGAAAAGAGAAAATAGAAAACTTAAGGGCCCTTTCGATCGGTGCTTTGTCAAAAGTAACGGCCGGTAGATCGTTTAAAAAGTCACAATGTAAATCAAATGGGTAAAATAGAGATTCAATCAAGCAAATGGTGGGGTAACATGAAGTAAAAAAATGTTGGTAAATACCTTCAGGTGATCCCCACCTCAGCAATAACATCCCCAGCAAAAATTACCAGGGAGTGCTTAAGATGTCTCTGTCTACACAAGGACGGGCAGTAAAAAAAAATGGAGACTGGCTCGAGGACGTTGAGATGGTGACTTGTTCTAGCCTTGTGTAGAATAGAAAATTGCTGATCGCTGTAGTTTGTTTTACAGCTATTTGAACTACAAAGGTGGTCACCGATCGCAGATTCTTGTGCTTGGGAAAGCCCGGATGTGGTTTGGCTTCTTATACCCCTCGGGACATGTTGGTTTATTTGGACGTTTAGCCTCTGCGTTGTCCTACCAATATAGCTAGCAGCACACCAGCATTGCTATTTGTAAATTATATAACTTTGTTCAAAGATTGGCATGACGTCTTTATGAGCAGAGCGAAATGCAGGTATGGTGGTAAAGATTTCCGGACTTTAACTGCGTTAAAGCAGCGTGTTATGGCTAATTTGATTTTGTTTGCCAATGTTTGACCAACAAGTCCTATCCATAGCAATCGTAAATATACGGGACATTTAGGTGGACCAAACTCTTTGTTGCTGTTAAAATTTGAAATAGTTTGGTTGATCACCTTTGTAGTCAAATCCTCTGGATACCCATTGTCGGCAAAGATGTTATTAATTGTTTTGAGTTCGTCTCCTATCTTACAGTCAGAGCATATCATGAGGGCTCTGAATGTTAAACATTTGATCAAGTTTATCTTTCTGGATTTTGGGGCGAACGAATCCCAACTCAAGTAGAGGCCAGTAAAGGTGGGCTTACGGTAGATACTCGTCACAACGAACGAGGAACGTTTTTCAATAAGAACGTCCAAGAAGGGGAGACTATTAGTTTTCTCCTTCTCCATTGTAAACCCCAGGGGGGATGAAGACCATTAAGGCTTTGGAAAAAATTCAGGGCTTTATCACGTGAACCAAAACAAGCAAAAGTGTCGTCCACGTAACGAGCGTAATAGTAAGGTTTGGAAACCTTCTGAAGCAACGTCTTTTCGAGAAAACCCACGAACACATAAGCCATTAGGGATCCAAGGGGACTCCCCATAGAGATACCATCGATCTGCCTGTCATTAAAGCTGAAGGACACAGCCATCAACTCAATGAATATATATATATATAATACATATATATATATATATATATATATGGTGAATGTTTCTGGTTGTCTTAGAAACATGGAAAATATAAGTAGAATATTAGAAAACTGAACATAAATCATAGTGATAAGTATTGTTTTTAATCTTATTTATTTACCTTATATTTTGGGGAACTTACCCCTTCGTCAAAGGTTTATTGTAGACTGACTTTGACAAAGTGGTAGTTACCCCGAAATATAAAGAAAATAAATAAGATTAAGAACACAATATTCATCACTTTGATTTATATTCTGTTTTATATTCTTCTACATATATTTTTCCATGCTCTTAAGACACCCACATTTTTTCCCAACATTCATTATACACGCACGCACACACACATACACACACATACACACACACACACACACACACATATATATATATATATGTTTAGAAAATATATTTTATTAGAAATTATATCAAAATCATAGAAAGCAGCTATAATTATTAAAAACCGAAACGTTCGTACTTCGGCATAACTATTCATTCATAAATAAATACATTCTCTGAATATTTGTTTCCATATATATATATATACATCTGAATATTTGTTTACACACACACACATACACACACGCACGCATGCACACACACAGACACACACACACACACATGCACACACACACACAACACACACACACACATATATATATATATATATATATAATATATATATATTAATATATATATATTCAATACGCTATGGGTTTTATGCGTGCCTAAATATGGATAACATCTTTGTCTTGGCATTATATGAACAAAAACCAATTGATATTAATGAATATACAAATGTGGTCTGTGTATATGATTGAATATGTGAGCACATACGTATATGTGTGTTGTGTTTGTGTGTATGTATGCATGTGTGTATGTATGTATGTATGTATATATGCATGTATTTTTTCTTGCTTTTGTGACTATGTATACATATGCACATGTGTGTGTGTGTGTGTGTGTGTGTGTGTGTGTGTACCAGTTATTACACAGTGGGTGCAACTGATTGGTTCCTCGAGCCATTTTCCTGCAGGATCATGGCGGAAACGAATTCTTGGAGGTGCGAAACAAACATCGGCTCTTGGGTGTTGTCGGTAAATAAAGTGGGCGTTGCTTCCTTAATGTTCATATTTACCGTTTTTCTCCCTCATTCTTGTCGAGCTTCATTCCTGATAATTATCTCAGGGCAGGTTGTGAATGTTGATGAAAGGAACAAAAGGAAATAGATAGAAAGAAAGAAAAGAAAGAAAGAAAGAAAGAAAGAAGGGAAGAAAACTGGGTATAATAGGAAAGAAAAGGAAAAGAAGAAAGAGACTAGATAACAGGCAGGAAGGAAGGAAGGAAGGAAGGAAGGGAGGAAGGAAGATGAGAATAAAAAAAAGAAAGATGCTAAAGAAAGAAGAAAGAAGAAAGAAAGAAGAAGGAAAAAAAGGAAGAAAGGAAAAGGAAAGAAAGAGAGAAAAGAAAAAAAGAAAAAAGAAAAAAAGAAAGGAAAAAAAGGAAGAAAGAAAGAAAGAAAGAAAGAAAGAAAGGAAAAAAAAGAAGAGAAAAAGAAAAAAGAAAAAGAAGAAAAGAAAGAAAAAAGGAAAAAGAAGAGAAAAAAAGAAAAAAAAGGAAAAAAGAGAAAAGAGAAAAAAAAAAAAAGAAAAAAAAAGAGAAGAAAGAAAGAAAGAAAGAAGAAGAAAGAAGAAGAAAGAAAAAAGGAAAAAAGAAAGAAAGAAATGATATAGGAAGAAAGAAAGAATAAAAGAGATAAGATGAAAGAAAAAGAAGAAAAATGCGTCAGTTGGTAGGAAGAAAAATGAAGAAAATGAAAGAAAGAAAGAATGAAAGGAAGGAAGAAAGAAAGAAAATTGGGTATAATAAGAAAGAAAAGGAAAAGCGAAGTAAAGAAGACTAGATGATAAATAATAAGGAAAGAAAGAAAGAAAGAAAATTAGATATAATAAGAAAAGAAAAAGAAAGAATCCTAGATAACAAACAACGAAAGGAAAGAAAGAAAGAAGGAAGAAAGAAAAAAAGAAAGAAAGAAAAAAAGAAAATGTAGATTCGGTAAGATAAAAAAGATAAGATGAAAGAAAATTAGGAAATAATTGATAACACTGTTGTTAGGAAGAAAAATGAAGAAAATGATTGAGTAAAAGAAAGAAAGAAAGAAAGAAAGAATGAATGAATGAATGAAGACCAGATAAAATAAAGAAATGTAATACAAAAGCAGCAGAAACAAGACATGGGATAAATGAATGAAAGATAGATAGCAGGAAAGAAAGAAAAGAAAAGACAGAAAGAAAGAAAGAAAAGAAGGTAAGAAAAAAAGAAAGAAAGGAAGAAAGCGGTCGTGTAAAACTTAAGAAAGAAAGGAAATAAAGAAGAAGAAAAGAAAGAGAGAAAGAATGAAGAAAGTATGAAAGAAAGAAAGAAAGAAAGAAAGAAAGAGGAAAAAGAAAAAGAAAATAAGAAAAGAAAAAAAAGGAAGAAAGAAAAGAAAGAGAACACGAAAAGAAGAAAATGAATGAAGGAAGGAAGCAGTTGTGTAACACTTAAGAAAGAAGAAAATAAAGGAAGGAAGAAAAAGAAAGAAAAAAGAAGGCAAGAAAGAAAGAAAATGAAGAAAGAACTGGAAGAAAAGAAGAAAGAAAAGAAGAAAGTGGACGTGTAAAAGAAAGAAAATAAAGGAAGGAAGAAAAGAAAAAAGAAAGAAAAGAAAAGAGAAAAGAAAGAAAGAAAGAAAGAAAGAGAGAATAGAAAGAAAAGAAGAAAAAAGAAAGGAAGAAAAGAAAGAAAGAATAGAAAGAAAGAAAGATATTACAGAAAAGAAAGAATAGAAAGAAAAAAAGAAAGAAAGAAAGAAAGAATTGCGTAAAACTTTCCTAAGCAAGGAAAAAAGGTAAATCTTCAATAAAGAATGCGATTTTCGACATTATTTCCAGAAAATCTGAATATGGCCTTCAAGAATTGCAGGCGAATCAAACTGATGACATACGTGGAGTTATGTTTGGAATGAGATGTTTTCTTCAATTTTGACTGGACGAATTTTTTTCTTTATTATATCGCTGATTCTAGAAGAATCTAGCAAATAGTTTTAAATAATCAAACAGATATTCAATAAACGAGAAATAAATGCATATATAGCTGGCTGTGTATACCGACGCTTTCATGGATATATGCGGACATATATACTTTCCTAACTGAAGGTGGAAGTCCGGTGCAATAAATAGATAGACGATGAACACACACAGACACAGACACAGACACACACATATATACAGAGGAGAGAGAGAGAGAGAGAGAGAGAGAGAGAGAGAGAGAGAGAAGATATGTATATATGCATGAGGATGTGTGTACATGTATATGCATACGGCTATATAACTATCAAGCAAGTAAGCAAGCTAGATAGATAGATATATTGACATGAACTGACTAGTATATATATATATATTAATATAATTATATATATATATATATATAGAGAGAGAGAGAGAGAGAGAGAGAGAAATTAACATTAATATATGCACAGACCAATATAAATATATATATGTGTGTGTGTGTGTAGTAAAAGAAAAGGTATCAGCCGGACAACAAGGGAGTCAGACACCTACCGTCAGTTCCCCACTTTACCGTATATCATTCTCTGGGATTTTTAGATACAAACGGCTCACCTAATCTTGGCCAGAGAACCAGACCTAGTATTAGATATCAAGAAAAAAAGAACTTGTCATCTCGTGGATTTTGTTCTGAGTAAAAAATGAAAGAAGAAAAGATAGGCAAATACTCGGACCTAGCCAGAGAACTAAAAAACTATTGAACTCGTGGTGACGGTGATAGCATTTGTAGTAGGTACCATTGAAAATCAGAAGAAGGATTTATTTATTTCTCATTAAATTTTTTTCTGATGTGAAGCATGTCCGTTTTCCCCTCATTTCTTCACAATAAAAACGGAATGGTTCATTATTTAACTGGGTGACTACACCCAACCCTATCCCCAAACCCCTCCCCTACCATCTTCCCAACTATGAAACTTCTTAAGATCGGGGTATGTGTAATAAGTAATTGAGAATTACCTCCCCAACTTTATGATTACCTGCCCTTTGGAGAACTCTCTAGGGAATACTAGACTATATAAACTTTTAATAAGTGTACCAATTATTCTAAGTAGAATAAAGCTTTCCAAAGTCTATCGGTGCTAACGTTTGTCATTACAGTATGTTGAAATGTAACACACGTAGGTTGGTACTAGCGTATTGATATATATATTATATATATATAATATATATATATATATATATATATATCCGACTCAAGGTCAATCTCTTAAGCGGAGTTTCTCCTAGACTGTCCTACTACTTATAACTGAAGAGAGAATAGTTGGATTCACCCCTTTCCTAAGGTTATTAGCGCTATGTTAAATGCAAACAGCCTCGTCCAGGATTTGAACTCGTCTCGATGTGTCCATTTCCTACGACGGTAAACATTACTCCACGCGTATTGATATATAGATCGTACAGCAATAGTTAGTGAATTTTACATAAGATTCACCAAAAGGAGTTAGTGAGGGCGTAGTTAAAATCATATCGTCGGTTTTAGTGCGAACAAATATGATCTATTACCAGTCGTGTTCGCTCATATTTTAATGCTGTCTGGCTTTATACAGTAGAACAAAATGAAAGTAGAAAAAATATCACAAAGACTCTGAGTAACAAAACCTGCAATGCAAAACTGTTAAAATACCGCGAAAATTTTGTCCGGAATCAAGCTATTTTGAATACTTAGTCTGTTTATTCTTCACGCACACACACACACACACACACACACACATATATATATGTATATATATATATATATATATTATATATATATATATATATGTGTGTGTGTGTGTGTGTGTTTGTGTTTGTATGTGAAGAATAAATAGACGAAGTATTCAAAATAGCTTGATTCCGGACAAAATTTTCGCGGTATTTTAACAGTTTTTTTATAGTTTTATACATATATATATATATATATATATATATATATATAATATATATATATATATAAACCCCTCCGCACGAGCATGATGTGACACAAGGTTAATTTCTTAAGCGGAGTTTAACATGTTTGAATTAAGAGTTTTTCCTTCTCCTAGACTGGTTACCTAGCCATGTTTAAAGAGCCCAGTCCTCCCTGCTATTTTTACATAGCTGAAGGGAGAATTGGATTCATACCTTTCCCAAGGGTATTAGCGCCATGTGAAATGCAAACAGCTTCACCCAGGAATTGAACTCGGGTCGATGAGTCCATTTCCTACGACTCTAACCATTAGACCAAATTCTTCATATAATATAATTTCTTTCATCAAAGGAAATTAATTCTACGTTCCAAGTTAAAATTCTGGGCCAGGTTTTTTGCGTTTCACCATACGCTAATGACCCTGGGAAAGGCATGAACCTATCTATTCTCCTCCTATCATGTACGAGCCTATCATCCCATTTCGGATCATTTAATGCCGAATCGAGTCATTTTGATAAATAAAGGACTCAGGTTGGTCACAGTTATTGCTGTTGCTTAACTTGAATTTAGGCAACCTGAGCGTTCAGCATCATTTGTGTCTGTACGACCGTATTTAAAGTCAGTATATCACCTCTTAACCGTTGTTTCCGATGGAGCAGAGTCCGAATAACTCTTATCAAGCCATTGCTTTGCTTGAACAGTATTTTTCCCATCAGAAAGCAATGCTTTATCAACATACAAAATTCAGATTTTTCCATTGTTTTGAAAATTTGCAACAGTAGCTTCACTTAAATAACTATAATTTGTAAACTAATTATCCGATTGGGCTCAAATTTTGACACGTCCCATTTGGAAATTAGTACTTCATAAAAATCATATGGATTTTTTTATTAGTGGCGCCATTTATATGTCAGGCCCGGGACTTATTGAGTGATGTGTTAAGTAGTAGGAAAGACTAGGTTATCAAAAATCAGGGAAATAACCGAATTTAATGAAATTTTCAGTGTTGATATATTAATGAATAAAAAAATATAATACACCAGTTATTTTATTAAAAAACTTTTACATTTTTTCAGGTTTAACTTTGAACCACGTATCTTTGGGTCGTAACACAGATTCTCAAAGATACGTGATCCAAAGTTAACTGACCTGAAAAATGTAAAAGTTTTTAAATAAAATAACAGGAGCATTATATATTTCATTCATTAATATATCAACAGTGAAAATTTCATTAAATTCGGTTAATTCCCTGATTTATGTTTTTTTTTCTTTTGGCGGGGTGATATACGATGGTGGACTTTAGGTCCGTTAAGTTCGATTTAACCGCCCACAGTTATATGGTATCATTTATTACTATCTTATTGTAATAATTAATACACATGTATATGGTTTAAAATAACTATTTCTATTTAATAGTAATCATTTGTTTGCACATAGTCATATGGTTTCAAGTATTCCTATCAAATGGTGTTTGATAATTTACAAGCAATTATATGGTTTCAAGTAACTAATGATAACCCTTTGCAACTAATTGTAACTTCAACTATTACTAATACAAATAACTCGCATACAGTTAAATGTTTTCAAGTATTCCTATAACATAAAAAATGATTATTTTTTACATAATCAAAAAACGTGAATTGCATCAGAAATGCATCCACTTATTTAACATTAACGGAAGAAAATGAATTACAAAGAGAATTTAAAATTCTCCCTTTAAAATTTCACATGAATATCCCAGCATCCTTTACGATTTCCAAACAGTCTTAATTTCGCCCACGGTCAAAAGCGATTTTAGATTTGTGATAAGCCAGAAGTTCTATGGAGACACATTTGAACATATATATATATATATATATATATATATATATATATATATATATATATATATACTTTCCGATATCTCAACTTCTCGTAAACGATTATCAGAAGTCATATCAAAAATCATGTTAAATCAAACTATACCACATTCGTTGAAGCTTTGGTTTGGTTTCTTTGTTTAATGGTATATAAACCTTCGTGAATTATTTAATGCCAAAATCATCTTTGTGGAGAAACAGTAGTGATACTATTAAACCTATAGCTGGGAGATGAAGAGGTTCAAATCTTTCCCAAGGGTATTAGTCAAAAGTGAACATAATTGCGCGACTGTAATTCGAACTCCTTTACTACGATGTCGCAGTTGAGCACGTTAGCCACTATGCTACGCGGATTCTACCCCGTTGAAAGATTCAAGATTATAGTTAGTAAAACTAAAGTCGGCAGAGTGGCTTATTGTCGGTATCAACTGGACACTGAGCGAGTCTATCCCCTTTTCCCTAGTGCTAGACCAAGGAGATTGTCTTTTCATCTGAGGTAGAGTGCCACACCTACCATCAGCTCTCCATTTTACCGCACTGATATAAACTGTGCTACTCATGCGCTGAGTTGGTGAGGGCTAGTATCGAACCCGGAACCTTGTGGTTCCGAGGCGGATGCTCTACCGAACTGAGCTGAAGTGGCCCCTTGGAACTTAATCTTCCAAAGTTGGTTGTGCATGAGATCGTACACGAAAATTTGGGATGTAGAAAAGTGCCATCTCGTTGGTTCCAAAAGCAATTTACTTAATAACTTGACGTTACGGTCTTTGACGTGTGTATTTATGTGCTTGTGAACCGATGATACATCATCATCATCATCTTCATCATCATCATGCCGCGCAATTAGGACGGATATCCATGACAATCTCTCGCCATCTTTCTCTATCGTTCATTGTTCCCGGGAAGTCCTCTGCGCAGCATCCAGTATCCGCACAGAGCTGGTCAATTTAGGTTCTTGCTGGGCGGCCCACATTAGCATGTCCATGTGCTGGTTTCCACAAGAGAATGTCGCTTATGAGCTCGTCCTTGCTTCTCCAGCAGTGTCCAGCATGTTTTGTTCGTCTCACTCGGATGGTTTGTGAGATATGTGTGGCAGGTGGCCGTACAGCTGCTTCCTTGTAGGGTGTTGTTTCCACGATTGTTCAAGATCGCACGCAGCAGTCTTGTGCAGCTCCCATCTAGCTAATTCTCCAGGTGCTTCGTTAGGGTCCAAGTGGTACAGCCATATAGCAGTACTGACACAGCCACAGTTCACAAATAGATTAATCTCGAGTGAAAAATTAGCATAGTTGTACTAGTAACATGCGTACAATGTTTTATTTGTATAGTAATACGCGTGATACTTATCACCTTAAAAGCAGAAAATTTTACGTCTCCCACACAAGATCTCACCACTGTTCTGAAGGGGGTTATATAAACCCAAACGTTGTAGTGTCGACATCACCATCAAGAATAAATACTCATGTTTGTCTATATATCATTACACATAGTAACAAACATAATCAGTAAATGTTTGTACCTTACTTTTCGGACGTATCCTCGTACTACATTGCTATATTTAAAAAAAATCAAATTCATGTGGGGGTCGCTGACGATCAAATCTTTTATAATGGTGGGGTGTCGGTATTCAAAGAAATTGTGTGACCCCCTGATATGAGGGTGAACATAAAGGTTATATCAACAAAGTCTAAGAAAACAAGCTCTGAAATCTGAGCTCGGTTGATATGAATTCGCTTCTGTGAAAATAATTCTTATCTGACGCATGCATCTGTGTATATGCACACAAGAATATGTGTGCATATACGTGTATGTTAATGTGTTAATTTGTATGTGTGTGTGTGTGTGTTTTGTTTTGTGTGTGTGTGTGTGTGTGTGTGTGTGCATGTGTTTGTGTGTGTGTGTGTGTGTTTGTGTGAGAATATTTCTGTGTCCAAGTATTGTTATATATAAATGATGGAATATCCAGGAATGTGCATGTGTGTGTATGCACACAAGAATATGTGTGCATATACGTGTACGTTAATGTGTTAATTTGTATGTGCGTGTGTGTGTTTTGTTTTGTGTGTGTGTATATATGTGTGTGTGTTTTGTTTTGTGTGTGGGTGTATGTGTGTGTGTGTTTTGTGTGTGTGTGTCTGTGTGTGTGAGTATTATTATATAAATGATGGAATATCCAGGAATGTGCATGTGTCTGTATATGTGTGTGTGTACATTATTGTAAATGGACATTTTTATGCTACACGCTTGCATCTATGTATGTGCACGCAAGATTATGTGTGCATATATTTGTACACGTGTTAGTGTGTGTGCGCGTGCGTGCGTGGGTGCGTGTATGTGTGTGAGTATCTCTTGTGTGTGTATCTTTATATATACATGTGTGTGTATTGAAGAATGTGTATGTGCATGCACAAGCATCTGTGTGTGTGCATTGGTGTTAATCTGACGCATGCATCTGTGTATCTGCACACAAGATTATGTGTGAATGTATGCGTACACGTGGTAATATGTGTATGTGTCAATGTATGTGTGAATATGTCTGTGTCTATGTGTTCTTAGACATATATGTGCGTGTATGCAGGAATATGTATGTGCATGCACAAGTACATGTGTGTGCATTGTCTATGTATATGTATGTGGACATTGTGTGTGTGTGTGTGTGTGTGTGAATGTGTATGTTGTTATGTATACATGCGTGAATATTCAGGTGTGTGTATGTGCGAGTGTGCATTGGTGCAAATGGACATTTTTCTGCTACGCGGATGCATCTGTTTATGTGCACGCAAGTATATGTGTGCATATATGTGTACACATGGTAATACATGCCTGTATGTGTGTGAATATGCCTGTGTCTATGTGTTCTTATGTATAAATATGCGTGTATGCAGGAATGTGCATGTGCATGCACAAGTATATGCGTGTGTGCATTGGTGTAAATGGACATTTTTGTAAATGCAAGAATATGTGTTCATATCTGTGTACACGTGGTAATATTAGTGTGTCTGTGTGTGTGTGTGTGTGTGTGTGTGTGTGTCTATATGTTGTTATGTATATATGTGTAAATATTCAGGAATGTGTATTTGCATGCATAAGTACAGGGTGTTCGGGATAAATTTGACACATGTATATTTGGTTATTTTTCTCCGTAGGTTGGAGGTGCTGACGCACACTACGCATCATTTAAAAGTTTGGACCCTTCTTCATTCATATACGTGATGACAGATAGAATGGATCACTGGAACCCACCTGAATCATGGAAGACAATAACTTGTATTATGATGATCTGCGCCGGCCATCAAAATAAGGAGATTATGGATGCTACCCAATGCTCCCTGAACACTGTAAAAACAATCAGGCATGAACTGGAGAATTCCAATGGAGACTACGAGCCTGTGGCTAGAAGAAAGCAACATAACAGTTCGTTCGTACAGTAGAATTCCACGAAAATCTGCAGAAAAAAGTGTTGGAGGACCCTCAGATGCCTACGTGGAGTCAAGCCTTGGATAACAAGGGTAGCCAATGGTAGACCAATGGTAGTACCAAGTTTAAGGCTATATTTACCAAGATAGAAATGAAGAATGAATGGAACGTTATTTTTTCAGAATACAAAGTGTGTCACAAAGTATTGAAAAAATCTCGATACTTTTTTTACACATCTTGTATATATATATATATATATAGGTTAATATATACCTTATATGATTATTACATGATAAACATAAATATATACATATATTCATTTATTCATATCTCTCTCTATATATATATATATATGTGTGTGTGTGTGTGTGTGTGGTGTGTGTGTTTGTAAAGGTTTACACCTTGAATGTGTATATGTGCTGGTACAAATGTACTAACTCTGGCAAAGAGTATAGATTAGCACTCTTAGAGGATGTTTACCTTGTTTTGTTTTGGGGTTGGGTTTTTTTTGTTTTTTGTTTTTTGGGTTGTTCTTTTGTTTTGTTTTTTGTTTTGGGTTTTTTGTTTTTGTTTTTTTTCTTAGCACTTAACAGTTTGTTCAATTTGGTTGGTTGGTTGTTTGTTGGTAGGATTTTACGGCATGTCAACTCTTGGGTTATTTTATGCCCGAGACGTTTTAGTTTTATTCGTTCTTGTTGAAGAACTCACACGAGCTTCACGTTGTCAATTCTCAGGTGAACTCTATATTCAACTCGTCTGAATTTGTTAGATTTAACTGAACAAAATCTGGTGTGGTAGTAACTTTTAGGGTCTCATCTATGGGTCAAATCGGTCAAAATGAGTTTTAGAAAGTGTTTAAAAAAGTGAGTTAAAGAAAATTGAACACTCTACAAGAATGAATACGACAAAAAAGTATTCGACATAAAATAACCCAAAAGTTGACATGCCGTAAAATCCAACCAACCAACCATTACTTGGCATAAAACCTTATTTTTCTACAATCTAATGTTTTAACTGTGTGTAGAGAACTTCGGTATAAAATAACCCAACAAGGGTTGACATGCCGTAAAATCCAATCAACCAACCATTACTTGGCGTAAAACCTTATTTTTCTACAATCTAATGTTTTAACTGTGTGTACAGAACTTCGGCATAAAATAACCCAACAAGCGTTGACATGCCGTAAAATCCCATCAACCAACCATCCAATTAACCAACCATTACTTGGCATAAAACCTTATTTTTCTACAATCTAATGTTTTAACAGTGTACAGAACTTCGGCATAAAATAACCCAAGGGTTGACATGCCGTAAAATCCAACCAACCAAACATTACTTAGCATAAAACCTTATTTTTTCTACAATCTAATGCTTTAACTGTGTGTACAGAACTTCGGCATAAAATAACCCAAAGGTTAGCATTCCGTAAAATCCAACCAACCAACCAACCCTATACAGATGATTTGTTTATAGTGATGAACGCTTTTGTAGAACTAGCCGCACTTTTTGAATAAGCTGATAACAGAAGAATGATGCACCCAGTAAGGATCGAAATCCTTGCCCAATGGTAATGATCTACAAGATCAGCTTACTTCACAGCGATACATCCACATGTGTGACTTGTTTACTGTAGATAGAACTCTCTAAGAGCAAATGTCGTTGTCTCTGTCTGGTCCGACATCCAATCTGTCAATGCAGATAAGATGCCAAATATATTTTATTGAAGTTTTGTTGAATCAGATTGCATCTAGATTCTAATCTAAGTAACAAGTCAAAAGACTTCGCTTCTACGCCAAACCCTCCACCTCTACAGCGTGCACTGCGGGAAGAATGTGCGCAAGATGGCGACAGACTAAGAGAGATGCAATGCTGAGCACGAAAGACTCGTTGATGTCCTGCCAAGAAGCTCGCCATGGCGCGGTTCCAGCATATTTTCTCATAAAATGAATCCTTTGCTTAGAAAAACCTTTCAAGACGCGACACAAACGTTCCGGTAAACAGAAGGGAAAACCTGAAGATTTTTGGTCTCAGATATGTTTTAAAACCTCATACGGGGCACAGCTATTGATATATATATATATATATATATATATATATATATATGAAGATTGTCATAACACTTACGACAGATACAAACAATAACTGTAGTGGACTGTTCATGTCTGAAACCATCCTAGCGCAACACCATGAAGCCAAGAGGTCCAGAAGACAGTAGCGGCAACAATGCACCGATACATCAACTATCTATCTATCTATCTCTCTCTCTCTATATATATATATATATATATATATATATATATATATATATATATATATATATATATATATATATATATATCATTATTATTATTTACTCCTTTTGAGTTTTCACATCAGCATTAGCTGATGGTCTTTCACTGGAGTCTGAGTGACAGCAAGTCTCCTCAGGTCTCCAGGACTCTTCTGAGTATTCTGGCAGATTGCAGCAGTGCAGTGTTCTGAATGTTTTCAACCCTTCCTCTGATTTCCAAACATACCAGACCCTTTTTCCAATCCTTTTGGGACTGTTCCAAGTGCACCAACTATAATTGGTATCACCTTCACTTTCATATTCCATAACTTTTTCAGTTCTTTGGCAAGGTCCAGATATTTGTCTATTTTTTCATTTTCCTTTAGCTTTACCCTGTGATCTGCTGGCACTGCAAAATCCACCAGTTGACAAGTTCTTTTTTTTTTTGTTTATCAGCACTAGGTCTGGTCTTCTTGCTGGGATAAGGTGATCCGTTTTTATTTCAAAGTCCCAGAGAATTTTATGCGTTTCGTTCTCAAGAACAGATTCTGGTTTATGCACATACCATTTTTTTGCATGGTCAAATTTAAATTTTTTGCATAATTCCCAGTGGACCATCTTCCCAACCCAGTCGTGTCTAGTTTTGTATTCTCGTTGTGCTAGTTTGCTACATTCGCAGAGTATATGGTTTACAGTCTCATCTCTATTACCGTTGAGTCTACATTTACTATTTTGTTGGGTCCTATCGATTTTCGCTTTGATGTAGTTTGTCCTTATGGCATTATTTTGTGCAGCAGTATTATTATTATTATTATTATTATTATTATTATTATCTATACATTTAATGGCTGATTCATTACTGTCGGTTTCAATGCATTATATGCTTATCGTCAGAGGAATCACTTTGTAAATGACATGCAAATGAATATACGTTATGAATAGCATTCTCGCTTTATTTGACTGCATGTCTTCCTCGTGTATGTGTGTGCGTGATGTTAAAATAACACTCGGAAAGATTTTCCCTTTTAAGGTTGTTGATATTCTGTTGTTATTTTTTGTCAAAGATTTTAATAAAAATGTATTTCTGTGTGGACAAGCTCTGAATATTTGCGAATTAGCATTTAGATGTCTTTGCGTTGAATTTAGTCCTTGGAGGATCCGGATTTTTCTGTAGAGCATAGTCCACATTTCTTGGATCCATTTATATATGGTGTGGGTTGTTCTAAAATCTTCCACTATATTTTATGAGGTCATATATATATATATATATATATATATATATATAGTGGTAACTTGACGTTCCGCTCCTAACTCAATTTCTTCGAATATCAAATCAATTTTTCCCATTGAAATAAATTGAAATGCCATTAATTTCGTTCCAACTCCATCAAACACCCTAATTTTTGTTACATTTTTTTAATAATAAAAATAGCATTGTATTGTATAAAAACATAATATAATAAAATTAAATGAATTATGTACTGTAATATGATTTAATGATTTTTTTTTTTTTTATAAATAGCATTTTTCTTTGGCGTGATTAATTTGGAAACTTAAAGGTTTTTTAGTGAACATAAGCGTATCTGAAGCTCGCTCGTACGTCAAATTTTTGCTCTCAACACAAAGCTAAAAATCGACCGAGTGGCACCTCGTAACTCAGAAAACTCGTAAGTTGAGGTACTCATAAATTAAGATATATATATACAAGGTGTGTCAAAAAAGTATCGAGATTGTTTGTACTTTTTGACACACCTTGTATTCTGAAAAAAAAAACCAACGTTCCATTCAAAATTCAGCTTCAAACTTGGCATTCTGAAAAAAAAACTAACGTTCCATTCATTGTTCATTTCTATCATGGTAAATACAGCTTCAATCTCGATACTTTCATAACACATCCTATATATATATATATTTATCAACCCCTCCGCACGAGCAGGATGTGACACAAGGTCAATTTCTTAAGCGGAGTTTAACAGGTTTGAATTCAGAGTTTTCCTTCTCTTAGACCGGTTACCTAACCAAGGTTAAAGAGACCAGTCTGTCCTGCTATTTATCCATAGCTGGAGGGAGAGTAGGATTCATACCTTTCCCAAGGGGATTAGCTTATATATATATATATATATATATATATATATATATTATATATATAATGTATTTGCTATATATTTCAATAAGTAGTGCCAATTTCGACGATATAGCATATCTAAGTTAGGATAGCGTAGACACAGAGTCAAGGGCGCTTGTCGGTTTCTATCTTATGTGATAATCAAGCCAATTCCTTTTGGTTGTGGAGTAGGGATGTCCTTTAGTTGAAGTTGTTTTTTTCTATGTTAGTGATTGAATAAATGAAACTACAGTGATCAAATCATTTCCTATGAGTGATCTATTAACAATGTAGTTTTCTCATATTCAAAAATATAGAGTGCTCAATATCTGTGATAGAGCATATATATCTAAGTTTGTATAGTGTAAACACAGAGTCATAGACTCTGTGTTTTTGGCTGTTTTAACTTAGATATATATATGATGAACTCTTTCTGTCGATCGAGGGCCCAACAGTTCTGTCAAAGTTGGGAACCGTTGGACTACCTGTCAGACAAGCCACTATTTGTTGGGTTCGATACATACTAGAAGCTACTTGTCTCAAGTATGACACTAAACTGCATTGTGAGCCTCTAGTTTTGGAGTTCTGAGTATTGTGGAGCCATCCCTTCGTTGTCATTATTCCCAGGGTATAACGTTAAAGTGCATGGAGTTGTGAGATTCCAATCCTGCAGCTCTGTGGAGAGTGGAGTACCCCTTAATTACCATTACTCCCAGTTTCACTCTGAATCAGAATGGTACTACCTGTTAGGGTGTGGATCAACTAGGCATGTTTCAATAATGTTTTAAAAGATTTTGAACTACAATAATACATTGGCTCTTAAAATATTTATATTGCAACTCTATAGGAAGTGTTTACTTGTTTAAAATGAATGTGATATTTTACCGTATGTAATTGTTAGACAGCCTTTCTTACAAAATAAACCATCAAGGATTTGCATGTTATAAAACCAACCAACCAACCAATTTATCAAAGCAGTGAAATAGTTGTTATACCTTATTATAGTGCACATTATGTAACTATCTGTGTGTAACCGAAACTACGTCACAACTGACAGCACGATTTCATTGGTTATTTAAGTTATATTCTCAACGATTATGAAATAGTCATTATTTAATCTTAAACAGCATTTTATTTATTAAAAACGGCCTCTATTAAATTCTAGATGATTTAGATTTGCCCCAAAACTGTCCACATTATTAAGGTATTTGCCTCTCACCCCACTTATGAGGGCGTGACACAAGGACATTTTTTTATGTGGGCCCACCCACAAGCCGAAGCTCATGGATAGTAGACACAAAAAATGCGTCGATCCCGTCGGCATTCCCCTCGAGAGGGTGCCTCAGGCGCTGGGCAATAAACCCAGCCCTGCCCCTTTAAATCGAGGGGACAGGTGTTGCCTGGGGGGATAGCCCCCTGGGATCAACGCTGTTAATTTACATAAACAAACACAGGCCCCGAAGAGCCCATGTTATTATTGTTTTTAAAATACGGAAATATGTGTTATATATCTCTAAGAAATAAAGATTTACATAGTATATGGTTGGAATGATTTGCATACTGATTTTAACAAAACTGGGTTTGATAAATAATCATTTGCTGTTATTAAATTCTAATACAATTATGTTATTCTCAAACGTATTTAAGCAATCCTATATATAATTTTACATAGAGATCAATTAAAATAACATCAAAATAAGTGTAATATTTTAAAATTCGCTCTTATTTAATTTCTTTAGTCTTTCTAATCTTCTTATTATAATGGAGATTGTGTGTTTTCTGTCTGTAACCGAAACTATATTGATACTCAACTTACAATTTCCTTAATTATTAATGTCACATTCTCCATAGTTTTAGTTTTATTTAAACCTCAATTATTAATAAAATTGTTTTACATTATTAATACTGTTGACCATATTACATGATATGATATTTTCCACGTACTCGCGTCGATCCCGTCGGCATTGGCACTGGGCAATTTGGCAGGTGTTGCCTGGGGGATAGCTTCGACGCTATTAACTCGTAAAGATCCAGGGTCGAAGGGCCAGATTTACATACTGATTGCATGCAATTGTATTTATACTTACAGCAAAATAGCGGTTTACAGTATGAACGGGAGGCTAATTTGCATATTGATATTAAAAATGTGATTTTAATAAATATTTGCTTAGTATTATTGATTTTTAATTGTTTTTTTTTTTTTTATGAATATGAGCAAAAATCTCGAGATTAAATCTTGAAAGAAATTCATTGACAAAAAGAAATAACTGCAATTTTATTCTTTACTTCTTATTTTAAGTAAATAGTTAAATTAGGAAAATTTTAAGTAAATAGTTAAATTAAAGCAATTAAAGACGGGAGTGATGGAAGAGTAAGTTTCAGTTGTTCAATTTTTCGATTATACTCTCCTCTGTTTCAAATCTTATTATCTGCCTTCTTATTTAGTTTCATTAGCATTTCTAATTTGATTACATTAAAACTTAAATACTTACACCCGGAGGATGCATATATTTGCAAGTTCAATATAATATTTTATTACATTAAAACTTAAATATTTGCGCCCAGTGGATGCATACTTTTGCTAGTCATTGTAACTGCCCAAGCTTAACTTTGTAGATAACGTTTTTATTGGTAAATAACATTTTTCACGGTCAACAGAGGGGAAAATAACTCCATACAAATTACTTTCTTTTAAATTATCAACTTTGCACTTTTAGAAACCCACGCACACCCTAGAATATTTTTATATATTCTAAATATACATTATGAGGAATGAAACAATACAGATCGTGCAACGTTATCATTAAAAACTTCTTCTTTTTAAAAAAAGACGCTATCCCATCATGCTTTGAGTGTGTACTGGTCTTAAATTAGAAAAATGACAGAGAAAAAAAAAATGGATTGAATCACGTGATGCTAGTCTAGGACATCAATTTAAAAGGTGTACGAATTATATTGCCTGACCCGGCGCTAAGTAGCAAAGAAATTCCTAGGATTTGCACCAACGGAGACGACCCAATTTTTTCCAGTAGCGTCTGCGACAGGAAAACTTTAAGGCGCTGGTTCTAAAATTAGTTTAGTGCATAAATATTTTGGAGACCAAAAATAAAAGCGTAAAGAAATATAAGTGACTAAATTAAAAACATGAATAAAATAAAATTCTTGACTTGAAGTTAATTTCTTCCTATATTCAAACAGTAAAACTTTAGTCCGCAGGATAGAGGTTTCGAATCACAGCAATGGATTCAAATTTTTATTTATTTTTCAATGGAATCAGCCCAAAGTGAAATGCACAGAGCTTCGTTCAGGATTTGAACTCGGGTAATTGATTACATTATCCCTCAACGATTATCATTACGCTAAGCTCCCTTTCAATAGTTATGTGTATATATATATATTTACCAACCCCTCCGCACGAGCTGGATGCGACACAAGATCAATTTCTTAAGCGGAGTTTAACAGGTTTGAATTCAGAGTTTTCCTTCTCCTAGACTGGTCACCTATCCATGGTTAAAGAGCCCAGTCTGCCTGCTATTTACCCATAGATGGAGGGAGAATTGGATTCATACCTTTCCCAAGGTACTACCACTCCGGGTCAGAGTGGACCAGGGAGCAATGGTGATGAAGGGTTGCTCCACATTCCCCAAACCTCCAAAACTGGAACCTTACCATCAGATAGAGTTTAATGTCACTCCCAGGACATGTACACCCTCAGTACCGCCTTCTAGCACCCATATGATAAAGAGGGGTTGGGGCTTGCCATAAAGGCAATAGGGTTGGGAAAATAATATAGGTGCTAGGGCTTGACGTGACCAGCCGATTGATCGGAGGGGGTCTCTCTGACCGCCCGTCTAGCCCAAGATAGGGCCAAAGTGGAGTATTGCAAGTCATGAACTGCTCATCCACCTGGGTTCTATCCTTAAGCCTCACGGGTCGCCACCCACGGCCAACAGGTCGTCCCGTTTGGGGAACTGGATCTAGTGGAGAAGTTCTAATTCTAAACCTCTGGGAACCTCGGCAGATAGATGCCAACTATTAAATTTTAATATACCTGTAAGGAGGTGCAAAGTTATTAGATACTTTGAATACACAAAACTCCGACGAAGGTTAATAGACAAAACATTTAATATATACAACACATGGATATGAAGATACAACGTACATAGTAAAAGAGTTACATATATAAAGATAAAGACACATTCATGAATGGTACATTATAACATATAAAAGTACAGACATGAGACTAGGAATAGTCCATGCTGTGAAGAACTTACAGTAATATAAGGGGGCGGAGCCCCAACGAGAGGGGTTAGATAAAATCTACCCCATGTGGCTCGTAGTTACTGAAACAGGAAAAAGAGGCCGAAAGGGTTTGAACCCGGCGCTTAAATACTATAGCACCCTAGCGGGCACCAGCAAACTAAAAGGGGCAGACAACTCCACCAGGCAAATACAAACTAACGCTACATACCAAATAGGTATATTAAA
>CM042143.1:61169943-61179943 GCA_023376005.1 Doryteuthis pealeii | reverse complement strand
GGAAATGCCATTAATCCGTTCTGCCGCCTTAAAACACTCTAATTGTTTGTTACGTTTTTTTAATAAGAAAAATAGCACAGTATTGCATAAAAACATAAAATAGGATGTAATGAATTATGTGTTGTAATATGTTTTAATGTTTATTTTTTAATTATAAATAATTACGATTCCAGTGGAGCACAAATAAAAACGAAAGAAAGCGAAAAGAATACTTAGATCTTGCAGAGAGCTAAAAAAAATAGTGGAACACAAAATGCTGGGAAAGAGACTAGGGTAATTGGAGATAAAAGGATGAATCGAAACCACCCAGACCGCATCAATTTTAAGATCAACTAAATTATTTAGCAGAGTCTTGGAGACCTGAGGAGAATTCATTCAGAATTTAGTAAGATAAAAATAAAAACACTATTAAAAACTTGTTAGCTCGCATAAAGTGAAAACAACTACAACAACTTTGCGGTTCCAGCAGATCACAGAGTGAAGCTGAAGAAAATGAAAAGTTGGACCTTGCCAGAGAATTGAAAAGGCTGTGGAATATGAGAGTGAAAGTGATACCCATTGTAGTTGGTGCACTTGGAGCAGGTCCCAATAAACTTGGAAAAAAGACTAGAGGATCTGGAAATAAGAGGAAGAATTGAGACCATCCAAACTGTTGCTCTGCTGCAATCGGCTAGAATACTCAGAAGATTCCTCGAGGCCTGAGGAGACTTGTTGACACTCAGCCTCTAGTGAAAGACTATCAGCTACCGCTGATGTGAAAAACATTTTTAAGATTTAATCTTTAAGCTGAGTTGAGTAAATTTTCTTATCTTGTGCAGTCTCCACAAGAATGACAATATATATGTATATGGAAAATTTGTTTTATATCGGTCATTTGTGTTATATCAACCTATTTCTGCCATTAGAATTTCTTTTGTTCAAAATTATTCGGGTAAATTGTTCTTATCTAGTGTTGACTTTACCCCACCACTGACTTGTACTCTAATCTAAGTCGCTTGTACGACTCTAAAGACAATTGTTATTTTTATATCCAAAATTGTTTTTTTTTCCAACTATCTAATGAGATTCGCCAGTCAATCCATAACACCACTACAGTGTTATACACATAAAATTCTCTGAGACTTTGAAATAAAAACGGATCACCTTATCCAGCAAAAAGACCAGACCTAGTGTTGATAAACAAAAAAGAAAGAACTTGTCAACTGGTGGATTTTGCAGTTCCAGCAGATCACAGGGTAAAGCTAAAGGAAAATGAAAAAATGGACAAATATCTGGACCTTGCCAGAGAACTGAAAAAGTTATGGAATATGAAAGTGAAAGTTATACCAATTGTAGTTGGTGCACTTGGAACGGTCCCAAAAGGATTGGAAAAGGGTTTGGAAAGTTTGGAAATCAGAGGAAGAATTGAAACCATTCAGAACACTGCACTGCTGCAATCTGCCAGAAGAATAAATAATAATAATAATAATTTTTGTAAGAAAAGAGTTTAAAGGTGGTGAATTTATATATATATATATATATATAATATATATATATATATATATATATATATATATATATATCGGTCACAAAATCTGGTCACACGACTCATTTTAGAGTAAAGAAAAATTCCATTCTTATGGTAACACAAGCCATTACTTAATCTAGAGTGAATATATGTAAATATCTCTCTCTCTCTCTCTCTCTCTCTCTCTCTCTCTCTCTCTCTCTCTCTCTCTCTCTCTCTCTCTCTCTCTCTCTCTTGAGTAGAACAATATATATATGTGTGTGTGTGTGTGTGTGTGGTGAGAGAGAGAGAGAGAGAGAGAGAGTCCGTTGTTTATAAAAATGACTTGATTTGGAATTAAATAACCCGAAAAGGGTTGATACGTCGTAAAACAAAACAACAAACAACAACAACCATCGTGGTGTAATGTTTAGCAAGCTAATCTCGCAGATCCATTCGTACTGAATAGCGAATACGATATCGCTGGATGCCTCATACTTGCGACCTTGTGACACATCTTAACCGTAGCGAAGGGCTTGCATTTTGGGCTGAGCGTCCCATCGTAATGTAATGGTTAACAAGCTAGTCTCGCAGACGTAGTATTAATGAACAGCGAGTTCGATTATCGTTAGATGCCCTATACTTGCGAGCTTGTGTAACATTTTAATCGATTATCCCTGCATGCCCTATACTTACGACCTTGTGTCGCATCTTACCCGTGGCAAACGGCTGGATAAATATCTACTCACTCTCTTCGCATTTTACTTCTCGTGCTATTTTTCTTTCTTAAATTTCTGTTTACTCGAGTGGTTTGAAACGATTTCAGTCGGTCTATACTCCTGCGTTCTCAACATTCCATCGCGACTTGATTCCCTTATCTGAAGTAGAAATGCCGATGTATTCGTAGAGAATACCATCGTTTATGACAGTAAAGATGTTAGTAATAAAAGAAATGTCGATGCTGATAAAGAAGATGGTGTTGAAAAGCGAGACGTAATAATAACAATCATTACAACAGCGTAAATATTGTTTTATCACTGAAAAATCTCAGAACGCTAGCATTATCGGTATGTGTGTGTGTGTGTGTGTGTTTTTTTTTCAAGATGTCTGCTTTGCCTATCGTCACTTCCGGTTTAGTAAAATTCTATCAGCAATACTTTCGGGGTCTTTAGATAGTCCTGATGTTTTGTTTTTCTTTTTTGTTGTTTTATTATTATTTTTCTTTTTTTTTGGGGGTTTTTTTGTTTATTTGTTGTTTTTCTTTGTTATTTTTTGTGTTTTTTGTGTGTTTTAGTTGTTTTGTTTTTTAACGTCCATTTACGATCATTCAGATTTTTCTGATTATTCTTCCTCCTGCATTTGGTCACCGCCCTGTTTACAGACACTTTTCTTATTTTTCCTTCAACATCTTCGTTAAAAAAGAAAAAAAAATTGGGCTACATCTGTTGTAAACATCGTATAGAAGAAACCTATGTACATCAAGAATTTGTTTTTATGCGCCCGCGTCAATAACGAAGTGTCGATTGACGTTGGTGTCGGGGTACCTTGCTGAATAATTATACTTCGTGGCATTTCTCAGACCTTGATGCTACCCATCTTCTCCCCCAGTAACATGTGACTGGATATTCTGGGTTATATGGTAGGAAAGATCTCTAACCTGACATAGTTGAAAAAATAAAACAGTCTGCTTTAGAAGTGACATTCCTCGTTTGGAATCAGAACTGTACCTTTCCAAGATTACTCGGAGTAATTCTACTAAACCTATAGTTGCATATTCTATTTTCTGGAAAGCGGTATTGCCACAAGATTCCGGGTTCGATACCAACCATCGCAAATTCAATGGCAGTCAGTTGCTTCATCATCATGGACCAGATGGTCTCATTGGGGATATTTTCTCCTTTTTGTGAATTGAGCTTTGTCCACGGGTTGATAAAATTCAGCGCACAGCTTGGATAAAATCTCGCTTTACTCAGATGCAAAAAATTCTCCTGATCTAGCGATAGTGAAAAGGGGATATACTCCTCGTTGTTCGGCTGAAAAAAACGACAATAGAAGCTAAGTTTAAAAATAACAATTTCTTGCGTCTCTATGAAATTATGTAACTATTTCAGCAAAAATAAGTATTTACAAAGTTTGCTATTATCATTTTACTAGCATAGAAACTGAGACTCACCTGTAAAGGTACGACTAATTCCTGGGAATTTCCAGGACCATGGCATTTGCTTTGTGTAAACTATATGGATTCTAATGGCCAAAATCGGCTGTGTCATACGGATTCAAAGTGGGTTGATGTTTAGACAACGAATGGAACAACTTTGACCATCGTTATTGAAAAGTTAAGGCACTATTTTGCTACTTTCGGTGTTCCACATATTCTGGTTAGTGATAATGGTACATGTTTCACTAGTTGGGAGTTAGATGAGTTCACCAAATAAAATGGTATTAAACACAAACTGGTTAGCCTGTATCATCAGGCAAAAAGTGGTTTAGCTGAACCTTTGTTTGGTTGGTTGGTTGGTTTTACGGCATGTCAACCTTTGGATTATTTTATGTCGAAGAATAAAAATATAAGATCACGTCACTGCACACATAAGACCCCATCAAAAATATTCTCATAAGGATTTGAATTTGCCCTAAACATAGAACCCCACTATCTCATGTCTCTACAGAACTCACTGGTACCTAGAAGTTCACTCATCCGTGAACAGTCTACAACAATATGAGTGAATGTGTATATATATTTACTTTGTCGTTAATCGTTTTATTTTAATAGTTTCCTCCGGACATACATACATACACACACACAATTGCCCTTTATACAGGGTGATAAAAAACAGACTTTTTTTTAAAAGTCAAGCCTGTTTTTTGGGGGGTCACCCTATATATATATATATATATATATATATATATATATAGGGTGAACCCTCCAAAAACAGACCTGACTTTTTTTTAAGTCTGTTTTTTATCATCCTATATATGTATAGATGGATAGACATTAATTCCAGACTCTAATGTAAAAATGTCTTATATTGTAAAAGAGACACTTGGTATAGCAGTATTAGACTCTGCGTGTTTCGACCGGGTGCAAAAGAAGTTTGGTTAAATTTAATTTTTTGACACATTAAATGAGATAGAAACTTTGTAAAAACTTCTAAATCTAACAGGGCTTTTAGTTTCGGAGATTTAGTGGAAATTAAATCCACTAAAGCATTTAAATTTCATATAATTCCTGTGATCAAAATCGATATGCATCATCCGTATCACAATAGAAACAAAGAAAAGGAGGCCGATAAAAAAATGATGAGTTACTCAAGAAGAGAAAACTGAATTAAAAAAGTTTTAAGATCAAATATATGGGTATCTACTCAGTCTTGTTCAGGTGTATCATTTGATGTCTACAGAAGGAACAATACTGTAATGTATTTCCAGCTTGAGTCATCTATACATATATAAAGGGAAGTTGTGTGTATATGTATGTGTGGAGGAAACTTCGAAAATAAAACAATTAACGACAAAGTAAATATATATATACACATTAAATCTCACCAGGGCTTGGTATTTGATCAAAAATAATAGAGATTTTATTTTTATTCTTGAAGATAATTAAAAGATAAAATTTAAATAACAGCATGGGTTTTTTTTTTTTCATTTAATATTTTAGATAGTAGACATTAACATTTCTTTTCAGGGTAACTGGATCAATGCAAGGTCTATTTTTTACATCGGGATTTAAATGGGGCATCCCACAGGATTCAACTCATGATTCCAGTAATAATGGATCTGGGACTAACTTTAAAAATCCCCCTCTACCTAGGCGACGCCGGGTAGCTGCTGCTAGTTATACCATAATGGCAAATACAATGTTAATCGAAACTATTTTTTTATTATTATTATTATTCAATTTGCCATTTACAAATTTAGAAAATAATACTAGATAAAGTAAGTAAACTTATAGGGGTGGCCTAAAGTCGATATCAGCCAGACAGCGAGGGAGTCTATCTCCTTTTCACTAGCGCTAAATCAAGGAGATTGTTTGTGCATCTGAGGTGGAGCTCCCTCCTTTGTTGCACAGATCCCTGTGCTACGCTAAGTTGGCGAGGGCCGGTATCGAACCAGGAACTTGTAGTCCTTAGGCGGACTGAGCTAAACCGGTCCTAATATCTTGACACTATGGAAGCACATCAGATATTAGCTCTTTGCCAACCAAATTTCCCCCACGGCTGTACCAAATTTCTTGATATCTTTTACTTGTATGATGGGTTATTTCAAAGTTCACTATCTATTCACCTCAGAACTCATCATATTCAAATAAAGTCATATTGTTATTGTAATCTGAGTCTTTCTGCTCAATTATAATGAACTAACCATCATTTTTTGTAATTTGGGAAAGCCGCTGTGAATAGCTTGCACTAGACCAAAGAAATTGTTTATGATGAGATAGAGCGCCACACCTACTGTCAGTTCCCAGATGCTGCTTTACTGCAGAGATGTGATTAATCAAAATGTGCTAATCGTGTTGGCGAGGACCGGATCGAACCCGAAATCTTGCGATTCCCAAGCGGATGCTCTATCGACCGAGCTAAACGGGCCTCTTTAGTTGATAAGTTAGCGGAATGGCCTATTGTCAACATTAGCCGAACAGTGAGGGAGTCCATCCCCTTTTCGCTAGTGCTAGACCAGGGAGATTGATTTTGGCCAGGGAGGTGGAGCGCCACACCTAACGCCAGCTCGCCACTTTACTACACAGATCAGATTACCCAATCTGTGCTACTCATACGCTAAGTTGACGGGAACCGATGTAGAACTAGGAATCACAAGATTCCTAATCGAGTGCTCTACCGACTGAGAGTCTTTATATACCGATTTTTTTATGATTTAGATGTGAGTTTTTTTGTTTGTTTGTTTTTTTCCTTAATTATAAAAATAAGGTAATTTTTCGCATGCAATTTCTACTTTGGCTTCAGATATGTCTAAATATTCAGGTTTTATGCGATTCCAAGGCGGATGCTCTACTAAATGAGCTAAACCTACAATGGTCGAACTATATGATCGAAGCCAAGTCGAGTGCCCAGTACGCAGTGTATGACCGCATGTACTCTGGAATGCCTGGTTTTGAATTCCCTTAGAGACAGCTAACTACATTCGCTTATGAGATAGTTTACAGTATCGTCTCTTTCTATACAAAGGCAACATCTGCTGTTTATTTCTTCTTCTTCTTCTTCTTCTTCTTCTTCTTCTTCTTCTTCTTCTTTCTTTCTTTCTTTCTTTCTTTATGACACAGAGGAAAGGAAAGATGACGGTGCATTTCAACAGGCGTGTATATCTTTCACCTTATTAGAGTTCAAATTGTCGGACACCAGTTCTTCAAGACTCCGGTTCCATTTTATGGCACTGTCACAGATCCACCCACGCCACGCAGAATAATGGTAATCAGAATGTCTTAGACAAACAATTTATTTTTTGCCAACTCAAAAAAAAAAAGTCATGTTAGACTCTGTATCTTGAAAACAGAGTATTTTATTTTGTTTTATTATAAATTCTTGTTTCTCTGGCCATAACGAGTTTTAGGTTTCCACAAAAGTTTACGACAGAGAAGAAAGTTTTATTACTTATTAAAAATTAAAGTTGTTTATATATTCCCTTTTAGGCGTATCCGCGTTTTTAGAGTACATTCTAGAGTAGTGATGGCCTACCCATGACATATGCAACAAAGGGGGTACATAGCATGATCGGATGTGGTGCATCGTGATACGGTTCTATGGGCACAACACTAGGGCCCATGTTTAACAGCTACGATAGTTCCCATGTTAAGTCCTGTTCTTTCTTTCTTTCTTTCTTTCTTTCTTTCTATTTTGCTTTCTTGTGTTCCATCTTGAGTCAGTAGGTGCAACCACGTTCAAGGTCTGGTAGATTTTATTTCCTTTTTTCACAATTACCAGATTTTATTTTTGAATGGAGTGGCAATCTGGATCTGAAATATTTTAGTGGTTTAATGTTCTGAGGCAATTTTTATTTTCTCTTGATAACATTGTCTTATTTCTCAACATATCGCTGGATATCTTAGATAAAAAAATTTTAAAACTCTCGTTTTTGGTATGTCATGCAGAAAGAGGTTTATGAATGAGCATTTAAGCAAACCATTCTCCTATAACTACCTTTCAGGAGTACAAAAGAGCTGTTACTACTATAGTCAATTAGATAAATAGACTGAGACATATATATATATATATATATATATATATATATATATATATATATATATATATATATAAGTTGTGTAAAAAAAAGTATCGAGATTTTTAATACTTTTTGACACACCTTGTATTCTGAAAAAAGTTCCATTCATCAAGGTTTTTTTAGAATACAAGGTGTGTCAAAAAAAGTATCAAGTTTAAAGCTGTATTTACCAAGAATGAATGGAACATTTTTTTCAGAATACAAGGTGTGTCAAAAAGTACCAAAAAATATCGAGAATTTTTGGACGCACCTTGAGCGAGCGAGAGAGAGAGAGAGAGAGAGAGAGAGAGAGAGAGAGATTAACAGACTGTGATAGATAGATAGATAGATAGATAGATATGCATACATATATATTAACAGACAGGGATAGATAGATAGATAGATAGATAGATAGATAAAAGACTCACAATCGTTGATGAGTCCAAAAGTGCAAGTAAAGTCAACGGAATAACCTTTTGTCGGTATCAGCTGGACAGCGAGGGAAATATATACTTTTTTTCGCTAGCGCGAGACCAGTGAGATTGTTTTGCTATGGTGGGGCGCTACACCTAGCGTCAGCTCCACAGATCAGATTACCAAAGCTATGCAATAAATGTGCTGAGTTGGCGAGGACCGCTATCAAACCCTGAACCTTACGATTCCTAGTCAGATGCCCAAAGCACAAGTAGTTTTCTTTATCTCGATGTCGGATATACATAAACAGTATCTACATATTAATACTCTTGTTCCTTAATCTTCCGACCGTTATCATCTTGCAACACCCTCTGGTTAAAAATGAAACCGTTCAAAAATATAAATCCTGATTATCTGGTGTTGCTTTTCCGCCGAATTCTTAGTTCTTATGAGTGTCATCACCTCAGCTAATAATGAACCATTCCGTTTTTATTATAAAGAAAGAAAGGGAAGAAAAAGGATACGCTACACAAAAAATATATAAGAAAGAAAGAGAGTAGGGAAAATATAGAGAGAGGAGTGAGCTTACGGAAGTCATAACGCTAATATGTTTCAATCGAACATAATGAAAAGAAGGAAAGAAAGAAAGAAAGAGTGATAGCGTTAAATCAATATTATTATACTTTTTACATATTGAACTATTTAGCAATATCTCTTAAGGAAACGTATCAAACGTTATGATAATCAAATTATAAATTGGTATATCCATAGGTCCTGCTAGTTCATTGTCAATGCTAGTGAAATCTATGATGCATAGAAAAGTAAAGAAATAATAACTTTCCATCTTTTACGATTTTTGTGGCCATCCTTCAAGCAAGAACGCCTGTCCACCGGAGATCCTTTCTGTTAAGCAGAGCGCGATCCTTAGTAAAACATCCTTTGGTTGTTCTTTGGTGCTCCTCAGTCTTGCAGGTCCTTTGTCAATGATTGTAAATGGACATCTCTCAGTATCAGCGATTAAGTAGTTAACCAGCCACGTATTCGGACTGTTGATTGGGTGAGGTTTACACCACATGACCTCGCTTAGTTTATAAATTTAAGTGGTGTATTGCGTGCTGCAATACACCACTTAAATTTATAGACTAATAAACATATAAAAAATATATATACAAAAATATATAAAAAATATATATACAAAAATATATAAAAAATATATATACAAAAATAATCCAACAGATATTGACTAAGTTTAGCTTGGTACAACTGAAAGCCAAATTAGAGTACGAAAATGCTGTCAGGGCCACAGCGTTACGCTCAACTTTCCAGCGGGAAGGGTCTACCTAGCGCCTGTTATGTGATGGTTATCGCTGTAGGAAATAGACTGGGCTCGTTAATCCTTGTATGGCAACCAGTCTAGGAGAAGGAAAACTGAATTCAAACCTGTTAAACTCCGCTTAAAATGGACCTTGTGTCATAAGCACAATACAGGCTTATGACTTTCTAATGGCCAACAATACAGCTGTTAAAATGTAGATATGGTTGATAGAGCTTATAATCAAATAAATTGGAGGCGCGTTGTGTAATGTTAGTATCGTAGAAAATAGACTCGTCGACCCGAGTTCAAATCCTGGGCGAGGCTGTTTACATTTCACATTGTGCTAATACCCTTGGGAAATGTAGGAATCCAACTACTCTCCATTCAGCTATGGGTAAATAGTAGGGTAGACTGAACTCTTTAATCCTTGTATGGCAACCAGTCTAATAGAAGGAAAACTCTGAATTCAAACCTGTTAAACTCCGCTTAAAAATGGACCTTGTGTCATACTCAAGCACGATACAGGCTTATGGTTTTCTAATGTTCATCTTTCTAGCGGGGAGGGCCAG
>CM042143.1:61144943-61162443 GCA_023376005.1 Doryteuthis pealeii | reverse complement strand
TCTTACTTCTCTAACCCCCCCCTCTCTCTCTCTCTCTCTCTCTCTCTCTCTCTCTCTCTCTCTCTCTCTCTCTCACACACACACACACACACACACACACACACACACACACACTTTCTGTCCATCTATTTGTCTATTTGTTTTGGTTTTTTGGGGGTTTTTTTACAGTAGTATCCATACTTTCTCTGTGTGTATCTGTATATTTGACTTGGATTTGAATATAACTTTTTTAAATTTTTATTTTTTTTATATTTTAAAAAACTTTCTGTCCATCGGAAAGATTTTTAAAAAATAAATATAACTCACACATACACAACTAATGACAAATCCAGCTCCCAAACACACATACACACACTTATCCAGTTTGACCCATCCTTACCATTCCAACATTCTGACCAAACACCTGCATCTCCACATAACACTCCCCATTTAGAGGGAAGAAAATCCACTACCCGTCCCCCCCCCCGGCTACCCCTGCCCCTACTGACAACCTACTGTTTTTCACCATTCTGAAAAGGTCCTTCATTGAAGCAAGAACTGGGCTTTTGTCCTGATGATGGTCAAAATGGCCGAAACGTTACATCGTCGACAATAAACATCCAGTTTCCATAACATCCCGTGTTTGTCTACTTTTCTCCACACACACACACACACACACACACACACACATATATATATATATATATATATATAATATATATATATATATATATGAAGAAAAAGTGGAAGTAAATCCGACAATATGTAATTTTATAAAAAAATTGAAAAAACACAAGTTTCATTTACGAGTAATGTTTAATAATGACGCTGCAATGTTTTGGTTTGTTTAATAAACCTTCTTCGGGGCCTTCGTTTGTTTAAAGAAAAATAAATTATTAATGAAAACAAAAGTATGCGAGCCTCTGCTTTTGGTATGTGGCTGCTTTTGTTGATATCCAAATATGTGAAAAAAGCCATACTTTAAAACGCCGAGTAACGTCGGCGACTTTATTTAAACTACGTGACGTATTTTTTTCCCAAAAATTCTTGGATATGATTTTAATGACTGGAAAATATATTTAACGTCGGCGTCCCATTTAAGGTACGAGATGCGATTTTTTTCTGAAAATAATCTTAGCAAATGGAAAAATACCTAATTTAATTGAATAAAAAATGGATATTAATGCTCAACATAAGGTATTTTGTGATGTTTAAGCATTAGTTTAACTAGGTGAGGGGACAAGATATAAAATCCGGGTCTTTGTTTTATCATATTATAAATCTAAATTATGCTATAGTCCACAATTTTTCTTAGTTTTTGTTGTGCATGCTAACTAACATTTCTTTTTTGTACTCCTAGATTCATTTGTTGATATTTCTAGATGTCTCACCTATATACTTTTTATCGTAACCTAAACATTGGATGGTGTATTATAGAAAAAAACCCTCAATAACCTAGGAATCAAAACTTACAAACTCCTCAAACATAATTTTTTAAATTATTATCAACAATAAAATCAAGCATACTTTCAGAGGTCTGATGTGTAAATATAGATATACAACGTATATTCTTTCCTAATTGAAATGTCGTTAAAATCCATCAACCAACCAACCAACCAATCTCTCTCTCTCTCTCTCTCTCTCTCTCTCTCTCTCTCTCTCTCTCTCTCTCTCTCTCTCTCTCTCTCTCTCTCTCTCTCTCTCTGTAATTTTTCCTCCTCCCTAATAGCATTGTATTCTTTCTTCTTTTTTTACTTTGATTTCATTCTCCCGTTTCTTCTCATCTTTGGTTCTTTTACATCAATTTCTTTAAGTTTCATTGCTTCAATTTCTTTTTTTGGCTTTTTCTTCCCTTTTCTTTCTTTTTTCTGGTATTTATCTCACATTTGTTCTATTTTTTTCTTTATTTTTTTCTTTCTCTTTCTTTCTTCCTTCTTTCCTTTCTTTCTTTCTTTCTTTCTTTCTTTCTTTTTTTGCATCTCTTCCCTCTTGTTATATTTCCAGTTTCTTTCTTTCTTTTCTTTCTTTTTTCTTTCTTTCTTTCTTTCTTTGCTTCTTTTCCCTATTGTAATGTTTTCAGTTTCTTTCTTTTTTCTTTCTTTCTTTCTTTCTTTTTTCTTTCTTTCTTTTTTAACTTCTTTTTTCTTTTATTATGTTTTCAATTTTTGTTTCTTTCTTTCTCACCTTTCTTCTTTCTTTCTTTTCCCTTTGTTTTTTTTAAGTTTCTTTCTTTCTTTCTTTCTTGCTTTGCAATTATCAGTCGTTTTGTTTATCTATTCATTTATTTCCTTCTATTGTTTTTCTTCTCTTTCTCTCCAATATACTTCTATCTCTGTTTTCTTTTTATTGTTAATATCATTTCATTCTTTGCGAGTTTTTACACCAGTTTTAACTGGTGGTCTTTCGCTATTATTATTACTAGTAAAAATAAAAAACACCCTCCGGGCGATGTAAAATAGATTTTAAAAACATATTGCCTGGGGCGTGGGAGTAAAAAATTCAATGTCAGCGAGTTTGAACCCTAAGTAAGTAAAATCATCAAATTGATTAAAGGATTAAAAAATAAAACAATTTGAAATGTAAACTTTAAATATGTATTAAAATAAAACAAACTATATATATATTGTCATGTATTTATCAAAACTTGTTTTAAAAAACAATGAGGACTGTCTAATGTCGCATGTTGATATTTTGAGTGTATTTATTCTATGTTATGACGATTTTGGGTAATGTGACGTAAGCAGTGATGTAATTTTTGTTACAGACAAAAACCGGAAGCGAATCTCCATTATTATTATTATTATATTATTATTATTATTATTATTATTAGCTTTCATTACGGTCTTTCTTCACTTTCCGCCGCTTCACTTTTCTTCTTCTGTCTCTCTTACACATAAGACATTTGATGAAGACAATTTACTTATATATATATATATATATATATATATATATATATATATATATATATCTTTTGTTTATAGCTTATCAAATTTATCAGTTTATGTAAACGAATTACATTCCTGCATAACAATCACACCACACAAGCAATGTGATACATCAACATGTTTACTCAAAGACGACATGTCATTTAATTTTTTTAATTTAACAAAAAAAAATTGTTTTCAACTTACTTTTGAGCCGGTTCCATCATTTTTTTTGTAACTTTTCAGACGTGACTTTTGGTTTTAATTTTTATTCACAATTATTCTTGTTTATAGTAAGTTTTTTGCACTCTCCTTTCTGTCACTCGATACACTATTGTAAGAGGTTTCTTTACAAGTAAATATGACTTCAACAACAACAAAAAAGACATCAACAGTAAGTATACACATAACAGCTTTATTCTATCATTAACACTTGTCTTAAATCCTGGCCACTGAAAATCCCTTTCTTCCTGGTTTTAAATTCATTTCTATCGTAAGATTATTAACACTGCGTTTATGTCATAAATATGATAATCCGCTTCCGCTATTAACGCTTGTCTTCATTTCTGGCCTAACTTAAATAACACCTACAATTTTTATAGATACTTGCAAATATATGCACCCTCCGGGTGCAAGTATTTATGTTTTACTGTAATAAAATATCGTATTAAATTAGAAAGGCTAATGAAACTAAATAAGAATGTAGATAAAAAGATTTGAAACAGAGGAGGGGTATAATCGAATAAATAGAACAACTGAAACTTACTCTTCCATCACTCTCGTCTTTCATTGTTATTTTTCTAATTTAAGTATTTTGTTAAAATAGGAAGTAAAGAATCAAATGACAGTTATTTTTTCTTGTTAATGGATTTCATTTAAGATTCATAGAAGAGATTTTTGCTTATATTCATCAAAATAAAACCAAACAATTAGAAAGACATCATTTTAAACAAAAACCTGAATAATATAGGTATTAAGACAGTTACATGTTTAACGAAAACAATTAAAAAACATTATATATAATAGAAATAATGATAATCTATATATCAAAACGTTTGATCCTTAATCTTCGGACCGTTATCATCTTGCAACGCCCTCTGGTTAAAAATCACTGTCCAAAACGTCCAAGATGAAATGCAAAATGTAAATCCTGTGTATCTGGTGTTGCTTATCCGCTGGATTATTATTTCTGATGAATGTCGTCACCTCAGCTAAATAATGGATCATTCCGTTTTTATCATAAAGGAAGAAAGGAAAGGAAAAGGAAATGCTACACAGAAAAAAAATAAGAAGAAGAAGAAAGAAAGAAATACAGAAAAAGAGTAGGGGAAAGATACTGAGAGGGGATGATAACGCTAACCTCTTTCAATCGAACGTAATGAAAAGAAGGAAAAAAAAAGAAAGAAAAAGAGCGTGAGAGTTAAATCAATAGTATTATATTTTTGCAGATTGAACTATTTTGCAATAGTTCTTAAATAAACATATCAAACGTTGTAATAATTAGGATATCATAATGTGATATATTCACAGGTCCCGCTAGTATATGTATGATTACAGAATGTATATCTATGATTTTGTATATAGGCTTGATTTGGTATCTCGTAATATATTACGGCTGTTTTAAGATTGTGATTAAGGGAGAATACTTTTTTTTTCAAATAATTGAAACTCTTCTTGACATTCTTGGTGCTGTTAACAACGTTCAACCGATCGATTCTTTTAATGCCTTGCATATATATATATATATATATATATATATATATATATATATATATATATATATAATAAAAGAAAACAAAAAAAAATGAATATTTTTTATCATTTTCATAGCTAATATTGACAATATTTCGATTTACAAAAAATCATCATCAGAGCATAATGATAATTAGGTCCGTTTTTAGATATAAATGTTTTTAACATCGAGAGAGAAGCAGAAAATAATTTAAATTCAAACTGGAAACCTTTTTTTCAAAAACAATTCATTTTAAACAATTTTAACAACATTGTGTGTTTTCATACCCTTTTATCTACATTTACCGTCGGATTCATTTCCTTACTCGTAGACATGGAGTCAACGGGGCTGGTTACTGACAATTTCTCGCCATGCGATCTTCTGGCTTGGTCTTAACTTAGATATAAATGCTCTATCAATGATATTTGCAGGGTTTACTTATAAATATAGCACCCATATTATCTATCTTTCTATATCTATATCTATATATATATCTATAAATGTTTGTGTGTGTGTGTGTGTGTGTGTGTGTGTGTGTGTGTGTGTGTGTGTGTGTGTTTATTGAAAAAAGAAAAGAAAAGAAAATGTTGTCTGTATAAAAATTGTTTATTGGAGTGCCGACACGTATTTCGATTAAGAGTTTGTCCTTGTATATATTGTATTCTATTCATTATTATTTTAAATACAAAATAACATGAAATAAAAATAATAGAAACAATTTTAAAATGTTTAAGTATACAAAAAAAACGGTCATCATCAGGGCAAAATATTTTGATATTTGAAAATAAAACGGTAAGAATACAGAGAATTTGGATGTGTTCGAAAAAAGAATCTTTTATGAAAAATTTGAGAGACGCTTACAGTTTGAAGGCTTATGGAGAATATTCAGTGACATGTAATGATTTAATAATACTAGCAAAATAAAAAAACACCCTCCGGGCGATGTAAAAATACATTTTTGAAATATATTGCTTGAGGAGGTGGAAGTTAAAAATTAAATGTCGGAGAGTTTGAACCATAAATCATGAAATCATCAAATTTATTAAAGGAGTAAAAAAAATTAAAACAATTTGAAATCGAAACTAAGTTCTATTAACTTTGAATATCTATTAAAATAAAACAAACTATATATAAATATATGATACTGGCGATGTATCTATTAAAACTTGTTTTAAAAAAACAATGAGGACTGTCTAATGTTGCATGCTCAAATTTTGAGTGTATTTATTCTGTTATGACGATTTCTGGTATAGTGACGTAAGCAGTGGCGTAGTTTTTGTTACAGACAAAAACCGGAAGCGAATCTCCATTATTAATAGATATATATACGAAAAATTTTAACTTTTTTTTTAAATGTTACATTTAACGCTAATCTGTTTCAATCGAACATAATGAAAAGATGAAAAGAAGAAAAGAAAAAAAAAGAGAGAAAAAAAGAGAGGGAGTTAAATCAAGATTATCATATTTCCTACATATTGAAGTATTTTAGCAATAGCTTTTAAGTAAGCATACCAAACGTTGTAATAATTAGATTATCATGCATATATGTCTATCTACAGGTCCTGCAAGTATATGTTTTATTACATTAAAATTTAAATACATGCGCCCAGGAGGCACATTCTTTTGCTAGTATAATCAAGAAAGAAAAGCCGGAATTGGCAGATAAGGAGTGTAAAATGTTATCAAAGAATAAAGAAAACGTAAAGGGATTAAAACTGGAAAGAGCAAAAATAGGTGTGTTATCATGAAATCTAGAAGCATTATTATTTTATTACAGACAATTTGTTTATTCTAATTGTTTGCTAATTGTATATTTTGCATATTAGTGGTTTCTGGTGGGCGGAGGTCAGACCCACGCCCACCAAAAACCACTAAAATGCATAATCTACTTACTATGATAGCGCAGTCCTTTTAGAGCGGCCTAGAACAGGCATGTCAAACACGTAGCCCTCAGGCCGCATGCGGGCCTCAGCAAACATAGGCGCGACCGGCACGCACACTGCACTCTCATAAATGGCTTTTATAGTACCCTAGATTTTTTTTAAATTTCCAAAAATTCTTTGGCTGAAATGGTCGTTTATTTTCATTAGGGTAACGTGTTAAGAAACAGTCTGTTATCAACGTATTGTCTGTCATCCCTTCCTTTGAGTTGCGGAGGAGGCTAACTCAATCAATGAAAGGAAGTGAGTCTTTCCTCTTGCCTTCTCCTGCTTTCAATCAACGCATGGCCATAATTGAAAGTCACAGTGGCACTTGTACGTTTTATTATTTGAACTCGGTCAGTAATGGTCTTTTTTCCTTTCTTTTTAACAAATATATTTTTATATATGTATTCATTTGCTTTTAGTTGACAATGAAATTAATGATAGCAGTCACCACTTGTTCTGTTCTAGAAGGATTTAAAGACTTAGTTGTTATGTGCGGCCCTCATTGCAGACATATGTAATTCATGCGGCCCTCATAACATACATATGTAATCCATGGGGCCCTAGGGGGCTACTCAGTTTGACATGCCTGGCCTAGAATATACCGACTGCATCTTCTGCATATCCCTGGATAAGACTATAATGTATCTGATGATGAAGCCCCAGTTCTGAAGCACTAGGGAGTGTGGAATATAACATTCGTTGTCATTACTAACAGGTCCACTCTTACCCGGAGTGATACTTTGTGGCGTAGAGGCTAATTTGCTGGACTTGTGACACCGTAGTAAGCGATTTCGAACTAATGATTCGGACAAATACCGTCTCATCCCCCAGCTATGGGTTAAATAGTGTGACTACTGTTCTTCTAAGGGCCGGTTTAGCTCAATCGGTAGAATACTTGACTAGGAATCCCAAGGTTTCTGGTTTGATACTGGCCCTTCGCCAACTCAGCGTATGAGCAGTACAGGGATCTGTGCGGTGAAGTGAGAAGATGGTGGTAGGTGTGGCGCTCCACCTCAGACGAAAAACAATCTCCTTGGTCTAGTGCTAGTGAAAAGGGGATAGACTCCCTTGCTGTCTGGATGATACCAACTTTAGGCCACGCCGACGACTTTACTTTTGTTTTTGTTTTTTACTTTTTACTGTTCTTCTATAAGGATGGCTTTGACATTAAATAGCCCATGAAAGTTGATATGCCATTAAACAAAGAAACCGAAATCAGTTGGTATTTCCATTGACATGAATTGCTACAATGCAGAATAGGGTTTCTTATTTATTTATTTATTTCATTTTTGTCCTGTTTGTTTGTATATCTATGTTTTGGCTTCAAAAGGCGTTCTTCGATTGGTTTAAACACACCGATGACTAATGAGGTCTATACGAAACCGACCTAACTTGCCATGATGACTGCAAGGGAATTTCAAGCAAGTTTCATCATGATCGGATCACTGGTGTAGGCGCCAACATGTTATACACAGACAGGAAGAAATTGCCATTTGTTAGATTAGTAGATTAGTCCAAATGTTGTTGTCACTAGCAAATTCATTATATAAAAAATGTCCAAAAGGTATGAACTTACGATCAAGTTACGTAGGTATGGCGCTCCACCTCAGCAAAATAATCACCTTGGTCAATCGCTAACGTAAAGGGAATAGACCTCCTTGCTGTTTGGCTGATACCGACAATAGGCCACTCAGTCCGCAGTCTTTACTAACAATTATTCATAGAAATTAATAAACTTTGTCTTAGTCTTTGGCACACAGATTGTTTACAGCACAGACTTCTTAAGTCGGAGAAAGTCGATATCAGCCAGACAGCGAGGGAGTATGTCCCCTCTTCACTAAGGAGATTGTTTTGTTTTGTTTTTTAGTGTCTGAGGCAGAGCGCCACACCTACCATCAGCTCCTAACTTTAACGCACAGATCCTTGCATTACTCATACGTTGAGTTGGCGATAGCCAGTATCGAACCCGGAACCTTGTGGTTCCTAGTCAGACGCTCTACCGACTGAGCTAAACCGGCTCTACAACTCTTCTAAAGTAGTCACCCATCAAAGTTTGAATAGGTTCATCGGTGCTTACCTTCTAACGGGAACTGGCGCTTTAAACGTTGTCTGGTCATAAATCAATTTATACTATTGTTTTATTTTTCTTACTATTGAATTCACAGTATGTAATAATTTTTTTTTAAAACAAGGCGATTGATTTACTCAAACTTTATTCAATAGTACTTGGAATCTGGATATACCACGGTATGATAATATGATTATTTGAACGTTTGATATGTTTACTTACAAGAGATATTGTAGAGAATAGAAAAACAAAGTATTCCGAAAAAGATGAATTTATTTTTGATGGTGAAGTCGACGTCTAAAAGTTTTGGTCTGATATTAAATCTTCGTCAGAACAATACAAAAGAATGAAAAAAATTATTGCATGAATTATGTTTTTAAAGTGACTGGAGTTAGGAAATTTTAGCGAGAGAAATTACGTGGTAACGAGCACGAACCTAACTGGCGTGCAAAATGAGATCGAGGAGAGTGTATCGAATGACTACAGAGATTGAACTCACATCCTCGAAGTCAGACTACTTCGTTGGTTCGTATGCAAATTCTTACACTGCGATGGCAGCGCTGGGCGCGATTGGTCCGGATGTAGGATCTTGGTTAGGCCAGTTGCGTTCTGATCTTGCTAACGAAAACACAGACGTGTGAGTAAGCTTTGACGGAGGACTGCTGGAAAAATTGTTGCAGGTGGAAGCACTTGGTCAGGAGACTTTGGCAGTTGGGAGAACGTCTTTTTCAGTGGAGAGATCCGGCTGTCTGACCCGATGGATTTCTGTTCTCTCGACAAATTTCTGTTCACATTATAGAAATGTATTAAGAGAAAAGGCTCATAACCATATTTTGGCAAGCGTTCATTTTGAAAGAAGGCGTGATTGGTACACGCAAAGACGAAAGTCAAAATGTGATTGTTACACGTGAAGCGGAAAGTCAAGACGTGATTGGAGCATGTGGATTACCAGACATTTTAAGAGCTATTGCATAGTAGTTCAATATGTAAAAAGTATGAAAGGTTTAGATAATATATATTGCATACTGGTTTTCACAAAAATTGGGTTTGGTGAATAATTACTTGGGGTTTTGATCTTTAATATTATTGTTTTATTCTCCAGTGTATAAAAATCAATCCTATAAATGATTTTATATAGTAACCAATTAAAATATAATTAAAATAAGTGTAATCTTATTTTATTTCGTAGGTCTTTCTAATTTAATATATTTCATTACATTAAAATTTAAATGCTTATGCCCGGAAGGCGGATGTTCTTGCTTGTTTTACTAGGCATTCTTCAAATTTTTATATGCAAAAAAGAAACAACACAAAACAGTCAGTCTACATTCCTCTGAAGAAGGAGAGTCAAGTCTCCGAAATATTAGAATGAAATAAAGCGAAACTTAACATCCCCGTTTTTATCTTCTGTTTATCTCCATTTTATTTTCCCAATTTTGTCATCATTCGCTATCTTCATTCCTCTTTTTTTTTTCGTTTTTCTAACACACCATCAATCATGAAATCTTCTATCGGCGTTGAAAATTAACAGCGACGAAATCGCCACCAAAGATGAATCTGCCGAGTTATTTCTCACGTTAGGAGGTGCGTGGTCTAATGGTTAGAGTCGTAGGAAATGGACTCGTCGACCTAAGTTCAATTCCTCGACGAAGCTGTTTGCATTTCACGTGGCGCTAATACCCTTGGGAAAGGTATGAATCCAAATTTCCCTTCAGCTATGGGTAAATAGCAGAGCAGACTAGGCTTTTTAACCATGGCTATGTAACTAGTCTAGAAGAAGGAAAACTATGAATTCAAACCTGTTAAACTCCGCTTAAGAAACAGACTTTGAATCGCATCCTGTTCGTGCGGGGTGATTGATTGATTGATATATATATATATATAGTTTTTTTTCCATAGTTAGGGTCTTTCCATGTGTGGTTTAACCAAGTTGATGCAGGTAGACCATAAGGAGAGCTCAATGTGCCTAATACCAGTGAGTGGAAGGACAGAGCAAGATATTTAGTAAATGAAGAAGAACTCTCAACTTGCTTCATTACAATAATTTATTTCAACCGTATCATGTTCTTGTGATTACCTGAAGATTCCGTATTAATACGGTTAAAATAAATTATTGTAATGAAGAAAGTTTAGAGTTTTTCTTCATTTACTATATATATATATATATATATATATATATATATATATATGGGAGAATATGTGCTTAATTGAAGTCGTACCTAATTTTGAAAGTTAATTAATTAATAATTAATTAATTAGGCGGGCATACCTATTCAAATGTAAGGCTTCCTATCTATAGCTCTGCTGATGAGGCCTAATAGGCCGAAATGTACATACAGAGATTGATTTTTATCGATTTGTTTAGCCTTACATTTGAATAGGTATGCCCACCTAATTAATTAATTATTGATTAATATAACTTTCAAAATTAGGTACGACTTCAATTAAGCACATATGCTCCAAAAAATTGTCGGCTAAAAAAAGCCATATCAAAAACACATCGCTTGTGTATTTACTTCTCATATATATATATATATATATATATATATATATATATATAACGTTATCTAACTTTTTAAGAAGGAATTAATCTCAACTAATGTAGAGTGCCGGTTTATTTCAGTCGATAGAACACCTGCCCTTGAAGGTTCTAGGTTCGATACCTTCCACACCAACTCAGCGCATGAGTAGCACAGCTTGGATTTGTCCTGTAAAGATGATAACTGATGGTAGGTGGGGTGCTCCACTTCAGACACAAAACAATCTCTCTGATCTAGCGCTAGTGAAAAAAGAATAGACTCCTTCGCTGTCCGACTGATACCGACACTAGGCCACTACACCGACTTTACTTTTTTAATGCAGCGGGAGATTTATTTATTTATTTATTTATATTACGCATAGAAAAGGCATAGACTGCTATTGACAGATTATCGTTCATATGGAAATTTGATTGCTCTGATAAGATTAAGCGCAAATTCTTCCAAGCTGTGGTCGTGTCCGTGTTACTGTATGGCTGCACAACTTGGACTTTAAAGAAACACTTAGAGAAAAGGCTAGATGGGAACTACACAAGGATGCCGCGTGCTGTCTTGAAAAAATCCTGGAAGTAGCATCACACAAGAAAGCAGCTGTACAGCCACTTACTCCCTATCATATAAACCATCCAAGTAAGATAAACAAAACATGTTAGGCACTGCCGGAGAATCAAGGACGAACTCATGAGTGACTTTCTCCAGTATACACCTACACATGGACACAACAGTATAGGCCGACCAGTAAAAACTTACATTGATCAGTTCTGTGCAGATACTGGATGCCATGCAAGAGACTTGCCAAGGGCAATGACCGATAGGGACAGCAAGAGTGAGAGATGGGAATTTGTGTTCTCAGCGCAACTTGATGATAAATATATTAGCAATTCCCACAATTCTTAACTATGTTAGTAAGTAAACCTGTTAAGGGTTCAGATCGGGTGATGTGTTATATCTACATACTTATAACATGCAATTGTATTTATATATACAACAAAATAGCGGTTTACCGTATGAACGGGAAGGCTAATTTGCATATTGATATTTAAACATTTATTTTATTAAATATGTGCTTAGTATTATTGATTTCTAATTGTTTGGTTTTATCTTAATGGATATGAGCAAAAATTTCGGGGATAAACCTTAAGAGAAAGCCATTGATAAGAAGAAATAACTGTAATTTTATTCTTTACTTCCCATTTTAACTAATTAGTTAAATTAGGAAATTTTAGCAATCAAAGACGGGAGGGAAGGAAGAGTAAGTTTCAGTTGTTCTATTTTTCTATTTTACCCACTTCTGTTTCAAATCTTTTCTATCTATATTCTTATTTAGTTTCATTAATCTTTCTAACCTAATATATATTTCATAATATTAAAACTTAGATACTTGCACCCGGAGTGTGCATATATTTTCTAGTAAGTACTAAAAATATTCATCTTAAATGGACCACAGTTAAGTTATCTATACATATATAAAGAGCAGTTGAGTGTATCTGTATGTCCGGAGGAAACTTCGAAAATAAAACAATTAACGAAAAATTAAATATATATACACATTAAATATCACCAAGGCTTGTTTTTTGAGAAAAATAATGAAGATTTGAGTTATATTTGGGAAGATATTTAAAAATTCAAATTGAAAAGTAACAGAAGGGAAAGTCATTTGCATGTTATTTTGTTTATCTTTCCTTCTTTTTTTTTCGCTTTGAAATATAATATTGATTGATTGAATTAATTGCATCATTTATATATATATATTTTTAATTGTAAATCATTGAATAAAAATTTCTTATAACTAACCAGGATTTGAACACGGGGCGACGAGTCCATTTCCCATGACTTTAACCATTACACCACGCGCTTCCCTTTTTATCATATATGAGCTAGAAGGCTGAAGGGGGCTGGTGGTCTTAGTGTCCTGGCTATAACGTTAAACTGCCTGTAGTGGTGACGTTCCAATTCTGGAGTTCTGAGAAGTGTGGAGTACCGTTCATTGCTATTATTCCCATGTCTATTCTGACCCATGATAGTAGTATCTGTAAGGGTTCGATTTGGCTTAAATAGATCTATTTAAAAATCATTCGTATTCGATAAGACGGGTTGACATGCCTTTAAAATCAATCAATCTATCTAGTTAATCTGAGTCTACCGGGCTAAATGGATCAAAAATTGAGTTTTAAAAAAAATGTGTTTTAAAAAATTGAGTTTAAAAACCTTGAATACCCAACAAGAATGAATAAAACAAAACGTTTTCGGCATAAAATAACCCAATGATTGCCATATATATATATATATATATATAGTCAGATTTTAGCCCTGAAGAGCTTTATGCGAAACTAATAGTAGGTTCGTCTGACTCATTAGATTATCTTTATTACTTGGCTCTACTTAGGTATCGAGCACTTTTTACATATTAGCTTCTCCTAGCGGTTATATGAATATATATATATATCTTATATACATATATATACATATAAATTGTTTTTTCTTTTGGCCAAATACTGTACCAATAGATTATTTTTTGTTGGTACGAATATCTTGGTCCTTTCTTTTTTTCAAAAATTTTTTTCTTCCTGGTTGATGTTTGGTAGTATATTTTTACAATCAAACTCTCTGCTGGGTTTTTTCTCTCCGCAAGGATCTACCAACACGCTTGGTATATTATATATATATATATATATATATATATATATATATATATATATATATATATATACGAGTTTATGTGGTATTTTTTTAATTTCAACATTTTTTGCAAATTTAAAAAAAAAAAATTTTTTTTAGAATTTTTGGAATAAAAGAATAGCCTTGTTTGTGCACGTATACAAAAATATTTTGGTGCCTTCCCAACGGCTTGAGAAATCCTTGACTTAATTAAAAACTCAAGGACACAGCTGTCATATGCTTAAGATGCAAAGTTCAAATACCTTCAAGGAACAGACAAATTGCAAGTCACGCATTCATTAAATGCAAATATAAAATATGACAAAATTTATTATGACATAAGATGGCGGTCGGCAAAGAATTAAAAAAAAACTTCTGGTAGTAGTAGTAGTAGTAGGAGGAGTCGTAGTAGTAGTAGTTATGGAATGGTTGGTCTTTTATTGTTACTTTTTAACGTCATCACAGTTCTTAAAGAATTCCTATAGACAAGCATATTTCAAAAATCTTTAAAATATATTCCCAAGTAGGCTGACAAGTGCAGAAATGATTAATTCAAGATTTGTTTGTTTGTTTGATGGCATATCAACCTTTGGGGGTTATTTAATACCAAGGCCACCCTAGTAGAAAAATAGTAGTGGTACTGTTGGACACTGCCGGAGAATCAAGGACGAACTCATAAGTGACGTTCTCCTGTAGACACCTACACATGGACACACCAGTATAGGCCGACCAGTAAAATTTACATTGATCAGTTCTGTGCAGATACTGGATCTAGGGAAGTAAGGGGGCTCATACCTTTCCCAATGGTGTTAATCCGAAAGTGAATGTAATAGAGCGAATGGTGTTCGAACTCGCTTAGTACGATGTCGTTAACCACTACGCCACGGAGACTCTTCCGATTTATCAAAGAAAAGATTACGTGTGCAAAAGTTTCCATTTCTCTTCTTTTTTAAAAACTAGACACTGAATGCACAGTTGAAAAGCTGTTGTTTGTTTTTTTTTGTTTTTTTTGTTTTTTTTGGGGGGGGTCTTTCGTTGGAAACTTTTACGCACGCCTAATTTAAAGCTACATAGTATTTACCAATGTTGGTTCTGCCCGGGATCGCTGGTAGACTCTACGTCTGGTAACAGGACTCTATGCCATACCATACAAGCAGGAGAACACAGTCTTGACTGTGAGAAAATTTCTGCGGCCACATTACCTTTATCATTTGACCGCCTAACTCCCCAGATTTCAATTCCCTTGATTATTACGATGGGCGTGGTCGAGCGAGAGACCAACAAAACTCTAGGAAACACCAAAGATTAACAGAAGGCAATGATAAAGGCAGCATTTACCACTTCAAACAGAGATCGTCGAAAAGTCTTGGAGAGATTCAAAAGTCGTTTGAATGCTATGGTTGACACCAATGGGGATTCCTTGGAATAATTTTTTTTCTATAAAATTTAATCTATAGTATTTTAAGATATTTTCATGTGATGTTGGTTAATATACATGATGCAGTGAGATACCAGAGTAATTTTCATGTTTGCGTAATTTAAACGAGAATATACCTTACACACACACACACACACACACACACGTGTGTGTGTGCGTGTCACATTCTGCCTATTACGGAGTGGTTACATAAACACACAGACACAGACAGACACACACACACACGCACAAATACGCATACTCACACATGCACAAATACACACACACACACATATATATATATATATGTGTGTGTGTGTGTGTGTGTGTGTGTGTGTGTGTGTGTGTGTGTCTTTCTGTCTGTCTGTATGTCTGTCTGTGTGTTTATGTAACCACTCCGCAATGAGTAGAATGTCACACAAGGTCAATTATAACGAGAATTACAATTGGCTTGAAATTTTTCCATCTCCTAGACTGGCTGCCTTAGCAATGCTAAAGAATTCAATCACACTATTTACCCATAGCAGAGAGAAGAGATAGAGATTCCTTTTCCAAATCACATTAGCACAAACACACGAACAGCCTCGTCCAGGATTTGAACTTGTCGACGCTAAACATGTGTGTGTGGGGGATATAAATAGATAGTGAGATAGAGATAGATAGAGAAAGAGAGAAAGAGGCTATAATGCGGTAAAAATGTGAGGTAATGGATTGACATTCGTGTATTATTTGGGCAGAAAATGTAAATAATTGAAAATAACGGGTAAACGCCGGAAATATTGAGTCGTTAGTTTGAGTGACAAGTCTGGACGAAAGTCACGTGACCAGACGACACTGGGAAAATAGGTATTGAAAATAGTTATTTGCGTCAGGGTGGCCGAATAAGGTAGACGTAATTCCATATGTGCTCGCCAACTCCCTATGCCCGCGCGGCTAATGTTTTTTTTTGTTTTGTTTTTTTTTTGAGAATCCAGAACGATTTCTCCGTGTTTGTTCACGATGGCGAAAGAACAGTCTCAACGAATGTCAAGACTTTATAGCAAGACCTTATATCAAGCCCCAACCCCTATTTATCATATGGGTGCTAGAAGGCGGTGGCTGAGGGTCTTCGTGTCCTGAGAATGACGTTAAACTCTATCTGATGGCGAGGTTTCAGTTCTAGAGGCTTGGGGAATGGGAAGCACCCCTTTATCACCATTGCTCCTTGGTCCACTCTGACCCGGAGTCGTAGTACCTGTTAGGGTCCCATCTATGGGTTAATTAGAAAAATGTGTTTATAAAGAAATTGAGTATCCATTTGGAATGAATTTATTTCAAAATTTCTTCGGTATTAAATGACCCATTGAGGTTGATATGCCGTAAACCAAAACAAACTAAACTAAACCAAACAAATGTCAAGAGATGGATCAGCCAGAGAGTGGATCCCCGTTCAAGAAGATATCAGAAACCCAAGTAAGAAGAGGTTAACAAATACGCTACATTTTTATTAGAGTTATTTTAAGCATTCAAATTCTCGATATAACGAAGTTAGTATTATTTGGATTATTCGGACTATTACCCTCATCTTCAATATTATATGTACAACATTTCGGCCAGTGTACCCTCCGGCATTCTTCAGATATTGTCGGACTCGGGAACTTTCTCGGCTTCAGCAGTAACATAGAATAATAATTAACACAGCTTAACACCTGTACACCAGCTATGGTTAGCCGAATGAGAACAGGATACCACCGTAGACTGAATAAAGGGTTAGGTTCAAAGTTCCGTGATGGCTCCTGATTACGACAAGAAGGTTCCCGATTACGACAAGAAGGTTTCCGGGTCCAAAAAGAAGGTTCCCGAGTCCGAGAAAGTTCCCGAGTCCGACAAGAAATATCTGAAGAATGCCGGCATTTTTTTCCAAATTTGCAGTTTGACATGATTTAGTTTGTCTTGTTTTTCTTCTTTTTTTTTTCTTTCAACCTTTGTGGGCTATTTAATGCCAAAGGTATCCTTGCAGAACAACAGTCCTGATACTATTTAAACCATAGTCGGTGAATGAGAGGGTCCATGAGTTCTCCAAAGGTATCAGTTTGAAAATGAACGTAATAGCGCGACTCAAGTTTGAACTCACTACGATATCACAGTCCAGCACGTTTACCATAACACCACACACAAACACACACCCCTAATTTGACCTGCGAAAAACTGTTAGACTAAAAAATATATTGCGATAAAAATCAATAGAAAAAATAGGTGATAAATAACTAGTTAAAAT
>CM042143.1:61137443-61142443 GCA_023376005.1 Doryteuthis pealeii | reverse complement strand
CTTTTTATTCCTGTCTTTAAAATAATAATTTAGTAAGAAATGAAATGAAATAATCTATCTTACAAATATTTATTTGGTAAGAAAGAGCGAAGTGAATAACAATAATAAGTGAAATAAATAATAAACGAAATAAATAATAAGCGAAAATAAGCGAAAACATTTAACTCAACTTTGTTTTTAATTTTTTCGTATATCATATATACAAAAGAGTTTTAGAAAAAAAAGCCTCTTACAAAAATAGGTAGTTAAATTATATAACTGCTTATTTCGTAACTAAGTAAACATATAGTTGTGTTGTAATAAAAACAAAAAAAATTATAATAAAAATACGATGCAGTTAACATTTCGTATATAAACAAAACTGTATGAAATGTTCTTAGCTTAAACATAAAATAAAAATGATTCTAATGTACGTAACTTGAATGAGAAAATTTGTTATTTAATTTATCATAATTCTAATGATAAATAAATAGGCAGATTTTTTTTAAAATTAAGTCACCACTTTTTTCTCTCTCTTTCTTTTTTTACTAAAAACCGTCAAAAATGGTCTTTCGAACTTATCTTGGCTGAAATTGAAAAACGGTCGGAAAATTAGGGTGACCCAGAAAAAACAGAACCCACCAAATTTGTAATAAAACTGTTCATTTTAACTGGGGGGGGGGTTAGGTTAGGGTAGGGGTTTAGGGTTAGTTTAATGGGAAAATAAATAAATAATTTGGGTTCTGTTTTTTCTGGGTCACCTATATACAGGGTGGCCCAGAACAAACAGAACCCACAAATTTTGTAATAAAACTTAATTTTAACAATGGGGGTTTAGGGGTTAGGGTTAGGGTTGGGGTTTAGAGTTAGTTTAATGGAAAAATAAATAATTTGGGTTATGTTTTTTTGTTTTTTTTGGTCACCCTAATTTTCCGACCGTTTTTCAAGTTCAGCCCTTATCTCGAGATTTCTTTTAATCATCTATTAACATTTTTATATGAGATATTAAAAAGATGAACCGAAATTGGGTATATCTATCTCTTATTTTCTCGCCACTCACTCTTTGGTGTTCCTATTTTTTTTTATTTTTTTTTTTTTAGTCCGGTCATGGACCGGGTACTTTAGCTAGTATATATATATCACATAGTGCAAACACCCTTGGGAATGGTAGGAATCCAACTATTTATCCTCCGGCTTTGCGTAAATAGTAAGGCTGACTGGGGTCTTTAACCTGGGTTTGGCAACTAGCCTATGAGAAGGAAATTCAAATCTGTTAAACACCGCTTAAGAAATTGACCATGTATCACATCCTACGCGTGTGTATGGGTTGGTAAATACATATATATGTATAGAGAGAGAGAGAAAGAGAGACAGGCAGAAAGACAGACCCACAGAAAGACAGAGAAAGAGAGAGAGGGGGTGCTAGACAACATCGGTTCAGAGTTTTCATTAAAACTGTCTTTTAAACATTTTCCCCTTTCAACCCCACAATGTCTATGATATATATATATGGAACTCAGTTTCTTAACAGATATTAAAGTGAATATCGTGAATCTTGATGAATCGAAATTGAACGTCTTTGCTCGAACGTAAATGAAAAGAAGATGAGGCGAAGAGTGCTACTAACACTGTATTTGAGTGACGGTCAAACTCACAAGATGGTATGCAATTGTATGTCTAAAATTAGTGCTCGTCTGTTGTGTCGAATTTAGGGAATTACAGATAGTAACTTTTCTTACATAAATCAACACTGTGCAGATTCTGGATGCTCCATGGAGGACCTTCCGGGGGCGATGACCGATAGGGACGGTTGGAGAGAGAGAGAGAGAGAGAGAGAGAGAGAGAGAGAGAGAATCGTGTAGAGTCGTTTGTTTTGTTTTGTTTTATGGCATATCAACCTCAGTGGGTCATTTAATGCCGACAAAGTTTTGAAATAAATTCATTCTTAATGCATAATACAATTTTGTTTATAAACCCATGTTTTTTCTATTTAACCCATAGATGGGACCCTAACAGGTACTACCACTCCAGGTCAGAGTGGACCAGGGAGCAATGGTGATGAAGGGGTGCTCCACATTCCCCAAACCTCCAAAACTGGAACCTCACCATCAGATAGAGTTTAACGTCATTCCATGGACATGTAGACCCTCAGCCACCGCCTTCTAGCACCCATATGATAAATAGGGGTTGGGGCTTGATATAAGGTCTTGCTATAAGGTCTTGACATTCGTTGTGACTCTGTTCTTTCGCCATCGTGAACAAACAGAAAAATAAGGGCAATAGGTTTGGGAAAATCATATAGGTGCTAGGGCTTGACATGACCAGCCGATTGATCGGAGGCCCCCTCTCCGACCGCCCGTCTAGCCCTAGATAGGGCCAAAGTGGAGTATTGCACTGCTCACCCACCTGGGCTCTATCCTTAAGCATCACCGGTCGCCACCGACGGCCAACAGGTGGCCCCATTGGGGGAGTCTTACCCCTCTGCAGAGGTGCAGTCGGTGCATTCTAACGCCCCAGCCGACAGGGCGGTGTAGAGTCATGCTGTCAACGCGACATGATGATGATGATGATGATGATGATGATGAAATCGTATGCGATCCAATCTGTACTATTCATGTACTGTTGGCGAGGGTGGCGATCTAACCCAGAAACTTGTGGTTCCTATGCGGATGCTCTACCGACTGAGCTAAATCGGTCTTTAACAATAATACTCCCCCAAAAAAACAAAAATCACCAAACAAACTTTGAACATAGGACAACATTATTCCCTCTCTTGTCTCAATGGTCAAGTGTGTAACCTTTATTCTCGACTAGAAGCGGCTACCCAGCTTCCCCTGGGTAGAAGGCGAATCACCTGGTGTATTGATTTGTTTACTCTTGAGATTTACAAATGCTGGACTTTTTAAGTAGAATTTCAATGCTATTAACCTTTATTCTCGAAAAAAAAAAAAGAATTATTGAACAACAAAAACAGAAGTAGTTAGCACACGTTACTAAAAAGGAAAATAGCGGATAATGCAGAATTTTAGTGGAATTGTGCCCAAAGAATAAGAAGCGTGCGAGTAAAAGATCTGACAGAAGATGGAGAGATAAAACAGTTAAGTATTATAGGAAATAGCACAATCAATGGCTTGGCTTGGTTTGTTTTACGGCATATCAACCTCGGTGGGTGATTTAATGCCGACAAAGTTTTGAAATAAATTCCTTCTTAATGGATACTCAATTTTTGTTAAACATATTTTTCGATTTAACCTAGCGCAAAGATCTTTTGGGAAAGAATTTTGAAAGGCCTCTGTCCAGTAACAGATTCAAAATGAAAATGATGATTACATTGATGATGACGATAACGATGATGTATGTGTGAGTGCGCGCGTATGCCCGCGTTTCATAATTCTCAGAATGCAAGGATGGCCAGCCGCCCCCTTCATTCAATGTTTACATGTGAAACGAAGGAAGAAGAGAAAAAAAGGTCGATTGACGATTACATAACATATTTAAACATGTGCAAATATATTAACAATGGCAAGGAAGAATTTCTAGGGTAAGAATTTTTTCTTTTTTTTTTCGGGGGGGGGGGCTTTTGTTTTTGGCTTTGTTTTTGTTTTTGTCTTCATTTCCGAACACATGTTTTGTTCGTTCGGATTTTGCCGCCCACACTAAACTGAATATTGTTTTTAATAAATTATTATAAGAAATTTTGTTTGGTCAATTTTGAAATAGGAATACTGGTTTGTGATTGGTCAATCTGATACTGGTCGCGATTGCTCAGAAACGAGGTATGTTTCAATATTTTTGTACGGTCAAAGGTGAAGGCTATACGGTTGAATAGAAGACACACACACACACACACACACCACACACACACACATACATATATATATATATATATATATATATATATATATATATATATTGTATTCATAAAGAATTAAGTTGTTGAAAATGTGTCTTAAATTATGGTAAATGTAATTATTAATGATCAATAGTTAATAATGCTTGTGGTGACATGTAGACATGGAATTTAAATTCAATTAACAAGACAATTCAATAAGATAGGGTCAAATGAGTGTATATGTTTACTAAACTTTGTCTTGTTCAAGGGGGTTCTTTAAACCTTTCATCAAACTATGTTAAGGCCGTTTTAGCTCAGTCGGAACCACAAGCTTTCGAGTTCGACACTAGTCTCTGATAACTCAGCGTATGAGTAGCCCTGCTTAGGTAATCTGATATGTGCGGTTAAGTGTAGTGATGGTAGGTGTGGTGCTCCACCTCAGCACAAAACAATCTCCCTGGTTTAGCGCTAGCGAAAAGGGGATAGATTCCCTCGCTGTTCGGCTTATACCAACAATAGACCAATCCGCCAACTTTACTTTTTAATGTTAAAGCCAGAATTTACTTCTCTAAATAATGGTTTAATGGTTAGCAAGTTAGACTGGCAGCCTCACTGGGTGCCCCTTACATTCGGCCTTGTGCTACATCTAAGCGAAGCTTAGTAAATAACTATATCCGTGAGGAGGCACGTGGTGTAATGGTTACCGTTGTAGGGTAATCTACAGTGGACACGGCGAGACGAGTTCAAATCATGGACGAGGCTGTTGGCATTGCAAATAGCGCTATTAACCTTCGGAAAAGTATGAATCCAACTACTCTTCCTCCAACTATGTAAATAGTAGGGCAGACTGGGTCTTTGAAACTTTGGTTGGGAAACCAGTCATGGAGTAGGAAAACTGAATTCAAATCAGTTAAACTTCGCTTAAGAAATTGACATACTCATCCTACTAGTGCGGAGGGTTCGTAAATATATATATATTATATATATATATATATATATATATATATATATATATGAAGATAGGATGGATGTAGTAGAATCCGACAGTATGATGTAGGTAAAAGGATAGTGAACAAGAAATGATAACTCAAAAACTAAGAGCTGAAACGTTTCGTCCGATTTATACTGACATCATCAGTCATATGATTTTTATTGAACTTGCACGTTGATTTTGCTTCATCCTCTCTTT
>CM042143.1:61129355-61137283 GCA_023376005.1 Doryteuthis pealeii | reverse complement strand
TTTTTTTAGGTCTGAGGCAGAGCGCCACACCTACCATCAGCTCTCACTTTACCGCACCAGATCCTGCGTTACTCATACGTTGAGTTGGCGATAGTCAGTATCGAACCCGGACCTTGTGGTTCCTAGTCAACGCTCTACCGACTGAGCTAAACCGGCTCTACAACTCTTCTAAGTAGTACCCATCAAAGTTTTGGAATAGGCTCATCGGTCTTAATTTCTAACGGGAACTGGCGCTTTAAACGTTGCTGGTCATAAATCAATTTATACTATTGTTTTTTTCTTACTATTGATATTCACAGTATGTTAATAATTTTTTTTTAAAAACAAGGCAATTGATTTACTCAAAACTTTATTCAATAGTACTTGGAATTCTGGATATACCCATGGTATGATATATGATTATTTGAACGTTTGATATGTTTACTTACAAGAGATATTGTAGAGAATAGAAAAACAAAAGTATTCCGAAAAAGATGAATTTATTTTGATGTGAAGTCGACGTCTAAAAGTTTTGGTCTGATATAAATCTTCGTCAGAACAATACAAAAGAATGAAAAAAATTATTGTATGAATTATGTTTTTAAAGTGACTGGAGTTAGGAAATTTTAGCGAGAGAAATTACGTGGTAACGAGCATGAACCTAACTGGCGTGCAAAATGAGATCGAGGAGAGTGTATCGAATGACTACAGAGATTGAACTCAATCCTCTACGTGAGTCGGCTCGAATCAGACTACCTCGTTGGTCCGTATGCAAATTCTTACACTGCGATGGCAGCGCTGGGCGCGATTGGTCCGGATGTAGGATCTTGGTCAGGGCAGTTGCGTTCTGATCTTGCTAACGAAAACACAGACGTGAGTAAGTTTGACGGAGGACTGCTGGAAAAAATTGTTGCAGGTGGAAGCACTTGGTCAGGAGACTTTGCAGTTGGAGAACTCTTTTTCAGTGGAGAATCCGGCTGTCTGACCCGATGGATTTCTGTTCTCTCGACAAATTTCTTGTTCACATTATAGAAATGTATTAAGAGAAAAGGCTCATAACCATATTTTGGCAAGCGTTCATTTGAAAGAAGCGTGATTGGTACACGCAAAGACGAAAGTCAAACGTGATTGGAGCACGCGGAGTACAAGATATTTAAGAGCTTAAATTGTAATAGTTCAATATGTAAAAAGTATGAAAGGTTTAGAATATATGATGTCAATTTGCATATGGTTTTCACAAAAATTGGGTTTGATGAATAATTACTTGGGTTTTGATCTTAATATTATATGTTTTATTCTCCAGTGTATAAAATCAATTCTATAATGATTTTATATAGTAACCAATTAAAATATAATTAAATAAGTGTAATCTTATTTATTTTTCGTAGGTCTTTCTAATTTAATATATTTCATTACATTAAATTTAAATGCTATTGCCCGGAATGCGGATGTCTTGCTCTGTTTTACTAGGCATTCTTCAAATTTTTATATGCAAAAAAGAAACAACACAAAACATTCAGTCTACATTCCTCTGAAGAAGGAGAGTCAAGTCTCCGAAATATTAGAATGAAATAAAACGAAACTTAACATCCCCGTTTTTTATCTTCTGTTTATCTCCATTTTATTTTCCCAAATTTGTCATCATTCGCTATCTTCATTCTTTCTTTTTTTTCTTCTTTTTTTTTTCGTTTTCTAACACACATCAATCATGAATCTTCTATCGGCGTTGAAAATTAACAGCGACGAAATCGCCACCAAAGATGAAGTTGCCGAGTTATATCTCACTTATAGGAGGCGCGTGGTTTAATGGTTAGAGTCGTAGGAAATGGACTCGTCGAACCGAGTTCAATTCCTCGGCGAAGCTGTTTGCATTTCACATGGCGCTAATACCCTTGGGAAAGGTATGAATCCAAATTTCCCTTCAGCTATGGGTAAATAGCAGGGCAGACTGGGCTCTTTAAACATGGCCAGGTAACTAGTCTAGGAGAAGGAAAACTATGAATTCAAACCTGTTAAACTCCGCTTAAGAAATAGACTTTGTGTCGCATCCTGTTCGTGCGGAGGGGTTAATATATATATTTATTTGTTTTATTTTTTTCATCGCAAAAGAAATTTTGTTTTTACATATACATATATATATATATATATATATATATATATAAAACGTTATCTAACTTTTTAAGAAGGAATTAATCTCAACTAATGTAGAGTGCCAGTTTATTTCAGTCGATAGAACACCTGCCCTTGAAGGTTCTAGGTTCGATACCTTCCACACCAACTCAGCGCATGAGTAGGACAGCTTGGATTTGTCCTGTAAAGATGATAACTGATGGTAGGTGGGGCGCTCCACTTCAGATGCAAAACAATCTCTCTGGTCTAGCGCTAGTGAAAAGAGAATAGACTCCTTCGCTGTCCGACTGATACCGACACTAGGCCACTACACCGACTTTACTTTACTTTTTTTTTAGATTTATTTATTTATTTATATTACGCATAAAAAAGGCATAGACTGCTATAGACAAATTATCGTTCATATGGAAATTTGATCTCTCTGATAAGATTAAGCGTAAATTCTTCCAAGCTGTGGTCGTGTCAGTGTTACTGTATGGCTGCACAACTTGGACTTTAAAGAAACACTTATAGAAAAGGCTAGATGGGAACTACACAAGGATGCTGCATGCTGTCTTGAAAAAAATCCTGGAAGTAGCATCCCAAATGAAAGCAGCTGTATAGCCACTTACTCCCCATCATATAAACCATCCAAGTAAGATAAACAAAACATGTTAGGCACCGCCGGAGAATCAAGGACGAACTCATAAGTGACTTTCTCCAGTATACACCTACACATGGACACAACAGTATAGGCCGACCAGTAAAAACTTACATTGATCAGTTCTGTGCAGATACTGGATGCCATGCAAGAGACTTGCCAAGGGCAATGACCGATAGGGACAGCAAGAGTGAGAGATGGGAATTCGTGTTCTCAGCGCAACTTGATGATAAATATATTAGCAATTCCCACAATTCTTAACTACGTTAGTAAGTAAACCTGTTAAGGGTTCAGATCGGGTGATGTGTTATATCTACATACTTATAACATGCAATTGTATTTATATATACAACAAAATAGCGGTTTACCGTATGAACGGGAAGGCTAATTTGCATATTGATATTTAAAAATTTATTTTATTAAATATGTGCTTAGTATTATTGATTTCTAATTGTTTGGTTTTATCTTAATGGATATGAGCAAAAATTTCGGGGATAAATCTTAAGAGAAAGCCATTGATAAGAGGAAATAACTGTAATTTTATTCTTTACTTCCCATTTTAACTAATTAGTTAAATTAGGAAATTTTAGCAATCAAAGACGGGGGCGAAGGAAGAGTAAGTTTCAGTTGTTCTATTTTTCTATTTTACCCACTTCTGTTTCAAATCTTTTCTATCTATATTCTTATTTAGTTTCATTAATCTTTCTAACCTAATATATATTTTATAATATTAAAACTTAGATACTTGCACCCGGAGTGTGCATATATTTTCTAGTAAGTACTAAAAATATTCATCTTAAATGGACCACAGTTAAGTTATCTATACATATATAAAGAGCAGTTGAGTGTATCTGTATGTCCGGAGGAAACTTCAAAAATAAAACAATTAACGAAAAATTAAATATATATACACATTAAATATCATTAAGGCTTGGTTTTTGAGAAAAATAATGAAGATTTGAGTTATATTTGGGAAGATATTTAAAAATTCAAATTGAAAAGTAACAGAAGGGAAAGTCATTTTCATGTTATTTTGTTTATCTTTCCTTCTTTTTTTTTTCGCTTTGAAATATAATATTGATTGATTGAATTAATTGCATCATCTATATATATATTTTTTAATTGTAAATCATTGAATAAAAATTTCTTATAACTATATTTTTATATATTTCCGTGGGGATTTTTATGGGCAACCAGCGAGGATCTCACTCGCGATAAGTAATAATGGATCTGTGAGACTAACTTTTTGAAAATCCCTCCTCTCCCCAGGCGACGCCGGGTAGCCACTTCTAGTATTGAATAAAGCTGAAGTAAAGCAATTACCTTGTTCATCTTTTATTACACAGCACATGAGTAGCACAGTTTAGATCTGTGCATGAAAATGGAGAGCTGATGGTAGGTGTGGCATCCCACCTCACACGCAAAATGAATCTCTCTGGTCTAGTGCTAGTCAAAAGGGGGTAGACTCCCTCACTGTTCGGCTGATACCGACAATAGGCCATTTCATCTACTTTAAGCATGGCCATGACCGTCACTCTTGATGTATCAAGTTGCTATCACAAGGGATCTAGTGACAGCAAGTCCCTTCATATTTCCAGTACTCTTTTAAATATTTTCTGTAGTGACGGGGTCGGTCTTCTGAATTCAAGTTTTAACATCCTAGCCTTTAAAACCGCAATAGCCTATAAATCTCTTCCAAGTGCTTCATCAGCCGTGGAATACACCGACTGCATCTCTGCAAAGGGGTAAGACCCCCCTAATGGGACCACCTGTTGGTTGTGTGTGCCAACCTGTGATGCTTAAGGATGGAATCCTAGTGAATGAGCAGTCCATGACATGCAACACTACACTTTGCCCTTTACTTTGGCTAGACAGGCGGTTGGAGAGGCCCCTTCCGATCAATCGGCTAGTCACGACAAACACTAGCAGCTATATGATTGTCCCAACCCTATTGCCCCTATGGCAAGCCCCAACCCTTTTTATCATATATGAGCTAGAAGGCGGGGGCTGGTGGTCTTAGTGTCCTGGCTATAACGTTAAATGCGTGTAGTGGTGACGTTCCAATTCTGGAGTTCTGAGAAGTGTGGAGTACCGTTCATTGCTATTATTCTCATGTCTACTCTGACCCATGATAGTAGTATATGTTAGGGTTCGATATTTGGTTTAAATAGATCTATTTAAAAATCATTCGTATTCGATAAGACGGGTTGACATGCCTTTAAAATCAATCAATCTATCTAGTTAATCTGAGTCTACCGGGCTAAATGGATCAAAAATTGAGTTAAAAAAAAATGTGTTTTAAAAAATTGAGTTTAAAAACCTTGAATACCCAACAAGAATGAATAAAACAAAACGTTTTCGGCATAAAATAACCCAATGATTGACATCCCGTAAAATCCAACCAACCTCCCATATATATATATATAGTCAGATTTTAGCCCTGAAGAGCTTTATGCGAAACTAATAGTAGGTTCGTCTGACTCATTAGATTATCTTTATTACTTGGCTCTACTTAGGTATCGAGCACTTTTTACATATTAGCTTCTCCTAGCGGTTATATGAATATATATATATCTTATATACATATATATACATATAAATTGTTTTTTCTTTTGGCCAAATACTGTACCAATAGATTATTTTTTGTTGGTACGAATATCTTGGTCCTTTCTTTTTTCAAAAATTTTTTTCTTCCTGGTTGATGTTTGGTAGTATATTTTTACAATCAAACTCTCTGCTGGGTTTTTTCTCTCCGCAAGGATCTACCAACACGCTTGGTATATTATATATATATATATATATATATATATATATATATATATATATATACGAGTTTATGTGGTATTTTTTTAATTTCAACATTTTTTGCAAATTTAAAAAAATTTTTTTTTTAGAATTTTTGGAATAAAAGAATAGCCTTGTTTGTGCACGTATACAAAAATATTTTTGTGCCTTCCCAACGGCTTGAGAAATCCTTGACTTAATTAAAAACTCAAGGACACAGCTGTCATATGCTTAAGATGCAAAGTTCAAATACCTTCAAGGAACAGACAAATTGCAAGTCACGCATTCATTAAATGCAAATATAAAATATGACAAAATTTATTATGACATAAGATGGCGGTCGGCAAAGAATTAAAAAAAATTCTGGTAGTAGTAGTAGTAGTAGTAGTAGTAGTAGTTATGGAATGGTTGGTCTTTTATTGTTACTTTTTAGCGTCATCACAGTTCTTAAAGAATTCCTATAGACAAGCATATTTCAAAAATCTTTAAAATATATTCCCAAGTAGGCTGACAAGTGCAGAAATGATTAATTCAAGATTTGTTTGTTTGTTTGATGGCATATCAACCTTTGGGGGTTATTTAATACCAAGGCCACCCTAGTAGAAAAATAGTAGTGGTAATGTTGGACACTGCCGGAGAATCAAGGACGAACTCATAAGTGACGTTCTCCTGTAGACACCTACACATGGACACACCAGTATAGGCCGACCAGTAAAAAATTACATTGATCAGTTCTGTGCAGATACTGGATCTAGGGAAGTGAGGGGGACTCATACCTTTCCCAATGGTGTTAATCCGAAAGTGAATGTAATAGAGCGAATGGTGTTCGAACTCGCTTAGTACGATGTCGTTAACCACTACGCCACGGAGACTCTTCCGATTTATCAAAGAAAAGATTACGTGTGCAAAAGTTTCCATTTCTCTTCTTTTTTAAAAACTAGACACTGAATGCACAGTTGAAAAGCTGTTGTTTGTTTTTTTTTGTTGTTTTTTTGTTTTGTTTTTTTTGGGGGGTCTTTCGTTGGAAACTTTTACGCACGCCTAATTTAAAGCTACATAGTATTTACCAATGTTGGTTCTGCCCGGGATCGCTGGTAGACTCTACGTCTGGTAACAGGACTCTATGCCATACCATACAAGCAGGAGAACACAGTCTTGACTGTGAGAAAATTCCTGCGGCCACATTACCTTTATCATTTGACCGCCTAACTCCCCAGATTTCAATTCCCTTGATTATTACGAGTGGGGCGTGGTCGAGCGAGAGACCAACAAAACTCTAGGAAACACCAAAGATTAACAGAAGGCAATGATAAAGGCAGCATTTACCACTTTAAACAGAGATCGTCGAAAAGTCTTGGAGAGATTCAAAAGTCGTTTGAATGCTGTGGTTGACACCAATGGGGATTCCTTGGAATAATTTTTTTTTTCTATAGAATTTAATCTATAGTATTTCAAGATATTTTCATGTGATGTTGGTTAATATACATGATGCAGTGAGATACCAGAGTAATTTTCATGTTTGCGTAATTTAAACGAGAATATACCTTACACACACACACACACACACACACACGTGTGTGTGTGCGTGTCACATTCTGCCTATTACGGAGTGGTTACATAAACACACAGACACAGACAGACACACACACACACGCACAAATACGCATACACACACATGCACAAATACACACACACACACACACACATATATATGTGTGTGTGTATGTGTGTGTGTGTGTGTGTATGTGTGTGTGTGTCTTTCTGCCTGTCTGTATGTCTGTCTGTGTGTTTATGTAACCACTCCGCAATGAGCAGAATGTCACACAAGGTCAATTATAACGAGAATTACAATTGGCTTGAAATTTTTCCTTCTCCTAGACTGGCTGCCTTAGCAATGCTAAAGAATTCAATCACACTATTTACCCATAGCAGAGAGAAGAGATAGAGATTCCTTTTCCAAATCACATTAGCACAAACACACAAACAGCCTCGTCCAGGATTTGAACTTGAGTCGACGCTAAACATGTGTGTGTGGGGGGATATAAATAGATAGTGAGATAGAGATAGATAGAGAAAGAGAGAAAGAGGCTATAATGCGATAAAAATGTGAGATGATGGATTGACATTCGTGTATTATTTTAGCAGAAAATGTAAATAATTGAAAATAACGGGTAAACGCCGGAAATATTGAGTCGTTAGTTTGAGTGACAAGTCTGGACGAAAGTCACGTGACCAGACGACACTGGGAAAATAGGTATTGAAAATAGTTATTTGCGTCAGGGTGGCCGAATAAGGTAGACGTAATTCCATATGTGCTCGCCAACTCCCTATGCCCGCGCGGCTAATGTTTTTTTTTTTTTTTTTTTTTTTTGAGAATCCAGAACGATTTCTCCGT
>CM042143.1:61094355-61124355 GCA_023376005.1 Doryteuthis pealeii | reverse complement strand
GAAATTGACCATGTATCACATCATACGCGTGTGTATGGGTTGGTAAATACATATATATGTATATAGAGAGAGAAAGAGAGACAGGCAGAAAGACAGACCCACAGAAAGACAGAGAAAGAGAGAGAGGGGGTGCTAGACAACATCGGTTCAGAGTTTTCATTAAAACTGTCTTTTAAACATTTTCCCTTTCAACCCACAATGTCTATGATATATATATATGGAACTCAGTTTCTTAACAGATATTAAAGTGAATATCGTGAATCTTGATGAATCGAAATTGAACGTCTTTGCTCGAACGTAAATGAAAAGAAGATGAGGCGAAGAGTGCTACTAACACTGTATTTGAGTGACGGTCAAACTCACAAGATGGTATGCAATTGTATGTCTAAAATTAGTGCTCGTCTGTTGTGTCGAATTTAAGGGAATTACAGATAGTAACTTTTCTTACATAAATCAACACTGTGCAGATTCTGGATGCTCCATGGAGGACCTTCCGGGGGCGATGACCGATAGGGACGGTTGGAGAGAGAGAGAGAGAGAGAGAGAGAGAGAGAGAGAGAGAATCGTGTAGAGTCGTTTGTTTTGTTTTGTTTTACGGCATATCAACCTCAGTGGGTCATTTAATGCCGACAAAGTTTTGAAATAAATTCATTCTTAATGCATAATACAATTTTGTTTATAAACCCATGTTTTTTCTATTTAACCCATAGATGGGACCCTAACAGGTACTACCACTCCAGGTCAGAGTGGACCAGGGAGCAATGGTGATGAAGGGGTGCTCCACATTCCCCAAACCTCCAAAACTGGAACCTCACCATCAGATAGAGTTTAACGTCATTCCATGGACATGTAGACCCTCAGCCACCGCCTTCTAGCACCCATATGATAAATAGGGGTTGGGGCTTGATATAAGGTCTTGCTATAAGGTCTTGACATTCGTTGTGACTCTGTTCTTTCGCCATCGTGAACAAACAGAAAAATAAGGGCAATAGGTTTGGGAAAATCATATAGGTGTAGGGCTTGACATGACCAACCGATTGATCGGAGGCCCCATCTCCACCCGCCCGTCTAGCCCTAGATAGGGCAAAGTGGAGTATTGCACTGCTCATCCACCTGGGCTCTATCCTTAAGCATCACGGTTGCCACCACGGCCAACAGGTAGCCCCATTGGGGGAGTCTTACCCCTCTGCAGAGGTGCAGTCGGTGCATTCAAACGCCCCAGCCACAGGGCGGTGTAGAGTCGTGCTGTCAACGTGACATGATGATGATGATGATGATGATGATGATGAAAATCGTATGCGATCCAATCTGTACTATTCATGTACTGTTGGCGAGGGTGGCGATCTAACCCAGAAACTTGTGGTTCCTAGGCGGATGCTCTACCGACTGAGCTAAATCGGTTTTAACAATGATACCCCCCCAAAAAAAAAAACACCAAACAAACTTTGAACATAGGACAACATTATTCTCTCTCTTGTCTCAATGGTCAAGTGTGTAACCGTTTTTCTCGACTAGAAGCGGCTACCCAGCTTCCCCTGGGTAGAAGGCGAACACCTGGTGTATTGATTTGTTTACTCTTGAGATTTACAAATGCTGGACTTTTTAAGTAAAATTTCAATGCTATCAACCTTTATTCTCGAAAAAAAAAAAGAATTATTGAACAACAAAAACAGAAGTAGTTAGCACACGTTACTAAAAAGGAAAATAGCGGATAATGCAGAATTTTAGTGGAATTGTGCCAAAGAATAAGAAGCGTGCGAGTAAAAGATCTGACAGAAGATGGAGAGATAAAACAGTTAAGTATTATAGGAAATAGCACAATCAATGGCTTGGCTTGGTTGTTTTAACGACATATCAACATCGTGGGTGATTTAATGCGACAAAGTTTTTGAAATAAATTCCTTCTTAATGGATACTCAATTTTTGTTAAAACATATTTTCGATTTAACCTAGCGCAAAGATCTTTTGGGAAAAGAATTTTGAAAGGCCTCTGTCCAGTAACAGATTTCAAAATGAAAATGATGATTACATTGATGATGACGATAACGATGATGTATGTGTGAGTGCGCGCGTATGCCCGCGTTTCATAATTCTCAGAATGCAAAGGATGGCCAGCCGCCCCCCTTCATTCAATGTTTACATGTGAAACGAAGGAAGAAGAGAAAAAAAGGTCGATTGACGATTACATAACATATTTAAACATGTGCAAATATATTAACAATGGCAAGGAAGAATTTCTAGGGTAAGAATTTTTTTCTTTTTTTTTTTTCGGGGGGGGGGGGTTTTTGTTTTTTTGGTTTGTTTTTTGTTTTTGTCTTTCATTCCGAACACATGTTTTGTTCGTTCGGATTTTGCCGCCACACTAAACTGAATATTTGTTTTTAATAAATTATTATAAGAAATTTTTGTTTGGTCAATTTTGAAATAGGAATACTGGTTTGTGATTGGTCAATCTGATACTGGTCGCCGATTGCTCAGAAACGAGGTATGTTTAATATTTTTGTACGGTCAAAGGTGAAGGCTATACGGTTGAATAGAAGACACACACACACACACACACACACACACACACATATATATATATATATATATATATATATATATATATATATATATATATTTGTATTTTCATAAAGAATTAAGTTGTTGAAAATGTGTCTTAAATTATGGTAAATGTAATTATTAATGATCAATAGTTAATAATGCTTGTGGTGACATGTAGACATGGAATTTAAATTCAATTAACAAGACAATTCAATAAAGATAGGGTCAAATGAGTGTATATGTTTACTAAACTTTGTCTTGTTCAAAGGGGGTTCTTTAAACCTTTCATCAAACTATGTTAAGGCCGTTTTAGCTCAGTCGGAACCACAAGCTTTCGAGTTCGACACTAGTCTCTGATAACTCAGCGTATGAGTAGCCCTGCTTAGGTAATCTGATATGTGCGGTTAAGTGTAGTGATGGTAGGTGTGGTGCTCCACCTCAGCACAAAACAATCTCCCTGGTTTAGCGCTAGCGAAAAGGGGATAGATTCCCTCGCTGTTCGGCTTATACCAACAATAGACCAATCCGCCAACTTTACTTTTTAATGTTAAAGCCAGAATTTACTTCTCTAAATAATGGTTTTAATGGTTAGCAAGTTAGACTGGCAGCCTCACTGGGTCCCTTACATTCGCCTTGTGCTACATCTAAGCGAAGCTTAGTAAATAACTATATCCGTGAGGAGGCACGTGGTGTAATGGTTACCGTTGTAGGGTAATCTACAGTGGACACGGCGAGACGAGTTCAAATCATGGACGAGGCTGTTGCATTGCAAATAGCGCTATTAACCTTCGGAAAAGTAGAATCCAACTACTCTTCCTCCAACTATGTAAATAGTAGGGCAGACTGGGCTCTTGAAACTTGGTTGGGGAAACCAGTCATGGGAGTAGGAAAACTGAATTCAAATCAGTTAAACTTCGCTTAAGAAATTGACATACTCATCCTACTAGTGCGGAGGGGTTCGTAAATATATATATATATATAATATATATATATATATATATATATATATATGAAGATAGGATGGATGTAGTAGAATCCGACAGTATGATGTAGGTAAAAGGATAGTGAACAAGAAATGATAACTCAAAAACTAAGAGCTGAAACGTTTCGTCCGATTTATACTGACATCATCAGTCATATGATTTTTATTGAACTTGCACGTGATTTTGCTTTCAATAAAAATCATTTGACTGATGATGTCCGTATAAATCGGACGAAACGTTTCAACTCTTAGATTTGTTTTGAGTTATCATTTCTTGTTCATTATCCTTTTACCTACCTCACACATATATATATATAATATATATATATATATTATATATATATATATAATATATATATATCCATGAGTAGGGGAGATGTGCTATTTAAAAACGCACCCAGGTTCCCAATGAAGTACTACCCTTACAAAATAAAGTTCGCTTTCTGTGTTTCTCCGGAAATTATACAATAAAAGACCTTACTAAACGTTGGATGAGGTCCCTTAAGGAACCAGGCCCAATACCCGACTTTAAATCTCTAGTTACATTGTAGCTTTATTGGCGAGGCTTAGAATATCCTGTTTGTATTCCCTGCATATGGGTAAGACCCCACCCAGAAATGGGTTGTCCTGGGTATGACACTAAACTGCATCTGATTGTGAATCTCCAGATCTGGAGATCTAAGGAGTATGGAATACCCCGTCATTGACATTGATCACATGTATACTCTGACCCAGAGTGGTAGTACCTGTTGGGGTCCCAACTATGGGTTAAATAGATCTGTTTAAAAATCATTCGTATTCGATAAGACCGTGTGCAAAAAAAAAAAAAAGAAATCAACAACAAAAAAAGTAAATATGAACGTATAGTGAACACGATTCCCTAAGCTCTAAGCAAAGAAATAAACCTAGACGGGTTGACATGCCTTTAAAATCAAACAATCTATCTAGTTACTCTGCGTCTACTAAAGCTACACGTCCCAAATTGGTTTTGTTGATTATGCTAAAGACTCATCATCATCATCATCAACAGGGATTCCCATGACTCTCTCTCTCTCTCTCTCTCTCTCTCTCTCTCTCTCTCTCTCTCTCTCTCTCTCTCTCTCTCTCTCTCTCATCCGTCTTATCGGTCATCGACCAGGCAGATCTTTCCACAGAGTATCCAGTATCCATACAGAGCCAATGTATGTTTTTGCTTATCTGCCTACACTGGCGTGTCCATGTGTAGGTGTCCACAAGAGAACGTCGATTATGACTTCGTCCTTGCTTCTCCAACAGCGTCCAGTATGTATTGTGTGATAGGAGGTAAATGGCCGTACATCTGTTTTTATGTGGGATGTTGCTTTGACAGAATTTGACAATACGCAGCATCCTTGAGTAGTTCCTATCTAGCTTTTTCTCTCTAAGTGTTTCGTTAGAGTCCAAGTGACACAGCCATACAGTAGTGTTGGCACAGCTACAGATTTGAAAGAGATTCTCTCTTTATCTTTTCACGCGGTTGTTAATCTGTCTATAGCAGTCAGTGCCTTTCCTGTGAGTGTGTTGACATCACTTTCTGTAAATGGGATATTACTACCTGGGTATGTGAGCTGGTCTACTACTGAGTTAATCCTTGCTTCTCCAGCAGTGTCCAGCATGTCTTTTTCTTCTTACTCGGGTTGTTTGTGTGATAGGAGGTAAGTGGCTGTACAGCTACCTTTTTGTGAAGTGCTGTTTCCACGATTTGTTTAAGACAGCACATAGAGGAAACCTTTATTCTCTCCCTAATGACGTTTGTAAGCCTCAATAATAAAGTTGGTATTTAGTGAAAAGTGAAAAATGTCAAGTTATAAGTTGTTGGCATCGCTCCGTCTGCGAAAGACGATAACGTAGTGTCCATTTTTTTTCTTTCTTTTTGGAACTACGTAGCCTGGGCGGGTTGATATGGAGGATGTGCTGTTGCCCAAACAACACTGCCGCTGTCCAAATGAAAGGTAAGAAGCTAGTGCAGTTTGGCAACGACAGTGTCACAGGAGTTGCTGTGTTGCACTGAAATTAAGCATTACTCCACCTTAGGGACTCCGGCTCCGGATTTGTTTTCAGGGTTTACTTCCCCACACTTTCCTCGGGATCATGTACGCCGCTCGGTAGTGATGGTTGTATAATACTCTTCCTGGTCCTAGTTGGGTTGACGACCAGGGCTAATTTTTTTTTTTTTTGGGGGGGTATGTGTGTAGTAAGTACGCTAATCTTACTCCTGTCAGTGTAGATGGTCGTTGGCTCCCCTAGAACTCGTCCACTCTTTTCCAGCTCCTGTTGTTTTTGTTTTGTTTTTTTATTTGTTGTTGTTTTTTTGTTGTTTGTTTGTGTGTGTGTGTGTGTGTGTGTGTGTGTGTGTGTGTGTGTGTGTGTGTGTGATGCTGGTGTCAAGTTATAAAATGGGAGATATAGAAGATTTAACATTTTGTCCACTTTTTCTTTGGGGGGGGGCGAATTAAGCAGTGATTAGTTTCTTCAATACTTGTGGGTGACCACTTAAGCAACATCAGGTACTGTAAGTAACCTGAGCCCTTTTTTTTATCAAAATAGCCTGATTCAACATTAAATGATCCGAAAGAGGGTTGATTATATGACGTAAAACAAAACAACCAGAACAACCAAACAGAAGAACCAAGTTTCAGAACTTGAGCGGATGGAAGGTATGTCTTTGAGCCACAGCAGTAGCAGTCACGACATTTAAATTGCAATAAATGAAAATTCAGGGATATTTTCCCAGGGCGCTGTGGTGTGTTATATACCCTACCTATGAACATTAATGGGTATGTCCCAATCCTCATATACCCTACCTATGAACATTAATGGGTATGTCCCAATCCTCATAAATACGGGGTACTAGCTTCGGCGGTACATATACTAAAATTGGAACGATACAGAGAAGATTAGCATGGCCCCTGCGCAAGGATGATACGCAAATTCGTGAAGCGTTCCATATTTTTATTCACAAAAAATATGTCAAAAACAAAAAATCTTCAGAAAATTAAACATTATCACCAATTCATTTCAAAAACGTAGTCGGCATTAAATGACCCATTGAGGTTGATATGCCGTAAAACAAGAACAAAATCAAATCAAATCATAAATACGGGGGTATTATGCTGACTGAGTAGTCTTATGCCACTAGCAGTGGTTTACCTTCTTCACGCCACTGGCGAGTATTGTATCTTGTTAATGTTATAAAGATTGCATTTCATTTCCAACCTCCGTTTGCTTATTTGTCATTTAGTAACCTTTGTTATGTTACAACAAGTGACATTCCGTGGCCGCTTCGTTCATCAGATATATGAACTTTTGATCATCTCCTTTGCGTAAGAGTTTCCTATTTTCCTATTTTACTTGAACACTCACACATTACGGTCAAGTCTTACTAAAAGCACCGGTTCCCACTTGAACACCGGTTAAGCCTGTTCAATACTTAATTGGGTGACCACTGAAGCAGCAGCAAGTACTGTAAGTAACCTGATTCCTTTTTATCAAAATAGCTTGATTCGTCATTAAATGACTTGAAAAGGGTTGATATGTCGTAAAACAAAACAATCAAACCCAAAGCACCAAACCTGCACACTCGCAGATGTGGATTCGTTAATCTGTTCATAGCCAGTCGCCCATTCTTTTTAGAAATGACGTTCTGGACATGTTGGTTTTCAAACCGGTATTCGACTGTTCTTATTGCTTTGGGCCCCCGGGTCAGTGGTCCAGTGTTCACGTTGACACTCTTTGGTGTCATTAATCGGCTAGTCTTGGCGACCCCTATTTTCGGTGTGGAAAAACAATAAGATTAACAACTGAAGCTTCACAAACTGTATATGGACAAGGTGCAAGACAAAAGCAAATTATTTCCAAATCATTGTGCCATCAATTAAAACCTCCATTTACTTCAATAGGGAAATATACTGAATAATTCGGTTATATTATGACGTAATATGTTATGTAGAACACCAAAGTTAAGCAGCGATTAGTCTGTTCAATACTTAATTGGGTGACCACTTAAACAACCGCAGGTACTGTAGGTAACCTGAGCCCGTTGTTTATCAAAATAACTTGATTCGGTATTAAATGACTCGAAAAGGGTTGATATGCCGTAAAACAAAATTAACAAAACAGAGTTCAGAATTTAAATGTGGATTGTTAAAGCAGACCTAGATATCTGGTTTGGTCGTAGGGGTGCTACTCGTGTAGCGTGTCTTGATCAGGAATAGCCAGGCGGAACCCATCCCTCTCCAGGTCTGGTTTGAATTCAGTTTCCTTTCTCCTAGATCGGTTGCCATACCAAGGTTAAAGAGCCGAGTCTGCCTTACTATTTACCCATAGAAGGGAGGTAGAAGAGTTAGATTCATAGCTTTTTCATGGGTATTAGCACAATGTGAAATGCAGTCTTGTTTAGGATTTGAACACGGGTAGCCGAATCCACTTCCTATGATGATAACAGTTCAACACTTAAGTGGGTGGCCACGTAAGCAACAGAAAGTACTGTGAGTAACTATGTTTATTAAGATAACTTCATTTGCATTAATTAACCCGAAAAGGGTTGATATGCCGTAAAACAAAACAACCGACCAACAAGTCCTTTTCATCACCTTTAGTCCTTATGAAATACGTGTCCCTTGATCACGCCAACCATGACACTTTGTCACATTACTGAAGAAATTATATTGTCCATGGATTATTATAAAGTATAAATATATTCCACGAAAATTAGGAATATATACATTTTTCATGGTCTCCTATGTCAACCCTTGTTGGGTTATTTTATGCCGAAGATGTTTTTTATTCATTCTTGTTGGGTATTCAATCTTTTATTTCAAACTCAATTTATTTTTAGTGCAAAAAAAGATTTTTATCTACTTAACCCATAGAATGGATCTACTACTACCACTCCGGGTCAGAGTGGAACTGGGAGTAATGGTGATGAAGAGGTACCCCACTCTCTCCAAAGCTCAAAAATATGAAACTTCATCACTAGATGCAGTTTAACGTCATACCAAAGATACTAGTCCCTCAGCCACCACCTTCTAGCACATATATGATAAAAAGGGATGGGGATTTGTCATAAGGGCAATAGGCTCAGGACAATCGTATAGGTGCTAGGGATTGGTGTAACCAGCCAGCATCTCCGACCACCCATTTAGCTCAAGTATTGGCCAAAGTGTTGAGTTGCATGTCTTTGACTACTCATCCCGCGGGATTGCCTCCTTAAGCAACACGGGTTGCCACTCACAGCCAATGAGTGGAAGTGTCTTACCCCTCTGCAGAGGTGCAGTCAGCGTATTCTACAGACGCAGTCGACAGGGTGAGCCAAGTTTGGTAAATAGTAAAGTAAAGTCGTCGGGGTAGCCTAAAGTCGGCATCAACCAGACATCGAGGGAGTCTAACCACTTTTCACTAGCGCTAGACCAAGGAGATTGTTTTTGGCATCTGAGGTGGAGCGCCACACCTAACATCAGCTTCTCACTTTACAGCACAGATTCCTGTGCTACTCATACGTTGAGTTGGCGAGAGCCGGTATCGAACCAGGAACCTTTTGGTTCCTAGTCCGACGCTCTACGGACTGAGCTAAACCGGCTGTTTTTTGTGCCCTCAAAAATGTTATTTACATATTCCGTATTTTTTCTTTATAGTTTATAAACTACTTCGCCGTTCCACTTTCCACTGTTGGTTTCTTTCATTTCGAGTATTTTTTTGACACGATAAAGATCTGCTCCTTTCCTGGGACGGCCATTTCTATTCTGCTGTACAAAAATTATATTTGTGTCCCGACATGCCTTTAATTGTTTTACATCACTTGCAACGTAGACGGGAGACAGACCATTAGCGTAGGCGGCCAGTAAGGGTTCATTAAAATTCCTGACATAAAACAGACGATAACCGTCACTAAACACGTGACACTAGATTTATGGTGAACCAGACGTGGATATATATATATATATATATATATATATATATATATATATATATATATATTATATATGATGCTAAAATGTATATTAAATTTTAAGTTTTTCCCGAACGTGATTTTAATTTCCAGCAATATCTCTCTTGAAACGATTACGTCAAAAGTGGATGTTTACAAATCTTGCAACACATGGAAAAGGGTCAGTGACATAAAAGAAAAACATGTAAATCATAACCAGACTGAAATTCATTTTGTTTTTCATTTGACCAACTTGGCACAAGGCCATTAGTACAAAGTGAACATAAGTAGCCTCGGCTAGAATTTGAAATTTTCTCTGTGCTGTACCGTGGCCGAAGCAGTGTAGTTTCTGACTATCCTGCTGAAGTCCCGGTTTCGATTTCTGTCGGAGGGAAATCGTTAGTATATATCGCTGATGAGACTTAATAAAGTTGAAACAGTCTGTACGATATTCTACACACCGAGTAATTCTTTGCAAAATTCACTTGTCATTATTATCTTCTATAATTATCGAATTTATGCGATATGCGCATTGTAATTGCCTTCAAGCAAATATATATATATATATATATATATATATATATATATACAGGAGGTGCTGTAACTCCAGGAGCACAAAAACTACATTATAGTCTTCCGAGACTGAAATACCAATGATATATATATTCGTTCTTAATGTGATTTTACACCCATTTCAAACTAAATATTTTCGAAAAGAAAAATAATTTTGAACAGTACAGTAGAAAATGTATATATATATATATATATATATATATATATATATATATATATATATATATATATATATATATATATATACATATATATATATATATATATATATATATATATGTCTTGTGGGATATCCCACAAGAGATGAGGAATTCCACCATCATAACGCTGTATAAGAACAATGGATACAGGAGTGATTGTAATAACTACCGTGGTATCTCTCTACTCAACATTACAGTTAAACTCTTAGCTAGATTTGCATTAAATAGACTTCAGATTCTCGCGGAGAAGACTTGCCCAGAATTACAGGTAGGTTTCAGAGCGGAGAGGTCTACTACTGACATGATCTCTCTTAGGCAGCTTCAGGAGAAATGTAGAGAGCAGAGAATACCACTCTACATAGCATTTATTGACCTCTTCTGTCCTGTCACACAGACATGCAAGGCGCTATCTAGTTTGATGGGTCCACCTCAGACCCCTTCAGCATCTGTCGTGGTGTCAAGCAGGGGTGCGTGCTGGCACCCACTCTATTGGTCCCACAAGAGATGAGGAATTCCACCATCATAACGCTGTATAAGAACAATGGATACAGGGGTGATTGTAAAGTTAAGAGAGCTAAAAATGGTTCAATGCTTTTACAGCAGAGCAGGTTTAAAACTTAAAATTGTCATTATAATAACGCGTTACACCTTCCGTAACTCTGATTTTCACGTGTCACCACAATCCATCTGATAATCTTGGTGACATGTGAAACTCAAAGTAAGAGAAGAAGTGACGCAGGATTTTATATATATATATATACAGAGTGTTCAGGATAAATTTGACATTTATATTTGGTTATTTTTCTCCGTAGGCTGGGGGTATTGACGCACACTACGCATCATTTAAAAGCTTGGACCCTTCTTCATTCATATACGTGATGACAGATAGAATGGATGACTGGAACCCACCTGAATCATGGAAGAGAATAACTTGTATCATAATGATCTGCACCGCCCATCAAAATAAGGAGATTATGGTTACTGCCCAATGCTCACTGAACACAGTAAAAACAATCAGGCATGAAATGGAGACTTGTAATGAAGACTACTAGGCTGTGACTAGAATAAAGCAACATAACAGACGATCTGATTGCGTTCGTACAGCTCGAAAATCTGCAGAAAGGGTATCAGGTTAAATTCAGATGCCTACGTGGAGTTGCTAAACACTGTAGTCAAGCCCTGGATAACAAGGGTAGCCAATCGTAGGCCATATGTATGGCAGCAGGATTCGGCCCCCTGCCACCCCTCTGGGAAAAGTCAAAACTGGTTGTCGGCGAATTTTTGCGACTACACCAGTCCCAATGTTTGGCCTCCGAACTCTGCAGATCTTAACTCCATGGATCATTATGTATGTGGAGCTGTTGAGAAAGACACCAATTGCCGTGCCAGTACTACAAAACCCAGTTAATCGACAGAATTAAGGTAGTTTTTCAGACCCTTCTCAGGGAAACTGTAACATCAGCTTGCTCCAGGTTCCGGAGCAAGTTTGAGACTGTGATCGACGCTAATGGTGGTTATTTTGAGTGAAACTTGTTTACCGTAGTGTAATTTCGGTGCCTATTGAATTTCTTTACAATCCATTAAATTTTGTAGTTACCAAGAACTTTTTCTTTTTCCTTATGAAACTGTCAAATTTCTCCTGAACACCATATATATATATATATATATATATTATATATATAAAGATAAATCCAATGAGTCAGACGAACCTACTAAAAGTTTCGCTTAATGCTCTTCAGGGCTAAGATCTGACTCTTTTTTTTTACAAAAAAATTTTCTTTCCGGTTGATGTTTGGTAGTATATTTTTTACAATCAAACTATTTGCTGGGTTTTTTTTTCTCACCGCGAGGATTTACCAACAAGTTTGGTATATTAAATTATATATATATATATATATATATATATATATATATATATATATATATAACAAATGTGAAAATTGTTATTTCATGGTGTGACAACGACAAATAGAAGGCTGGAAAATTCATTACAATAAATTTTTCACGTCATCAATTGAATAATGTGATAACGGTGTGGTGTGCAGTGCGAGTCATTCGACCGTGAGGGACACCAAAGTACGCAATTTAGCTTTCAACTGTTTGTGGTTGTTCAACTCACTTGATTTTACTGTCGTTGAGAAAGGAGCGCCAATAGTTACAAAGATTCAATTGGTTCCATAAATAATTGTTTGGCCATGCTCTAAACGACCGTGATTTTACCTCTTTGTTCAGATTCACGGACTTAGCCCAGTGGTAAGAACAACTGACTGGGAATAGCAGATTAAAAAAAACCTTTACCACGAGTATCTGCTCCTTTTGTTACATAATTATTAGATACCTAATATTTATGTGCAATAGTGTAGAAATCAAAATGGCCGTTATAAGCTGCAGCCCATGGCCTTGAAGGATTTGAATGACAAGGCTTGACCTGTCCTGATCCTTCCTTCCGGTGGATACCGTGAGAATCGAAGAAGACCCTCTTCTGATTTAGATTAAAAATAGATTTTAGTCAGTCGGCGAGAAACCACGACGGTGGTGAGTCGTGTTATACATGCTCCGACTCGATCTGCGCAGGTAGTCTGGTGGGGGATTTCGAGAATAAAATATGATCAAAGTAAATCAAAGTCTTGTGTTATTATCTAAAAACTACCAATGACACAGGGCTTCTGATAAAGAGAAATCCCCAATAAAAGACCAGACACGAAGTCCCCAAGAGAAGTCCAGACGAAGAAAAGATGTTAGAAGAGACCTAGAAGAACTTAAGATGTCAGAAGAACAGAAGAAGAATAGAAGTAAGAAGTAAGTAATGAGAAGGGTATACAACACTTTTTTCTGGGACCGTCGTTTGTATCCTGCTGCACAAAATTTACATTTTGTGTCCCGATATGCTTTTAATTGTTTTACGTCACGTGCAACGTAGACGGGAGACAGACCATTAGCGTAGGCGACCAGTAAGGGTTCATTAAAATTCCTGACATAAAACAGACGATAACCGTCACTAAACACGTGACACTAGATTTATGGTGAATCTGACGCGGATATATATATATATATATATATAAAGATGCTAAAATGTATATTGAAATTTAAATTGTTCCCGAACGTGATTTTAATTTCCAGCAATATCTCTCTTGAAACGATTACGTCAAAAGTGGATGTTTACAAATCTTGCAACACATGGAAAAAGGTCAGTGACATAAAAGAAAAAACATTAAAATTAATTTTGTTTTTCATATGAACAACTTGGCACAAGGTCCTAATTCTTGAGCACTGGGTGTTAATGGATTATGAGAAACATGCTGAGTAGTACTAATTCAAGTGTTTATACATTCATAGCCAAAGTTGGCGCTATAGCGAAACTGCTTGTTCGTCTGTTAGCAACACTGTTTTGTTTGTTGCGCATGTGCCTACGCATGACACTGCACACGCCTCGCTACCACACCCATTTTTGGATTAGCTGCCGTTTCTGATAGAGCTCCCGATTGACGCTGCAACCAAGTGTGAATTTATTCGGTTTTTGAATGCAATCTGATTTTAATCCATTGTCAATTAACTGAAGTATATGGTAAGTTGTGCTTGGATGTCATAAATGTCCTTAAGTGGTGTAGGGGGTTTGCAGCGACGATGAGATTCAACGCTTCCTCAGTGACATGTCACCGATTTGGCATGTCATGGGCATACAAAACAGCCACAACGTCTACAAAAATGCATCGACTGAATTGATGATTTTAGACAAATAGATACATGTTGAAACTTTAAAAATATGTAAACATCATTGACAATAAACAATATACGTTTCTGTGGTTTCTAAATATTTTGGTGACCTTACCATTGGGAATACCCTCGTAGTTGCCTTTTTTTTCTTATTTTCTTTTTTTTCTTTTTTCTTTTTTTACAACGCTTTGCCTAGTCTGGCGCATAGGTCTCAGGTTGCTTCCAGTACTTGCTTCCTAAGTGGTCTTTCATCTTAGAAGTAAACATATTCATCGCTGCTTAACTTCAGTTGTTGTTTTGTTGGATAGATTTTACGGCATGTCAACCCTTGGTGGGTTTTTTTTTGTGCCGAAGACATTGTTTTATTCATTCTTGATAGTTACTGAAATTTTTTTTTTAACTCAATTTTTTAAACACATTTTTTGTTAATTCCTTTTCTTCTATTTACTCCATAGATGTGACCCTAAAAGATACTACAGCTCGAGGTCAGGGTGGACCTGGGGGTAATAGCAATGAAGGGATACTCCACACTTCCCAAAACTCCAGAATTGGAACTTCACAACTAGATGCAGTTTAACGTCATAATCAGGACACTAAGACACTCAGTCACTGCCTTCTAGCACATGTATGATAAAAAGGGTTGGGGTTTGCCATAAGATCAATAGGGTTGAGACAATCATATAAATTCTAGGGCTTGACGTGACCATCCGATTGATCGGATGGAGTTGGTTGGTTGAATTTTACGGCTTGTCAACCCATGGGTTATTTTATACCGGAGACGTTTTTGTTTCATTCATTCTTGTTGGGTATTCAAATTTTTAAACTATATCTATTTAACTCATAGACTCTAGCAGGTACTACCTCTCCAGACAGGGCGGACGTGGGAGTAATGGCGATGAAAACTTCAGTTGTCTGGTGGGAAGCGGTGCTTTCAGCGTGAATTGGCTTTTGGTTGATGATGCTTGGAACAAAATAGAACAGACAACATTTATTTTATCATTATTATACCACTAGAAGCGACTACCCGGCATCACCTGAGATGAGGGGGTGCAAAAATTTAGTCTTGCAGATCCGTTATAACTGAATCACGAGTTGGATCCTCACGGGATTCCCCATTAAAATCTATGTAAAAAAGGGAAAAAATGTACAGACACAGATTAATGTCTCCTATTTAAAATATTAAATGCAAAAAGAAATCCATGCTCTTACTATTTGAATTCTATATTTTTAATTATCTTCACGATTATAAATCAAATCTTCATTGTTTTTGTTCAAAAAGCAAGTTCTGGTAATAGTGAATGTGTATATATATTTACTTTGTCGTTAATTGTTTTATTTTCCTAGTTTCAGCTGAACATACATACATACATACACACAACTGCCCGACTGACTTCTGATTTAGGTCGGAAAATTAAAACGGAAAGGTTTTTGGTGGTCCCCAATGACAGTTTAACTACAATCTATGAATTAACATTTTGTGAATTCGGTTTTAGGGGATTAAGGTTGTTTTTAATTACGTATTGCTTAAAAAAATAAACAACAAAAAAACCAAATTAACCCAAATTACTATACATTTAATGTTGAAAAATATTGTTTTAGACTAAGGTTAATTGAAATTATACATTGCAATACTAACACAAACAACTGTCTCAATAATAGATTCAATAATTAATTTCAATGGTTAATTAAATGTATAGTAATTTGTTTTGTTTTTGTTGTTTATTTTTTTAAGCAATACGTAATTAAAAACAACCTTCCATCCCCTAAAACCGTAAACTTTTCGTTTTAATTTTCCGACCTAAATCAGAAGTCAGCCAACTGCCCTTTATATATGGATATATATATAGATAGGCTTTAGAATATTTGTTCAAATAGAATATATTAATCTGATAAATGTCAATTTGATCCCCTTATCTAATGCAATGGGGAGGTGCGTTCTGGGGGACGATCCTTCAGTCTCCAAATTTTGTATTTATTCTGAACTTCAAATTAATATAAAATATGACATAAGGCTATTTTTACCGTAGACTTTTTTTTTAAATACACCCAAGCTTTTCGGACATATCTCTTACTCTTTCCATTAGTGCAATAGGGAGGTATTGCTTTGATGATAGATCTTCGGACATCAGGTTTTGTATTCATTCTGCTTCCCGGCTTTAACGAAAACTGATTATTTGCAAAAAAAATCAAGGCCATTTTTACCGGAGACTTTTTTTTTAAAATATACCCAAGCTTTCCGGACATATCTCTTACTCTTTCTATTAGTGCAATAGGGAGGTACTGCTTTGGTGATAGATCTTCGGACATCAGGCCTTGTATTTATTCTGCTTCCCGACTTTAACGAAAAACTGATTATTTCGAGAGAAAAAAAAGAAACAAGCTATGTTTACCATATACTTTTAAAAATATACCAAGCTTTTCGAACATATCTCTAACTCTTTCCATTAGTGTAATAGGGAGGTACTGCCTTTGATAATAAATCCTTGGAATCAGGTCTTGTATTAATTCTGCTTCCCGGCTTTAACGAAAACTGATTATTTCGAGAAAAAAAAACAAAAAAAAACACAAGGCTATTTTTACTGTAGCCTTTTTTTTATATACCCAAGCTTTTCGGACATATCTCTAACTCTTTGCATTAGTGCAATAGGAGAGAACTGCTTTGATGATAAACCTTCGGACATCAGGTCTTGTATTTATTCTGCTTCCCGGCTTGGACAAGAATTGGTTAGTTAGAAAAACAGCTCTGAGTTATCTGAACTATGAGACGTTAGGATCCACTTAAAGAAGTAAAACTTTTTTACTATTACGTCATGGAGAATTCCCTAAAAACTTTTTACGATATACACCCACACAATAAATAAATGAGCAGCAACAAAAGTAAAATCAAGGAGTTAAAAAAAAATCAACAAACTAGATGGAAACAAATAAACATAAATTGAATAATTAAATCGGCATTATTTTTTTTTAATAAATAAAAGCCCCGACTACCCACGCTAGGACAGGATATGACGCAAGGTCATGTTTTTGCTGGCACCCCCTGAGTACGAATGAGTGGTTCTGAAATAGCTCCAATTCAAGCATCTGACTCTTCTCCTTCTAATCCAACGGAGGAGGTACTTCCTGAGGTGAACATCTTCTAGAGCACTTTCTCTATAATCAAACCCGAACTTATATTTTAGGTGAAGACTTAATAAATGTCGTTGAGAGGTTAATGTTTATCCCTCCTAGCTTCGTGATGGTGGTTGTACGTACTGTAACTCTAACACATCACAACATTACGGGGAAAAAGTCATAGGAAAAAATAGGAAACCTAAAAAAAATCAGGTGTTTTTTTTGTTTTGTTTTTTTTTGTTTTTTTAGGGGGTGGAACGGATTAATAACTTTTCATTCTTTTTTAATGCAGGAAATTGATTTGATATACGAGTAAATTGAGTTATGAGCTGAACGAATTAAACTCGTAAGTCAAAGTACCACCACACACATACAAACACACACACACACACACACACACACACACACACCATATATATATATATATATATATATATATATATATATAATATAAGAGAAAAAAGTTTATAACTTTGGAAATTTTTCAGCTCGAAGACTACTTTGCACATTAACTAAAGTAGATAAAGATTCACTTTAGTTAAGCAAATAGACGCAAGATAGGGATTTAGTTTAGCAATATACTTACGCTGGAAATCAAACCATTCGCTAAGAACGAAAAAAAAATAAATGAATTTAAAGAAAAAACTAATATACTAAAAATCCGATTAACAACCCGTCTGTACGAGTAGGATGTGGCACAAGGTCAATATCTTAAGCGGGGTTAACCAGGTTTGTATTCAGAATTATCCTTCTATATAAGGTTAAAGATTCAATTCTGCCCTACTATTTACACATAGCCGGAAGGAGAGTAATTGGATTCATACTTTTTCCAAGGGTATTAGCACAATGTGAAATGCAAACAGCCTCGTTCAGGATTTGAACTCGGGTCTTCAAGTCCATTTTCGACGACTCTAACCATTACACTACGTGCTTAGTAAATGACATATGCCACAGAATCCGTTATTAGCCCAGGCATACTTCAAATCTAATTAGCAACCTAAAACATGCTCAAAATCCAATAGCAAACAAGATATGCTCAAGAATTCCGTAGCTAGCAACCCAGACATACTCAAGAGTCACTTTTAGCGTCTCCATTAAATTTCCATTATCGATACCTGCTACAGAATATATTATCATTTCAAACATGATCTAAAATCTCATTAGTAACCTCAGAAATGTTGCAGTCCCATTATTAACCCCAGACATGCGCCAGAATCCATTTGCAACGCCAGGACATGCTCAGATTCCTTTTACCGGTCGCCATAATGTTTCGCAGTCAATTGCGAGCGTGATATGTATGCTGCTTGTTCATCGCTGGAGAAAATGCATGTGTAAACTTTATGCCCTGCACCGGGACGTTCGTTGCACATTTCTACTGCACATCTGCTGCACATATCGTCTTCCTGGCCGTCGTGTCGTCTGTGTGTCGTCTGCAAATCTTTAGGACCTACACCTGTTGTGTCCTCGATCGAACTGACCCCGGAGATAAAGATCCCGACAACAACAAACAACAGAAGAGAGAGAGAGAGAGAGAGAGAGAGAGAAGAGAGAGAGAGAGAGAGAAGAGAATATAAAGACAGGGTAAGGTTTACATTCCAAAATGGACAGAGGAGAGGGGTATAAGACTCCACATTTCATTCATTCAGGTCATTCTCTATATCCTATCTGCAGCTATGAGCCGAACGGTGGGGGGCTTCACTGGCCAACGCCCTGCTGCTTTCGTGATCTGAACCGAACTGCTCTCAAAATCTAACTCGTCTCTCTGCTGCTTCTCAAACTCGAACTGTCTTGTCCGGCTCTCAAGTTCTGCTGACTGCCCTCCTACTTCTAAATCTCGTCCTAAAATCTCATTCATTCTCGTTTCTACGCGGGATTTGAAAATCCTTTTGTTTGAAGACCACCCACAGCTGATCCCTATCTGGATTGTATCTATTCAAAAACCGACCAGTTGTGCGCTATACATTTTTATTGCTTCTCTTAAAAACTCTTGCCCGAGCACTCACATCAAGCCCCTGTGATCGTCAAGACCATATACATATATATATATTTACCAACCCTCTCGACGAGCAGGATGTGACACAAGGTCAATTTCTTAAGCGGAGTTAACAGGTTTGAATTCAGAGTTTTCCTCCTCTAGACGGGTTGTCTAACAAGGTTAAAGAGCCCAGTCTGCCATACTATTTACCCATAGCTGGAGGGAGAGTAGCATTCATACCTTTCCCAAGGGTATTAGCGCTAAGTGAAATGCAGTTACCACGTCCAGGATTTGAACTCGTGTTGACGAGTCCATTTCTATGACACACACATATATAACACACACACATATACATACATATGTTAACATATAGCTCTCTGGTCTTACACACACACACATATATATATATATATACATATATATATATGGCTTGTCTTAATCCTCATACCCATATACACACGTACGCATATACGCATAGACATACTCTATCTATATGTGTATATAATCACACACACATTTGCATCTGACATGCACAATGCACTCATGCATCATGCATCATCGCGTTGTGTCATAGTGGCCAGTGGTGGTTACTATGAAAAAAAATAGTATTTTGTAATTGAATGCTTGCTCTATCCAACAATGTTACTTGTCCCTGTATTTGTTGTAGTTTCTCTTGAAATAAACAGGATACTCCCTGTATAATTAGACCTCCCACTTCTTGCTTACCAACGGGTTTGACATTTTAACTTTAACTAATCTTTGTCTGGCTAATGAATTCTGTTTTTATTTCCCTGGAATGGAAATAGAAATTACATGACGGGAGAATGCAGTCTTCGCAGATAGAACGTTACTTATTTTATTGCATCTTCCTGAGGAGAATATTTATGTTAATTTGGAAACAACTGTAAAGACAAAGTTCACACAATATGGAGTATTACGCCCTTAAAATTCAACTGTGTTTCAAAGTATTGTAATATATATTATATACTATATATATATATATAATATATATATATATATATATATATATATGAAGTGGTCAAACAGTGTGTTTGAAAATGGCGAAGGCGACAATTTGTGGAGGATTATGTGCTTTCATTAAAGTCATACCTAATTTTGTTAATTAATAAATTATAACTAAATGAATTAGGCGTGCATATCGTTTTAAATGTAAAGCGTAAAACAAATCGAGAAAATCATCTGTATATACATTCCAACCCATTAGGCCTCATCAGCAAGAGCTATAGACAGGGCAGTGCCTTGTGTGTGATTCGAACCCTATATATATATATATATTATATTATTATATATATAAATATATAAATATATATTATGATTTAATCATTTTTTGAAAAACAGCCTCAGTATTTCAAGCTTCACGCTGGCTAGAGTTCGGGTGTTAGACGGAATCCCGATACTTTAAGTGTCCTGCGATAAAACTTAACTACATCAAAATCTGTTCTGCTGCTCCTGTGAAGTATGGAGTATCCTTCATTGTCATCATCCCAGGTTTTCCCTTTCTTTACACATATAAGTCTGTCTATGTCGTATCTCGGTTGTAGTGCCCTGTGCATTGTCACAAGTGCATTGTCACAACTCTCCTTGTCCTTTGGTACCTGTCGAATTGTCTCTTTTGTCATTCTAGAATAGTCCGAGTTTCTTACAGAGAGGACAATTCAGGTGTTTATTTAGATTATGATAATGATAGGACTTTATTTTGAAATAGAATGAGTTCTGAGGTGAACAGATAGTGAACTTTGAAATATCCCATCACCAGGTAAAAGTACAAAAAAAATTTGGTACAGCCGTGGGGAAAATTTGGTGGGTCAAAGAGTTAAGCTTAAATGGGTTTTTTTCGTCTTTTTCTTTTGTACCTATATTATAGATATTATATCATATATATTACCAACCCCTTCCGCACGAGCAGGATGTGGCACAATGTCAATTTCTTGGAGGAGTTTAACAGGTTTTAGAGTTTTCCTTCTCCTCGACTGGTTACCTAGCCAAGTTTAAAGAGCCCAGTGTGTCCTACTATTTGCCCATAGTTGGGGGGAGAGTAAAGTTGGCTGCATACCAAGGGTATTAGCGCTACGTGAAATGCAAGCAACCATGTCCAGGATTTGAAACTCAGATTGATGAATCCATTTTCCGACAACTCTAACCATTACACCACGGGCCTCCAATAAATAACTATAAAAAGTAAAGTAAGTCGTCGGGGCGGCCTAAAGTCGTATCAGCCAGACAAGAGGGAGTCTGTCCCTTTTCACTAGCGCTAGACCAAGGAGATTGTTTTAGCGTCTGAAGTGGAGCGCATCCCACCTACCATTAGCTCTTGCTTTACCGCACAGATCCCTGTGCTACTCATACGCTGAGTTGCGAGGACGCGGTATCGACTAGGACCTTGTGGTTTCTAGCCGAATGCTCTACGACTGAGCTAACGCCGGCCCTTTTTCCTATATTTTTATCTATATTATAAATAAGTACCATCGTCCGATCTAGCTATTGCTAACTTTGAAATAAGAATATCACGGGAATACCTTTTATGTGGTCTTCCTTGTTTTAAGCAATTACAAGAGATATAACGAAACAATACGAAATTAAAACGTCTTCAGTTTTTCACGTCTTCTGCATTTTATATTCATGTCATTTTCTTTAAAAAAAGAAAGAGAAAGAGACGGAGGAGAGAGAGAGAGAGAGAGAGGAGGAGAGAGAGAGATAGAAAAATGCATAGTCATATGTGTTTTGTGACTTTTGATGTTTCCACACCCACTCAAAATCATTTCCGCTTCTCAATTATTTATTAATTCACAATTACCGTCCTGTTTTCATTCTCTTTTTATCGGCGTTCTTCTGTAGAGATCTCCACCTCGCCTTTGCGGAAAATTTACCTTCTTGCGTGAGAGTTCCGTCGAAAAGAGCTTAATCAAAACGCTTCGTTGCCCGCATCACGTTCTTTTTTTTATCTTGATAAAAACAAAGCTACAAAGTGAAAATCGAGAAATCTTCTCATTAAATCTGATATCTGATACGTCATTTTCAGTTATTTCTCGTCGTAGTGTTTGACGGCAACTCGAATTATAAGTCCTCTTCCCTTCCTAATGTTCCATGTAATAAGTTTTATACTTGAAGATCTTACAGATTCTTTCCACTTTTATTGCTGAACATGAATTAATGTAATTGTAATTGTCACATCACAGATTTTATTGTGGCTGATATATGCTTCAGCATGCTATACAGTTGTCATACGACAACCACACACACATCACACACAGACACACACACAACATCACAGAGACACCAAAAATGCCGAACACACACACACACAGCCGCTGTCAACTGAGGCCGTAGAATACGCTGACTGCACCTCTGCCCCAATTAGGCAACCTGTTAGACATGACTGCTGACAGTAATGCTTAATGACAGAATCCTACGGGTCTGAGTAGTCCATGACATGCAACTCTCCACATGACCCTTAGGCTAGACGGGCAGTCAGAGAGGCCTTAATTCGAAGAACCGGCTGGTCACGTCAAGCCTAGCACCTATATGATTGTCCCAACCCAATTGCTTTTATGGCAATACCGTCAACTTTTATTTTATCATATAACGTGCTAGAAGGCCGGTACTGAGGGTCTTAATGTCCTGTGTATTACGTTTAACAGATCTAATGGCGAAGTTCTAATTGGAGCTCTATGGAGTGTGGGTAACCCTTCATCGCAATTAGGCCAGATCTTCTGTGACCTGGAGTGGTAGTATCTGTTAGGGTCCTCTATAGGTTAAATAGAAAAAAGTGAGTTTTAAAAAATTTGTTTAAAAATTGGATTTAAAAGAAAAAATTCAAGAATGAATGAGACAAAACGTATTTGGCATAAAATAAACCCAACAAGGGTTGACATGCTGTAAATTCCAACCACCGCCACACACACACCCCGGCACACATATATATATATTATATCATATATATATATATAGAATACAGATAGATATATAATATTAAATGTATATCTTATGAAAAATCTATGTCGGTGGTGTGATCTATTTGTCGCGAGACAGGAGATTATTTTTAGCTAAGGTGGTGTGCCACACCTATTGTCATCTCCTAGATGCTTTACTGTACAATCAGATTACCAAGCTGTGTTAACATACACACAAACACTGCGCGCACATATATATATATATATATATTATGTAGTATATATATATATATATAGCTATATATATATGGGTGTTACTTTTGACATACGAGTTTAATGTTCCGCTTGTAATTCAATTTCCTCGTATTCAAATCATTTTCCCGCATTGAAAAATACTAAATGTTTATTAACCGTTTCATCCCCCACCAGAAAAAAACACCTGATTTTTGTTAGGTTTATTATATAAGAAAAATAGCACTGTTTGTATAAAAAACATAAATAAAATAGATTGTGAGGAATTATTTACTGTAAATATGGTTTTTTAATGTTGATTTTTTATAAGATAAATTTTAGGGTGCGTAATAAATTTCGAAACGTAAATGGTATCAGGGAACTTGTTAACATAGATGTATCATGGAAACTCGCTCGTGCCACAATCTTTATGATCGAAGCTCGTGCAAGAAAGCAGAAAAATCGAGGCGAGTGACAGTTGTCAACTCGTAACAAACTCATTAGCACCCCAAATTTATTTATAGAAAAGTAACAGTTAAGACCTATTACAGTAAATAATTCCTACCAATCTATTTTATTAATGTTTTCTTTACATACAAGTGCTATTTTCTTATATAAATAACCTAACAAAAAATCAGGTGGTTTTTTGTTTTTGGGGGAGGCGGGGATGAAAGGATTAATAACAATTTAAGTATTTTTCAATGCGGGGAATGATTTGATTGATACGAGGAAAATTGAATTACCAAGCGGAACGAATTAAACTCGTATTCGCAACAGTACCCCATATATAATTAGTATATAAATATATATATACCCCGTAATCTAATATATATATATTTAGTATATGTGCGGCGCGCGTGTGTGTGTGTGTAGTACACAGCTTGGGTAATTCTGTCTGTACAGTAAAGCATCTAGGGATGACAATAGGTTGTGGCACACCACCTAGCTAAAAATAATCTCCCTGGTACTCGCGACAAATAGATCACACACCGACATTAATTTTCTAAATATACATTATATATATACATATTTATATTAACTATAGTATATGTTATATTATATGTGTGTGTGTGTGTGTGTGTGTCGTGGTGTGTGTGCGTGTTGGTTGGAATTTACGGCTGTCAACCCCTTGTTTAGGGTTATTTTATGCCAGAAAATACGTTTTGTTCATTCATTTTGAATTTTTTTCTTTTAATCCAATTTTTTAACAAATTTTTTAAAACTCATTTTTTCTATTTACCTATAGGATGGGACGCGCTAACAATACTACCATCAGGTCAAGAAAGATCTGGGCCTAATTACGGTGAAGGGGTACTCCACACTCCATAGAGGCTTCCACAATTAGAACATTCGCCATTAGATAACTGTTAAAACGTACTACACAGAGACACTTAAGCCCCTCAGTACCGCCTTCTAGCACGTATATGATAAATAAAAGTGAGGTCATTGTCCATAAAAGCAATTGGGTTGGGACAATCATAATAGGTGCTAGGCTTTTGACGTGACAGCCGGTTTCTTCGAATAAGGCCTCTCTGACTGCCCGTTAGCCAAGGGGTCAATGTGGAGAGTTTGCCATGTCATGGACTACTCAGACCGTAGGATTCTGTCATTAAGTCATTACTGGTCGCAGTCCATGTCTAACAGGTTGCCTAATTGGGTTAGCAGAGGTGCAGTCAGCGTATCTCGGCCTCAGGTTGCAACAGGGCGTCGTGTGTGTGTGTTCGCATTTTTGTGTCTCTGTGTGTGTGTGTGTGGGTCTGTGTGTATGATGTGTGTGTGTGTGTATTTGACAACTGTAACGTGCTGTAAGCATTATTAGCCACAATAAAATCTGTGATCGTGACGATTCACAATTACATTAATTCAATGTTTCAAGCATAAAGTGGAAAAGATCTGTAAGATCTTCTTCAGATATAAAACATTATTATGGAACATTAGGAAGGAAGAGGAGTTTATATTCTGAGTTGCCGTCACACTACGACGAGAAATAATGAAATTCGACAGTACAGATACTCAGATTTAATGAGAAGATTCTCTCTCGATTTCACTTTGTAGCGTTTTGGTTTTTATCAGAATAAAAATAGAACGTGTGGGCAACGAAAAGCGTTTTGTTAAAGCGTTTTTCGACGGAACTCTCACTCGCAAGAAGTAAATTTTCCGCATGAAGTGAAAGGCGGAGGTGGAGATCTCTACCAAGAGAACGCCGATAAAAAGAGAATGAAAACAGGGACGTAATTGTGAATTAAAAAATAATCATGAGAAGCGGAAATGATTTGAAGTGGGTGTGGAAACATCAAAAGTCACAAACACTATGACTTATGCATTTTTCTATTCTCTCTCTCTCTCTCTCTTCTCTCTCTCCTCTTCTCTCCGTCTCTTTCTTCTTTCTTTTTTTAAAGAAAATGCCTGAATATAAATGCAGAAGACGTGAAAAACTGAAGACGTTTTTATTCGTATTGTTTCGTTATATCTCTTGTAATTTGCTTAAAAAAGGCAGACCACATAAAAGGTATTCCGTGATTTTCTTATTTCAAAGTCGCATCAGCTAGATCGACGATGGTACTTTATTAGTATAATGATAAGATAAACCTATAGGGAAAAAAGGGCCGGGTTAGCTCGTCGGTAGAGCATTCGGCTAGAAACACAAGGTTCCTAGTTCGATACCGGTCCTCGCCAACTCAGCGTATGAGTAGACACAGGGATGCTTGTGCGGGTAAAGCAAGGAAGCTATGGTAGGGTGGGCGCTCCAACTTCGACCTAACAACAATCTCTTGGTCTAGGGCGCTAGTGAAAGGGGACGACTCCCTCGTTTCTGGCTGATACCGAACTTGGCCCCCGACGAACTACTTTACTTTTTATAAGGTAATTTATTGGAGGCCCGTGATGTATGGTTAGAGTTGTGGAAATGGATTCATAATCTGAGTGTCAAATCCTGGGAATGGTTGCTTGCATTTCACGTAGCGCTAATACCTTGTACTGCGCCACTACTTCGCCCCACTATGGGCAAATAGTAGGACACACTGGGTCTTATTAAATGTATTGTTGCAGTCGAGGGAGGAAATATCTAAATAGATCCTGTTTAAACTCTCCAAGAAATTGACAATTGTGCCACATCCTGCTCGTGCGGAGGGGTTTGGGTAAGATTTATGATTATAATATTAATAAAGGCAAGAAAAAGACTGAAAAACTCCATTTAGAGCTTATCTTTGCCCACCAAATTTTCCCCACGGCTGTACTCAAATTTTTTTTGTACTTTTTAACCTGTGGTGATGGGATATTTCCATCAGTTCACTAATTGTTCACCTTCAGAACTCATTCTATTCATAATAAGTTTCCTATTCATTATAATAATTTAATAAACCTGAATTTGTCCTCTGTAAGAAACTTCGATATTCTTAGAATGGACAAGAGAAATTGACACGGTGAACCAAGGACAAGGAGAGTTTGTGGGGACAATGCACTTGTGCAATGCACGGCACTACCCGGTACGCGTAGACAGACTATAATGTGTAAAGAAAGGGAAAACCTTGTGGATTGATGACAATTGAAGGATACTCCATCACTCACAGAGCACAGCAGACAGATTTTGTCGATGTAGTTAGTTTATACCCAGCGACACTTAAAGTATCGGAATTCCGTCTAACACCTCGCAACTCTAGCAAGCGTGAAGCTTGATAAGTACTGGGAGCTGTTTTTCACCCAAATGTTAAATTTCATATATAATATACATATACTATATATATAGTTATATATACTATAGTATATTATATAGGGCCGAAACACATAGGCACTGCCCCTTGGTGTCCTATAGCTCTGGCTTGATGAGGCCTAATGGTTGGATGTTATACAGATGACTTTTTCTCTGATTGTTTACGCTTTTAACATTTAAACCGATATGCACGCTAATTTTCATTATTGTATAGTTAATTAATTAACAAAATAAGGGGTATGACTTTAATTAAGGCACATAATCGTCCTCCCACAATTGGTCGGCCTTGCCATTTTGTCAAAACAACTGGTTATGACCAACTTCATATTTATATATATACTATATATATAGTATATTATATATATATATAATATATACTAATACATACTTTGAAACACAGTTGAATTTTCCTAGGGCCGTAATTACTCCTATTTGTGTGAACTGTTGTCTTTACAGTTGTTTCATAATTAACATTTTCTCCTGCAGGAAGGTATGCATTAAATAGTAACGCTCCTTCGTATCCTTGCGAGACTGGCATTCCTCGTCATCGTAATTCCTATTCCATTCCCAGGCGACAATAAAACAGAATTCATCTTCAGCCAGCAAAGATTAGTTAAGCTTAAAATGTAAACCCGTGGTAAGCCAAGAAGTGGGCAGGTTCTAATTATACAAGGAGTATCCTGTGTTATTTTCGAAGAGAAACTACAACAATACAGGGAGCAAAGTTAACATTGTTGATAGAGCAGCATTCAATACAAAATACTATTTTTTTTTTTCATAGTAACCAACGCATGCCTATGAACACAACGCGATGATGCATGATGCACTGAGTGCATTGTGCTGCAGGATGCAAATTGGTGTGTGATTAATATACACATATAGAATAGAGGTATGTCTATTGCGTATATGCGTACGTGGTGTATATGCGGTATGAGGATTAAGAGAGCCACACAAACACACACACACACACCACATATATATATTAATATATATGATATACATATAGTTAAAAGAAAGGAAATGAATCGGCCAATAATGAGTATGAAAAGGTGGAATGTAAGAAATCACACAATGCTGTTAAAGGAGAAAGCATATTTATAATATACATGGCATAGCCTGATATTGATCATATTTCGATTTTACAAAATCATCAATTGGATGTGAATGAGCGTCTGAGTATCCTTTTACCATAATATCTCAGGTCTATATGGGAGGATATGCATATATTTATAAGTATATATATTTATATAATCTATTTGTTTTGTGTTTTTTGGTTGTTTTTTTTTGTGTGTAGACGCAAGACGGTGGATTATATGTGTATACATGTATTGATGTGGTTCTATATGTGTGTGTCATAGGAAATGGGACTCGTCAACACGAGTTCAATCCTAGGATGTGGTGTATTGCATATTCAACTTAGCGCTAATACCCTTGGGAGAGGGTTGAAGTTCTACTCTCCCTCCAGCTATGGGTATATAAGTATGGCAGACTGTGGCTCTTTCCTGGGTTAGAACGGGTCCTAGGAGAAGGAACTCTGAATTCTAAACCCGTTAACCTGTTAAACTCCGCTTAAAAATTGACCTTGTGTCACATCCTGCTCGTGCGAGGGTTTGGTAAATATATATTTGTGTATATGGTATTGACGATCCAGGGGCTTGATGTAGTGCTCGGTCGAGTGTTTTAAGAGAGTCAATAAAAATGTATACGGCGACAATGGTCGTTTTTTGATTTACGATACAATCCAGATAGGGACAGCTGTGGGTGGTCTTCAAAGCAAAAGGATTTTCAATCCGCGTGGCAAACGAGAATGATGAGATTTTAGGACGAGATTTTAGAAGTAGGAGGGCCAGTCAGTTACCGTTCAGAACACTTGAGAGCCGGCAGACAGTTCGAGTTTGAGAAGCAGGGCAGATGATGTTAGTTTTGAGAGGCAGTTCAGTTCGATCAGAAAGCAGCAGGGCGGGTTGGCCAGTGAAGCCCCCACCGTTCGGCTCATAGCTGCAGAATAGGAATATAGATGAATGATGAATGAGAAACGGAGTCTTATACCCCCTCTTCTGTCCATTTTTGAATTTAAAACCTTACCCTGTCTTTAATTATTCGTCTTTCTCTCTCTCTCTCTCTTTTCTCTCTCTCTCTCTCTCTCTCTCTCTCTATCTATCTATCTGTTGTTGTTGTTTCTCTTTGGCGGGATCTTTATCCCGGGGTCCTTCGATCGAGACACAACGGTGTGAGGTCTAAAAGATTTGCAGACGACACAACAGAAGCACGAACGGCCAGGAAGGCGATATGTAACAGGCAGATGTTGCAGTAGAAATGTGCGCACGAAGCTCCCGGTGCGCAGGCATAAAGTTTACACCCATGCATTTTCCTGCAGCGTGAACAAGAGCATATCATGATCACGCTCGCAATGACTGGAAACATTATGGCCGACCGTAAAAGGTTTTGGAGCATGCCTGGCGTTGGCAAATGATTCTGGCGCATGTCTGGGGGTTCATAATGGGACTGCAACTTTCCTGAGGTTGCAATGAGATTTTAGATCATGCTTGAAATTGATAATGATATTCTGGAGGACAAGGTAGAAGTTGTTAATGGAATTATGAGATGCTAATGTGAACTCTTGAGTATGTCTGGGGTTGCTACGGAAATTTCTTGAGCATATCTTGGTTTGCTATTGGGATTTTTGAGCATGTTTTAGGTTGCTAATTAGAGTTCTGAGTATGCTGGGGTAATAACGGGTTATGTGCATATGGTCATTTACTACCGCACGTAGTGCTATGGTTAAAGTACGTCGAAATGGACTTGAAGACCGAGTTCAAATTCTGAACCGAAGGCTGTTTGCATTTCACATTGGCGCTAATGCCCTAGGAAAAAGTATGAATGCCAATTACTCACTCCTTCCGGCTATGGTGTAATAGTCCGGGGCAGAATGAATCTTTAACCTTATAAAGAAGGATAATTCTGATTCAACCTGGTAACCCCGCTTAACCAAGGAATTGACCTGTGCCATCCTACTCGTGACAGAAATCCGGAATTTTTAGTAATATTAGTTTTTTCTTTAAATTCATTTAGTTTTTTCGTTCTTTTAGCGAATGGTTTGATTTCA
>CM042143.1:61088353-61094255 GCA_023376005.1 Doryteuthis pealeii | reverse complement strand
AATAGGATGAACTAGAACTAGTTTGGCGGTGGTGAGGGTCTAATTCGTGCTCCTTGTATGAGAGATATGTCTATTCTGTGGCGAAGGTATTTACCAGTTCGCTAGAGGACTTGGGGAATGGGGAAGCACCCCTTATCACATTTGCTTCTTGGTCCAGCTTCTGACGCCGGAGTCGTAGTAGCTGTTAGGTCGCATCTTATGGTTAATTAGAAAATGTGTTTATCAAGAATATTGAAGTAATCCATTTGGAATGAATTTATTTCAAAATTTTTTCGGTATTGAATACCATTGAGGGTTTGATATGGCGTAAGCCAAAACAAACTAACTAAACAAACCAATGTCAAGAGATGAATCAGCCAGAGAGTGGATCCCCGTTCAAGAAGATATCAGAAACCCAAGTAAGAAGAGGTTAACAAATACGCTACATTTTTTATTAGAGTTTATTTTAAGCATGTCAAATTCTCGATATAACGAAGTTATATTATTTGGATTATTCGGACTATTGTCCTCATTCAATATTATATTGTACAACATTTCGGCCAGTGTACCCTCCGGCATTCTTCAGATATTTGTCGGACTCGGGAACTTTCTCGGCTTCAGCAGTAACATAAATAATAATTAACACAGCTTAACACCTGTCAACAGCTATGGTTATGCGAATGAGACAGGATACCACCGTAGACTGAATAAAGGGTTAGGTTCAAAGTTCCGTGATGGCTCTGATTAGACAAAGAAGGTTCCCGATTACGACAAGAAGGTTTCCGGTCCAAAAAGAAGGTTCCCGAGTCGAGAAAGTTCCCGAGTCCGACAAGAATATCTGAAGAATGCCGGCATTTTTTTCCAAATTTGCAGTTTGACATGATTTAGTTTGTCTTGTTTTTTCTTTTTTTTTTCTTTCAACCTTTGTGGGCTATTTAATGCCAAAGGTATCCTTGCAGAACAACAGTCGTGATACTATTTAAACATAGTCGGTGAATGAGAGGGTCATGAGTTCTCCAAAGGTATCAATTTTGAAAATGAACGTAATAGCGCGACTCAAGTTTGAACTCACTACGATATCACAGTCCAGCACGTTTACCATAACACCACACACAAACACACCCTAATTTGACTGCGAAAAGCTGTTAGACTAAAAAATATATTGCGATAAAAATCAATAGAAAAAATAGGTGATAAAATAACTAGTTAAAATTTTTGCAATTTTAAAAATACCTTATCTTAAATACACACACACACACACACACACACACACGCATATATGTATGTGTGTGTGTGTGTGTGCGTGTGGGTGTATGTGTAAACTGTGTGTTATACCATTTACAAAATCACAAATGCTGGCATTTCTGCCAACATTGCCTTCACTTCACTATTCAACAACAAACAAGTTAAAAAATACCAAAACTTAAAACAAAAACAAACAAAAAAACGTTTTGGCCAAATTTCAAAATATTTTAAATTGAAAATATTTGAAAACTAAAAATATGAAAAATAAAGAGGCGGCGTCATTACTCTCATATATATATATATATATAGAGAGAGAGAGAGAGACAGACAGACAGACAGACAGACAGACAGAGACAGAGACAGACAGACAGACACGGAGAAAGACAGAGGAGTCTAACTGGCAGAGACAAAGATAGAAATAGAGAAAAAAATAGATGATTAGACTAATATAGATATGAAAAAATTGAAATTAGATTTATTTAATAAGTGTAATATAGCTTGGCACAAGGTCATAATAATCGGGCACCAATGAGAATCTATCTCACAGAACGAGCGAAGTGGCACGTATTACAATCTCGATGCGACATGGTAAGCTTCGAGACTAGGCATTCATACTGATATATACACACAGACGCTCAGATGCATTTGTGTGTGTGTGTCTGTCTGTCTGTCTGTCTGTCCTCTGTCTCTGTCTCTGTGTGTTTCACGTGGAGTTTTAAGTTATGTCATTTTCTAATACTTTCAACAGAAGCCGCCACACTAAAAAAAAGCTCACAAAGTTCTGTTTATCAATTGTTTATATATATATATATTATATATATATATATATATATATATATATATATATATATATATATATATGGGGGTACGTACGTATGTACGTATGTATGTGCGTGTGTGTCCATTCAGTTGTCAAATTTATGGGGTAAATATACTTATTTAAAATAACTGTTTTACGATTTTTTAACAAAAAAAATAAAATACACTTTATGTCTTTTTAAATGGTTGAGGTCTTGATGGCAATCATTTAAATATATTCATACATTTCTTTTTAAACTACATTTTCACATACATATCATCAATAAGTTTTGGAAACTGTTCGATATTAACACTATTTTATTTATCGTAATAAAACGAAATTAATTATCATATTTTCTATTAGAATTGGTGATGGGTTGCGTTGAGCAAGGAACGCTCAATTGTAGGGATGTTTTAGTCTTGTTTTTTGTTGTTTTTTGTTTTTGTTTTTTTGCTTCATTCGATTTCCTCCATACATACGGGAGATCAAGTAAGCACCTAGACTAGGTATTCATACTTATATATACTCATACACGCTCAGATGCTTATATTATACATACATATGTGATTCTTGCCTTGATGAGCTACTAAGCAACTATTTGGTATATCTGACTCATTGGGTTTAACTTTATTATTTGCTCTACTTAGGTATCGAGCACTTTTTACATTTTAGCTTTAGACAATCCTAGCGGTTTATATATATATATATATATATATATATATATATATATATATATATTTTTATATATATATATATTTCTTTTGGCCAAGTTTTATAGTGTTATCGATTTGTTTCGGTTAGTGCGACCTCTTGGTCTTTTTTTTTTAAATTTTTCCCAGGTGAAGTTTGGTTTTATATTTTTACTAACAAACTATTTGCCAGTTTTTTTTTTGTTGTTTTTTACCGCAAGGATTTACTAATAATATTAGTATATCATGTGTGTGTGTGTCTGTGTGTCTGTGTATGTGTATGTGTGTGCGCGCATATGTGTCAGCGAGTGCATGTATATATATATATATATATATATATATATATATATATATGTGTGTGTGTGTGTGTGTGTACATACGCACATGCACATACATACACACACACACACACACACACACACACACACATATATATATATTTATATATATATAATATATATATATATATATTATATATATTATAATATATAAGACTAAGTTTTTGGTATGTACGTGTCGACGCATAAGTTCAAAATGGGAGGTCACTCTGATTCGAAATCTTGCATACATATTAATATCCTTCCTAACTAAGAAACACGCCAAATTTTGTTAGTGATTTTTTATTGATTAAGGGATATGATTAATTAATTAAGTCAAAATCACCCAATTTACGAAACTGTCCGTTATACCAATCCTGCTGATGATAAGATATTGTCCCTGCCTGACTTTTTGTTAAAGCGATTATCAGCGAATATCAGCAGTGAATTCAGTTTTAGTGAATAAATTTCGCAGTCTTAAGCCATTCAGCTCGGAATTTATCGCCTATTTGTTGTCCAATCTTAAAAATATCCATATGGTTGAAAGAAGAGAAAATAATCTTGCTCAATATATGATTTGTATGAGTCATTATCCATTAAATTATTTTTTATAGCGAGTTAGAAAAAAATATATTTTGCTTCGGACAGCAAAAGTATGTTTTAACGAAAAATCAAATCTTATTCATATCGCAATCTTTTTATTCCTGTCTTTAAAATAATAATTTAGTAAGAAATGAAATGAAATAATCTTACAAATATTTATTTGGTAAGAAAGAGCGAAGTGAATAACAATAATAAGTGAAGTAAATAATAAGCAAAATACATAATAAGCGACCTTAACAATAATAAACGAAATAAATAATAAGCGAAAATAAGCGAAAACATTTAACTCAACTTTGTTTTTAATTTTTTCGTATATAATATATACAAAAGAGTTTTAGAAAAAAAAGCCTTTTACAAAAATAGGTAGTTAAATTATATAACTACTTATTTCGTAACTAAGTAAACATATAGTTGTGTTGTAATAAAAACAACAACAAAAATTATAATAAAAATACGATGTAGTTAACATTTCGTATATAAACAAAACTGTATGAAATGTTCATAAAATAAAAATGATTCTAATGTACGTAACTTGAATGAGAAAATTTGTTATTTAATTTATCATAATTCTAATGATAAATAAATAGGCAGATTTTTTTTTAATTAAGTCACCACTTTTTTCTCTCTCTTTCTTTTTTTACTAAAAACCGTCAAAAATGGTCTTTCGAACTTATCTTGGCTGAAATTGAAAAACGGTCGGAAAATTAGGGTGACCCAGAAAAAACAGAACCCACCAAATTTGTAATAATACTGTTCATTTTAACTAGGGGGGGGGTAGGTTAGGGTAGGGGTTTAGGGTTAGTTTAATGGGAAAATAAATAAATAATTTGGGTTCTGTTTTTTTCTGGGTGGCCCAGAACAAACAGAACCACAAATTTTGTAATAAAACTTAATTTTAACAATGGGGGTTTAGGGTTAGGGTTAGGGTTGGGGTTTAGAGTTAGTTTAATGGAAAAATAAATAATTTGGGTTATGTTTTTTTGTTTTTTGGTCACCCTAATTTTCCGACCGCTTTTCAAGTTCAGCCCTTATCTCGAGATTCTTTTTAATCATCTATTAACATTTTATATGAGATATTAAAAAGATGAACCGAAATTGGGTATACCTATCTCTTATTTTTCTCGCCACTCACTCTTTGGTGTTCCTATTTTTTTTTTTTTTTTTTTTTGTCCGGTCATGGACGGGTACTTTAGCTAGTATATATATATCACATAGTGCAAACACCCTTGGGAATGGTAGGAATCCAACTATTTATCCTCCGGCTTTGCGTAAATAGTAAGGCTGACTGGGGTCTTTAACCTGGGTTTGGCAACTAGCCTATGAGAAGGAAATTCAAATCTGTTAAACACCGCTTAAGAAATTGACCATGTATCACATCATACGCGTGTGTATGGGTTGGTAAATACATATATATGCATATATATAGAGAGAGAGACAGGCAGACAGACAGACCCACAGAAAGACAGAGAAAGAGAGAGAGGGGGTGCTAGACAACATCGGTTCAGAGTTTTCATTAAAACTGTCTTTTAAACATTTTCCCCTTTCAACCCCACAATGTCTATGATATATATATATGGAACTCAGTTTCTTAACAGATATTAAAGTGAATATCGTGAATCTTGATGAATCGAAATTGAACGTCTTTGCTCGAACGTAAATGAAAAGAAGATGAGGCGAAGAGTGCTACTAACACTGTATTTGAGTGACGGTCAAACTCACAAGATGGTATGCAATTGTATGTCTAAAATTAGTGCTCGTCTGTTGTGTCGAATTAAGGGAATTACAGATAGTAAATTTTCTTACATAAATCAACACTGTGCAGATTCTGGATGCTCCATGGAGGACCTTCCGGGGGCGATGACCGATAGGGACGGTTGGAGAGAGAGAGAGAGAGAGAGAGAGAGAGAGAGAGAGAATGTGTAGAGTCGTTTGTTTTGTTTTGTTTTACGGCATATCAACCTCAGTGGGTCATTTAATGCCGACAAAGTTGTGAAATAAATTCATTCTTAATGCATAATACAATTTTGTTTATAAACCCATGTTTTTTCTATTTAACCCATAGATGGGACCCTAACAGGTACTACCACTCCAGGTCAGAGTGGACCAGGGAGCAATGGTGATGAAGGGGTGCTCCACATTCCCCAAACCTCCAAAACTGGAACCTCACCATCAGATAGAGTTTAACGTCATTCCATGGACATGTAGACCCGCAGCCACCGCCTTCTAGCACCCATATGATAAATAGGGGTTGGGGCTTGATATAAGGTCTT
>CM042143.1:61023353-61083353 GCA_023376005.1 Doryteuthis pealeii | reverse complement strand
ATAGAAGATTTAACATTTTGTCCACTTTTTTTGGGGGGGGTTAAGCACTGATGAGTTTCTTCAATACTTGTGGGTGACCACTTAAGCAACGTCAGGTACTGTAAGTAACCTGAGCCCTTTTTATCAAAATAGCTTGATTCGACATTAAATGATCCGAAAGAGGGTTGATTATAGGACATAAAACAAAACAACCATACCAACTAAGTTTCAGAACTTAAGCGGATGGAAGGTATGTCTTTGAGCCACAGCAGTAGCAGTCATGACATTTCGATTGCAATAAATGAAAATTCAGGGATATTTTTCCAGTGCGCTGCAGTGTTATATACCCTACCTATGTACATTAATGGGTATGTCCCAATCCTCATATACACTACCTATGAATATTAATGGGTATGTCCCAATCCTCATATACCCTACCTATGAATGTTAATGAGTATGTCCCAATCCTCATATAGCCCACCTATGAACATTAATGGGTATGTCCCAATCCTCATATACCCTACCTATGAACATTAATGGGTATGTCCCAATCCATATACCCTACCTATGAACATTAATGGGTATGTCCCAATCCTCATATACCCTACTTATGAATATTAATGGGTATGTCCCTATCCTCATATACCCTACCTATGAACATTAATGGGAATGTCCCAATTCTCATACTCTACTTCTGAATATTAATGGGTATGTCCCAATCCTCATATACCCTACCTATGAACGTTAATGAGTATGTCCCAATTTTCATATACCCTACCCATGAACATTAATGTGTATGTCCCAATCCTCATAAATACGGGGGTATTATGCTGACTGAGCAGTCTTATGCCACTAGCAGTGTTTATCTTCTTCACGCCACTGGCGAGTATTGTATCTTGTTAATGTTATAAAGATTGCATTTCATTTTCAACCTCCGTTTGGTTATTTGTCATTTAGTAACCTTTGTTATGTTACAACAGGTGACATTCCGTGGCCACTTCGTTTACCAGATATATCCACTTGTGTTGTGATCATTTCCTTTGCGTAAGAGTTTCCTATTTTCCTATTTTACTTGAACACTCACACATTACGGACAAGTCTCACTAAAAGCACCGGTTCCCACTTGATCACCGAAGTTAAGCAACGAAGAGCCTGTTCAATACTTAATTGGGTGACCACTGAAGCAGCAGCAGGTACTGTAAGTAACCTGATTCCTTTTTATCAAAATAGCTTGATTCGTCATTAAATGACTTGAAAAGGGTTGATATGTCGTAAAACAAAACAATCAAACCCAAAGCACCAAACCTGCCCACTCGCATATGTGGATTCGTTAATCTGTTCATAGCCAGTCGCCCACTCTTTTTAGGAATGACATCTGGACGTGTTAGTTTACAAACCGGTATTCGACTGTTCTTATTGCCTTGGCCCCCGGGGCAGGCAGGGGAACCACTTGTAATCCAGTGTTCACGTTGACTCTCTTTGGTGTCATTAGTCGGCTAGTATTGGCGACCCCTATTTTCGGTGTGGAAAAACAATAAGATTAACAACTGAAGCTTCACAAACTGTATATGGACAAGGTGCAAGACAAAAGCAAATTATTTCCAAATCATTGTGCCATCAATTAAAACCTCCATTTACTTCAATGGGGAAATGTACTGAATAATTTGGTTATATTATGATGTAATATGTTATGTAGAACACCAAAGTTAAGCAGCGATTAGTCTGTTCAATACTTAATTGGGTGACCACTTAAACAACCGCAGGTACTGTAAGTAACCCGAGCCCGTTGTTTATCAAAATAACTTGATTCAGTATTAAATGACTCGAAAAGGGTTGATATGCCGTAAAACAAAATTAACAAAACAGAGTTCAGAATTTAAATGTGGATTGTTAAGGCAGACCTAGACATCTGGTTTGGTCGTAGGGGTGCTACTCGTGTAGCGTGTCTTGATCAGGAATAGCCAGGCGGAACCCATCCCTCTCCAGGTCTGGTTTGAATTCAGTTTCCTTTCTCCTAGATCGCAGAGTCTGCCTTACTATTTACCCATAGAACGGAGGTAGAAGAGTTAGATTCATAGCTTTTTCATGGGTATTAGCACAATGTGAAATGCAGTCTTGTTTAGGATTTGAACACGGGTAGCCGAATCCACTTCCTATGATGATAACAGTTCAATACTTAAGTGGGTGGCCACGTAAGCAACGGAAAGTACTGTGAGTAACTATGTTTATTAAGATAACTTCATTTGCTTTAATTAACCCGAAAAGGGTTGATATGCCGTAAAACAAAACAACCGACCAACAAGTCCTTTTCATCACCTTTAGTCCTTATGAAATACGTGTCCCTTGATCACGCCAACCATGACACTTTGTCACATTACTGAAGAAATTATATTGTCCATAGATTATTATAAAGTATAAATATATTCCACGAAAATTAGGAATATATACATTTTTCATGGTCTCCTATGTCAACCCTTGTTGGGTTATTTTATGCCGAAGATGTTTTTTATTCATTCTTGTTGGGTATTCAATCTTTTATTTCAAACTCAATTTATTTTAGTGCAAAAAAAGATTTTTATCTACTTAACCCATAGAATGGATCTACTACTACCACTCCGGGTCAGAGTGGAACTGGGAGTAATGGTGATGAAGAGGTACTCCACTCTCTCCAAAGCTCAAAAATATGAAACTTCATCACTAGATGCAGTTTAACGTCATACCAAAGACACTAGTCCCTCAGCCACCACCTTCTAGCACATATATGATAAAAAGAGATGGGGATTTGTCATAAGGGCAATAGGCTCAGGACAATCGTATAGGTGCTAGGGATTGATGTAACCAGCCAGAATCTCCGACCACCCATTTAGCTCAAGTATTGGCCAAAGTGTTGAGTTGCATGTCTTTGACTACTCAACCGCGGGATTGCCTCCTTAAGCAACACGGGTTGCCACTCACAGCCAATGAGTGGAAGTGTCTTACCCTCTGCAGAGGTGCATTCAGCGTATTCTACAGACGCAGTCGACAGGGTGAGCCAAGTTTGGTAAATAGTAAAGTAAAGTCGTCGGGTGGCCTAAAGTCGGCATCAACCAGACATCGAGGGAGTCTAACCACTTTTCACTAGCGCTAGACAAGGAGATGTTTTTTGGCATCTGAGGTGGAGCGCCACACCTAACATCAGCTTCTCACTTTACAGCACATATTCCTGTGCTACTCATACGTTGAGTTGGCGAGAGCCGGTATCGAACCAGGAACCTTTTGGTTCCTAGTCCGACGCTACTGACTGAGCTAAACCGGCTGTTTTTTTGTGCCCTCAAAAATGTTATTTACATATTCCGTATTTTTCTTTATAGTTTATAAACTACTTCGCCGTTCCACTTTCCACTGTTGGTTTCTTTCATTTCGAGTATTTTTTTGACACGATAAAGATCTGCTCCTTTCCTGGGACGGCCATTTCTATTCTGCTGTACAAAAATTATATCTTGTGTCCCGACATGCCTTTAATTGTTTTACATCACTTGCAACGTAGACGGGAGACAGACCATTAGCGTAGGCGACCAGTAAGGATTCATTAAAATTCCTGACAAAAAACAGACGATAACCGTCACTAAACACGTGACACTAGATTTATGGTGAACCAGACGTGGATATATATATATATATATAAATATAAAGATGCTAGAATGTATATTAAATTTTAAGTTGTTCCCGAACGTGATTTTAATTTCCAGCAATATCTCTCTTGAAACGATTGCGTCAAAAGTGGATGTTTACAAATCTTGCAACACATGGAAAAGGGTCAGTGACATAAAAGAAAAACATGTAAATCATAACCAGACTGAAATTCATTTTGTTTTTCATTTGACCAACTTGGCACAAGGTCATTAGTACAAAGTGAACATAAGTAGCCTCGGCGAGAATTTGAAATTTTCTCCGTGCTGTACCGTGGCCGAAGCAGTATAGTTTCTGACTATCCTGCTGAAGTCCCGGTTTCGATTTCTGTCGGAGGGAAATCGTTAGTATATATCGCTGATGAGACTTAATAAAGTTGAAACAGTCTGTACGATATTCTACACACCGAGTAATTTTTTGCAAAATTCACTTGTCATTATTATCTTCTATAATTATCGAATTTATGCGATATGCGCATTGTAATTGCCTTCAAGCAACAATATATATATATATATATATATATTATATATATATATATATATATATATATATATATATATATATACAGGAGGTGCTGTAACTTCAGGAGTACAAAAACTACATTATAGTCTTCTGAGACTGAAATACGAATGATATATATATTCATTCTTAATGTGATTTTACACCCATTTCAAACTAAATATTTTCGAAAAGAAAAATAATTTTGAACAGTACAGTAGAAAATGATATATATAATATATATATATATATATATATATATATATATATATATATATATATATATACATGTCTTGTGGGATATCCCACAAGAGATGAGGAATTCCACCATTATAACGCTGTATAAGAACAATGGATACAGGAGTGATTGTAATAACTACCGTGGTATCTCTCTACTCAACATTACAGTTAAACTCTTAGCTAGATTTGCATTAAATAGACTTCAGATTCTCACGGAGAAGACTTACCCAGAATTACAGGTAGGTTTCAGAGCGGAGAGGTCTACTACTGACATGATCTCTCTGAGGCAGCTTCAGGAGAAATGTAGAGAGCAGAGAAGACCACTCTACATAGCATTTATTGACCTCACAAAAGCTTTCGATCTTGTGAGCAGGAGTGGTCTCCAATTGATTGAACCAATAGGCTGCCCCCAACTCCTTCACATCCTTCTGTCCTGTCACACAGACATGCAAGGCGCTATCTAGTTTGATGGGTCCACCTCATACCCCTTCAGCATCTGTCGTGGTGTCAAGCAGGGGTGCGTGCTGGCACCCACTCTATTGGTCCCACAAGAGATGAGGAATTCCACCATCATAACGCTGTATAAGAACAATGGATACAGGAGTGATTGTAAAGTTAAGAGAGCTAAAAATGGTTCAATGCTTTTACAGCAGAGCAGGTTTAAAACTTAAAATTGTTAATTATAATAACGCGTTACACCTTCCGTAACTCTGATTTTCACGTGGCACCACAATCCATCTGATAATCTTGGTGACATGTGAAACTCAAAGTAAGAGAAGAAGTGACGCAGGATTATATATATATATATATATACAGAGTGTTCAGGATAAATTTGACATTTATATTTGGTTATTTTTCTCCGTAGGCTGGGGGTATTGACGCACACTACGCATCATTTAAAAGCTTGGACCCTTCTTCATTCATATACGTGATGACAGATAGAATGGATGACTGGAACCCACCTGAATCATGGAAGAGAATAACTTGTATCATAATGATCTGCACCGCCCATCAAAATAAGGAGATTATGGTTACTGCCCAATGCTCCCTAACCACTGTAAAAACAATCAGGCATGAAATGGAGAATTGCAATGAAGACTACTAGGCTGTGGCTAGAAGAAAGCAACATAACAGATGATCTGATTGCGTTCGTACAGCTCGAAAATCTGCTGAAAGGGTATCAGGTTAAATTCAGATGCCTACGTGGAGTTGCTGAACACTGTAGTCAAGCCCTGGATAAAAAGGGTAGCCAATTGTAGGCCATATGTATGGCAGCAGGATTCGGCCCCCTGCCACCCCTCTGGGAAAAGTCAAAACTGGTTGTCGGCGAATTTTTGCGACTACACCAGTCCCAATGTTTGGCCTCCGAACTCTGCAGATCTTAACTCCATGGATTATTATGTATGTGGAGCTGTTGAGAAAGACACCAATTGCCGTGTCAGTACTACAAAACCCAGTTAATCGACAGAATTAAGGTAGTTTTTCAGACCCTTCTCAGGGAAACTGTAACATCAGTTTGCTCCAGGTTCCGGAGCAGGTTTGAGACTGTGATCGACGCTAATGGTGGTTATTTTGAGTGAAACTTGTTTACCGTAGTGTAATTTCGGTGCCTATTGAATTTCTTTACAATCCATTAAATTTTGTAGTTACCAAGCACTTTTTCTTTTTCCTTATGAAACTGTCAAATTTCTCCTGAACACCATATATATATATATATTATATATATATATTAAAGATAAATCCAATGAGTCAGACGAACCTACTAAAAGTTTCGCTTAATGCTCTTCAGGGCTAAGATCTGACTCTTTTTTTTTACAAAAAAATTTTTCTTTCGGGGATGTTTGGTAGTATATTTTTTACAATCAAACTATTTGCTGGGTTTTTTTTTCTCACCGCGCGAGGATTTACCAACAAGTTTGGTATAAAATTATATATATATATATACACACAACAATGTGAAAATTGTTATTTCATGGTGTGAAACGACAAATAGAAGGCTGGAAAATTCATTACAATAAATTTTCACGTCATCAATTGAATAATGTGATAACGGCGTGGTGTGCAGTGCGAGTCATTCGACCGTGAGGGACACCAAAGTACGCAATTTAGCTTTCAACTGTTTGTGGTTGTTCAACTCACTTGATTTTACTGTCGTTGAGAAAGGAAAGAAAAAGGAGCGCCAATAGTTACAAAGATTCAATTGGTTCCATAAATAATTGTTTAGCCATGTTCTTAACGACCGTGATTTTACCTCTTTGTTCAGATTCACGGACTTAGCTCAGTGGTAAGAACAACTGACTGGGAATAGCAGATAAAAAAAAACCTTTACCACGAGTATCTGCTCCTTTTGTTACATAATTATTAGATATCTAATATTTATGTGCAATAGTGTAGAAATCAAAATGGCCGTTATAAGCTGCAGCCCATGGCCTTGAAGGATTTGAATGACAAGGCTTGACCTGTCCTGATCCTTCCTTCCGGTGGATACCGTGAGAATCGAAGAAGACCTCTTCTGGTTTAGATTAAAAATAGATTTTAGTCAGTCGGCGAGAAACCACGACGGTGGTGAGTCGTGTTATATGCTCCGACTCTATCTGCGCAGGTAGTCTGGTGGGGGATTTCGAGAATAAAATATGATCAAAGTAAATCAAAGTCTTGTGTTTTATCTAAAAACTACCAAACACAGGGCTTCTGATAAAGAGAAATCCCCCATAAAAGAGAAGTCCAAGAAAGACTTCAGAAGAAAAGATAGAAGAACAAGAAGGATTACCGTCGTTTGTAACAGGGATGATAAAAACTTTGATTTTAACTCACCAACGTAGAGCGGAAGACACATTAAGAAGGTAGTTTTACACGTAATACACGTGACGGTCTTGCGGCTATATAAACGTGCATAAATAATAATCCGTATAAACACGTGACACTAGATTTATGGTGAATCTGACGCGGATATATAGATGCTAAAATGTATATTAAAATTTAAATTGTTCCCGAACGTGATTTTAATTTCCAGCAATATCTCTCTTGAAACGATTACGTCAAAAAGTGGATGTTTACAAATCTTGCAACACATGGAAAAAGGTCAGTGACATAAAGAAAAAACATTAAAATAATTTTGTTTTTCAATGAACAACTTGGCACAAGGTCCTAATTCTTGAGCACTGGGTGTTAATGGATTATGAGAAACATGCTGAGTAGTACTAATTCAAGTGTTTATACATTCATAGCCAAAGTGGGCGCTATAGGGAAACTGTTTGTTCGTCTGTTAGCAACACTGTTTTGTTTGTTGTGCATGTGCCTACGCATGGCACTGTGCATGCCTCGCTACCACGCACATTTTTGGATTGGCTTTCGTTTCTGATAGAGCTCCCGATTGACGCTGCAACCAAGTCTGAAGTTATTCGGGTTTTGAACGCAATCTGTTTTTAATTCATTGTCAATTAACTGAAGTATATGGCAAGTTGTGCTTGGATGTCATAAATTTCCTTAAGTGGTGTAGGGAGTTTGCAGCGACGATTAGATTCAACGCTTCCTCAGTGACATGTCACCGAGTTGGCTTGTCATGGGCTTACAATTACAGCCACAACGTCTACAAAAATGCATCGACTGAATTGGCGATTTTAGACAAATAGATACATGTTGAAACTTTAAAAATATGTAAACATCATTGACAATAAACAATATACGTTTCTGTGGTTTCTAAATATTTTGGAGACCTTACCATTGGGAATACCCTCGTAGTTGCCTTTTTTTCTTATTTTTATTTTTATTTTATTTTATTTTACAACGCTTTGTCTAGTCTGGCGCATAGGTCTCAGGTTGCTTCCAGTACTTGCTTCCTAAGTGGTCTTTCATCTTAGAAGTAAACATATTCATCGCTGCTTAACTTCAGTTGTTGTTTGGTTGGATAGATTTTACGGCATGTCAACCCTTGTTTGTTTTTTTTTTATGCCGAAGACATTGTTTTATTCATTCTTGATAGTTACTGAAATTTTTTTTTTAACTCAATTTTTTAAACACATTTTTTGTTAATTCCTTTTCTTCTATTTACTCCATAGATGGGACCCTAAAAGATACTACAGCTCGAGGTCAGGGTGGACCTGGGGGTAATAGCAATGAAGGGGTACTCCACACTTCTCAAAACTCCAGAATTTGAACTTCACAACTAGATGCAGTTTAACGTCGTAATCAGGACACGAAGATATTCAGCCACCGCCTTTTAGTCCATATATGATAAAAAAAATGGTTGGGGTTTGCCATAAGATCAATAGGGTTGAGACAATCATATAAATTCTAGGGCTTGACGTGACCATCCGATTGATCGGATGGAGTTGGTTGGTTGAATTTTACGGCTTGTCAACCCATGGGTTATTTTATACCGAAGACGTTTTTGTTTCATTCATTCTTGTTGGGTATTCAAATTTTTAAACTATATCTATTTAACTCATAGATCCTAGCAGATACTACCTCTCCAGACAGAGTGGACCTGGGAGTAATGGCAATGAAAACTTCAGTTGTCTGGTGGGAAGCGGTGCTTTCAGCGTGAATTGGCTTTTGGTTGATGATGCTTGGAACAAAATAGAACAGACAACATTTATTTTATCATTATTATACCACTAGAAGCGACTACCCGGCATCACTTGGGATGAGGGGGTGCAAAAATTTAGTCTTGCAGATCCGTTATAACTGAATCACGAATGAATTCCCCATTAAAATCTCTATGTAAAAAAGGAAAAAATTTGCACAGACACTCTGAAAAGAAAGATTAATGTCTCCTATTTAAAATATTAAATGCAAAAAGAAATCCATGCTCTTACTATTTGAATCCTATATTTTTAATTATCTTCACGATTATAAATCAAATCTTCATTATTTTTGTTCAAAAAGCAAGTTCTGGTGATAGTGAATGTGTATATATATTTACTTTGTCGTTAATTGTTTTATTTTCCTAGTTTCAACTGAACATACATACATACATACATACACACAACTGCCCGACTGACTTCTGATTTAGGTTGGAAAATTAAAACGGAAAGTTTTTTGGTGGTCCCCAATGACAGTTTAACTACAGTCTATGAATTAACATTTTGTGAATTCGGTTTTAGGGGATTAAGGTTGTTTTTAATTACATATTGCTTTAAAAAATAAACAACAAAAAAACCAAATTAACCCAAATTACTATACATTTAATGTTGAAAAATATTTTTTTAGACTAAGGTTAATTGAAATTATACATTGCAATACTAACACAGACAACTGTCTCAATAATAGATTCAATAATTAATTTCAATGGTTAATTAAATGTATAGTAATTTGGGTTTTTTGTTGTTTATTTTTTTAATCAATACGTAATTAAAAACAACCTTCATCCCCTAAAACCGTAAACTTTTCGTTTTAATTTTCCGACCTAAATCAGAAGTCAGGTAACTACCCTTTATATATGTATAGATAGGCTTTAGCAAAGGAATACCCAATCAATTTGTTCAAATAGAATATATCAATCTGATAAATGTCAATTTGATCCCCTTATCTCATGCAATGGGAAGGTGCGTTCTGGGGGACGATCCTTCAGTCTCCAAATTTTGTATTTATTCTGAACTTCAAATTAATATAAAATATGACATAAGGCTATTTTTACCGTAGACTTTTTTTTAAATATACCCAAGCTTTTCGGACATATCTCTTACTCTTTCCATTAGTGCAATAGGGAGGTACTGCTTTGATGATAGATCTTCGGACATCAGGTGTTGTATTCATTCTGCTTCCCGGCTTTAACGAAAACTGATTATTTGCAAAAAAAATCAAGGCCATTTTTACCGTAGACTTTTTTTAAAATATACCCAAGCTTTTCGGACATATCTCTTACTCTTTCTATTAGTGCAATCGGGAGGTACTGCTTTGGTGATAGATCTTCGGACATCAGGCCTTGTATTTATTCTGCTTCCCGACTTTAACGAAAACTGATTATTTCAGGAGAAAAAAAGAAACAAGCTATGTTTACCATAGACTTTTAAAAGTATACCCAAGCTTTTCGAACATATCTCTAACTCTTTCCATTAGTGTAATAGGGAGGTACTGCTTTGATAATAAATCTTTGGACATCAGGTCTTGTATTAATTCTGCTTCCTGGCTTTAACGAAAACTGATTATTTCGAAAAAAAAAAAAAAAAAAAAACAAGTAGACTTTTTTTTATATACCCAAGCTTTTCGGACATATCTCTCTTTCCATTAGTGCAATAGGGAGGTACTGCTTTGATGATAGATTCGGACATCAGGTCTTCTATTTATTCTACTTCCCGGCTTGGACAAGAATTGGTTAGTTAGAAAAACAGCTCTGAGTTATCTGAACTATGAGACGTTAGGATCCACTTAAAGAAGTAAAACTTTTTACTATTACGTCATGGAGAATTCCCTAAAAACTTTTTTACGATATACACCCACACAATAAAATAAATGAGCAGCAACAAAAGTAAAATCAAGGAGTTAAAAAAAAATCAACAACTATATGGAAACAAATAAACATAAATTGAATAATTAAATCGGCATTATTTTATTTTTAATAAATAAAAGCCCCGACCTACCCACGCTAGGACAGGATATGACGCAAGGTCATGTTTATTGCTGGCACCCCCTGAGTACGAATGAGTGGTACTGAAAATAGCTCCAATTCAAGCATCTGACTCTTCTCCTTCTAATCCAACGGAGGAGGTACTTCCTGAGGTGAACATCTTCTAGAGCGCTTCTCCATAATCAAACCCGAACTTGTATTTTAGGTGAAGACTTAATAAACGTCGTTGAGAGGTTAATGTTTATCCCTCCTAGCCTTCGTGATGGTGATTGTACGTACTATAACTCTAAACACATCAACATGACGGGAAAAGTAATAGGAAAAAATAGGAAACCTAAAAAAAAATCAGGTGTTTTTTTGGTGTTTTTTTTTTGGGGGGGAACGGATTAATAACTTTTCATTCTTTTTTAATACAGGAAATTGATTTGATATACGAGTAAATTGAGTTACGAGCTGAACGAATTAAACTCGTAAGTCAAAGTACCACCAACACATACAAACACACACACACACACACACACACACACACACACACATATATATATTATATATATATATATATATATATATATATATATAAAGAAAGAAAGTCATAACTTTGGAAATTTTTCAGCTCGAAGACTACTTTGCACAGTTAAAAAAGTAGATAAAGATTCACTTTAGTTAAGCAAATAGACACAAGATAGGGATTTAGTTTAGCAATATACTTACGCTGGAAATCAAACCATTCGCTAAGAACGGAAAAAAATAAATGAATTTAAAGAAAAAACTAATATACTAAAAATCCGATTTTCTGTACGAGTAGGATGTGGCACAAGGTCAATTTCTTAAGCGGGGTTAACCAGGTTTGAATTCAGAATTATCCTTCTTTATAAGGTTAAAGATTCAATTCTGCCCTACTATTTACACATAGCCGGAAGGAGAGTAATTGGATTCATACTTTTTCCTAGGGCATTAGCGCAATGTGAAATGCAAACAGCTTCGTTCAGGATTTGAACTCGGGTCTTCAAGTCCATTTTCGACGACTTTAACCATTACACTACGTGCTTAGTAAATGACATATGCCACATAACCGTTATTAGCCCCAGGCATACTTCAGAATCTAATTAGCAACCTAAAACATGCTCAAAAATCCCAATAGCAAACAAGATATGCTCAAGAATTCCGTTAGCAACCCCAGACATACTCAAGAGTCACATTAGCATCTCCATTAATTCCATTAACAACTTATACCTGCTCCAGAATATCATTATCATTTCAAGCATGATCTAAAATCTCATTAGCAACCTCAGAAATGTTGCAGTCCCATTATGAACCCCAGACATGCGCCAGAATCCATTTGCAACGCCAGGCATGCTCCATAAACCTTTTACCGGTCGCCATAATGTTTCGCAGTCAATTGCGAGCGTGATATGTATGCTCTTGTTCATCGCTGGAGAAAATGCATGGTGTAAACTTTATGGCCTGCACCGGGACGTTCGTTGCACATTTCTACTGCACATCTGCTGTACATATCGCCTTCCTGGCCGTCGTGTCTTCTGTGTGTCGTCTGCAAATCTTTAGGACCTACACCTGTTGTGTCCTCGATCGAACTGACCCCGGGGATAAAGATCCCGCCAAAGAGAAACAACAAAACACAGATAGATAGATAGAGAGAGAGAGAGAGAGAGAGAGAGAGAGAGAGAGAGAGAGAGAGAGAGAAATATAAAGACAGGGTAAGGTTTACATTCCAAAAATGGACAGAGAGAGGGGTATAAGACTCCGTTTCATTCATTCAGTCATTCTCTATATCCTATCTGCAGCTATGAGCCGAACGGTGGGGGCCTTCACTGGCCAACGCCCTGCTGCTTTCGTGATCTGAACTGAACTGCTCTCAAAATCTAACTCATCTGCCTGCTTCTCAAACTCGAACTGTCTTGTCCGGCTCTCAAGTTCTGAACGGTAACTGACTGCCCTCCTACTTCTAAATCTCGTCCTAAAATCTCATTCATTCTCGTTTCCACGCGGGATTTGAAAATCCTTTTGTTTGAAGACCACCCACAGCTGATCCCTATCTGGATTGTATCTATTCAAAAACCGACCAGTTGTCGCCTATACATTTTTATTGCTTCTCTTAAAAACACTCTTGACCGAGCACTCACATCAAGCCCCTGTGATCGTCAAGACCATATACACTATATATATTTACCAACCCCTCCGCACGAGCAGGATGTGACACAAGGTCAATTTCTTAAGCGGAGTTTAACAGGTTTAACGGGTTTGAATTCAGAGTTTTCCTTCTCCTAGACCGGTTGTCTAACCAAGGTTAAAGAGCCCAGTCTGCCATACTATTTACCCATAGCTGGAGGGAGAGTAGAATTCATACCTTTCCCAAGGGTATTAGCGCTAAGTGAAATGCAATTACCACGTCCAGGATTTGAACTCGTGTTGACGAGTCCATTTCCTATGACACACACATATATACACACACACATATACATGTATACACATATAATCCACCGTCTCTGGTCTACACACACACACACATATATATATATATATATATATATATATATATATATATGCATATCCTCCATATATACCTGAGTATAATGGAGGATACTCAGAGCTCATTCACTCAATGATGATTTTTGTAAAATCGAAATATTGATCAGTATCAGCTATGATTATATTATAAATTGCTTTCTCTTTAACAGCATTGTGTGATTTTTTCATTCCACCTTTTCATACTCATATTGTCGGATTCATTTCCTTTCTTTTAACTTATATATATATATATATATATGTGTGTGTGTGTGTGTGTGTGTGTGTGTGGCTTGTCTTAATCCTCATACCCATATACACACGTACGCATATACGCATAGACATACTCTATCTATATGTGTATATAATCACACACACATTTGCATCTGGCATGCACAATGCACTCATGCATCATGCATCATCGCGTTGTGTCATAGTGGCCAGTGGTGGTTACTATGAAAAAAAAATAGTATTTTGTAATTGAATGCTTGCTCTATCCAACAATGTTACTTTGCTCCCTGTATTTGTTGTAGTTTCTCTTGAAATAAACAGGATACTCCCTTGTATAATTAGACCTCCCACTTCTTGCTTACCAACGGGTTTGACATTTTAACTTTAACTAATCTTTGTCTGGCTAATGAATTCTGTTTTTATTTCCCTGGGAATGGAAATAGAAATTACATGACGGGAGAATGCAGTCTTCGCAAGATAGAACGTTACTATTTTATTGCATACCTTCCTGCAGGAGAAATATTTATGTTAATTTGGAAACAACTGTAAAGACAACAGTTCACACAATATGGAGTAATTACGCCCTTAGAAATTCAACTGTGTTTCAAAGTATTGTATATATATATATATATATATATATATATATATATATATATATATATATATATATATATATGAAGTGGTCAAACAGTGTGTTTGAAAATGGCGAAGGCCGACAATTTGTAGGAGATTATGTGCTTAATTAAAGTCATACCTAATTTTGTTAATTAATAAATTATAACTAAATGAATTAGGCGTGCATATCGGTTTAAATGTAAAGCGTAAACAAATCGAGAAAAAGTCATCTGTATATACATTCCAACCCATTAGGCCTCATCAGCAGAGCTATAGACAGGGCAGTGCCTTGTGTGTGATTCGAACCCTATATATATATATATATATATATATATATATATATATATATTATATAATATATATGAAATTTAACATTTTGAAAAAACAGCTCAGTACTTATCAAGCTTCACGCTGCTAGAGTTCGGGTGTTAGACGGAATCCGATACTTTAAGTGTCCTGGGTATAAAACTTAACTACATCAAAAATCTGTTCTGCTGCTCTGTGAAGTATGGAGTATCCTTCATTGTCATCAATCCCAGGTTTTCCCTTTCTTTACACATATAGTCTGTCTATGTCGTATCTCGGTGTAGTGCCCTGTGCATTGTCACAAGTGCATTGTCACAACTCTCCTTGTCCTTTGGTTCACCTGTCGAATTTTCTCTTTTGTCCATTCTAAGAATAGTCCGAAGTTTCTTACAAGAGGGACAATTCAGGTGTTTATTTAGATTATGATAATGATAGGACTTTATTTGAATAGAATGAGTTCTGAGGTGAACAGATAGTGAACTTTGAAATATCCCATCACACAGGTAAAAAGTACAAAAAAAATTTGGTACAGCCGTGGGGAAAATTTGGTGGGCAAAGAGTTAAGCTTAAATGGGTTTTTTCGTCTTTTTTCTTTGTACCTATATTATAGATATTATATCATATATATTTACCAACCCCTCCGCACGAGCAGGATGTGGCACAATGTCAATTTCTTGAGAGGAGTTTAACAGGTTTTAGAGTTTTCCTTCTCCTCGACTGGTTACCTAGCCAAGTTTAAAGAGCCCAGTGTGTCCTACTATTTGCCCATAGTTGGGGGGAGAGTAGTTGGCTGCATACCAAGGGTATTAGCGCTACGTGAAATGCAAGCAACCATGTCCAGGATTTGAACTCAGGTTGATGAATCCATTTCCGACAACTCTAACCATTACACCACGGGCCTCCAATAAATACTATAAAAAGTAAAGTAAGTCGTCGGGGCGGCCTAAAGTCGGTATCAGCCAGACAACGAGGGAGTCTGTCCCCTTTTCACTAGCGCTAGACCAAGGAGATTGTTTTAGCGTCTGAAGTGGAGCGCCACACCTACCATTAGCTCCTTGCTTTACCGCACAGATCCCTGTGCTACTCATACGCTGAGTTGGCGAGGACCGGTATCGAACTAGGAACCTTGTGGTTTCTAGCCGAATGCTCTACCGACTGAGCTAACCCGGCCCTTTTTTCCCTATATTTTATCTATATTATAAATAAGTACCATCGTCGATCTAGCTATTGCTAACTTTGAAATAAGAATAATCACGGAAATACCTTTTGATGTGGTCTTCCTTGTTTTAAGCAAATTACAAGAGATATAACGAAACAATACGAATTAAAAACGTCTTCAGTTTTTTCACGTCTTCTGCATTTTATATTCATGTCATTTTCTTTAAAAAAAAGAAAGAGAAAGAGACGGAGAGAGAGAGAGAGAGAGAGAGAGAGAGAGAGAGAGAATAGAAAAATGCATAGTCATAGTGTTTGTGACTTTTGATTGTTTCCACACCCACTCAAAATCATTTCCGCTTCTCAATTATTTATTAATTCACAATTACGTCCCTGTTTTCATTCTCTTTTTATCGGCGTTCTCTTGTAGAGATCTCCACCTCCGCCTTTCACTCATGCGGAAAATTTACCTTCTTGCGAGTGAGAGTTCCGTCGAAAAGACGCTTAATCAAAACGCTTTTCGTTGCCCATCACGTTCTTTTTTTATCTGATAAAAACAAAACGCTACAAAGTGAAATCGAGAAATCTTCTCATTAAATCTGATATCTGATACGTCAATTTCAATTATTTCTCGTCGTAGTGTTGACGGCAACTCGAATTATAACTCCTCTTCCTTCCTAATGTTCCATAATAATGTTTTATATCTGAAGATCTTACAGATTCTTTCCACTTTTATGCTGAACATTGAATTAATGTAATTGTAATTGTCACATCACAGATTTTATTGTGGCTGATATATGCTTCCAGCATGTCTACAGTTGTCAAATACACAGACACACACACACATACACACAGACACACACACACACAGACACAAAAATGCGAACACACACACACACGCCCTGTCAACTGAGGCCGTAGAATACGCTGACTGCACCTCTGCACCCAATTAGGCAACCTGTTAGACATGACTGCTGACCAGTAATGCTTAATGACAGAATCCTACGGTCTGAGTAGTCCATGACATGCAACTCTCCACATTGACCCTTAGGCTAGACGGGCAGTCAGAGAGGCCTTATTCGAAGAACCGGCTGGTCACGTCAAGCCCTAGCACCTATATGATTGCCCCAACCCAATTGCTTTTATGGCAATACCTCAACTTTTATTTTATCATATACGTGCTAGAAGGCGGTACTGAGGGTCTTAATGTCCTGTGTATTACGTTTAACAGCATCTAATGGCGAAGTTCTAATTTTGGAGCTCTATGGAGTGTGGAGTACCCTTCATCGCAATTAGGCCCAGATCTTCTGTGACCTGGAGTGGTAGTATCTGTTAGGGTCCCATCTATAGGTTAAATAGAAAAAAGTGTGTTTTAAAAAAATTGTTTAAAAAATTGGATTTAAAAGAAAAAAATTCAAGAATGAATGAGACAAAACGTATTTGGCATAAAATAACCCAACAAGGGTTGACATGCCGTAAATTCCAACCAACACACACACACACACATATATATATATATATATATATATATATATATATATATATATGTATATATATATATATATATATATATTAGAAAATTAATGTCGGTGGTGTGATCTATTGTCGCTAGACAGGGAGATTATTTTTTAGCTAAGGTGGTGTGCCACACCTATTGTCATCTCCTAGATGCTTTACCGCACAAATCAGATTACCCAAGCTGTGTTACTACATACACATATATATATAATATAAATATATATATATATATGTGTATGTGTATGTGGTACTTTGACATACGAGTTTAATTCGTTCCGCTTGTAATTCAATTTCCTCGTATATCAAATCATTTTCCCGCATTGAAAAATACTAAATGTTATTAATCCGTTTCATCCCCCCCAAGAAAAAAAACACCTGATTTTTTGTTAGGTTTATTATATAAGAAAAATAGCTCTCTATTGTATAAAAACAGAATAAAATAGATTGTGAGGAATTATGTACTGTAATATGTTTTAATGTTGATTTTTATAAATAAATTTTGGGGGCGTAATAAATTTCGAAACGTAAATGGTATCAGTGAACTTTTTAACATAGATGTATCTGATGTTCGCTCGTGCCACAAATTGTAGCTCTCAACACAAAGCAAAAAATCGACCGAGTGACAGTTCGTAATTCGAAAAACTCGTTAGTTAGGGCACTCGTAAGTCAAGGTACCACCGTATGTACAGTGTGATTGTAAAGTAACAACCTTCCCTATTTCAAAAATCTTATAATTTATTTCTGAATCATTATTTTTACAAAAGATGAATATGAGAAGAACACATATAACATGGAGTTTTATCTAAAATTCTATGTGGGCACCAGCATTCGTCTCCAGCCTCTCAAACCGCTTGTGAATTAGAATTAAATTAGAGTTAAACGTCCAGACGTTTTTATAGATCTTCGAATTTTGAAACAAAATAATCAACCTGAAAAGAAGAAAACACAGATTTAATTGTCACATATTAAGGAACATACTTGGAGAGCGCGGTGGTGTATTTGGAAAGCGCGGTGGTGTACTGCTTAGAGTAGCAGGAAATGGACTTGTCGACCCGAGTTTAATTTCCTGGACGCAGACACAGTTCACATAGCGCTAATACCCTTGGAAAAGGTATGAATCCAACTATTCTCTCTCCAGCTATAGGTAAATAGTAGGGCAGACTGGGCTCTTTAACCTTGGTTAGGCAGCCAGTCTAGGAGAACGAAAACTCTGAATTCAAACCTGGTCACTAATAGAATAGACTCAGGCGTACTTAGTAATCTATCTCAATTTTTTTAAATACATTAAAGAATCGAGAAAAATGTTGCTGTATATAAAAAAAATCATAAATAGTTTAAAATAGGAAGTTACTTTTCAATCATCCTGTATATTAAGGAACATACATTAAAGAATTGAGAAAATGTAACTGTATATTAAGGAACATACATTAAAGAATTGAGAAAATGTAACTTCTATAAAAAAAGAAATCATAAATAGTTTAAAATAGGGAGTTACTTTTCAATCATCCTGTATATTAAGGAACATACATTAAAGAATTGAGAAAATGTAACTTTCTATAAAAAAAGAAATCATAAATAGTTTAAAATAGGGAGTTACTTTTCAATCATCCTGTATATTAAGGAACATACATTAAAGAATTGAGAAAATGTAACTTCTATAAAAAAAGAAATTATAAATAGTTTAAAATAGGGAGTTACTTTTCAATCATCCTGTATATAAGGAACATACATTAAAGAATTGAGAAAATGTAACTTTCTATAAAAAAAAATTATAAATAGTTTAAAATAGGGAGTTACTTTTCAATCACCCTGTATATTAAGGAACATACATTAAAAAATGAGAAAAATTTAACTGTCTATAAAAATTTATAAATAGTTTAAAATAGGGAGTTACTTTTTAATCATCCTGTATATTAAGGAACATACATTAAAGAATTGAGAAAAATGTTGTTGTATATAAAAAAAAATCACAAATAGTTTAAAATAGTGAGTTACTTTCAATCAACATGTATATTAAGGAACATACATTAAAGAATTGAGAAAAAGTAACTGTCTATAAAAAAATTGTAAATAATTTAAAATAAGTTACTTTTTAATCACCCTATATATTAAGGAACATACATTAAAGAATTGAGAAAATGTAACTGTCTATAAAAAAAATTATAAATAGTTTAAAATAGGGAGTTACTTTTCAAAAATAATCAACCTGAAAAGACGAACAACACAGATTTTATTGCCACATATTAAGGATCATACTCGGCGAGCTCGTGGTGTATTTGGGAAGCGCGGTGGTTAGAGAGTAGCAGGAAATGGACTCGTCGACCCGAGTTTAATTTCCTGGACGCAGACACAGTTCACATAGCGCTAATATCCTTGGGAAAGGTATGAATCCAACTATCTCAGCTATTGGTAAATAGTAGGGCAGGCTGGGCTCTTTAACCTTGGTTAGGCAACCAGTCTTGGAGAACGAAAACTCTGAATTCAAACCTGGTCACTGCTAAAATAGACTCAGGCCTACTTAGTAATCTATCTCAATTTTTTTTAAATACATTAAAGAATCGAGAAAAATGTTGCTGTATATAAAAAAATCATAAATAGTTTAAAATAGGAAGTTACTTTTCAATCATCTTGTATATTAAGGAACATACATTAAAGAATTGAGAAAATGTAACTGTCTATAGAAAAAAAATCATAAATAGTTTAAAATATGGAGTTCCTTTTCAATCACTTTTCGTTTTCGGTGAGAGAAGCCGAATTGCGGTTTATCACAGATTATTGAATATATAAGATGTTTCTTTGACTTTTTGTTATCGTCACAAAGGAGGAACCATCCAGGTGTCCTTGGGCGCTTCAAGCATTGATACATTTCTCATGACCTAAAAACACTGTTCCTTGTTACCGTAAGGAGTGTCTTAAACTTTTGATTGTGCAATACCGATGTCTTATCCCATGTGGGTGGCTGTGGAGCCATTAGGGAACCACAACTATTTTCTGATTGCGCCTGTCTGATTATACAGATAAACTTGCCCATTTACATGACTTTTTTACGTCCATGTCGTCGATTGTACAAACCATGAAAATCATAAGAAAAAGACTTCCAAGATTTTATCTATATGAAATATTATTGTAAAGTAGTTTTATGGTTTTTTATTTTACAATATATATATATATATATATATATATATATATATATAATATATATTTCTTAAGCTGAGTTTAACATGTTTGAATTCAGAGTTTCCTTTCCTAGTCAACGTTAAAGAGCTCAGTCTGCCAGACTATTTACCCATTTGACATACCTTGTATTCTGAAAAAAATAACGTCCCATTCATAATTTTTTTTTCAGAATACAAAGTGTGTCCAAAAAGTACCAAGTTTAAAGTTGTATTTGCCAAGATAGAAATGAAGCATTAATGGAACGTTGTTTTTTCAGAATACAAGGTGTTTCAAAAAGTACAAAAACTCTCGATACTTTTTTGACACACCTGATATATATATATATATATATATATATATATATATATATATATATATATATATATATATATATATGTTTCAAAATCGTGGCGAACGGGTTGGGTTAAGAAGGGCATCCCATTGTAGAGTAATGGTTAGCAAACTAGTCTCGCAGATCCATTACAACCGAATAGCGAGTTTGCTACTCGTCGGGTGTCCCATACTTGCGACCATGTGTGACACCCTACCCATGACGAATGGGTTGGCACAAAACATGGTGGCACAAAAGTAACTTACTATTTTCAAGATTAATCAACCTTTGAATTAAAAAAAAAGATACTTATTATAGCTCTTAGAAATTACAATGAATCAATTTTGGAATATAAAAAGGTCGGTGGAATGGCCTATTGTTGGTATCAGCCGGATAGCGAGTGAGTCTATCTCCTTTTCACTCGCGCTAGAATGATGAAAATAAAAATACGACCGGAGAATCTAGTAAAAAAACATTATAATCATTTTGTAAGATTTCTAAGAAAGGGAACTTTTGACCTAATTTAAATCTATTAAGAGCCAAGATGTTGGCTGGGTTGGCAGCTTGTGAAACTTAACATACAAATCCGTTTCAAACTGTCAAATCTCTCTCTCTCTCTCTCTCTCTCTCTCTCTCTCTCTCTCTCTCTCTCTCTCTCTCTCTCTCTAGACCAGAGAGATTAGTTTTGCTCTGAGTTGGAATGCCACACCTAACATCAGCTCCCCACTTTACCGTACAGATCCAAAGTGTGCTTACTCTTGGTAGAGAGTAGACCGTACTCGATAATCAGTGGTAATGGATCTGCGAGACTATCTTGCTAACAATTACCAAGAGTAGCACAACTTGGATCCAGTGCGGTAAAGTGAGGAGCTGATGTGTTTGTCATAATGGGTAAAGTGGGGGTCTTATTGGATTGTTACTGTGACACTAGATGCACTGTGTTTGTCAGAGGTTGGCATCGAACCCGAAATCTTTTGGTTCTCTAGGGAGGTATTCTACCAACTGAGCTAAACCGACACTATCTCTCAAATGAAATAGATTATTCATTTTTTTTTTAAAAAGAAATTTACTTTTTAAAATGTTAACTGACTTTTGCGCTACCCTTCCCCGCACGAGACCCCATTGTTTGAATAATTGTAGAACTGTGACACTGGATGAACTGAGTTAGTGAGAGGCTGGCATCGAACCCTAACCCTACCGACTGAGCTACCCCGACACTATCTCTCAAATAAAATAGATTATACATTTAAAAAGAAAATATTTACTTTTTAAAATGATAACTGACTTATGCGCTACCCTTCCCCGCGCGAGACCCCATTGTTTGAATAATAGTAGAAATGGTCTTCAATTGTTCGAGTTTCTTAGATGAATCATTGTCAGTTATTCGTTTTATGATTTAGTCTTCTTTCATCTTCTTTATTATTGTTGTTGTTGTTGTTGTTGTTGTCTGAATTGTTTAAGAAATAACAGTTGAGTTGAACGAGTTTCCAAGATGAAACATGGTCATCTATATATCAATACCCACGTTCCTTAATTTTACGACCGTTATTATCGTTAAAAACGATACCGTCAAAAATCGTCCAAGTTGAAATGCGAAAATGTAAATCCTGATTATCTGGTGTGGCTAATCCGCTGAATTCTTATTTCTTATCAGTGTTGTCACTTCAGCTAAATAATGGATCATTACGTTTTTACTATAAAGTAATAAAGGTAAGAAAAGGGACAAGCTACACAGAAATAATATAATAAGAAAGAAAGAAAGAAAGGAAGAAAGGAAGAATAGGTATATTGAGGGGGATGAGCGTGCGGAAGCGATATCGCTAATCTGTTTCAATCGAACACAGTGAAAAGATGAAAAGAAAGAAAGAAAGAAAAAAAGAGTTAAATCAAGATTATTATACTTTTTACATATTGAACTATTTGCAATAGCTCTTAAGTATGCATATCAAACGTTGTAGTAGTTAAATTATCATACAGTGGTATATCCACAGGTCTCGCTAGTCTATATATTAATACGCTAATGCTTACATACGTTTAATCAACAGCAGTTTCTGAAGGCAACATGGTATCAAAATCAATTGATTCAGCATTAAATGACTCTAGAAAGGTTGATATGCCGTTAAAACAAAATAACCAACCAACCTCTGTGTGTCACACTTTAACACCATCACGTCCAGATCCGGAGAAGCTTCCTAGTTAGGGAGGTGTTGGGAGGAGAGGCTTCGATAGAGATGTGAGGAAAGAAAGGGAAGTAAAAAACATGCTACACATAAAAAAAATATAGCAAGAAAGAAAGAAAGAGAAAAGTAAGAAGGGCAGTCGAGAAAGATAATGCTAATCTGCTTCAATGGAATGGAAAGATGAGAGTGAGAATGAGTCAAATCAATATTATTTTACTTTTTATGCATTGAACAATTTGTAATAGCTCTTAAGTATGCATATCAAACATTGTAATAGTTAAATTATCATACTGTAATATATCCACAGGTCTTGCTAGTTATTCATCAATTTTAGACTGTTTTCTCTTTCATCTTATTTCTATTGCTGTTTTATCGCAAATCATGGATTATTTTTATGTGCCCTGACAGTAAAAAAAAAGGATGGTGACACAAGATTCCGGGTGAGAGCGTTCGGCTAGAAACCGGCACTCGCCAACTCAGCGTATGAGTGGCACAGGGATATGTGCGGTAAATTAAAGAGCTGATGGTAGGTGTGGCGCTCCACCTCAGACGCCAAAATAATCTCCTTGGTCTAGCGCTAGTGAAAAGGGGGTAGACTCCCTCTCTGATTGGCTGATACCGACTTTAGGCTGCCCCGATGACATTTTAAATATATATATATATATATATATATATATAAGGTGTGTCGAAAAAGTATCGAGATATTCTGTACTTTTTGACACACCTTGTATTCTGAAAAAAAAAACGTTTCATCCATTCTTCATTTTTATCTTGGTAAATACAGCTTTAAACTTGGTACTTTTTGACACACCTTGTATTCTGAAAAAATTAATGAATGGAATGTTATTTTTCAGAATACAAGGTGTGTAAAAAAGTACAAAAAATCTCAATAGTTTTTGACATACCTTGTATATATATATATATATATATATATATATATATATATGTGTGTGTGTGTGTGTGTGTGTTGTGTGTGTGTGTGTAACAGTGTTATTTTTAAACGATGTTGACTTGATTGTACGGATTATTTATTATAAAATACGTTTTAATTCATGTATGATACATCTTATTGTTTTCTTAAACAAGAAATGTCAACAAGCGTCCATTTATCGTGACACATCATAAGCAGCTTTTTAGGATCAGAAAAGCGGATAAATTATTTCGTAAAAGAAAATAAAAGAGATTAAAAAAAAGATAGAATAGTGTTGAAATTATCCGGTATCATAGCCGCCATTTCATTGGCTCATGTTTTTGTTCTTCTTTTTTTTTTTTTTTTTTCGTTTTTCCTTTTGTTTTTGTGTTTCCTGTCGTTTGCGAGAAAAGCAAAGGAAAAAGAAAATCTAAAACGTCTTTATTTCATACAATAACATCTTAAAAACGAGTAGACAAACAAAAAAAATGAATGAAATAATTTGCAAGACGTCAAATAAAGAAAAAACTCGATTTGTCGAGCTTTTCCTCTGTTTTTTTATTTTATTTTATTTATTTTTTTTTTTTTTAATTAGTGTTTGTCATACATGAAAACACTTCCTGCTTACTTTCATTCATTGTTTTAGTCTATATCATCATCATCCTCATCATTATCGTTATCATCGTCATCATCATCATATCGTGTAGGCAGCAAGGATGTCCATACTCTCTCTCTCTCTCTCTCTCTCTCTCTCTCTCTCTCTCTCTCTCTCTCCGCGCCAACCATCCTATAGGTCATTGCCCCTTGGAGGTCCTCCGTGTAGCATCCAGAATCCGCACAGAGCTGATTAATGTAGGTTTTTGCAAGTTGGCATACACTGGTGTTTCCATGCGTAGGTGTCTACTGGAGAACGTCACTTATGAGTTCGTCCTTGATTCTCCAGCAGTGCCCAGTATGTCTTGTTCGTCTTATTCAGATGTTTGTGTGATAGGGGACAAGTGTCCATACAGATGTTTTCTTATGTGGTGCTGCATTCACCGGTGATCTAGTGGGAACCGGTGCTTTCAACGTGACGACCGTAAGCCTCATTTTTTTTTGTTTATTTAACTTATAGATGGGGCACTGAGTGGACTTGGGAGTAATTGCAATTAAGGGGTACTCCACACTCCGAAGAGCTCAAAAATGGGAACATCACCACTAGATGCAGTTTTGTAGTATACCCACGATACTAAGACACTCAGCCACCACCTTCTAGCATATATAAAAAGGGTTGGGGTGCCATAACAGCAACTAAGGAATACGGTAGGGACAATCATATAGGTGCAAGGGCTTGACATGACCAGTCGATTGATCGGATGGGGCCTCTCGGTCCGCCCGTTTAGTCAAGTAAGAGCCACAGTGGACTGCTCAGCACCCAGGATTCTGTCCTTAAGAATTAAATTAGGGGTTCTTATCCATTTGCTGAAGTGCTTTCGGTGTATTCTATTGTCCGCCAGGGTGGTATGAACCCAAGGACTATACATGCCTGTGTATAACGCAAACGAGAGGAGAGAGGCAATGGCTACTATAGTTCCATTATATTTTTAATTGTACTTTTATTCGTATATAATCATTTGTTTGAACAGTTATATGATCTCAAGTATGCCTATCATATATACGTAATTTCTACACATTTGTATGATGTCAAGTATTCCTGCCTAATACTAAAAGTATATGCACAATCACATGAATTAAATGAATTAATACAATTTGATAATAACCATGCCAAATCATCCAGAAAAAAGTAAAATTGAAGTGGGTGGGTGACAATTTTACTTTCTCTGGGTGATTTGACATGGAACTGCCCAAATGGTTATTATTAAATTGTAATTTTTAGTATTTTAGTATTATTAACATATTCCATACATGTACAAAAATTCAGAAAAATTGAAGGGGTGAGTGACATGGCCTGTATGATTTGACATGGAATTACCCATTTGTTAGCATACAAAAATATGGTTCAAGTAGCTAATAATATTAAGCCTTAGTAAATAATTATGGCTTCAAGTAGAAATTTTTAATACAAATAATTTGTTCACAGTTATATGATACAAATATTCTTATCTAATACAAATAATTTTCAAACAATTTCATTTAATCCACTGATGGGTCCTAACAGGTGTAGACCTGGGATTAATGGCAAGAAAATTAGTAAAAGGAATCGTTAAAATAAATTATATATATATATATATATATTATATATATATATATGTTTAACAATTCCTTTTACTAATTTCCTTGCCATTAATCCAGGTACATATATATATATATATATATATATATATATATATATATATATATATGGTATTTGGTGAAAATGGTCACAGTGGTTAGTTGATTCAAGTTTCACAATGATAAGACAGCGATATAACAAATATAAAGTGCTCAATACGTTAGTAGAGCACGTGTACCTTTTTATAATATTATATATATGTGTGGTGTGTGTGTGTGTGTGTGTGTGTATGTGTGTGTGTGTGTGTGTATGTGTGTGTGTGTGTGTGTGTGTGCGTGTGTGTGTGTGTGTGTGTGTGTGTGTGTGTGTGTGTGTGTTACACAATTAAACGCCGATTGTTAGCAATGATAAATCAATAACATTTATTCTATGTATTAATGATTTCGACTATAAATCTAATACTCATTGATAAACTTATACAATTCCTGAGGTTATTGTGACGTAAGCAGTGGCGTGGTTTTAATTACAAACATCAAATCTCCATTATATTAAGATCTAATTTCGTAAAATAAATGAAGACAAAACTGATAAGGCAAATGATAATAAGACTGTGACGCGCCAGGCTTTTTAGTGAGAAGACCCTGCGCAAAAGTCAGCATTCAAAAACTTTGGTTTTTACCTGGGCTCGAACACCAACTACTGGCACCGGTGTGAGATACGTAACAGTTGCAGTCACGACACGGACTTGAGGGTAATTTTCTTCAGTACACAAAGAACCAACATTTTGTGGGAAATTCGGCAATAAAACCTGCTTTCTTTTCCCAGTCCGCACCCCTTTCGTTTGTTTTTCCTTTTGGGACAAAAACAAACGAAACAAAACAACGAAATGCCGCATTGTAGATAAAAATCTTTTTCTAACTCCCACTGTCTGTTTTCAACATGTCATTATTTGTTCTGTATATTGTTCAGTGCATTCACTTTTCAGAAGTACAGAGATGAACGTCTAACACCAATCAATCCCGCTATATTCAGCAAAGATCATATCTATTCATCCACTGCAAATAGATTTGATTGTTCTCCACCCGATAAGAGTGACGATGCAATAATAATAACTAGCAGGACCTGTGGATATATCACAGTATGATAATTTAATTATTAAAACGTTTGATCTGTTTACTTAAGAGCTATTGCGTATTATTTCGATATCTAAAAAGTATGATAATCTTGATTTAACTCACTCCTCTTCCCCCCTCTCTCTCTCTCTCTCTCTCTCTCTCTCTCTCTCTCTCTCTCTCTCTCTCTCTCTCTCAATATATATCTCTCAATATATATCTCTCTCTTTCACAAACATACATACACACACATACACACACACACACTCTTTTTTCTTTCTTTCCTTCTTTTCATCTTTCCGTGCGCTCACCCCATCTCTATATCTTTCCCCTACTCTCTTTCTTTCTTTCTTATATTTTCTGTGTATCATGTCTTTTTTCTTCCATTTCTTTCTTAATAATGAACATGGAATTGTCCGTTATTTAGCTGAAGTGATGACACTCATAAGAAATAAGAATTTGGTGGATAAGCAACACCATCATTTTTCATTTTACATTTACATTTTTGCATTCCAACTTGGACGATTTAGACGGTCTCATTTTTAACCAGGGGGTGTTGCAAGATGATAATGGTAGGACAATTAAGGAACACAGGTATTAATAATAATAATAATAATAATAATAATAATAATAATCTTCGAGATACAGACGGATCCTCTAATCCCGGCCAGGAGACCAGACGTAGTATTAATTAGCAACAAGAAGAGAAACCTGTCATCTCGTGGATTTTGCCGTCCCGACTGACTACTGAGTGAAAGTGAAAGAAAGAGAAAAGATAGACAATACTTGGACCTTGCCAGAGAATTGAGAAAACTATTGAACATGAAGGTGAAGGTCGTACCAATTGTAATTGGTGCCCTTGGAACGGTCCCCAAAGATCTGGAAAATAATTTGGGTGAATTGGAGATCAGAGGAAGAATCGAGACCATCGAAACTACAGCATTGTCGAGATCGGCTAGAATACACAGAAGAGACCCGGAGACCTGAGGAGACTTGCTGTCACTCAGCCTGCAATGAATCACCGGCTACGGCAGGTATGAAAAACTCGATAATAATAATAAGCTAGCACAAAAGAAATATGAGACTAGGCATGCCTGCATGGGTAAGGTGATCTACCGGAATTGTGCAAGCGATTAAAATTTGACCACACTACCAAATGGTATATGCACAAACCAGAATCCGTCTTAGAGAATGAGATAAATAGAATTCTCTGCTATTTTGTGATACAAACGGATCGCCTAATCCCGGTGAAAGGAACACACTAATGTTAATAAACAAGAAAAACTTGTCACCTAAATAATTTTAAAATAGTTTTTGAAAATAAAAGAAAGCAAAAAGATAGATAAATACTTAGACCTTGCCGGAGAAGTAAAACAAAACAGTTGAACATGAGGTTGCCGTTGATATCAATCCTAGTTGATGCCCTTGATACCGTCCCCAAAAGTCTGTAAAGGAAACTGGAGGAATTGAAAATCAGAGGAAGAATCGAAACTATCCAGGTAACAATATTGTTAAGATCGGCTATAATAGTTATAAGGGTCCTGGAGACCCGAGGAGACTTACTATTACTAAGACTTCAATGAAAGATCACCAGCTTACACTGGTAATAATAATAATCTGAATGAACTGGAAATCAGAGGAAGAATCGAGACCATCCAGACTACTGTATTGTTGAGATCGGCTGGAATACTGGAGACCTGAGGAGACTTACTGTCACTCAACCTCAGGGAACCACCGGCTTATGCGGTCGTGAAAAACTCTAATGGAGTGAAATAATAATAATAATAATAATAATAATAATAATAATTTCCAACCGGTTACCAGTTTGAAACCAACTAAAAAAATCGAAGGCTGATTTTCAAAGCAACCAAACTCTTTTCATTTGAAAGTTTGGTGCAACACAATCTTCTTCCAACCAAACGATTTATTTGATTTTGTGTCGTACTAAGCAAAGACTGATAAATAAGTGACTCTTCCCTGCCTCCGGGCACTAAAAAAGTCTAAAAAGAATTTTACTGGGGATCCGTTTCTCAAACAGCGCCTCCCCCATTGCACTTTTTATTGACGCTATAGGCTGTTTTCGATCACAGTTGATATCCATTACAGTCAAGTCACACTGAAAGTGCTGATCCCCGCTAGATCACCGAAGTTAAGCAATGATGAGCCTGTTCAATACTTAATTGGGTGACTACTTAAGCAACACCAGGTACGGTAAGCAACCTGAGTCCGTTGATTATCAAAATGACTTGATTCGGCATTAAATTATCCGAAAAGGGTTGATGTGCCGTAAAAGAAACAGCCGTTAAATCCATGATTTCCAATGATGATTTTCAATGCTATTTCCACATGAAAGATTGGCGTAACATAATCTTTTCTGTTTCTATTTGGTCTTGTGCAGAACTAAGTTAAGCTTAGTAAATGTCTATAATCATGAAGAAAACGCACTTTACATGTATCATCTCATCCTATTTCCTCCAGTGTCACCAGGGGTTGAACCAGTTGGGGGGGGGATTGAAAATAGGTCAGGGTGAAGGGAAAATTTAATCCACAACTTCCTGTTGGGTGAAAAATTAAGCAACAGCAGGTATTGTAAGCAATCTGATGCCTATGTATCATATGTAAGAAAAGCTTAATAAATAACTACAGTCAAGTCCCGCTGAAAGTCCTGGTTCACGTCAGATCACTGAAGTTAAGCAGCAATTATTTTGCTCAGTTCATGACCACTGCGTAATCTCAGGTGCTGTAAGCAGCCTGACACCTGTGTGCCAGACTATGCCAACCTTAATAAATGAACAACCAGGGCTTTACGGGGTCTTTCCAAAAGAAGCGCTCCCCATTTTGTCTTACCCAAGGACGGAAGGGATCCTTTTTCAGATTGAGCAAAAGCAGCTCCATTATTTACCATTCCTATTATCAATCTTTTTTACTGCTTCAGAATTAAAACATCGCTCAAAAAACTATTAATTATTACAATTTAAATATGAATAATTTTGATATTTCCTACTGCTGTCCCCATCCTTATTGTGAATAAACACAACGTTCAGGCCGCAATAACCTCGGGTTCTGTTCAGGTGGGATTTTTTTGATTACCTTAAAATAAGTAATCTTCAGACGATTACCTATGAATTCAAACGTGGTTTCGGAGCTGAAATCGTTACTAATAGTTCAAGTGGGCTCCAAGCTGCATAAATGCCACCAGACTTATTGACAGAAATGCGATTAGATATAGAAAAAATGAATATATACAAGTATAAGTATTAAAATTTAATCATTAAAATCACCGGCATAATTAGATTTAAAAAAATCAATTATCAGCTTGTCATTAAGTCAGCTATCAACAGAAAACTGTATGAGTCTATATTACCTCCCGTTATTTAACCTTTAACATGTGTTGGCTATTTATAAATTTATGATACAATAAAATCTAATAAAACTGAATTTTATGTTAGTTGTGGTAGCTCTTTTGTACTTAGGAAGAGTGAATGCCTTATTAGGAAGTACATTGTGGCAATTTTTGTGTATTTTTATGGGCAATAGATGACATTGAGACAGGAAATGCTGAATTTCGGTTATTATTAGATTTGAGGTACAATCCTCTTCAGTACCGAATAGTACCCCTCGCTTACCAAGTTTTCAACATTTTTCAACTGGCTGCTCTGATTCCAACGCCCACCATTTTCCATCTCGTTAAGACCATTTTATTTCATGTACACGTCTTATAATTTGCAACCACTAAAAAATATTTAACAAACTTTATACATCTTTACACTATTTAATTCTTCAAAAATAATGGTCGAGACTTTATAACGAATGCACAAAAATAATAGCATTATTCTTACCTGGATACCAAGCCACATTGGTATATAAGGAAACAGACAAAGCTGCATAAAAGTACTTCAGACAGACACATCTAATACAAAAATTCCCGTACACTGATCTAAAACCAACTATTAATGAATTCATACATGACAAATGGCAAAAAATCAATACGCAACAAGCTCCACTGTATACAAGACATCAACGGTGAGTAGCCGGCAGGTTACAGGAAAAAAAGGAAGTGATTCTCTCCGGACTTTGCATTAAACACACCCACATTACCCATTCACACCTACTAAAAAGGGAAGACACTCCAATAGGTTCAACATGCAAAGTACCCTACACTGTTAAACGCATCCTCTTAAACTGTGACAGTTTCAGACAAACTTGTTCTAAATATTACCAGAAAAGCAACTTAAAGACCTTTTCAAAAACACCCAACCAGAGGACATCTTGAGTTTTCTAAAAAAAAAAATTTTTTAAAGAGCAATCTTTTTGTCAAGATCTGACCAAATCAACACTTTTGCCAAAAACTGACTAAATATAACCAAATACAACCGTAAAACCCACACTCTTAAGCCCGAAACCAATATGGAAGACAAAACCAATTTAATCATTTTTACATTAGATGGCCCAGATCCCCCAACTTGGAACACCAACAGTAGTCGTACTTACTACTCACAAAAATCCCAAATGGGTTAGAAGAGGCTCCTTAGCCTTGGTTGGCAACCCATCTAAGTTAAGGAAAAGTCCAACACAAAACCTTTACCCCATCCCAAAGAAAGGCTAGGGGAGTAAACCCCGAAAATAAATCAGAAGCTGGAGTTCCTAAGGTAGTGCGATGCTGAAATCCAGTGCTACCCATCAACTCCTGCGACACTACCTCTGCCAAATTGCATTGGTTCCTTACCTTTCCTTTGAATCACAGTGGCAGTTGGTAGGGGGGTTGCTGCTTGGGCAACAGCACATCCTCCATATGAACCCACCCAGGCCACGTAGTTCAAAATAAATTTGGACACTACTCAATCGTCTCTCGTAGGCGGAAGGATGCCAACAACAACAACAACAAATGTAATCACTGTAAGTGACGCGGAATTTCACATTTTTTTGGGGGGGGTGACATTGTATGGGTCTTCTTTTCAGTTCCTCTAAATCCCTGAAGAAACCAGAGAGGCAAGTGTTTAAGATCTGACAGTGCGAAATATAAGCCAGACCCACCTCCCATAAAAGTCGGACATAACATTTATCTGAAACCGATGAAAAGAACTTCTCGTTAAGAACAGAAAGTGTTTGCTACAATGATCTTGAGAAATAATTTGAAGGGACACCCGAGATAATTTTCGGAAATTTAAACAATTATTCAGAGTTTAGTATTTCCTGTAGAAGTCACCATTATTTAATGGGACAGTTCATTTCTACTCTACACAAATAAGACAAACAAGAGATGCTGGACAATTCTAGGGAAGCAAGGACGAACTCATAAATGACGTTCTCATGTGGACGCCTTATCAGGAGCAATGACCAATAGGGACGGCTGGTGTGAGAGAGTCAGCGCGACATGATGATGATGATGATGATGATGATGATGATGATGATGATGATGATGATGATTAAATAGATAATTCTAAAGACTGCTATTTGTCGTTGTTAATTTGGGAATCATGGAGTGTATGACTTATTTGAAAACACAGTTGGGAATTTGTTGATATTTTAAACAGATTGAACAGGAAAAGAACTGTCTCTTCTTTTTTAAGGAACGGGAACTGCAGTAGCACTTTAAAAAATAATAAAGAAGCGTGGCGGGGACCAAGTTCCAATTTAGGGTGGGATACGAGCGAGAGCAATTCCAAAGTAGGTGATGCGTGTAAAGCCCCGGTAACAAAATGATGAAGATTTTAGTAATACGGAGATTAGCTGATTTAATAGTTTTAAGACTGGCACAAGGTCATACGTGTGGAGGTTTGGTTTGTTTGTTTTGTTTTGTTTTGTTTTACGGCATATCAACATCAGTGGGTCATTTAATGCCGATAAAGTTTTGAAATAAATTAATTCTTAATGGATACTCAATTTTTTTATAAACAAATTTTTGTATTTAACCCATAGATGGGACCCTAACATTCACTACCACTCTAGGTCAGAGTGAATCAGGGAGCAATGGTGATAAAGGGGTGCTCCACATTCCCCAAACCTCCAGAACTGGAACCTCACCATCAGGTAGAGTTCAACGTCATTCTCAGAACATGAAGACCCTCAGCCACCGCCTTCTTGTCCCAATATGATGAAAAGGGTTGGGGATTGCCATAAGGGCAATAGGGTCGGAGCAATCATATAGGTGCTAGGGCTTGACATGACCAGTCCATTGATCGGAGGGGGCCTCTCAGACCGCCCATCTAGCCTAAGTAAGGGTCTAAGTGGAGTGTTGCATCTCATTGACTGCTCATCTACCAGGATTCTGTCCTTAAGCATCACTGGTCGCCATCTACGGCCAACTGGTGGCCCCATTGGAGGGTTCTTACCCCTCTGCAGTCGGTGTATTCTAAAGCCCCAGCCGACAGGTTTTCACGTGCGGAGAACTTAGACAATTGCTAGTTTAACTTAGTACCAAACAAAATCACAAGCGTAGAACACCCAGTGAGCATCAAATTCACTACAGTCTGCAAAACTTTCTAGCTAATCATTGCACCTCGGTGAGATATTCCAAAGTCATTTAATAAGATTTATTCTTGATATATTACAAAGTAAAATAGGTTTGGGAAGATTGTGCAGCTCCAATCTCGCAAGTGATGAAGAACTGCATTGAAAAAGGAACATTAAAAAGCTTGACTTTTTATCTGGGATCGAACCTCACCGGTGAAAAATAGATTTTCATTTACATATTCTCTGTAGGTAGAAAAATAGAGAAATAATCCACCTAATCGTCACTAAATAGATATATCCCCCCACCCCAACCAAGAAATCCGATGTTTATTAACTCTTTGCTGATTCTAATAATTCTAACGCTAATTAAAAAGGAGAGAGAGAGGGGGGAGAGAGAGGAAGAGGGAGAGAGAGAGAAAAAAAGTTTTATCATTCTGCCGCCGCTCTAAAAGAACAACAGAGGTAAAGAATGATCAAGAGTTCCCTCCCCTTTGCGTTTCTTCCAGGTTTTGTTGTTTGGCCTATTGCGTCAGCGGACTGTCAGGTCATGGCGCGCCTCCAGCTCTCTCTCTCCAAACACTTGTGACGTTGTACAAGTGGAATGGTAGGAACGCCATTCATGGAATGGGCGTATCCGGAGAGTCGAGCTGTCCAAGAAATGAATGAAAAGTCGCTGGCAACCAAAATTAGAAAGTGAGATTCAGCACAAACGGTGGCGGCAAACTGAAAATCCCTTTCGCTAATGTTGCTGCTTAACAGGGCAATAGGAAAATTGTGAGAAAATATTCAAGTCTGTCTCTCTTGCTGTTTCGCCAAGTAGATGCAAAGAAGAAGAAGAAGAAGAAGAAGAAGAAGAAGAAGAAGAAGATAACGATAAACAAGTCGCGGGTGGGGGGGGCATACTATCTTTTAAACAAAACGTATGAATGAAATAAACGGCGTTTGTTTGTTCACTGATTTCATACCGTATTTACTCATGTATAAGTCGACCTCTTTATATTCGTTGGTTGGTTGTTGTGTTTTACGGAATAAAAGTCGACGGGTGGCCTAAAGTCGGTATCAGCCGGACAGCGAGGGAGTCTATCCCCTTTTCACATAACGCTAAACCAAGGACATTGTTTTAGTGTTTGAGGGTGGAGCGCTACACCTATCATCAGTTTCTCACTTTACCGCACAGATCCCTGTGCTACTAATACGCTGAGTTGGCTAGGGCCACTACCGAGCCCGGAATTTCCTTGTCGAATCAACCCTTTAATGCCGGGTCAAGTCATATTGATATTCGGCTTTATTTAGAGTACCTGATATAGCTTAAACGGTCACCCATCTAAATATTGATCAGGCTCTTTGTCGCTTAACTCCGGTGATCTAGCGGGAGCCGGTGCTTTCAGTGGGACTTGACCGTAATCCCAGACCTCTTGATAGTAATGAAATAATTATGAAATTAATTTCGAATATCAAGGATCGTTCCTATTGCTTCCCATGTTTGAATTAAAATAATCTAGTGGTGAGGTTCCAGTTCTGGAGTGCCCCTCCATTGCCATTACTCCCAGGTCCACTCTGACCCGGAATGGTAGTACTTGTTAGGGCCCATTGTTAAATAGATCAACAATTATGTTTTGTTTTTTTTTAATTGAAGACCCAACACGAATGAATAAAACAAATTGCAATGCTATTTCAATGTATATTTTAATTTTTAAATATCTTCAAATATAAACCAAATCTTCATAATTTTTACACAAAATGCAAGAACCGGTGAATGTGTATATATGTTTACATTTTCATTAATTGTTTTATTTTCGCAGTTTCATCCGAGCATTTAATTATTTTTTGCTTTTTTTTTTTTTTTTTTTGCAATTTATTGTGATTGAGTCTACACATGCCGTCAAAATTTTCTGTTTGTACAATAAAATATTGGGCTTATTTTACACTGTTAGTGTTGTTGGCGATGAGTGTAGGAGAAATCAAATTCCAGTTAGAGGCCGATAAAGTCTTAGGTTGGCCATGTTCGATGCCAGTTTCTTTGGCCAAGAATTCGGTCTTTAAGCTTCGACCTATACACGAGTATGAATGATATTTAAGTGTGCGCGTGGTGTAACGATTATCCTCGTACGAAATGGACAAGGCCACCCGAGTTCAAATCCTGGATGAGGCTGTTTGCATTTAACATAGCGCTAATAACCTTGGGGAAAGTGTGCTATCCAACTATTCTTTCCCCAGCTATGGGTAAATAATAGGACAGTAAGGGCGTGTGGAGGTGTTGGTAAATATATATACACGAGTATATATGATATTTAAACAAGCGCTTTTAAATCTCTCTCTCTCTCTCTCTCTCTCTCTCTCTCTCTCTCTCTCTCTCTCTCTCTCTATATATATATATATATATATATATATATATATATGTTGTTCTGGGGAGAAAATTCAATATTTTATAAAAAAAGGAAGGTCCGCAAAATGTATTTTGTTCTCAGAAAAAAAATTGATAATATTATCAATCAAAGCCTGAAGAAGATACCAGAAGATCTGAAACACGTGTTGCATATGTAAAACAAAAGGAATTAAAAAAATTTTTCTGAGAACAAAATACATTTTGCGGACCTTCCTTTTTTATAATATATATATATATATATATATATATATATATATTATATATATATATATATATATATATATCGCTTTTGTGAGTTAAGTTATTGTCAATAGTTTGCAAACTAGTATTAGAGACCACGGTTACTAAACATGATTCAATACTCACTGGAAACCACACATTTTTGAGCCTGTGCCAAACTAAGCTAAAAAATGCTTTTGGTAAAAATAAACAAACTAGCTTAGCAAACTTTTATTTTTATAGTGAGTTTGATCCTCACTGTGTGCCCCGTACTTGTGGTCTTATGCTCTACTAACTAAACTCGTAGTTATTACCCATTGTAAATCCGTACAAATAATCTTTCTAAATAAGGAAATATGAATGAAAAATACTTTACTATAATTATTCAAAATATCTTCCTTATATGGCTTGGGTGGGTGTTTTATAGTCAAATAATATTAATAATGAGAAACACGCTTTTTGCTTCTTCGCTGCATCTCAGCATTTAATGTTATATACATAAAGAAACAAATAAATTTTATTGCTATTTTATTTCTACGCTGAAATTAAGTGAAAAATTGAAATTCTGGCTTGAAATGTTTTATTAATCTACACACAAACATTATTCCTGTCAAAAATGATGGATTTATTTACGTAAGCATCAACTCTTCGTCCTTGGATCAGAGGGTGGGGTCCTCGTAACGTAGTGGCTAACGTGCTAGACTTCGACATCGTAGTAAGTGAGTTCGGACTCCAGTCGCGCTATTACGTTCACTTTCGGACTAATATCCTTGGGGAAAAGTATGAACCGCTCCCTCATCCTCCAACTAAATAGGGTTAAATAGTACCACTACTGTTTTTCTACAAGGATAGCTTTGGCATTAAATAACCCATGAATGTTGGTTAATGTGCCTTTAAATGAAGAAACCATCAATCGTCATTTAGGATCAGTGTGTAGTAGGTATTTATCGAATCCGTTCGCCGCGGGTAGGATTTGACACAAGGTCATAAGTATGGGGCATCTCGCTCGGACCCGGAGCAGTAGTACCTGTTAGGGTCCTATATATGGGTTGAATGGAAAAAAATGAGTTTAAAAAATTGAGTTTAAAAAAAATGTTGAATAATCATTATGACACAACAAGTGATTCACAATTAAGTGCACCAGTGCTTTGTGTACACATATAAACATATGTACGTGTGTATGTAGATATGTGGGTATAGAAATTAAGACAAGTCCCAAATGGGTCCATGTGTACGTGGGCGTGTGTGTGTGTGGGCTAGAAACATTGGAGAAGATAGAGTATGCTGTATGCGTATATGCGCACATATGTATATGTGTATGGGCAGACTAGAGACATTAGAGATAATGGATTATATTATTACATGTATATATATATGTGTGTGTATGTGTGTGTGTGTGGTCTTGAAGATCACAGGGGCTTGATGTTTGTGCTCAGTCAAGAGTGGTTTAGGAGGGCAATAAAGATAGGCTACAAGTGGTCCGTTTTTTGAAAAGGAATTAAATCCATACAATTCGGATAAGGGTCGTAAAGATTAGCTCTGGATGGTCATTTAACAACAAAGAAAAGAGCCCGGATTTTCAAATCCCGGGCTGATAACGAGATCTCGCGAGAATGAGGGTTTGGAGAGAAGTAGAAGACAGATTTTAGGGCGAGACCAGACCAATTTAACCTGGGGACCGGTTGAATGTAAATCGAAAGATAGCAGGTCCTGATTTTGGCCAGAGAAGAGGGCTCCCCACCCCCGCCTGGTTTGACAGCAGCGATAGACTGGCAGCAACAATAGAGAAAGAATGAATGAGAAAGAAAGAAAGAAAAGGAAAATGAATGCGTAAGTCCTACACTTCCCTCGGCCCAGATTTAAATGTTCACCTTGCCCTGTCTTTGTTACTATTTTTCTCTTTGTTATTTGTTCTCTTGTGTCGGGATCTTTGACACCACTGGGTGCGGTTCGATTCCAGAGCACAACTGTGGGAGTCCAAATGATTACAGATGACACGGTGGCCAATACGAGATGTGCAGTGAACGCCCGGTGGCCCCTGGCATAAGTTTACATCAGGAAACATGAATAAAACAAAATATTTTTGGCATAAAATGACCCAACCAACCAACTGTGTTTTTTTTAAGTTAAGAGATGAAAGATTTTCATTATTTTATTCATTTATGAAACTGGTGTTTTCATCTTTGTTATTTGGAATATAGTGGTACCTTGCCTTACTAGGTTAATTCGTTCCGCTCGTAACTTAATTTCCTCATATACCAAATCAATTTTCCTCATTGAAATAAACTGAAATACCAGTAATCCATTCCAGCAACCCCTTCCCCAAAAGCAACCTATTTTTTGTTACATTTTTTAAATAAGAAAATATCATTGTATTGTATAAAAACATAGTAGAATAGAATGTAATGTATTATGTGCGGTAATATATTTCAATGTTTATTTTTTATGATATATTTTTCTTTGACAGAATAAATGTGGAAACTTAAACGTTTTTAGTGTTTTTAGTATTTACCCGACACGTTCACCACAGGTAGGATGTGGCACAAAGTCCCAAGTAAGGGGCAATCTAGTGAGGATTGAAATCGCTATTCTGTAGTAATGGATCTGTGAGTCTAAATTGCTAACCACATTACCACGATGGGGGACCCTAAATAATGTATACCCAACCCGTTCGTCACGTGTAGGATGTGGCACAAGGTCCCAAGTATGGGCCATCCAGCGATGATCAAACTCGCTATTGGGTAGTAATGGGTCTGCATATCTAGCTAGCTAACCATTACACCACGATGGGACTCCCGTTGTATTTTATCAGTATATAGATAAGGTCAACAGTATCAATGATTGAGATTTAAGTAAAAATAAGATCATGGAGAATTTGACGTAAATAACTAAGGGAAGTGCGATGCCGGTGGTGATGTAGGTTCGGTTTCAGACAGACCGGCATTTAATCTCGATTATATTAAGATGTTTCTTATCTAAATATAATGGAGATTCGGTATCTCTATAACCGAAACTACGTTACAGATTACGTCATAATACTCTCAGGAATTGCGTAAGTTTGTCAATGAGTATTATGAAAATCTGAGTTAGATTTGCCTCAAAACAGGCCATGTTATTAGTCCTGGAATGTGTATTATATATCCCTAAAGAATAAAGGCTTACATAATATATGGTGTGGTTGATTTGCGTACTGGTTTTTAGAAAAACCGGATTTGATAAATAATTACTTGGTCTTATTGATCTCTAATATTAATGCTTTATTTTCCTATGTATTAAATGAATGATTTTATATAGAAATATATATATTAGAATATAATTAAAATAAGTGTAATATTTTTATATGCGTTCTTATTTAATTTCATTAGTCATTCTAATTAAATATATTTCATTACATTAAAACTTGCATACTTATACCTGGAGGGCGCATATTCTTAAAACTTATCCTATGAATGATTTTACATAGAAACCAATTAGAATATAATTAAAATAAGTGTAATATTTTTATATGCGTTCTTATTTAATTTCATTAGTCATTCTAATTAAATATATTTCATTACATTAAAACTTGCTTACTTATACCTGGAGGGCGCATATTCTTGGTAGTTCAAATAATTATTGCTATATTTGGCAAATTATTTACATCATAACAAGAACTCTCGTCCTCACAAGTTTGGAGTTTGTTTTTTCCCAAGCAATTTTCTTAACTCTTAACAGACTACTTTTATTCCTGAAAACTCTTAAAATAAATATAATGCACATTTTTAAATTATTTACGAAATCATTTCAATATGTTTCCGTTGGCAAGAATCATTTTCTACTATTTTTATTCCATTACTCCACCCACTGCAGCATCAGACTTTGTCTTCGTGTGTTCTCCCGGATTTTAATAATTTTGTTTTCAACTTAATGTTATCCGTTACATTTGCGCCCTTGATCGCCTACGCAGCGACACAGCGACAAGAAGTCGCTCACATAATTTGACACAGCGATTACTTGCTCCAGTAAATCAAGCCCCTACTTCTCACTGAACATACAGGGGCCGATTGGCAAAGTAGGAAGATTGTGTGATTTCATACTTGTGTAGGTGGAGTGGTTGCCTGTCTTGAAATGTAACATTTCAGATTCTGGTTTTTATTTGAACTCAAGCATCTATCAGAGACGTCTGTAATAAATCAATCATCGGTTATTTCCTATAACTCCAACCTAAAAAAGGGGACCATAAAAATGAATTTTATAAATTATTCATTTATTTATTAATCTACTAGGAAAAAAGAAGACAGGGTTAGGGTTTAGGGTTAGGGTTAAGGTTTAGGGTTAGTTTAATGGGAAAATAATTGGTAGATTAATTAACAGATAAAATTCATTCAGAGTGGTTCCCCTTTTTTAGATTGGAGTTATAGGAAATAACCCAATCATCTATTCCAGTGCTTCTCAAACTTTTGGAAGTTACGGACCGGTAGACATTTTTTAGAACTATGCACGGACTGCATTTTTACGTTTGGTTAATAGAAAGAAAAACATGATAATAGTGGTTCCAATAATCAAGATATGGGCTTCCATAGTGTATAAAATTAAAGAATTTGTTAAACTTCGAATAAAAAATATTTATGCAGGCATGTTAAAATTAGCTTTATTTAATACAGAAATTTATCATCAGTATAAACTAACCCCCAATTTATTGTCAATGGGAATAGTGAGACTGCTTCTTAGTTGTCTGTTTGTTAAGTCTTGGTTCGATAGAAGAGAGAGTCACGTATGTTAGGTTCGTTTCAGTAAGTGGTGAGAACTTGCACTCAATCGTTACCCTTCTCTTTGGAGATCAAGGTGGCAGTGCTGAAATTTACAAAAAGGAAATTAGGTTTTTATAAAACAACATAGGTAAAAAGATGGTAAAATAGTAATTATGGTAAAGAGCAGAAAATGAACAAAGTTGATATTTTTAGAAATATATTTCCAATTTTAGTTTATATGTACAGTTGCCGTACTTCAAAACTATACAAACTTTTTAAAATAACGTGTGTCACCTTTGGACGGGCAGGTAGTACTCCACGGACTGGCTATGAGAAGCACTGAACTATACCAGTTGTTCCTAAACTTTTTCAGGCAAGCGCCCCCTTGGCTTCCCATGGATTCCCAGCACCCCCTCATACACACATGCGAACACACACTATTCTTTTGGACGTGTTATGTACAGGCGTCAAGCAAACGTTTAGACTTTTGACTCTATGTTGCAACCTATGCATTCGTTTATTATTCTTTTTTTTCTGTATAAACTGCATACGTGTTCTTTTACCTGAGTATTTATGACATATATTTTGTCATTTACATTTTGTTAAAATACAAGTTATTTATTAACTTAATGCCACTCTGTCGCCCCACCCCTTTTTTGCCTCACACCCCACCTCCCATTTATGCCTCACTGCCCTTTTATGCCTCACTGTCCCCTAGATATTTTCACCGCCCTTACCCTTCCACAGGAGATACATTCAGCGCATTCTAAGACCCAGCGACAGAGCTATTTTCTCAGACCTTTATCCCGAAAGTTTAATTCATATACACATCTAAAATACCATCTATGACTTTACTATATTATCAAAATCACACACACACACACACACACACACACACACACACACACATATATATATATATATATATATATATATATATATATTGTTGTTGTGGAGTCCACGTATATTTCTTGGTTGGCTTATCTGATCATCTTCAGTGTATATATTATATCTGTGTATATGTATCATATATACAGATATGATATATACACTGCTTTGTGCGGATTCTGAATGATGCGTTGAGGACCTCCCAAGGCGTATGACCGATAGGGGCGATTAGAGAGAGAGAGAGAGAGAGAGAGAGAGAGAGAGAGAGAGAGAGAGAGAGAGAGAGAGTCATAGATATCCGTGCTGACAGCACGACATGATGATGATGATGATGATGATGATGATGATGATTTTGTAAAATTACATTTTGAAATCAATCCGGAGATAAGTGAAATTAAATCGAATTTTTGAATGCGATTTTCCAATGCTATATAGACAATCCCTCACCTCCTCCACTCTGACGATTGCCGCAACATAATCTTTCCATTATTCCCAACTCTTTTTGGACTTTTACATGGGTAAAATCAATATCTTCTCACTTTGGCAGTGTAGGCATTTACCCAACACGCTTGTCACGGGTAGGAGGTGACACAAGTTCGCAAACATGGGGCATCCAGCGAAGATCGAACTCTCTATTCAAAAGTGATTGATCTGTCAGCCTTGCTTGAACAGGATGTAATTCCTATTGGAACTCAAGCGGAGTGACAGGAATTTGGTCTGCGAGAGAAACAAGGTTATTGGCCTCTTAACACCGCCTACACTAGCATACATTTTGACTTTTCACAGGTTGGGCTAATTCTTATTATTCCACAGAACAATATGTGTGTAATTATTTGTACTAGCAACAAAAACGTCCTCCGGGCGGTGTAGAAATTGATTTTTGAAAGATATTGCCTGGAAGGGGTGGGAGTTCAAAATGTAATGTCAGAGGGTTTGTATCATAAGTAAGCAAAATCATCAAATTTATTAAAGGTGTAAAAAAAATAAAACAATTTGAAATGGAAACTTAGTTTTGTCTCCCCTTACATAAAATGTTGCGTGCATCTATTAATTACTAATTAAATAATTATCTTGAATATTTTGCACATGCATTTTACACAAAATCGTAGATATTTATTTATTTATTTGTAAACTTTTTAGTTAATTTTTTGTTACTGAAAAAAGGGCGAGAGTAAAAAAAAAACAAAACAATTTTAAAAATTGCTTACTCAAATTTTGACAAGGTTGTTTTTATTCTATGTATGAACGATTTTGACTATAAATTGAATACTCATTAATAGAGAATATTGTGACGTAAGCTGTGACGTAGTTTTAGTTACAAACAGAAAGGCACCCAATCTCCATTATTAATAGATTATTTAGATTGTTCGGGCTGTTGTCATCTTTATTGTTATATACACAACGTTTCGGCCAATGTGTCCTACGACTTGCTTCATGTGTTTCTTGTCTAAATTGGGAACGGGGGGGGGCATTTAGTATCTTATTCAGGCTTGTTCCATTGCGTTCTGGTAACGGAACAAGCCTGAAGAAGATACTAAAATCTGAAACACGTGTAGCGAAAATAATATGAAAAATGATATGATCTTTGGACCCTTGCATATTTGAACGCTTGGATCTTTGGACCTTCGGATTGAAGGGTTGATATGTCGTAAAAGAAAACAACCAGCCAGTCAACCTCGATGGATGCCCTATACTTGCGACCTTTTGCAACATCCTACCCATGGTGAACGAGTTGGGTAAATACCTACTATTGAACAGACAACACTTGTATAGTAATTGTCATTTACTAAACTTGGCTTAGTTTGACTCAAGGTCAAAAGTTAGTTGACACCCAATGAGAATCAAACTCACTTGTAATTGTTTGCTAGCTTAGCTCGCTAACTTTTATACTATTCCAGGTAACCATCTCCGGCTCTGTCCGATTGCTCAACCGCTTAGTCTTTCCCTGCTAGCATAAATTATACTGGATGATCGAACTTAGGTGATAAAAAAACACGTTTCCAATGCTGATTATAAAGGCAGGCAAGCAGGCAAACTTTCCTACTTGGAAGATCTGTGCAACACAGTTTCTACCCAACTTCAAATATACACACGATTTTCAGATTTCTGACGGACTTGGCTAAATATCTGTTGGACGGTTGGTTGTATTTTACGGCATGTCAACCCTTGCTGGGTTATTTTATGGCGAATATATTTTGTTATATTCATTCTTGATGGGTAAGCAATTTTTTCTTAAACTCAATTTTTTAAACATATTTTGTAAACTCAGAGGTATTACCACTCCAGGTCAGAGTAGACATGGGAGTAATGGTGATGAAGGGGTACTCCATATTCCCCAGAGCTCCAGAATTGGAACCTCACCATCAGATAGAGTTTAATGTCATACCCAGAACAATAAGACCCTCAGCCACCGCCTCGTAGCATATATATGATAAAAAGGGTTGGATTTTGCTATAAGGTCAATAGGGTCAGGACAATCATATAGGTGCTAGGGCTTGACGTGACCAGCCGATTGATCTAAATACATGTATCCAGTGACCTTTGTATGACACGTCGCATTGTCAGACCGAATTGTCTTTATCATGAGGAATTGTGGTCCATGGTAAAACCATCATGGCGCCGTTTTTGTTCGCTCAACAATAACACAAAGTCGTTAAAATAGTTTAATTTTTACATGAGAAAACTACACAAAATTCTCCCATTGTATAAAAGTTGTTTTTCACTCAGCTCTTGAGTTTAAAAATAAACCAACAAAAGTCGGTTTTTCTTAAAATAGTTTACGTTTATAAATAAAAGTAAAAGTAAAGTCGACGGGCGGCCTAAAGTCGGTATCATCCAATCGGCGAGGGAGTCTATCCCCTTTTCAATAGCGCTAGACCAAGGAGATTGTTTTAGCATCTGAGGTGGAGCGCCACACCTACCATCAGCTCCTTACTTTACCGCACAGATCCCTGTGTTACTCATACGCGGAGTTGGCGAGGACCGGAATCGAACTAGAAACCTTGTGGTTTCTAGCCAAACGCTCTACCGACTGAGCCAATTAAGCTTGTTATAAATAAACAAGCTTAATTGCGACTTTTAAACTAGTCTATACATTAATACTCGTGTTCCTTAATTATACAACCGTTATCATCTTACTACGCCATCTGGGTAAAAAGGCGACCATCCAAATCGTCCAAGATGAAATGCAAAAATATAAAGACTGGTTATCTTGTGTTGCTTATCATTTTTATACCATGAATATACAGTATCGCCCATAAGTACACCCACCAAAAAAAATTTTATAAAAAGGTCATTTTATTCTGAACCAGAGATCATCATCATCATTATCCTCAGGATACCCATGACTCTTTCTCACCACCCGTCCCTATCGGTCATCACCCCAAGCAGGTCTCTACGCGTCATCCAGAATCCACAGAGATGATTGGTGTAGGTTTTTGCTGGTCAGTCTACACTGGTCGGTCCATATGCTTGCGTTCACAGGAGAACGTCATGAGTGTGTCATTGCTTCTCCAGTGGTGTCCAGTATGCCTTGTTCGTCTTACTTGGGTGGTTTGTATAATAGGAGGCACGCGGTCGTAGAGCCGCTTTCTGGTGGGGTGCTTCTTCCAAGATTTGTTTAAGACAGCACGTAGCATTCTATTGTAGTTCCCATCTAGCATTTTCTCTAAGCGTTTCGTTAGAATCCAAGTGGTGCAGCCATACAGTAGCACTGACATGGCTACAGTTCGGAAAAATGCTCACTTCAATGTGCCAAAAGGTATGACTGCCCCCCCACCCATCCCCGAGCTATGGGTTAAATAGCACCACTACTAGGAACCACAAGATTCAGGGTTCGATACTGGCACTTGTCAACTCAGCGCATGAGTTGCATGGCTTGGATCTGTGAGGAGCTAATGGTATGTGTAGCTCCCTACCTCAGACGCAAAAAACAATGTCCCTGGTCTAGCGCTAGTGAAAAGGGGATAGATTTCCTCGCAGTCAGGCTAATACTGATAATATGGCACTCCGCCTACCTTTTTACTGTTGTTCTAGAAGGATTGCTTTGGCATTGAATAACCCACAAAGATTGATATGCCATTCGAAAAAAGAAAGCAAGCCAAAAATATAGAGAAGTCGCAGACTAAAAATAAGTATACTATATATATATATATATATATATATATACTAGAAAGGATGTGTGCGCTCCGGGCGTAAGTATTTAAGTTTTAATGTAATTAAATATATTAAATTAGGAAGACTAGCAAAATTAAATAAGAACGCATATAAAAAGATTACACGTATACTAATTATATTTTTATCATTTTTTATATAAAATCATTCATAGGATTGATTTTAATACGTTGGAGGATAAAACAATAATATTAGAGGTCAATAACACCAAATAAGTATTTATTAGCCCTGGTTTTGTTAAAACCAATATGCAAATTAACCACACCATAAATTATGTAAACCTTTATTTCTTAGTGATATATTAGACACATCGCATGATTTTAAACGCACTAATAACATGGGCTGTTTTGAGGCAAATCTAACTCAGATTTTCATAGACATCATTGATAGATAAGATTTATTCTATGTATTAATGATGTTAACTATAAATTGAATACTCACTAATAAACTTACGCAATTCTTGAGGGTAATGTGATCTAAGCAGCGATGTAGCTTCGGTTACAGACAGATAGACACCGAATCTCCATTATAATTATATATGTGTGTGTGTGTCTGTGTGTGTGCGTGCGTGCGCAATTTCATTTTTGCTTACAAAGTTTTAACCCAGTTAATAAATAAGACCTGATAATATCAGTTGTGATTGTACAATTTTCGACTATAAATAATAAAATCCTGGTATCTTTGCTTTAGAAGAAAATTGTTAGGGTTTTACTTATTTATGGGTGATACTGTATGCGTACACAAATTTAATGTAGAAGTTAAATTTTTATGAAAACAATTCTCAGGACGCTAGAGAAACGCAGACGATGCACTTTGGAGACGCCACGGTCTTTGCTTCAATCACATATTTTTTTGTCTCAGTGAGCGGTATGTCTCGTGTTTCTGTGTCAGCCTACATTGTTGACTCTATGATCTAAGATTTATTAAACATACTACTGCAGTACAGTGTAATATTTTATTTGGCCAACAATAGAAAGTGTTGATATTTAAGAGCGACTAAAGATATATAACCGGCGAATATCTTAAGCTGGTTCAGCTCAGTCGGTAAAGCTACCGCCCAGGAATCGCAAGGTTCCGTGTTTGATACCGGCCCCCGCCAATTCAGCGCATGAGTAACACAGATTGGCTAATCTGATCTGTTCTTTAACGTGGGAATCTAACGGTAGGTGTGGCACTTCACTTCAGCAAAAACAATCACCCTGGTCTCACGCTAGCGAGAAGGGGATAAACTCCCTCGTTGTTCGGCAGATACCGACAGTAGACCACTTCGCAAACAAAACAAAAAAAGGATATACGCGATTTTACCAGTTGCATTGGTTCTGTGCCCCTTACTCCTATGAATGTAGGGGGTACTGGGCTTGCTTTAGCTTAGTATGACACAGTATTACTACAATAATTGGCATACACACAGAACATACTGCATTGTTTCAGTGAGTTTCATACTTGTTCTACAGTAGGTGTCTATACAAAGTGTTGTGCAATGGTTATGGTCGGGAAATAAACTCGTCGATCCACGTTCAAATCCTGGACGAGGTTGTTTGCATTTCTCATAGCGCTAATTCCCTTGGGAAAGGTATGCATCCAACTACTCTTCCTATAGTAGATCAGACTGGGTTCTTTAACCTTGGCTTGGTAACCAGTCTAGGAGAAGGAAAACTCTGAATTCAGACCTGTTAAACTCTGTTTAAAAACTTAACCTTATGTCGCATTCTGCTCGTACATATATAGAGAGAGTGAATATAGTAATTAGCTGATTGTGTAAATTTCTTTAATTATTTCTACTTAATCACAAATATCCTTCAAAGAAGTTCCTTTTGGGATGCCACACATAGACGAAGACATTGTTCGTACTCTTAGAAACAGTGCTGGAAGTCCTCAACTGACACTGACTTCACTTCGTTCATCAAAACTTATGTTTGTTCTCAACAGTTCCTAAATGGCAACCATGGGGCTGGACAACAGGAAGATGTCACAAGGACTCGGATCTGGGGATAAGACTTTTGTAGTGTCACAGAAATATTATTTTCATATCCATCAACCCATCCACACGAGTAGGATGCGACACACAGTGCCAGTCCGTGGAGTACTACCTGGCGTTACGCAGGTGACACACAAAATTTTTTTTTAAATTGTATAGTTTTTAAGTATGGCAACCGAACATATGAACTAAAATTGGAAATAAATTTCTAAAAAATATCAACTTTGTTCATTTTCTGCTCTTTGCCACGATCTTTATTTTACCCTCTTTTTGCCTATGTTGTTTTATAGAAATCTAATTTCTTTTTTTGTAAATTTCAGCACTGCCACCTTGGTCTCCAAAGGGAAGGGTAGATATTGAGTGCAAGTCCTCACCACTGAAACAAACCTAACATACGTAGCGCTCTCTTTTATAGAGCCAAGACTTAACAAATTGACAAATAAGAAGCAGTCTCGCTGTTCCCATTGACTGTACACTGGAGGTTAGTTTATACTAATGATAAATTTCTGTACTAAATAAAAGTAATTTTAACATGACTACTGTTACGATTTTTGTGGCCATCCTTAAGCTTCAAGCAAGAGCAGTGTCCAGCGGAGATCCCTTGTGTTAAGCAGAGCGCGATCCTTAGTGAAGAAACCTTTGGTTGCTCCTTGGTGTCCCTTAATATTGGGTATGATCCTTAATGTTGGTGTTCCTTAATGTTGAGTATGAGCCTTCGGTTGTTCCTCAGTGTTGCAAGTCCGTTCGTCAATGTCAAATAAAGTGCAAATGAACGGCTGTCAATATCGATTAAATAGTTAACTAACCACGTATTCGGGCGGTTGATTAGCTGGTGTTTAAACCACGTGACCTTGCTTAGTCTATAAATTAAAGTGGAGGATTGCAGCGCGCCTTATAACACAAAATAATGTAATGGTTAGCACGTTAGATTCGCAGACCATTGTTAGTGAGTTCGATTCTCACTGGGCGCCCCATACTTCTGGCCTTGTGCCACATCTAAGCTAAGCTTAGTAAATAACTATAACACAAAATAATGTAATGGTTAGCACGTTAGATTCGCAGACCATTGTTAGTGAGTTCGATTCTCACTGGGAGCCCCATACTTCTGGCCTTGTGCCGCATCTAAGCTACGCTTAGTAAATGACTATAACACAAAATAATGTCATGGTTAGCACGTTAGATTCGCAGACCATTGTTAGTGAGTTCGATTCTCACTGGGAGCTCCAATTTTATACACCGATCCGTGAATCGATCAAAAACATGTCAACCTGCCCGCAACTTCCAAAAGTTTGAGAAGCACTGTACTAGGCGAGCTTGCTAAACTTCACACCCGGCGAGGCGCCCATTCCCTCATATACATATTTTTTAATTTCACGCCAGATAAATTGTTCTTCGTATCAGTACATATCATTTTTGTTTTTTGCTTCTTAATTCTACAACTGCCTGTTAGGAATTTACGAACCAAATTCCATAAGAGATAAAAGGATTTGTTTTCAGTAGCTGCAGGTATTTAACGTCATATACCTGGCAGGAGAATGAACTCAATGAGACAATGAGCATGTTGCACGGTTTAACATACGAGATTACTTTTATTCTAAGGTGCCATTATCTGTGCGCCCTCGTACGAATAACAGAAACATAGAAAGGAAACTAGGGGTAGATAACTCTGCCCATTTATCTTACTGTTAGTAGGGTCAAATCGGCTAATTGTTAATAAGTCTTTATCTGGCTGTGTTCGTCAGATTAAAAAAATTACTTGATTATACATATTTACCAACCCCTCTGCACGGATAGGATGTGACACATGGTCAATATCTTAAGTGGAGTTTAACTGGTTTGAATTCAAAGTTTTCCTTCTCCTAGACTAGTTACCTAGCCACGGTTAAAGAGCCCAGTCTACCCTACTATTTACGCATAGTTAGAGGGAGAGTAACTGGATTCATACCTTTTTCCAAGGGTATTAGCCTAATGTGAAATGCAAACAGCCTCGCCCAGGATTTGAACTCGGGTTGACGTATCAATTTCCTACGACACTAACCATTGCACAACGCGCCTCCCAATTTATTTGATTATAAGCTCTATCAACCATATCTACATTTTAACAGCTGTGTTGTTCGCTTAATTCTTTGGTGCGTTTGAACCAGAGAGAAATCATACGATTCTTTTTTGTTTTGTCTTGTTTGGGGAAATCGAACATTGATGAGAGATATGTTGTATTGATTCTGTACAAATTACTATTTTGAAAACGTAATTTTGACTAAACTTAGATGCCTATGCCAACAACGTTGTAACTCTGAGATATTTTCTAAAAAGAAAAGTTGATTGAGGGCAATCAGTGTCAGGACACGTACCGCAGTACACATGATCTTTGTTTGTCAACACGAGCTACCAGATTTGAAAAAAAAATGAACACTAGTTGTATTTGTAAAAAGTAGAATATCGTCTCGCCTTTCTGTCTGAAGTTCATGTTAACCCGCTCAGCAACTTGACATTGTCATCTACACAGTTAATTCAATATCACATCATTTAATTAACATTTCCTTTTGGGTTTGTTTGTTTGTTTGTTTGATTGTTTTTGTTATTTGTTTTTGATTTGGGGGCATGTGAATCCTTACTAGGTTATATAATACCAAAGCCAGCTATTTTTTTCTTTTTTGTAAGCAATTGTATGGTTTTGTCTAAATAATAATACTCATTATTTGTAAACAATTACAGCTTCAATACCCTCGGTAGTATAGTGGTAAGCATCCCCCGCCTGTCACGCGAGAGACCGGGGTTCGATTCCCCTCTGGGGGACAAGTTTTGGCGGCCGTTTTAGCTCAGTCGGCAAAACACTCGCCTTGAAATCACAAAGTTCGATACCGCCCCTCGCCAACTCAGCGTGTGAGTAGCACTGATTGGGTAATCTGATTTGTGCGGTATAGTGGGGAGATGAAGGTAAGTGTGACGCTCCACCCCAACAAAATAATCTCCTTGGCCTAGAACAAGCTAAAAGTGGATAGACTCCCTCGCCGCCCGGCTGATACCGACAATAGGCCACTCCACCAATTTTATTTTATAGCTTCAATTAACTATGCTTAATACAGATAATTTGCATACAGTTATATGGTTTTAAGTATTCCTTTCTGATACCAATTATATGGACACAGTTAAATAGTTTCAATTGCTATCTAATATTAATAATTTCCAAAGAAATATACAAGGTGTGTCCAAAAGGTATCGGGATTTTTGTCAATTTTGTATACTGAAAAATTAACGTTCCATTCATTGTTCATTTCTATCTTGGTAAATACAGCTTTAAACTTAGTACTCTTTTTTTTTACATACCTTGTATTCTGAAAAAAGTTAATGAATGGAACGTTATTTTTTTTCAGAATGCAAGGTGTGTCAAAAAGTACAAAAAATCTCGACACTTTTTTGACACATCTTGTATATTTGAGCCATATAGATGAGACCCTAACAGGTACTACCACTCCGAGTCAAAGTGTACCTGGGAGTAATGTCAACGAATAAGTAGCTCCACATTTCCCAGAGCTCCAGAACTGAAGTTTTTGCTCGGTACTTAGCGCTTTGGAGACCTTATTTTGGGGGATTACCTTTGTATTTATGAAACTACAGCTCAATAGGAGGCGCCCTGAAATTTGATGTATGTCACACAGAAGTGGCTTTCAACTGTGATAAGGATAAGTACTCATTGATGAAAGTACTTATAAGTAGATTTCATTGATCAATAAAGACGGGAATATTGAAACTTTGACCCTTTAAATGCTTCGTAATAACCTATCCTAAAATTCTTTCCCGGAAAATGGTCTTATCTTTAAAGGAGTGCAGTTTAATTTTTATCGTTCAGTCTTATTTACCTACATTTCGTGTTTGAATTGTCATTAATAGGACAATTCTAAATAGAAACGTTGAATACATTAAGGTAATTGTTTGACAGTTATGAGGTTTACATCGATAGGATTGGCTTTTATACAGGGTAATTCAAAAGTAATTCCCTATTTTAAATTATTTATAATCTTTTTATATGGTTGAAATTTTATATGATTTTTTATACTATGAAAAAGTAACTCTCTATCTTAAACTATTAATAATCTTTTTATATAGTTGAAATTTTATATGATTTTTTATACTATGAAAAAGTAACTCCCTATCTTAAACTATTTATAATTTTTTATATGGTTGAAATTTTATATGATTATTTATATGATTGAAAAGTAACTCCCCATTTTAAAGTATTTATATTTTTTTATATGGTGGAAATTATATGATTTTTTATATGATTGAAAAGTGACAGCCTATTTTAAACTATTTATATTTTTTATATGCAGTTACAGATGAAATCTGACCAGTTGTTAATACTTGGGAGAATATTGAAGATCTGGTTTTTATGCAAGATGGTGCTCCTCCACATTTTGCAATTGTTCGTGAATGGTTGAATTACCATTTTCCTGGGATATGGATTGGTAAACGTAGTCTGCATAAGTGACCGTCCAGAAGCCCTGATTTAACACCCGACTTTTTCTTTGTGGTTGGTTGAAGGAGAAGTCTACCAACGTCTTTGGAAGAACTTGAAGGACGAATACGAGAGATTATTACTGCCATTCCATAAGAGTTCCTGTGAAGATTAGTTGATGCGATTCCCGAGGGGCTTGAGAGGCTTGCGGCGAAAGCTGGAGCCCATATAGAATTTTAAATAAAATTCCATGATATGTTTGATCTTTCATTTTTTTGTAAAAATAATGATTCAGAAATAAATCATAAAATTTCTAATAGGGAGCTACTGAATAATTACCCACACAAATATACGGCGCTCGTTGTGTAACTGTTATGTTCGTAGGAAATGGTCACTGTGACCCGAGTTCAATTCCAGGAGGAGTATGTTTCACATAGTGCTAATACTCTTGGGATAGGTATGAATCTAACTATTCTCCCCCCAGCTGTGGATAAATAGTAGGGCAGACTGAGCTCTTTAAACTTTGTATGACAACCACTCTAGAAGGAAAACTCCGAAATCTAGCCTATTAAACCCCGCTTAAAAACTGACCTTGTGTCACATCCTGCTCGTGTCGGAGGGGTAGAATACATACATACATACATATATACATACATACATACTGAGGCATGCACACACACACGCGAGCACATATTTGCAAAGTGTTTTAATGTGATTAACCTGAAAAAATCTCTAAAAATCTCTAAAACTTTAAAAGGATTATCAAATTTTAATCCAACTTTTAATTAATAACCTTTATTAATTGTTCCAGTCTCTGATTTTATTTAATTTTTTCTTCATCATCCATGTTCTAAGGGTACACCCATCGTTGTATAATGGTTATCACACTAGCCTTGCAGTTAAAATACAACTGGATATTGACTTTGATCCTTACTAGGTGCCACATACCTGTGGCCTTGTAGCGAATATAAACAAAACTTATTATTTTTAGAGGGGGCTTCATTGTGGATTAATAACAAGCTGTCGGTGGGACTTAGAATAGGCTGACTGTATCCCGTGCGGGGGTAAGACCACCACCCCAAAAAAGTGGTGTCCTTGGTATTCACTCTCCAGCTATGGATAAATAGTGAGGCAGTCTGGGCTCTTTAACTTTGGTTAAGAAACTGGTCTATGAAAAGTGTAAAATATTATTGTAAGTTGTTACATTTGTAATATTTGGATATATACAAGGTGTGTCAAAAAAGTATCGAGATTTTCGGTACTTTTTGACATACCTTGTATTCTGAAAAAAAACTTTCCATTCATTGTTCATTTCTATCTTGGTAAATACAGCTTTAAAATCTGTACTTTTTGACACACCTTGTATTCTGAAAAAAATTTACGTTACATGTATTGTTCATTTTTATCTTGGTAAATACAGCTTCAATCTCGATACTTTTGTGACACACCTTGTAAGTAATTTATAAAATATACTAGAAATTTCATATTGAAACCTTAGGAATTATTTTTAATTAAAATTAGAATTTTCTACAATTTTGGCTAGTTATTTTTGGCTAAGATTATACCAACATTTAGATAACATAAATATATTGACATTATGTCTAAACCTGTTAGACTCCGCTTAAAAGTTGACCTTATATCACCTTCCTGTCGCGTTAGGGGGTGAGTAAATGCATACTTGGATGGTTTTGTGTGATAGGAAGTAAGTGGTCGTACAGCAGCTTTTTGTGGAGTGCTGATTTTTTGTGGGGTATTGCTTCCAGAATTTGTTCAAGACAGCACGTAGCCTGTACTCTGTTTTTAAAAAAAAACATTACATTGTGTCGTATTCTGCCTGTGGCGGGAAGGTTGGGGTAAATGTGTATACTTAGTAATCTGGTACACATCAAAATGGAAAATGTCACATAGCGCTATGTAGAGATTTTATGGATAAGATAAAATTGAAAGCATCAATAATAATTCTGGATGTAAACACACGACATTGCAGAATGTCGACGGTTTGGGGTCAAGAAAATAATCAGTTTTTTTTAATTCTTTTTTGTTTTGTTTTGGGTTTTTTTTTTGTTGACTTTGTTTTTGTTCACCATATTCAAAACATTTACTACTTTTACATAAACCATGTGTTTCTTCGTTGAAAAAAAAAAAAGATAAATAAATAAAAAATCAACAAACAGACAAAAAAGAGGATAAATATATTCATATGTAAACTCGCATTTTGTGCAAAAGTGCAAAAAGGTTTCCTTTTGTTTTTAAATTATGATTCCATTGTAAGACTTTTTCAAAAATGCGCACAGTTGAAAAATAATTGCAAGGCGTGCAAATAAAATGTGTTTTTCATTAGATGTTGATTTAGCTTCAATGGAAGATGTTTTCGTTTCTTGTTTTTGAATGGCACTGGACACAAAAGGTTTCATGGAATTGGGTTAGAAATGCGTTCAGTTATGATAAAAAGATGGCGGAACGAAAAAACACCGATTGTCTTAAAAGGGACATTGGTGTTTCTGAAGACAACACAAAAAGATAGGGAAATGCTGTGATGGTGGGGGGGGAGCAATTTATTAACATCGCCAAGGACAAATAGTTTAATGAAATTAAAATGACAGAGGAGGTGATTGTTTAAATTCTGGCGAAAGAGAATGTCCACAAACAAGAATGTATAATAATTATAGCAACAGTTATCTGTGAATTCTTGGTCAATAATAATAGATTTATATGCGATATTTTCTATTTATCTTTTAAATTTTCCGTTGAGAATTTTCTTTTTACATTTTTATTTCTTTTTTTTTTATTTTATTTTTATTCTTCACTATTTTCTTGTTTTGGTTTTTTCTTTTTCTTTTTTTTTTATTAGTTGCTTAACTGTTACGAGTTATGCGGTTCGTTCTCTGCACATTTTGCAAGTTTCATTATAGTCAACTGAACATAGTTTTTGATTATTATTCCTCTTCCTCCGCCTTTTCTCTTTATATAGAGTCTGTCGATATCATATATGTTGTATAAAGTCATTAATTTCATGGTTGGTTAATCTATCGACCTGTTTTTCTCTTTTTTCAATGTAAGAAGGTCCTGAATATCCTTCTATAAGAAAAAGTAAAGTTGTCGGTTTCAGCCGGACATCGAGGAAGTCTATCCCCTTTTCGCAAACGCTAGACCAGGGAGATTGTTTTTGCCGAGGTGGAGCGCCACACCTACCATCAGCTCCCCACTTTATCGCACAGATCAGATTACCAAATCTGTGCTACTCATACGCTGAGTTGGCGGGGACCGGTATAGAACCAGGAACCTTGCAATTCCTAGGCCAATGCTCTGACGACTAAGCTAAAGCACAGTCCAAATATATAAATCTAGAGCTAGAGTAGCAAAATGGATTGTGCGTCAGGTGCACAATATGTTATCACCTACAATATTGTGCTTTAGTCGCTATCGAAAACGAGTATATCCAACAATTTTATCTACCAAGGTAATAACCGCTCAGTTTACTTCGACAAAGTCTTAGTACCGGATACAAAATATCCGAAAGTGCAAACATAATTTGACTATTAAGAATTAACTTGTACAAGATTGGATTCTCTCGCCTCGGTTAGCAACCAGTCTAGGAGAATGGAAACTGTGAATTCACAGCCAGATGAGCGGGAAGTAGCAACCTCAAAAGCCTACTTACTATTGAAGGGACGTTCTGGGGTTGGTTGGTTGGTTGGCTGGTTGGTTGGTTGTATTTTACGGCATGTCAACCCATGGGTTATTTCATGCCGAAGACGTTTTTGTTTCATTAATTCTTATAGGGTATTCATTTTTAACTCATTTTTAAACATCTATTTAACCCATTGATGGGACCCTAACTCCGAATCAGTGGACCTGGGATAAATGGGGATGAAGGGGTAGTTCACACTCTCCAGAGCTCTAGAATTGGAACCTTACCACTAGATGAAGTTTAACTCATGCCCATGACACGCAGGGTGAGGTTGCCTTTTTATGATATATGTGCTAGAAGGCGGTGGCTGAGGGTCTTTATGTCCTGGGAATGACGTTAAACTCTATCAGGCGTAGTTCCAGTTCTAGAGGTTTGGAGAGTGTGGAGCACCCCTTCATCACCATTGCTCCCTGGTCCACTCTGACCCAGAGTGGTAGTACCTGTTAGGGTCCCATCTATAGGTTAAATAGAAAAATGTGTTTATAAATGATAAAATGTGTTTATAAATAAAATTGAGTATCCATTAAGAATGAATTTATTTCATAACTTTGTCGACATTAAATGACCCACGGGAGGTTGATATGCCGTAAAACAAAAAGATAAGATAAGATAAAATATCCAGTTCCTAACTCTGCTATCTATATTATTATAACCGATTATGGTGAGTGGGGACGGCTTCTCGGCGTGACCCAGCAGCACCATCACCCTATCCTAGATTGCAACTCATCTATCTGTGTCCTGATTGCTCCCTTGAATATATGGGGTTCCAGACTTCCGTCTTTTTTCTGCGTGGACCATACAGAACTAAAGTGTTTTCGAAAATTATACCCTTGTTTCCTGACCTCTGACCATACTAGCAAAGAAGATTTCTGTTTAGAACAACATTAATAAACTAACCCTTTCATCCTCGTCGAGATATCCTCTCTTTCTATTTTATCATCTATTAAAATCTGACGACCTCCCTAACTTGTTTAGTTGTTCTTTTCATACTACTATACACAGGAACTACAAGGTTGTGCTTACTTTAGCACAGTTGTTTTCAGCCTTTCTGTGATCTTATCACCTTACCCCCCCCCCTCCATGCTGAATGAACTGGGACGAATAGTTGATTTGGTTTCGTTTTTTTTCTCTCTTTTGTTTAATGGCATATTGATATTAAAAATTTGATTTTAATAAATATGTGCTTGGTATTATTGATTTCTAATTGTTTGGTTTTATTTTAATGAATATGAACAAAAATCTTTTCAATAAATCTTAAAAGAAATCCATTAACGAGAAGAAATAAATGTCACTTTATTTTTTACTTCCTAATTTAATTAAATTGATTTGCAACGAAAGATGAGAGTGATCGAAGAGTAAGTTTCAATTGTTCTATTTTTCGATTATACCCCACTTTATTTAATTCAACGAACGTTTCGTTCATGTCTGCCTATATATCTTCTCCACAAGCAAAAATATGCGCCATCCGCCGGGCGTAAGTATTTAGGTTTTAACGTAATGAAATATATCAAATAAGAAAGACTATCGAAATTAGATAAGAACGCATATAAAAGATTACACTTATTTAACCTTGCGATTCCTTGGAGAATGCTCGGCCGATTTAGCTAAATCAGCCCATAAATTTGTATGACAAATGTACAGAAAATATGTCACATTCTTTTTTCTTATTTGTGTGTGTGTGTGTGTGTGTGTGTGTGTGTGTGTGTGTGTGTGTGTGTGTTTTAAGTGTGACAAACTAGAATAGAAATATCCTTTCTAATATGTATGTGGTTACGAAGGTAACGAAAGTGGAAAGGTCATCAAGAAATTGGGAAGAGGAAAATCCAAAAAAGAAAGATGGAAAACTAACAAACCCTTTGTCCATCTCGAAACCACATCCCACTCACCGATCTCATCCCCTGCCCAATTGGCAACTATGTCAGCCACTTTCAGCTCATTAAACCGACTCATTCTAACATTGAATTCGTATACAAACAACAAACAAAATAAGATATGTTTTTTTTTGGGGGGGGGCAGGGTCTTTACTCTTTTTGTAACCTTTTCGTTTTCAGGTACCATTTTTCGTTTTCATGTACAATAATTGAGGTACATAATAATAATTTCCGGAATCTATCCTAGAGAATGATTTGCATAAAATCCTTTAGGACTTGGATATACAGACGTATCACCTAATCCCGGCTAGGAGACCAGACCTAGTGTTAATTAATAATAAGAAGAAAGCTTGTCATGTCGTGGATTTTGCCGTTCCGGCGGACCACAGAGTGAAGATGAAAGTAAACGAAAAGATAAACAAATACTTGGAACTTGCCAGAGAACTGAAAAAATCGTGGAACATGAAGTTAGAGGTCGTGCCAATTGTAATTGGTGCCCTTGGAACGGTTCCCAAGGATTTGGAAAAGAGTCTGGATGAGTTGGAAATCAGAGGAAAAATCGAAACCATGCAAACAGCAGCATTGCTAAAATCGGCTAGAATATTCAGAAAAGTCCTGGAGACCAGAGGAGACTTGTTGTCACCCAGGCTCCAGTGAACGACCAGGTAAGGCGGACGTGGAGAACTCTCATGCAGCTAGTGTAACGGTTAGAGACTTCGCCTGTCAGCTTGACAGTCGAGGTTTCGAGTCATACACGGAGCAGTCTCCCATGTCTATAACCTTGCTGATGAGACCTAATAGGTCGAAATGTACATTTAGGGATTGACATTTACTCGATTTGTTTAGCCTTACATTTGAACATATATGCCCGCCTAAATTCATTAATTATTAACTAATTAATTTTCAAAATTAGGTATGACTTCAATTAAGCACATATCCTCCAAAAATTGTCGGCTTAAAGCCATATAAAAATAAACACATTTGTTTGTTTACTTACCCTCATACAAGAATATGTAATTGATAATTATGATGTGATAATTATAAGTAATAATATGTACCTAATAATTATGTACAATAATTTTAGGTACATAATTCATTTTAGGATGGTTGGTTGCACCCACCTCAGCTCCCATATGTTTTACCGCACAGGTCAGATTACCCAAACTGTGATACTCATGCGTTGAGTTGGTGGAAACCGGTATCGAATCCGGAACATTGTGATTCCAGGGTGGATGCTCTACCGACAGAATTAAAACGGTACACAATCTTCTTTTTTTCTGTTACCTCCTCTTTATTTCAACAGGCTGTTTCTTCATAAAACCTAGAAATTGAAAAGTGGGTATACACCGTAATTCTGGGTGTCAACTTTTATTTTTACCAAAGATTATAACTATCAAAGTTCTCATCAAACAGTTTGAAATTCCTTTTGAAAATAAAAACTTTTCTCTTAGAATTGCCACTTTCTTTCATAGAATTATTGTTTTTTTTTTACTATTATTTAAATATGTAAAGTCATAATTAAAAAGTAATGTAAAAGCTGTGTAATGTTGTTTATACGGACACTTGTGGGTCCACGTCAAATAAAATACGAATGTTGTTTACAAAGAGACGCAACCACTTCACACTAATTCGGAACGAAGGTTTTTCCCGCCGTTACTTAACTGAAAAAAAGCAGATTTTAATATATATATATATATATATATATATATATATATATGGTTGTGTGTGTGTGTGTGTGTGTGTGTGTGTGTATGTGTGTGTGTCTGTGTGTATCTGTGTATTTACGCAGACATGCACACACACATACACACACACACACACACACACACACACACACACATATATATATATATATATATATATATATATATATATCACATAGCGCAAATACCCTTGCGGTCTTTAACCTGGGGTTGGCAACTAGCAGAAGTAAATTAAACACCGCTTAAGAA